>OX451741.1:819108448-820308448 GCA_948472305.1 Vicia faba | reverse complement strand
TAGCTTATTTCACTTTCTTTTATCATCTTAACTATTACTATTATTATTATTATTAATAAAAAATCCAAAAATATTTATTTTATTATTTTACACTCATTTATATTTTATTTTCCATTATAAAAAACAAAAAAGAACAAAAACAATTTTCTTAATAAATTAATTTCTCTTTCTTGATTAATATTTAGATAATTAGGTTTAATTATTATATTATATTATTTTCTTGTAAATTAAAATTAATTTAGAACTTATATTTATTTTGATTAAATTTCCTATTATTCCTATTATTTAAAACCTTTTCATAAAAAAAACCTAAAAAATCTTTTTAAGTTAATTTATTTTCTTAATTAGTTTAAGTTATTTTATTTAAATTTTCATTAATTATTTTCTTAATTAGGTTTAGGTTATAAAACCTTTCATAAAAAATATCAAACAAAACCATTTCTTTTCCATTTATCTCCTTGTATATTTATTTGGTACATTATTTATTTCACTTCTTGTACAAATTCAATATGGTTGTAATAGATAATTAGGCTTTATTTTCTTACAATCCCTATTTATAATTTGTATCCCCCTCCCACAAGTATTATAATAGCGTAGTAATTTTAAATTCCGCAATTTATCGCTTTATATACAAATGCTAGTGTGATGCGGTGGGAGAACTGACTTGAGGTTTTGCGTTTTTGTTCGTAAATGTCGCGGTTTAGCAAGAGTCGCCACCGACTTTTATTTTATCCAAAAGGAAAGGTAAAAAAGCACAGGAAAGACCTTTGAGATGTTTTCTTGAGTTCGGGGGGTAGATTATGAAAAGGGAAGGTGCTAGCACCCTTTTCATCCATGGTTTTCCATGGGCTCTTAGTTACTTATTTAGATCACTTGCTTTGCTTTTGAAATTGTTTGAAATGGTGCTTTACGTGGTTTTGAAAGTATTTTGAAAAGAGCCTTTGTTTAGGAAATCTTTGTAATGATTCTCGTTCGTAAGAATGTATGCAAAGATGTTTGTCTTTTGAAAAATGTTTCAATATTTTGAAAGTTGTTTGGAAATGTTTTGAAAATGTGTGTGTGTTTGTTTGAAAATTAGCAAGGATTATTTTGGAGTTGATCAAGTAACTAAAAGCTATCTACCTACTCAAAAGTCTTTCTTGTGCATTTTTATTCCTTTGATATTGTTGATTTACCATTGATTTGGTAAACAACCCTATCTTTGGATGTTTAAACGGGACGGGCGTGGGTCATCGTATGACCATGATAGCAATGTTGCCAAGTATCTTTAGCATTTTGAGGGACCAAGATCATTTGTATTTAGGCAACCTTTTGATAGCGTCATCGAGGTAATATGATCTTATTTTGTTTTGTTTTGTTTTGCCAAGATACTTTGCATACATACCATGGCCATTTTCTTTTAGGCAACCAAGTGGGTGAAACCCTAAGGGTGCTTG
Source organism: Vicia faba (assembly GCA_948472305.1). Taxonomy (NCBI): domain Eukaryota; kingdom Viridiplantae; phylum Streptophyta; class Magnoliopsida; order Fabales; family Fabaceae; genus Vicia; species Vicia faba. The sequence continues at coordinate 820,307,012 of OX451741.1, read as the reverse complement.
TGTGCAATGTGTGTCATTTTACATGCATTTGTCTTGTATTAGGTCTTGTCTATTTGTTTGTTTTTTGGTCTTATCATGCAAAACCCTAATTTACTACACAAGTATATAAAGCGATAAATTGCGTAAATGTAAACTAAACTATTACAACAATTATTATGGGAGGGGGGATACAAGTTTTTGAATGGGGATATTGCACAAAAATAAACCCTAAAATACTATTACAACCCAATTGAATTATTGTGCAAATTAAATAAAAAATACAAATAATAAAAATGCAATAAAATGTAATTATGCAAAAATATTTTGTATTTGTTTTATGTATGAGAAAATAAAATTATTTAAGTCCTAAAAAATACGAAAAAATAACATTATTATTTTTGAAAGGGAAAACCCTAATTTTTGATTAAAGGGGAAATATGTTTCCTAATATTTATTTTTGTCCATTTTTGTACTAGGAATAATAAATAATATTATTAACAAATATTAAAAATTAAAATATGTATGAAAATAATATTTTATGTGAAAAATAATAAAATAAAAATGTATAGTATTTTTATTAAATGTATTTACAAATAAATAAGAAAATAAGTTCTATTTATTAAAATAAAACTATTTTATATGTGGAAAAAATAATAAAAATAAAATAAAAATTGCAAAAAATTAAGAAAATATTTTTGTGACTTTTTAATGTTCAGAAAAAATTATTAAAATCAATAAACATAAAAAATATGAGAAAAAATGCAAAAATATAAAATATGAAGCAGGGGGTGCAAATATCAAGTCAAGGGGTGTGGAAAGTCAAAACAGCAAGCCCAAGGCGCCAAGGCCCAAGACAGTCATCCTTGTCCTCCAGCCTCTTCCATTTGCGCGCGTATTTGCTTCAAACCTGTAACTCTCTATTCTTTGCACAAAAACAAAAACTTGCAACATAAAAAATGTAGCTTGGAATCTCACGATTCCAATGATATAAAATTCATAATCTAACTCTCAAAGATCAGGGAGAATTTCAGTAGCCCTAATTTCTGACCTAATTTTTTCAGCATGTTCAACATTCAAATTCTCTTAGCTCAGTTAAAATAAATGACAACTATGCATATGTACAGTTTCACCATGCTAGAGACTATATTTTTGCTTCACAACTCGTGGCTTGAGGATGCCTAAATAGAGAGATAAAGTTTTGAAAAATACCTCCTTCAGCTGGATTTGGATATGGAAATATGGGGACTTTGAGTGAGGCCTGAGGATCGTGTGAGCTTCCTTGAAGTCCCTTCAAGCTATTCCAATGCTTATGGGGCTTTGTAGATGGCCAGAACTTCTTGCACAAGTCAATCTGCAACATCCAAGTTTAAAAATGGAAATGTATGAAACATGGGTTACAGCAACAGGACAAGGGCTTGGATAGTTTTGATATTATGCGGATGAAGTGTTTCAAAGGTTGAAAGGCAAAACGCACGAGCCAAAATGAAGTTGGCAAGGATTTTGCAGAAGCTGGCAGTTTTGGCAGAAAAATGGAGTTTTTGTGTTTTGGAGAGTTTCAGAGGTTATGCATTCGTGTGCTATCTTGTAACAGGTTTGTGAATGTGTCTAGATTGATACCAAGTCCACCCTTTATCAGATGTACAAGTTCTTTGGACTTTTGCAACTTTTCTTGCTTTTGAAGAAAAGTGAAGTGACTTGTGCCAAAGGCCTGTACTTGCTTGCTTGTGGGCTGCAGAGAGTTAGTGAACAATGTTTGATATCTGTGGACAATGCTTTCACAAAAGGAACAAGTCCAAGGCTCAAGGCTGATAAAGTTTGCAAAATCTTGCTTTATGAAAATGGCAATGTGTCCTTTATGCCATTAATGGATTTATTTCTTATAAAAAGCTCCAAAACTGAAGACAAAGCCTTTATCCACTGAGTTAGAATTTAATTATGGAGTGTAGAAGGGGCTTAGGACCTGTAATGCAAGGTACAAGCATGCTTGATCAGATTTGCAACTTGATGCATTGTGAAAATGGCTTGAACAAAAGTGACAAAATTCCAATTTCTCTTCTTCGATTCTCCCTAACCACAAATAATCTTGGAGAGTTCTTGGACATTTTGGAAAGCTTGCAACATTCTCTACAACCCATCTTTGAAATGAATTTTTATATACCTCTTGGAACTAGGTGAAAAATGTCCATGAAGTTGGGTCAAAAACCTGCCTAAATTAGGGCAAATTTTCACTAAGTTATTTAGTTCATGGACCCCTATTCACAAATTCATAACTTTATATCCAAGTATATTTTGGGAAAACTTTGTGAATAAAAGTTGTAGATTTCATGGAGGACTAAAACTTTCATGTTGGAAGTTTTCTTTGAATCAAATTGCATCATGGTGAAAAAGTGGTGAAAAGTTAGGAAAAAATAAGAAAATTTTCATACTTAGAAAAATTCTAAGTTATGAAAAATTTTCAAATTAAAACCCTAATTTGCAATTTTAGGTTTCTTGGTCAACAAGTTTCACATTTTGACATATCTTGATGAATTATGACCTTTGGCACTTGATTTTGACCAAAAAGTCAAAGTTTGACTTTTCAGTGCACAGTTGACTTTTGATTAGTTGACTGCAAAATTCATCTGTCAATCCTATGCATTTGAGATCTTTTGAACTATGTGATTAGGTCAAGATGATGCTATTGAGTCCTTGAAATCATGTTTTAACCCAATTGGTCATTGTCTAAGTTAAAAATCAGAAATTGCCATTTCCCAGTCAAAACCCTAATTTTGACCATTTTGCCCTTTTGATGATTTGATCAAATTTCTTGAGGAGTTGTGGTCCAAACTTTATCAAATGGTACATAGGAGCCTAAAATGTTGATGTGGATAAAAAATTATGAAGTTTGACTGTAAATTGGCCAAAGTTGACTTTTCCTCAATACAACTGATTTTTAGGTCAACTGTCTAATTGACTGAGCAAAAATGTGATTCAAGGCTTGAAACCTGTCATGAGCAATCTTAGGTGTCCAAGATGGTGTATGAAAGTCACATGAAGCATTGATGGTCCAAAAATCCTTGTGCAAACTCAAACCCTAATTTTAGGTCATCAGTGCAAGATGAGGTGTCTTGAGCTGACCAAACCCTAATCTTGTCTTGAGTCCAAGAAGTCTTGTGAGAAAAAATATTGATAAATGAGAGGGAAAATTTTGGGGTACAACAGCTACCCCTGTTCAATCTTCTTGAACCTGAAGAGTTAGATTGGCGAGCTTTGTCGTTCGTGACTCGAAGGTAAAAGATGATTGGACACTAGAGTGCCCGTAAATTTGCACTCGTCAAAGTGTAGTTGAGGGAATGGGCTTAAATATGCCACTTAGAGATGTGATAGAATCTTGTTGGAGATGGGATTGTAGATTCCATCCAAGAATGTTCGTTGAATTGTAAGTTGTAAGTCAGAAGAATAAGTATCATAATGGTATCCGCGTCTGGAACGTATCTGAACTATATCTGGAGACTTCTAATGAGAAACAGAATAGCATCAGTGTCTGGAGTGTCTTTGGACTAGGGAAAATCAGAATAAGTGACAGAATGGCAACCGTGTCTGGAGCGTATCTGGACTGTATCTGAAGTTTGAATCTGAATGAGTAATAGAATAGCATCCACGTCTGGAACATATCTAAACTGTATCTGAGATCTGAGTCTGAATGAGTCAACAGAATGACTTCCGTGTCTGGAGTGTATCCGTACTGTATCTGAATCGGAAAACTAAATAAGGGCCAGAATGGCATCCGTGTCTGGAGCGTATCTGAACTGGAATCTGAATAAGTGACAGCATGACTTCCGTGTCTGGAGTGTATCTGAACTAGAATCTGAATAAGTGACAGAATGACTTCCGTGTCTGGAGTGTATCTGAATTGGAATCTGAATAAGTGACAGAATGACTTCCGTGTCTGGAGTGTATCTGAACTAGAATCTGAATAAGTGACAAAATAACTTCCGTATCTGGAGTGTATCTGAACCAGAATCTGAATAAGTGACAGAATGACTTCCGTGTCTGGAGTGTATCTGAAATGTATCTGATAGTTGAAATCTGAATAAGTATCAGGATGGCATCCGTATCTGGAACGTATCTGAACTGTATCTGAAATTTGAATCTGAATGAGCAACAGAATGACTTCCGCGTCTGGAGTGTATCTGTACTGTATCATGATTGTATACCATTAACGGTAGCTTGTCAATCTTATCCTGAAAAGGGTAAAACGTTAGTTGAAACACAAAGTTATGTTGCATGAAATGTATGATGCAATATATGTCTTTTATCAATGTTTATGATATATGGATGTAATGTATGCGCATGTAAGCTGATTTGTTGTATTGCTGAGGAAAATAAATCCTTGACATCTGGGGATAATAAAACCCTTGACTGCTTCCGGGGAAAATAAATCCTTGACTGCTGAGGATAAGAAATCCTGGGCGACTGTTGGGGATTAAAAATCCTTAACAACTTCCGTGGGGATACAAGGATCCTTCATGTCTTGAAGTTGGAGTATTGACAAAAATTCTGTTGTGAGAGTAATGCCAAACTGCTTGAGAAATTTGCTTGGGAAATCTAGAGAACTTTGATGACTTTTACTGGGGAATTAAGAATGAGAATCTTAATTCTGTTGAAAAATAAAAACTCTATGGGGAAGAAGGCTTACTGCTGGGGAGTTAAGAATGAGAATCTTCATTATGTTGAAAAATAAAAACTCTGTGGGGAAGAAGGCTTACTGCTGGGGAGTAAGTTCAGGAGTTTTCGGCCGTCGGCCACTCTACTGGGGATTTATCCTAGGTTGGGGAGAGACAAAATTTAACTGTTATCTGATTTATTTCCAGGCTTCAAGATAACTTGCTGGGGAAATTGGATTGACTGAAAGGTTTACGCTGGGGATTAATAGTTAGAAGTTTTGGCTCTGATGGGGATTAAAGGTTTGAAATTTTAGTTCCGCTGGGGATCCAGATGATGTATTGTAGGGATTGCTCATGGAATAGCCTAAAGACGTTTTCCTATCCTTTCAACCTGTCAGTAATTGTTCTCTTCCATCCTGTTTATTTGTAAACAGTAATTATGTTCAAATGCATATGTTCATTAATGAATCATTGGACGTTTTTGCAAATAAAAACACAAGTGTAAAAGAAAAAAGGCAAATAATTTTCTGTACTCTGAAAGAGATATCTTTGTATTTACTTTGAATAAGTATTTTGTACAAAGGAGACAGACATCCTAGTAAGAGGATGGTGTCATAAAAAATGAGAAAAATTTATACAAAGATAGCTATGTGTTAAAAAATCCCATGGGGTTCCCATTCTGCTATAGCCTTCGTATCTCCGAATATCTTGTTTGTTCGTTGCTTCATCCGAAGATGATTGAATTGATCAGAAGCTCAGAGTTTGTCAGTGAAGAGATTGTCCTTAAAGTGATCCGACGAGACATAGTCATACGCTTTAATTCCCTAACTTTTTCCTGGACCGCCCTTTCGGGTTTTCAGTCCACCGGGAAACCCTTTTTTGCCCAAGTCGCCCTTTCGGGTTTTCAACTTGTCGGGTGTACATTTTTTTTAATATTTTATCCCTAATTTTTGCCCGAACCTTTTTGGTTCGTCGGGATGCCCTTGTTTTGCCTAGGTGTGTCAACCTAGCGTGTCATTTATGCGTAGTATCTTTTGACTATGTCTGCATTCACAGGGTGCGGCAGATCGTCGCTGTCCATGGTGGTTAAAATCATTGCCCCACCAGAAAAGATGTTCTTGATTACAAATGGTCCTTCGTAGGTAGGAGTCCATTTTCCCCTGGGATCACTTTGTGGCAAGATGATGCGCTTGATCACTAGATCTCCAACTTGATATACTTGGCGTATGACTTTCTTGTTGAAAGCCTTGATCATCCATTTTTGATACGTCTGATCGTGGCAAACAATAGAAGTCTCTTCTCGTCAATTAAGTTCAACTGATCAAGCCAGGTCTGGATCCAATCGTCTTCACTCAAACCAACATCTTTCATGATTCTCAAAGAGGGAATCTGAACCTTGATAGGTAAAACAGCCTCCATGCCATATACCAAGGAATAGGGTCTTGCCCCAGTTGATGTGCAAGCCGTGGTACGGTACCCGTGGAGGGCAAACGGTAACATTTCATGCCATTCCTTGTAGGTGACTGTCATCTTTTGTATGATCTTTTTGATATTTTTGTTCGCAGCTTCGACTGCACCATTCATCTTTGGCCGATAGGGGGATGAATTGTGATGTTGAATTTTGAACTGTTCGCACAGGGCGGTGATCATAGTATTGTTAAGGTTTGTATCGTTATCGATGATGATCCTTTCGGGGATACCGTACCGACAAATAAGGTTCTGCTTGATGAAGCGGGCAACAACATTCTTAGTAACAGATGCGAAGGATGCTGCTTCGACCCACTTGGTGAAGTAGTCAATGGCCACCAGAATGAAGCGGTGTCCGTTGGATGCTGTAGGCTTGATCTCTCCAATCATGTCGATTCCCCACATAGCGAATGGCCAAGGAGCTGTTAAGACATTTAGAGGCACCGGAGGCACGTGTACCTTATCTGCATAGATTTGACATTTGTGACAGGTCCGGGAGTGTTGATAGCACTCAACTTACATGGTAGACCAATAATAGCCTACCGTATGATCTTCTTAGCCATCGTATGCCCGCTAGAGTGAGTACCGAAGGTACCTTCATGCAATTCAGCCATGATCTTTTCAGCTTCAGCTTTGTCCATACAACGGAGCAGAATAGAATCATGATTGAGCTTGTATAGGATGTCATTGCTTAGGAAGAACTTTGCCGAGAACCTCCTTAAGAACTTTTTGTCATTGACTGAAGCTCCTTCTGGGTATTCCTGAGCCTCGAGATACCTTTTGACTTCATGAAGCCATAGCTGGTCCACTACTTCTTCGGTGTTAATCTCGTGACAATGTGTCGGTTCGTCCATCCGTTCAATGGTAATTTGGGGAGCCTCATTATCCCAGTTAAGTTTAAACATGGATGACATTGTAGCTAGAGCATCTGCTAGCTGATTTTCTTCTCGCGGGAAGTGCTCGAAGGTAATCTGCTTGAAATGTGGTAACAATTTCAAGACATGTTCTTTGTAAGGGATGAGGTTTGGATGCTTAGTGTCTCACTCTCCTTTGATCTGACTGATGACCAAAGCTGAGTCCCCAAACACATCTAAGGATTTGATTCCCAAGTCTATGGCAACCTTGAGTCCAAAGATGCATGCCTCGTACTCTGCCATGTTGTTCGTACAGTTGAAGCAAAGTCTGGCAGTGAAAGGAGTATGGCAACCTTCTAGGGATATGAGTACCGCGCCGATACCGTTGCCAAGTGCATTGGATTCCCCATCAAAGTACAGGGTCCATCAGGATCCTTGTTCAGGTCCGTCATATGGTCTGAAATCTTCAACATTGTCCAATGTCCTGATGTCTTCGTCAGGGAAGTCAAACTTTATGGATTGGTAATCTTCTACAGCTTGATGAGCCTGATGGTCAGCTAGCACACTCCCCTTTATAGCTTTTTGGGTCGTGTACTGTATGTCATATTCCGTTAGGATCATCTGCCATCTAGCTATTCTTCCAGATAGAGCAGGCTTCTCAAAGATGTACTTTATCGGATCCATCTTATATATCAGCAAAGTGGTATGAGTCAACATATACTGCCTTAGCCGGCGAGCAGCCCATACCAAAGTGCAACAAGTTTTCTCGAGCAGTGAATATCTGGTTTCACAATTGGTAAACTTTTTGCTAAGGTAACAAATGGCATGCTCTTTTCAGCCAGACTCGTCATGCTGCCCGAGTACGCACCCCATTGAACTCTCTAAGACGGTCAGATACATGATTAGCGGTCTTCCCTCGACGGGTGGCATCAGGATAGGAGGCTCTAGCAAATACTCCTTGATTTTATTGAAAGCAATTTGATAGTCATCGTTCCATCTAACTACCTGATCTTTCTTCAACAGCTTGAAGATTGGTTCACAAGTAGATGTTAGGGGAGAAATGAACCTAGCAATGTAGTTTAGGCGTCCCAAAAAACCTCTGACCTCCTTCTCAGTGCGAGGAGCAGGAATTTCTTGTATAGCTTTGACTTTGGCAGGATCAACCTCGATGCCTTTGTTGCTGACAATGAATCCTAAGAGTTTACCGGACCGGACTCTGAATGTACACTTGTTTGGGTTCAATCTGAGCTTGTACTCCTTCAACCTGACAAACAGCTTTTGCAAGTGATCAAGGTGTTCTTCTTCAATTTGTGATCGGGCTATCATGTCATCTACATAGACCTCTATCTCATGATGTATCATATCATGAAACAAAGCTACCATGGCGCGTTGATAGGTTGCCCCGACATTCTTCAGTCTGAATGGCATTACTTTGTAGCAGAACGTACCCCACTGTGTGACAAATGTAGTTTTCTCCATGTCCTCAGGTGCCATTTTGATCTGGTTATAGCCTGAGAATCCGTCATGAAAGAAAATACTTTGTGTTGAGCTGTGTTGTCAACCAGGATGTCGATGTGCGGAAGTGGAAAATCATCTTTAGGGTTGGCCCTGTTTAAATCTCTATAATCCACGCACATTCTCACTTTTCCGTCCTTCTTAGGTACGGGAACAATGTTAGCAACCCATTGTGGATAGGAAGTAATAGCCAGAAATCTAGCATTGAACTGCTTCATAACTTCTGCTTTGATCTTTTCTGACATGGCAGATCTCATGCGGTGGACCTTTTGTTTCACTGGTGGATAGTCTTCTCTTGTGGGTAGACGGTGTACCACAATGTCTGTATCAAGTCCCGACATGTCTTCATATGACCAGGCGAAGATCTCAACATAATCATTCAATAGTTGAATTAGGCGCTCCTTGACACTCGACTCTAGATTAACACCTATCTTAATTTCCTTTTTATCATCCTTAGTTCCCAAGTTGATTGTATCCAACTGCTCCTCATGAGGCTGAATTGCTCTTTCCTCTTGCTGTAGTAATCTGGCCAATTCCCCTGGCACCTCACAATCTTCCTCACCTTCGTATTCGGCTTGGTAGATCAGATCTTCAGAGTCACTGAAGGCTATAGCAGTATTGTTACCCATGGGATCTGGAATGGAAGGGTACCTGCATTTGTGAGTGTGGGTGTGTGTAAGAGCATAGCCATATTAAAATAACAAAATGTAAAAGAAAGACAATGAGCACAAAAGGTTTAAATATGAAAAGCATCCATGATTCATTAAATGACATATGAAAATGAAATAAAAACCCTTACAAATGGACCATTGTGCCTCGGGTAAGACACAAGGTTGAAAAAGTACGAATTGTTTGTGAATTATTACAGTCCAACAGAAATGGAAAAGATAAATTATTGCGGTATGAAAGTAATCGGAACAAAGTCTTTTGCTTCCCAGTTGCACAGTCCTCCGCCGACAGTAGGAAATATCCAATCTTCCAGGCTGCCCTCTTCTTCACTGTCCTCTAGTGCATTAACCCCTTGGTGGCTGATCTTCACAGGTGGCCCTCCGGCACGGGAGCGGCGCACAGCCTTCTGAGCAGTCAAAGTGAACCCCAAGCCGAATTTGTCTGATTTGAAAGGAAAGTCTAGAAGCTGCCCCCAGATGGTGGATCCGCCTTCTTTCACTACTGCCCTAGCATCCTTTAAAGATGACATCCAAGATGGTGGTCTTGTGATCACCGGAGTTGAGGACACCTCTTTGGTTGCCGCTATTTCAGGAGAGACTTCTTCAAAATGTTGGAAAGGGGTCTCTATGAACTCGCCATCTAACTCCACATAACGGAAGGAATTCAAATGACTAATCATATACTCCTCTTCCCCATGGAAAGTTATGATCTTCCCTTGGACGGGGTACTTGAGCATCTGGTGCAAGGTGGAGGTGACAGCTCCGGCATTATGGATCCAGGGGCGTCCCAACAGACAAGAATAAGAAGGACGAATATCCATTACATAGAATGTTGAATTGAAAACCTGAGTTCCCACCTTGATTGGGATGTCCACCTCCCCATGGACCATCCTCTTAGATCCATCAAAAGCTTTGACCACTATATTGTTGGGTTTTAAAGTCAGCCCTTCACAATCCAATCTATCCAGGGCTTTTTTCGGCAAGACGTTTAAAGATGACCCAGTATCGACCAAGACATGAGCTAGGTTCGTTCCTCTGCACTCCACCGAGACATGTAGTGCATCGTTGTGTTTTCTCCCTCGGGGTGTCAAGTCAGCATCGGGGAAACCCAGGCCATTATCAGCTGTTAAAATGGTCACACACTCTTGGAATTGATCCGCAGACGTCTCTTGCGGCACGTGCGCTATCTTTAGGAACTTGACCAAAGCTTTAGCATGTGCCTCAGAGCAAAGCAGCAATGCTAACATATAGATTTTGGAAGGGGTCTGCCCCAGTTGTTCTACCACATCATAATCATTTTTCTTAATGATCCTTAGGATTTCTTCCATCTCCTTCTTGGATGTTTCAGGAATGACTAGTGATTGAGCCTTTGTCAGTACAGGCTCCTCTTGAACATTCCTTCCTTTTTCTCAGCAGCGGAAGTAGGGATAGGAATTGCATTGTCTTTGTCGGCGGGTACACTTGTAGGTACAATTAATGGTGCAGGGGAAATCTTCAGAATAGCCACGGGTCCAAAGACTGCCTTTGGAGGCACAATCTCTGGAGAGAAAATTCTTCCACTACGAGTAATTTTGCTTGTTCCGACAATGTTACTGTTGTCGGAATTGTCCTCTTCAGAGCTCTCGTCTTCGACAGTCTGTTCAATCTATTTAATACCATGATAGTAGATTTCTCCACCATAGTTCCATGGTACCGATTTATCTGATTTGTATGGGGTTGGCCCGGGCATTGTTATCTTCAACGCAGTAGTCACTGGAACGGATGTAATCCTAACGGGTTTTTTAGGAACCCTGGAAGGATTGGCGTATATGGTTATTATTGAAACTTCTGGAACTGGAATGGGTGAAATAGGAGCTTTCTCAAACAAAATTTCCCGGTTATCAATTAATTGTTGGATTCCTTTCTTCAATAGAGGACAGTCAAATGATGAGGACAGGCAAGTATGGAAATCTTGGTCACAACCTGGGAACACCCCAGCTTTCAACAAATTCAACTTGATGGTCGGTAGCGGAGTTAACAGTTCATCCACAGTAGCAACAAACAGATCTTCTTCCACAACATTGGCATTGTGTCCATGCCTAGGCATCGGAGCGGAGATAACATTCGGTTTCTCATGAGCTTCAAATTCAACTTCCTTTGCGTCAATCAGATCTTGAATTTTATTCTTCAGAGCCCAACAGTTGTTGGTGTCGTGCCCTGGACTTTCTGAATGATAAGTGCACCTGGCATTCAGATGGTAGTGTGGAGAAGCAGTGTTAGGATTTTTAGGGGCCTCTTTTAGCATGGCCAAGTTCAACTTCAAAATATGTGGTAGGACTTGAGCTGGAGTCATGTTTATCTTGGTGAATTTACTTACAGGCCTTTCCACCCTTTGCTGGTTATTTCTCGACTGATTGTTTCTCGGCTGGTCTGATGCAGGATTTTGAATCATAACGGCCCCCACCGTTGGTCGTCGCTCGGTTCTTCCCTGATTCCTCTATGCATAGACAACAGACACTTCCTTCTTTCCAGTCAAGGGCTTTTTCACAGCAGCAGAGGTAGACGCGTCCTTCTGAATTTTCCCATTTCTTATACCAGCCTCCACTCTTTCGCCAGTCAGAATCAATTCAGTAAACCCTGTAGAGGATCTTCCAATCAGATGATTAAAGAAAGGGCCTGACAGAGTCCCCAAGAACATGTCCACTAGCTCCCTTTCAGATAAAGGTGGTTGCACCCTTCCGGATAAATCCCTCCACTTTTGGGCGTAGTCTTTGAAGCCCTCATTGGTAGCCATAGCCATACTCTGTAGCTGAGTACGGGTTGGCGCCAAGTCGGGGTTGTATTGATACTGTTTATAGAAGGCTGCTGCCAAGTCTTCCCAATTATGAACATCTGCCCTCTCCAACTGGTAGAACCAATCAAGCTGCGTTCCCGATAAACTGTCCTGGAAAAAGTGGACCCACAGGTCTTTGTCAGAAGAATGTGGTTGAATCTTCCTGACATAGTGTTGTACCCCAAAATTTGCCCTCCCATATTCTTCAAGAAATTGCCAAGCCAAGTCACAAAATTCCCCAAGGGTTGCACAGTCCAACTGTCTCCTATACAGTCAAAACTAGGGTTTGGGTTCTGATCAAGAAAATGAAGTTTTCAAAGGCCCAATCAAGTCTCATATGCTTACAAAGATGGTCAAGTATCCTCATATCAAGTTTCAAGGCATTCAGCTCAAAATTGCACAGTCAAAACCCTAAATTGCACTACAGTCAACTGTAGGGGCAAAATGGTCATTTGACAGTCAAAAGTTCAAATTTTTGGTCAATATATCATTTTGAAGCCACAAACATCATTTGATCAATGCTTGATCATGATTCTCAAAATTTGGCTCAGAAAATCATCAAAGATGCAAAAGTTACTATATTTGGACAGCTGAAAAAGTCAACTGAAATTGACCAGGGCATAACTTTCACATGGATTATTAGAAAAATTCCATCCAAAGCTCATTTTGAAGAGAAAGACATTTCCTACAATTCATCTTCATACTCCAAGTCCAAGAAATGCTCTCACAAAAAGTTATCAATTTCAACATTATAGGTCATTTTCAAAAGTCAACAAAAAGGGACTTTAAGTCAAAGGCCATAACTTGAGATTGGTAAGTCAAAATGACATGGGACCAAAGGCATTGGTTAGAGGACTCAAAGACCTTTCCAAAATGTCCAAGAACATGAGAAAAGCCGAAAAATTGAGCAAGTTATGCCTTGTGGAAGTTGGGAAATTTTTGGATATTTTGAAAAGTCAACTTTGATCCAAATGACCTAAAATTGCTAATGGGCCCATTTTCCTTCCATGATTCATCATTCTAAGCATATGCACGACCACTTGGCCCAAAGGGAAGTATTTTCTCATTTTTTATTTATTTTTTTGAGTTTTTATTTATATTAATTCAATTAAATCAATTAAATATGTGAAAAAATATTTAACCTAACAAAACCAATCTTTTTATACATGTTTTGGCTTCTATAATTCGTGCATATGCAAATGTGGAAAGTTTTGGTTTGATTTGAGCTAATTGACACAAAATACACATGGAAAAGATATGAAAAGATCTTGGAAAATCAATTTGCAAAAACCATTGAATGAAAGAGATTTGATTGATTTTTTTTAACCTAATTGCTGCACTACATAATCAGAAGCATAAACCTAATGCCAAGGGACTCTAAGCTGCGCTCAAAGACCATTAAGAAACTTGAAATTTTCTCCATAAAAAGCAAAACTGAAATCATTGATAGAGGTGGATTCAAGGCACGAAATTGATTCCAAAAGCTTCCTTGTGGTCTCCTGAACACATTCCAATCCCAAACGTCCATCAACACGCCAAGAATTGGTAGATTAAACTGAAACTGTACAGCATGAAACTCAGAATCGCATATCATGTTCTAGGCATTTTTTATGAAAATTAATTGTTGATTCATGTTTATCATCTTGTCCTGAAACTAACCAATGCATTCAATTTGATTTTTGTATTGTATACGCGATTTCACCATGTTAGTTTTCTAGGTTTTTCAGAGCTTGAATTTAGGGCTTTTGCAAAGAGGAAAAATTAGGGTTCAAGGCCACCACCATTAGACTCAGGGCTTGAAGACGAAGATGATGGAACCCTCGCGCTCAATTTATGAGCGTTGAGGGGCTAGTCGCTATTTTTTGGAAACATGCCTAAAACCACGCGTCTAAAACCGTTGCCATACAGTCTTGTTTCAGAAAAAAGGAAAACACGTGAAGAAGACGATCACGTGGAAAGCGTTGATTCGCTGTTTTGAATTTCGCGCGTTTTCAATTCATTAACGCGTTGCTTCTTTTATATTATTTATTTGTTTGTATATTAACTGAATGCGCGTGTAGCTCAGCTGGCAAGCAGGATTGGTAGTGGAGGTACATGACCTGGGTTCGAACCCCAGGTCTTTCACATGTTCATACTATTTTTCCATTAATAATCATATGCAGGCACAACCTTAAGGCACACCATATGCCTCAAAATCCAAAGGTCCACGCGTCCAAGGGATGCAGATCAAGGGCTCAGAACTGAAGAACACCATGAGGACTAGTCAACACGCGCATACGTGGCCTGGGAAAGTCAATGGATCTGCATATTAAATGGGCCAGAATTTCACTAATAAAACCTCCAAATTGGGACTTCCACCCCTCCTGGTTTGCAATTTCCTTTTTATTTATTTTGTTTTCAATTCTTATTTTATTTATTTTATTGTTTTAATTTAATAAATTATTTTTACCATATATATAAAAATATCACAAAAAATCAGAAAAGATGACAAATATAATAAATATTTAATTTAATTATTTTCATAAATAAATTAACATGTAAATTAACTTAGTATTAATTTAGGTTGCAACTTTAATTCTTTTCATAAAAATATAAAAAATATAGAATTTAGGTTTAATAAATTTTATTCCTTTCAATTTTTCTTTTTTTTCATAATAATAATATTACTTATTTTATTTTCACAATTAAATTGTACATAAATTAGCTTAGGTTTAATTTAGGTTATATTTTAATATTTTCATAACAAGCTTAAAAACCATTAGAATTAGGGTTAGTTATTTTCAATTAATTCTTTTTTCTTTTAAATCTTAAAAAAAACATAAAAATACCAAAAAAAACAAAAACATTTAATTTTAATTTTAATTCCTCATTAACTTTAAATTTTTTGCAAAAGGGTTCAACGCCCATATTTTTTTTATTTAATTTCGTACATTTATTTTATTTCATTTAAATAATTATGTATCTCTCCCAAAGCGTTGTAACTTATACTTTTCGCACTTTTACTTTGCTTTATTTACTCTTCCGTCAAATCGGGTCCGGTTTAATTTTGGCGATGTGGACCCGCGCCATTTGTAATAGTTGTAGATTTACTTTTCCCGCAAATATTAACTGTTAAATAAGCATGCAAGAATGAATGGCCCTAATTAAAATCAAGCGTAGATCACAATGAACATGACAAGACAAATATCAATGAAAACGACACACGAATCGCACACACCACCCCTAGGGTACGCCTCATTGTTGCCTTGCCTCGAAAGGTGATCGTCGAGTAGAGGATGTCTTAGTAAGTCCTCATGATCCGAGAACCTGGCATGAGGGTAGCTTCTAAGGTGTCTTCCCGTTGCTCTGGTGATCACTATGTCCCTACAACCTCGAATTGACCCGAACACCTCCAACGGTGGTGCTACCTACCTCTCAATGGTGGGATGGCATTACTTTAAAGGACATTTACACAGACGAATTCCTTAGGGTAGGTAGGTTCTCGTAGATACTTGCTCTAATTCAAAACAAAACAAATCAAAAATACTTTTCACACCAACACATTTTCAAAAAGCTTTCGAAAGCAATTTTTCAAACACTCTGACACAAGAGTCGAACTGAAATTTTCAAAGAAACTTTTTTTAAAACCCACAGTTGAAAAGCAAACATTTTTGAAAACACAATGAGCAAGTATCTAAGAGCCCATGGATAACCATGGATAGAAAGGGTGCTAACACCTTCCCTTTCTATAACCTACCTCCCGAACCGAGAGCAATCTCTATAAGGAATTTTTCTGTGCTTTTGTCCTTTCCATTTGGAGAAAATAAAAGACGGTGGCGACTCTTGCTTCCGCGACATTTCGCGAACCAGCGTTAAACAGTCAGTTCCAGATCCACCGATCACAGAACTGGCGACTCTACTGGGGATACCTTTATAAAGTGAGGTGTACCTTAGGGCTAGGTCATAACTGTGTTTTCACTTGTATTGATTTGCTTGCTTTACTATTGTGGGTTGCATGGGAGTTACATAGATCCTAACCCGGATCTGGGGATACCCTGTTTAGGTAGCATAAGTTGTGAGGGACCTGTCCGGCGTATACCGACATGGGTGAAGCAGTGGCTACGTTGGTGTGGCGCCTTGGTCTGTACCGATATCCCTCGTGTTGAAACGGGGAGAATATGGGTCTTCCAAGGAGTCATTAAGCACCAACAACCTTAGAACCTTAATTGACACAACTTGGCCATTAGAACAGTAGCAGTATGCTACGCCCATTGAGGCTAAACTCTCGCGATGGTTCTGGCCGCAAGAAAAGATTGCGATGCTGGAGTTATGACCGATTGAGGTTAGTCAATGATATTGGGATCCTCTAAGAACCCGGTTACTTTTGATTAGGACAGGTATGAACCAACGAACTGAAAGAGGGTAATACCCAGACCCCATGCTGGCCTAAACTTTAAGGGCTTCTCTTGTGTGACTTGTGTGCCTTCGTACTTGACTATTTGCATGCTTATTACCTGACATTTGTCTCTTGCAGGTTGTGTTTGTAGTCCTTAATTAGGACTCATAACAGGGTATCCTAAGTTTCTTGCAGGTTTTTGCAGTCCTTAATTTGGATTCCTAACAGGGTTACTCACATTATCCCATGCATACCATAACATCATACCATTGCATACATCCTAACCCATTTCAAGGATCTCAAGGGCTTGTGATGCAGGTCATGGTGAATCAACTATCCCAGCAAGGGGCAGAGAGGATTTATTTCCCTCTAGCCAAGGTTGTCAGGGGCTATGACCCACTGGATATGGTGAGCCTTTGACCCTTGAAGAAGGGCTCTCTACAACAGGAAGTTCCTTCAATCAAGTTACCGGTTTTCAACTCTAACAAGTCTCTCTGTTTACCCCGCGAGGTCCTTGAAATCATTGCATGCATGTCATACATATCATTGCATAACAGGTACCCTTTCTCTGTAGGTTACTTACCTTCTTCGCTGTTTATTTCAGCCGATCGTCATGAATCCTGAATCATCAGCTGAGCAGTCTATCAAGGCCCTCCAGGCTCAGAATGCCCAATTCCAAGGGCTAATCATGAACTTGACCCAGGGGCAGCAAGATCTGAAGGCTCTGCTCTTGAAGAAGGAAAAGAAGAAGAAGAGGACTGTCTTGTTCAGCCCTAGACGCAGATCTGGGAACACCCTGCAGGACCAAGCTGAGAGGACAACTCCATCTGTGGGGAAAAGTAGTCATCAAGAAGAAAGGATTCCCAGCCCAATGGTCTCCGACAACGAGACAAATTTCAACGATGAACAGTACCCTCCGACCGAGGACAGGTACAAACAGTTGGAAGACCGACTCAGTGCTATGGAGATACAAAAGGTGCCTGGCCTGGACTTCGAGGATCTAGGTCTGTCTTCTGGGGTGGTGATCCCGCGCAAATTCAAGGTACCTGCCTTTGCTAAATACGATGGGGTATCCTGTCCTAAGTTGCATCTCAGGGCTTATACAAGGAGGATCCAGCCCTATACAGCTGACAAAAACTTATGGATCCATTTCTTCCAAGAGAGTCTTTCGGGGACTCAGCTCGAGTGGTTCTATCAACTGAATGGAGCCAACATCCGTACCTGGGAAGACTTAGCCACTGCTTTCTACAAGCATTACCAGTACAATGCCGACCTTGCTCCCACACGCACTCAGCTTCAGGGAATGTCTATAGGTGCAGGCGAAGGTTTCAAAGAGTATGCACAGAAATGGAGAGACCTTGCTGGAAGGGTACAGCCTCCATTAACGGACCGGGAACTCGTTGATATGTTCTTGGGGACCCTATCCGGGCCATTCTTCAATCACCTCATTGATAATTCATCTGCTGGATTTACCGACCTCATCCTGACCGGCGAAAGAATTGAAGCTGGTATCAAGAGTGGGAAAATTCAAGAGGCCACACCTTCTGATATTCATAAAAAGCCTTACACAGGAAAGAAGGAATCTAATGCTGCATACAGTCAAAAGAGTCGCCGTGATCAACATGCAGGGGCAGTCATGATCTCTGGTTCTGCACCACGCCGCCAACCACAAAGGGGAAACCAGCAAAGGCCGGAGGGGCCTAAAAGGCAGTTCACCAACATTAACATGCCATGGTCACAAGCACTGCAACACATGTTGAAGATGAACCTGATTGCAGTGATCAACCCTCCTGCCAATCCTAAGACCTCTTCTCCAAGCTACAATCCAGAAGCCAGATGTGCTTATCATTCCGATAGCCCGGGGCACGACACTGAGGACTGTTGGGCATTGAAGTACAAAATCCATAACATGATCGATGCCAAAGAGATCGAGTTCGAGCCTGCCGAGACTCCCAACGTGATCACTGCTCCATTGCCCAAACATGGCTAGGATTGAGAGATTTTTTGTTCATTTGAATTCAAGTTGTATTTTCCTTTCTTGTTCAGATAAACGATTATCATGTTAAACTCTTTTATTTCATGAATGCATTACACATGTCTGTCTTGATTTAATTACGTTTACTATGCTTAAAACTGCTTTCATATTTTTGCAATGGTCAACTCTTAATTGAAAATTCTAAACCTCTTGAGGGAGGATGACGAAAACGATACCACAATCTACAGTATGCTTTTGAACAAACCCCGCTGATGAGGTACAGGCATTGTTTCAATCCCTAAACACTGGAGTTATAAGGATGATAATCCCTCGTCAACCCATCAGGGCCAAAGAAGTAGGAGTTTTTATTTTCGAAAATCAAAACCCTTAATCATAACCTGGGGCAGGGTAGTTCTCTCAGTTGATCCAAGTGCACAATGAATGGCACCAAATGAGTTTTTCAAAAACAAAAGACAGTGTTGGTTCCGAACAATCATCCAGATAGGCAGTCATTATATCTCAAAAAAATGAAGACCCAAAAAGTCAAAACCAATAAAGAAGACTTACCAATCTGGGGCATCCCGCTGACTGTAATTCCAAAAAAGAAACAGTTCAGGCAAAAAAGAAAGGGATAACAAAAATCAAGCAAGAGGTCTCACAACCAAAGCAAAAATGACTGCCTATTCAAAAGAAATCATCAATATCCGAACCATTATTGGAACATCAAAGCAAAGACTCAAGCGAGGTCTAACGTACGATCAACTGAGTTTAGGTTTGGAGAACATCACGAAGAGCGGGTGGGTACAAATAATTTGAGCCTTTATCCTTTGTTTCTTAAACCGTGAACCAGGCCACGATATAACCCTTAGAAGTCCTAGCTGAAGCATGGGTTAGTTCGAAAGCATACTGTTACGAAGGTATCCTGACTCTTGAAGGTTTGCTGTAAAATCTTGAGTTGACACCGCATTGTATTACAAAAAATGCATTTTCAAAATTCAAGACAGACATAGACTTTTGCATTCTTAAAATAATCTTGTTTGCATATGACTATTTGTTTGAACAGCAGGGAAATTCGCACGATGAACACCTGGTGAACAGAAGTACCTCCAATCAAGGGGCACAGTAGGAGCATTGCCCATTATCTGGGGCATGACAAAGTACTTCTAACAGAGGCAACTCCCTACATTCGGAGAGCGCGGACATAGTCGAAAAATACTACGCAAGATCAAAGACCCGCTAGGCTGACATGCCTAGGCAAAATAAGGGCTCCCCGGCGAACCAAAAGGGTTCGGGCAAAAATAAGGGATGAAAACGGAAAATATGTACACCCGGCAAGTCGAAAACCTGAAAAGGCGGCTTGGGCAAAAATGGGTATCCCGGTGGACTGAAAACCCGAAAGGGCGGTCCAGGCAAAAGTTAGGGATCAAAGCGCACGACTATGTCCCGGCATCTCGTCACTTGTCTACCCGAAGATTTGTCAATCACCCCACACAGGTATCCTCCTCCCTCATCTCCGAAGCAGGGGCAATAATGAGTTATCCCGGCGATCCAACCGCTCTGTCAACCAAAGTACAAAGGAAAGATCAACATAAGGATGGTTGCCATATACCTTTACAAATTCCGGATTGTGGGTTAACATCCGAAACCAAACAGGACAATCATCCACTTAATCAAAATCATGCAACCCTACACCGGTTCCTTTTTCAGAAGAAGTTTTTACACGAACTTATCCCGAAGTAACCTAACCCCGGTTTCTCCAGAAATCTCACATGGATTTATCCCCAGGTAACCTAACCCCGGTTCCTCCTGAAGTCTTACATGGACCTATCTCAAGATGACCCTACCCCGGTTCGTCAAGAAGTTTTTACACAAACTTATCCAAGTAACCTAACCCCGGTTCCTCCTGAAGTCTTACATGGACCTATCTCAAGATGACCCTACCCCGGTTCGTCAAGAAGTTTTTACACAAACTTATCCAAGTAACCTAACCCCGGTTCCTCCTGAAGTCTTACATGGACCTATCTCAAGATGACCTAACCCCGGTTCATCAAGAAGTTTTTACACAAACTTATCCAAGTAACCTAACCCCGGTTCCTCCTGAAGTCTTACATGGACCTATCTCAAGATGACCCTACCCCGGTTCGTCAAGAAGTTTTTACACAAACTTATCCAAGTAACCTAACCCCGGTTCCTCCTGAAGTCTTACATGGACCTATCTCAAGATGACCTAACCCCGGTTCATCAAGAAGTTTTTACACAAACTTATCCAAGTAACCTAACCCCGGTTCCTCCTGAAAGTCTCACATGGACCTATCTCAAGATGACCTAACCCCGGTTCATCAAGAAGTTTTTACACAAACTTATCCAAGTAACCTAACCCCGGTTCCTCCTGAAAGTCTCACATGGACTCGTCTCCAGCAACCTTACCCCGGTTCATCCAGAAGTTTTACACGAACTTATCTCGAAGCAACCTTACCCCAGTTCGTCAAGAAATCTCACACGGATCTATCTCAAGGTAACCTAACCCCGGTTCCCCCAGAAGTCTCACATGGACTCGTCTCCAGTAACCTTATCCCGGTTCGTCAAGAAATCTCACATGGATTTACCCCAAGGTAACCTAACCCTGGTTCCTCCGGAAGTCTTACATGGATTTAGTTCAAGATAACCTCACCCCGGTTCATCAAGAAGTTTTACATGAACTTACCTCACCAAGCAACCCTACACCGGTTCCCCCTATTCAAGATGCAGTTTTACATGGACTCGTCACCCGGACACCCTACACCGGTTCTCCCTTTCCAAGAACGCAGTTTTACACGAACTCATCATCAAAGTAACCCTACCCAGGTTCCTTCTCCATTTCAGATACAGTTTAACACGAACTCGTCATCAAAGTAACCCTACACAGGTTCCTTCTCCATTTCAGATACAGTTTAACACGAACTCGTCATCAAAGTAACCCTACACAGGTTTCTTCTCCATTTCAGATGCGGTTTTACACGAGCTCATCAGCAGGCAACCCTACATATGTTCCCTCTTTCAACTTACAAAATTACAGTTCAAAATCTCCCCAGGAGAGTCCAATCCAGCTCCCCCAGAAAAATTGGAGTCCATCTCCCCAAGCAGTAAGCTTATCCCCAGTAGATTCTGGAAGCTTATCCCTCGCGGAGCACGAACGTGCCCGGCTTTATTCAAAGAGTTGTTTCCTTAACGGGATATAACTGGGTTATCCTCAGCCAAAAGCCATGGAAAGAGCGTCGTCAACGCAGTTCTATCATCCCCAGCGGAAGTAAAAGCTTATTCTTCAAACATCAGCCCAGGATAGGACTTCCCGGCACCCGTCAAGGATTTACTTTCCTAGACGAAAACATTCATAAAACATCACATACATCATTATAGCATGCATAGACGCATCATATCATACAAATCTCATTTATGTTGAGAACATCATTGCTTGATCCATATCATGCATTGCATATGACTGACCTTTACCTTTCAGGAAAGGCGCAATTAAAATGCTCAAACATATTTCAAATCCTTCTCTAGTCCAGCTAAATCGACTCCCAACAGATTTTTCTGATAAAGACTCAGTAGAAGTTATCCCAGATTATAATTCTCTTGTGTTCCCCTCTCCGACAAGTGCGTGAGGTGGTAATTCCTTTTTCAGATGGTCCCCTCTCCGGCAAGTGCGTGAGGTGGTAATTCCTTCTTCAGATGTTTCCCTCTCTGACGATGAGTGTGAGGTGATAGTCTCTTATGGTTCCCTCTCCGACGGTGTGTGAGGTGGTAAGTCCTTTTCAGATGTTTCCCTCTCCGACGTTGAGTGAGGTGATCATTCCTTTCAGATTATAATGGCCTATGGTTCTCGTCCCGATCCTGCGAAGATGGTATTTCCCACCAAGATTTTTCTCAACGAGCATTGTTGAGGTTAAAGTCGCCCAAGGTTCTCTTACCATTCAGGCGGAGGCAGTAACCATCCCTGGTTCATTCATCGCCGTTTGAAGCTCCAGACTCAGCTCCTGTAACCAGTCAAGACATATTTATACCAAGCATCCGAAAACCAACTCCTGCAACGTGTCAGGTATACTCATTTTCTTTTGCAGGTATGCAGGTTCTCGCTAAGGAACCTCGTACGCGATCAACATCCAGATGGCATCTATAAGCCCATCATCCTCTCCAGCAACCTCTAAATGGCATCTATAAGCCCATTCCCATCACACTGCCACCATGTGAGCGCAAATTTCTAGGCACTCTAGTGTCCAATCATCTTCTACCCTCGGATTACGAAAGGCACGTCAGCCAATCTGCATCCTCAGGTCTAAGAAGATTGAACAGGGGCAACTGTTGTACCCCAAAATTTGCCCTCCCATATTCTTCAAGAAATTGCCAAGCCAAGTCACAAAATTCCCCAAGGGTTGCACAGTCCAACTGTCTCCTATACAGTCAAAACTAGGGTTTGGGTTCTGATCAAGAAAATGAAGTTTTCAAAGGCCCAATCAAGTCTCATATGCTTACAAAGATGGTCAAGTATCCTCATATCAAGTTTCAAGGCATTCAGCTCAAAATTGCACAGTCAAAACCCTAAATTGCACTACAGTCAACTGTAGGGGCAAAATGGTCATTTGACAGTCAAAAGTTCAAATTTTTGGTCAATATATAATTTTGAAGCCACAAACATCATTTGATCAATGCTTGATCATGATTCTCAAAATTTGGCTCAGAAAATCATCAAAGATGCAAAAGTTACTATATTTGGACAGCTGAAAAAGTCAACTGAAATTGACCAGGGCATAACTTTCACATGGATTATCATAAAAATTCCATCCAAAGCTCATTTTGAAGAGAAAGACATTTCCTACAATTCATCTTCATACTCCAAGTCCAAGAAATGCTCTCACAAAAAGTTATCAATTTCAACATTATAGGTCATTTTCAAAAGTCAACAAAAAGGGACTTTAAGTCAAAGGACATAACTTGAGATTGGTAAGTCAAAATGACATGGGACCAAAGGCATTGGTTAGAGGACTCAAAGACCTTTCCAAAATGTCCAAGAACATGAGAAAAGCCTAAAAATTGAGCAAGTTATGCCTTGTGGAAGTTGGGAAATTTTTGGATATTTTGAAAAGTCAACTTTGATCCAAATGACCTAAAATTGCTAATGGGCCCATTTTCCTTCCATGATTCATCATTCTAAGCATATGCACGACCACTTGGCCCAAAGGGAAGTATTTTCTCATTTTTTATTTATTTTTTTGAGTTTTTATTTATATTAATTCAATTAAATCAATTAAATATGTGAAAAAATATTTAACCTAACAAAACCAATCTTTTTATACATGTTTTGGCTTCTATAATTCGTGCATATGCAAATGTGGAAAGTTTTGGTTTGATTTGAGCTAATTGACACAAAATACACATGGAAAAGATATGAAAAGATCTTGGAAAATCAATTTGCAAAAACCATTGAATGAAAGAGATTTGATTGATTTTTTTAACCTAATTGCTGCACTACATAATCAGAAGCATAAACCTAATGCCAAGGGACTCTAAGCTGCGCTCAAAGACCATTAAGAAACTTGAAATTTTCTCCATAAAAAGCAAAACTGAAATCATTGATAGAGGTGGATTCAAGGCACGAAATTGATTCCAAAAGCTTCCTTGTGGTCTCCTGAACACATTCCAATCCCAAACGTCCATCAACACGCCAAGAATTGGTAGATTAAACTGAAACTGTACAGCATGAAACTCAGAATCGCATATCATGTTCTAGGCATTTTTTATGAAAATTAATTGTTGATTCATGTTTATCATCTTGTCCTGAAACTAACCAATGCATTCAATTTGATTTTTGTATTGTATACGCGATTTCACCATGTTAGTTTTCTAGGTTTTTCAGAGCTTGAATTTAGGGCTTTTGCAAAGAGGAAAAATTAGGGTTCAAGGCCACCACCATTAGACTCAGGGCTTGAAGACGAAGATGATGGAACCCTCGCGCTCAATTTATGAGCGTTGAGGGGCTAGTCGCTATTTTTTGGAAACATGCCTAAAACCACGCGTCTAAAACCGTTGCCATACAGTCTTGTTTCAGAAAAAAGGAAAACACGTGAAGAAGACGATCACGTGGAAAGCGTTGATTCGCTGTTTTGAATTTCGCGCGTTTTCAATTCATTAACGCGTTGCTTCTTTTATATTATTTATTTGTTTGTATATTAACTGAATGCGCGTGTAGCTCAGCTGGCAAGCAGGATTGGTAGTGGAGGTACATGACCTGGGTTCGAACCCCAGGTCTTTCACATGTTCATACTATTTTTCCATTAATAATCATATGCAGGCACAACCTTAAGGCACACCATATGCCTCAAAATCCAAAGGTCCACGCGTCCAAGGGATGCAGATCAAGGGCTCAGAACTGAAGAACACCATGAGGACTAGTCAACACGCGCATACGTGGCCTGGGAAAGTCAATGGATCTGCATATTAAATGGGCCAGAATTTCACTAATAAAACCTCCAAATTGGGACTTCCACCCCTCCTGGTTTGCAATTTCCTTTTTATTTATTTTGTTTTCAATTCTTATTTTATTTATTTTATTGTTTTAATTTAATAAATTATTTTTACCATATATATAAAAATATCACAAAAAATCAAAAAAGATGACAAATATAATAAATATTTAATTTAATTATTTTCATAAATAAATTAACATGTAAATTAACTTAGTATTAATTTAGGTTGCAACTTTAATTCTTTTCATAAAAATATAAAAAATATAGAATTTAGGTTTAATAAATTTTATTCCTTTCAATTTTTCTTTTTTTTCATAATAATAATATTACTTATTTTATTTTCACAATTAAATTGTACATAAATTAGCTTAGGTTTAATTTAGGTTATATTTTAATATTTTCATAACAAGCTTAAAAACCATTAGAATTAGGGTTAGTTATTTTCAATTAATTCTTTTTTCTTTTAAATCTTAAAAAAAACATAAAAATACCAAAAAAAACAAAAACATTTAATTTTAATTTTAATTCCTCATTAACTTTAAATTTTTTGCAAAAGGGTTCAACGCCCATATTTTTTTTATTTAATTTCGTACATTTATTTTATTTCATTTAAATAATTATGTATCTCTCCCAAAGCGTTGTAACTTATACTTTTCGCACTTTTACTTTGCTTTATTTACTCTTCCGTCAAATCGGGTCCGGTTTAATTTTGGCGATATGGACCCGCGCCATTTGTAATAGTTGTAGATTTACTTTTCCCGCAAATATTAACTGTTAAATAAGCATGCAAGAATGAATGGCCCTAATTAAAATCAAGCGTAGATCACAATGAACATGACAAGACAAATATCAATGAAAACGACACACGAATCGCACACACCACCCCTAGGGTACGCCTCACTGTTGCCTTGCCTCGAAAGGTGATCGTCGAGTAGAGGATGTCTTAGTAAGTCCTCATGATCCGGGAACCTGGCATGAGGGTAGCTTCTAAGGTGTCTTCCCGTTGCTCTGGTGATCACTATGTCCCTACAACCTCGAATTGACCCGAACACCTCCAACGGTGGTGCTACCTACCTCTCAATGGTGGGATGGCATTACTTTAAAGGACATTTACACAGACGAATTCCTTAGGGTAGGTAGGTTCTCGTAGATACTTGCTCTAATTCAAAACAAAACAAATCAAAAATACTTTTCACACCAACACATTTTCAAAAAGCTTTCGAAAGCAATTTTTCAAACACTCTGACACAAGAGTCGAACTGAAATTTTCAAAGAAACTTTTTTTAAAACCCACAGTTGAAAAGCAAACATTTTTGAAAACACAATGAGCAAGTATCTAAGAGCCCATGGATAACCATGGATAGAAAGGGTGCTAACACCTTCCCTTTCTATAACCTACCTCCCGAACCGAGAGCAATCTCTATAAGGAATTTTTCTGTGCTTTTGTCCTTTCCATTTGGAGAAAATAAAAGACGGTGGCGACTCTTGCTTCCGCGACATTTCGCGAACCAGCGTTAAACAGTCAGTTCCAGATACACCGATCACACATAGGATCTGAGGTGCATTTTGGGACAAGACACCCCATCATAGTTAGCAAACAGTGGCACTTTAAACTTAGGAGGGATTACAATTCCAGACACCAGCCCTGACTCCTCAAAGTCCAGCCACGGTACTATCTGTATCTCCATAGCAGCTAGACGCTCTTCCAGGTTTTTGTATTTGTCATCGCCCGGAGGTTACTGTTGTTCGGAGTAGTCCTCTTCATCTTCTTCTTCTGCTTCAGAATCTGATGGCACTGTCGTTCCTTTTCCTTTTCCTTCCCCCTCTTCAGATGTTGATGGGAATTCCAAAGTCCATCTGGCTTGTCCTTCAAACCTTCTGCCCATGATAACCACAACGGATCGCTTCATCTTCTTTTTCTCTTTCTCTTTCTCTAACAGAGTCTTGAGCTCCTCCTGCCCCTTGGCCAAGGTTAAGAGTAGCTGTTGAAATTGTGAATTCTGAGCTTGCAAATCTTTGACCGTTTGTTCAATATCCATCTTGCTGAAATAAACAGCAGAGAGATGAGGAAACTTGGTGTGAAGACCTGTTTATGCATATGATGGATGATATGTATTCATGCAATGCTTTCAAGGATTCAGAAATTCAAATTTGTTTTAAACAAAAAAGAAACACACGTCGTATTAATAAGATAGAATTGTTAGTACATCAATGCCCCTTGGGCAAAATAATACAAAATTCTAAGGTAAAAAGACGTTGCGCATCCTCTTTGGTGCAATGTAGGTGTTGAGAGTCTGCTCTTCATGAAGTAGACGAGTGAGTTCCAAAACCTTCTTCTCGCTTGCAAAGAATTGGGCTTCGAAAGTATCGCACTCTCCCTTGAGTTGTATCCAACTCCTTTGTAGATCTTCGAGTTATGTTGGCATGTCAGGATGTAGGATGGTGTATGGAACCTCTCCTTCCTTAACAGGCTCTATAATCACTGGGAGAATGGAGGGGTAAGGCATCATAAGACTTTGGGCGCGGGTTCGTACCCACTTGAGGTAAGGCTCAAGAGTTATGGAATTCTTGTGTCCCAGAGTCTTGCTATCTACCTTGTTGGGCATCCTCCAAGCTCGGATGAATCTCTGACGGAGTCCTTGGTTGTCATTGTCGTAGTCGAAAACCAATCCTTGAATCAGCATGTCATGTGGGCCATCCCTTCGGGCATAACCAAACTGTCTTAGAGCCAAACATGGGTTGTAGGTGATGCCTCCCCTAATGCCAAGTAGAGGGACATTAGGGAATTCCCCATAACGGCCGACGATGATAACATTCTCTTTGGATCAAGAACACCAATGAATGTTTGAATGTGTAAGAGTCATCAATCGTTGTGACCACCTCAAACCTTGCTCATTCTTCAAGACTGATTGGGGAAGATGAGAAATAAACCATCTTTCCAGGAGATGAGTGCAACACATGAGAACACCTCTTTTCCTCATTGTTCGAGTTTGAAAAGAGTGGAGGATATCCCCAAGCAATGTAGGCACCGGGTTGTGAGTCATGAAGATTTTTGACAACACTCACATCTATGAGTTGGTCAGGGTTAGGGAACAAGACCATACCATAGATGAGAAGAGATGCAATCTCCTCAAAATCTTGCAAGTCTAGAGAATTCCAACAGCTTTGGGCCTTCTCAAATAGGAACTTTGACAAAAAGCCTTTGACACCACTTCTAGTTTCCCAATGTGTTGTGACATCAGATGAGTGCAAGTACAGGGCTTGAGCAATCTCTTTTGGCTTTGGATCTCTTTCCGTACCGTTGAAAGGTAGTTGATTGAGAATAGGAATCCTCAAGAGTTGAGAAAATTCCTCCAAAGTAGGCACAGGTTGGTAGTCAGGAAAGGTGAAGCAATGATGCAAAGGGTCAAAGAACTGGAAGAGAACTTTCATCATATCCTCCTCTGTGTTGAAAGTGACTAAGTTGAGTAGACGACCATGCCTCTCGGTGAATGGAGAATTCTCAGGAATCCTTGAAGCTAGCTCCTTGAGTTGTGGAGGAATTCTTACAAGGTTGATCTGGATAGTTTTCCTGCGAAGTGAATCCATAACCTACAAAACAAGAACAAAGATGAATCTCCAAAATCCTTGAAATGGTTAGTTGATGCATATGATGTTCATGATGTCCATGATGTTATGCACAAGTATATATGTACAAGCAAGTCACACAAGTTCCTAGTTTAGGCTTGCATGAGGTTTCATAGGTAAGTACCCTCTTGAAGTTTAGTTGACTCAACCTGTCCTAAAAATAGTAACCGGGTTCTAAGGAGCTCAATATCATTGGATTGTTTCCTTGTTCATTGTTTCAATTCAGCCTCTTTACTAGCGACCAAAATATTCTAAGGAACCAACCCTCAATGAGTGTAGTATCGAGTATCTACCAGCTTCGGACTGCACCAAAGCCGGTCATCTCACTACATCCTAAAAGGCCAAGTTGGTCAAGTAAAGGTTCTAGAAGTTCATTAGTGCTTCATGACATCACTCAGCGGCCCCGTATTCTCTTTGATTGACTCAAAGGCTACCGGTACCCACAAATATGTCGCACTAATATAGCTATTGCTTAGACCATGTCGGTATACCCCGCACAGTTTCCACAACGTATTGATATTTACCTATAATGTTTTCCCAAATCCAGGTAGAGGATTCAAACCCAAACAATAGAACAAAAATGTAAAGCAAACAAATTAAGCAATTGTAAGCAAATAAAGGTGATCCAAACCCTAAGGTAACCCCACTTTTATAATTATCTCCAGCAGAGTCGCCAGTTCTGTGATGCGGTGGGAGAACTGACTTGAGGTTTTGTGTTTGTGTTTGCAAATGTCGCGGTTTAGCAAGAGTGGCCACCGAATTTTATTTTATCCAAAAGGAAAGGTAAAAAAGCACAGGAAAGACCTTTGAGATGTTTTCTTGAGTTCGGGGGGTAGATTATGAAAAGGGAAGGTGCTAGCACCCTTTTCATCCATGGTTTTCCATGGGCTCTTAGTTACTTGTTTAGATCACTTGCTTTACTTTTGAAATTGTTTGAAATGGTGCTTTGCGTGGTTTTGAAAGTATTTTGAAAATAGGCCTTTGTTTAGGCAATCTTTGTAATGATTCTCGTTCGTAAGAATGTATACAAAGATGTTTGTCTTTTGAAAAATGTTTCAATATTTTGAAAGTTGTTTGGAAATGTTTTGAAAATGTGTGTGTGTTTGTTTGAAAATTAGCAAGGATCGTTTTGAAGTTGATCAAGTAACTAAAAGCTATCTACCTACTCAAAAGTCTTTCTTGTGCATTTTTATTCCTTTGACATTGTTGATTTACCATTGATTTGGTAAACAACCCTATCTTTGGATGTTTAAACGGGACGGGCGCGGGTCATCGTATGACCATGATAGCAATGTTGCCAAGTATCTTTAGCATTTTGAGGGACTAAGTGTTGGCTGAAGATTTTGATGATATTGTTCGAAGCAAAGCAAGTTGGATGTTTCGATTGGAATAAAGCAAGATGTCATGTTTCGAAATGGTAGAAGCAGTACTTCGAATGGGCATATCAAAGCTTGGAGCTTCGAGTGACAGTTATGAGGATATCTTCAAAAGAAGTCTCGAAGTGGTAACAAGGTTGTGTCCAAGAAATGCGTTCGAAACGAAGAAGTGCCAAAACATTTGAAATTCAAATGCAAGCGGGATGTTCGAAATTTAAAATATATGCGCTGGAGCATTTGAAGACGCGTGGAAGCTAGAGAGAGGCATTGCTTTGCATGTTCTGAACGTGGCAGAATCTTATAGCAAGACCGTTATGGTCGAAGTAGTATAAATAAAAGTCTTAGCATTAGGATTTCATGTGTCATATCTATTATACAAAAAACTCAGTAAACATTCAAAATACCACATGGCTAGGGAAACGAATGCACGAGCAATGTACGTATGATAACACCAAGTGTTTATGATTTAATAAAACTCTTTATCATTTCCAGTCTTTTACTCTATCTTCATGTCAATATAATTCAAAAGCCTTTACATTCAAATATTTTCATTCGAAGTCTTTTTACTGATGTCTTACATTTAAATGTTTTCTTTCCATTTCAAATCCTTTACTTTCAGAAACTTCTGTATATTTCATGTCTTTATCTTCAAGCTTTTATCATTCGAATACCTTTTTCATTTAAAGTCATTTTACTGATTTCTTGCATTAAAACGCTTTCTTCATATTTCGAATCTTTTACATTCCAGAAACGCTTTTACATTACATGCTCTTATATTTCGAAGTCATTTACTTGTATTTTCTACAGTTTTTACATGTCTTTACAATTGAACTTTATTCATGCAATTTAGTTTCGCGCGCATTTACTTGATCACGCCTTTAGATCTTTAATAGAGTAATCGAAGTAAGTTAAACACCTACACAACATTCTAAATACCAACCATGAATACCAGTTCTATAATGAGAGTTATCCAAATGACCAATACATCCTAGGATCAATCTAGTCGATCCTGCGAGTTACCAGAGAGATTAAATAACAGTCATTAAGATTATTTGATAGTTTGGAGGACTAGCGGTTGTTTACCAGAAATCACTGTAAACAAATTGGCACACCCGGTGGGACCCGTCATTGGCCATTACAAAATTTAGAACAAAGTAAAAAATTGTTGAGACATAACCATTGAAAAAGTACTCTCTGAGTGATAAGTTTGTTGTTTTATGAACCTTAGAAGTGGTAGAATAACCAATAGCAACCAACCCTTATCCAGAAGAAAACGTTTAAACAAGATGTCTAATTCTGACAATCAACAAGGGGAACAAAATATCCCACATACAACAGGCACTAATATGTCCGCCTCAATGGGAACATCTAATGTGATCCCTTCGAACACATAGTCTGTTGCATCCTCTACCAGTAATGTAGCCACTAATGGAACAAGTGGCATATCAACTAACAGTTCGATCCTAGGAAATACTGGAACCATTGGTTATCCTGGGGGATTCGTCCCACCACCAGGAACACAAACCCATTTCGTCACCCCACTAACTAGACCATCCGGTTTCGATGGTAATAGAACCAGAAATTCCTCTTATGGAATGCCAACATCTTTTATGGCAGGCTTACACAATTCCACATCGAATTCATCACCACATTTAGGGTCTGGGTCTGGGGCAAATCAGTTTATGACAAATAACCAAGGGTCAGTGGGTTATAGTGCAATGCATATCTTAACCACAGAAAATCAGTTGGCCTTTAGGCAATTAATGGATGACAGTAACCATAATATGATAGGAGTGTTAGCACAAACTATGCAGGAAATCTTTGCCCCAATAGTATAAAATGTAACTGTGACAAACAGAGAAAACGCAGATAACATGAGTCGAATAGCAGACTTCTTCGCTCCCCCAGAAAGGCGTAGGCAGAATCAGGCGGGAGTTCGAGCAAACGTACCTATCATAGAACAAGTTGCTAACGACCCACCCTATAGACCAGCCAGAGAGGAGGTTAATTTTGGGGCAAGGGCACAAAGGCTAGAAGCCCCAATGATCCAAGGCCCACAATGGGAAATTATGGAACCACGGGAAAGGGTCGAAAGGCTAGAAGTCCCAGAGTTTCGAGAAGAACAACCTAGAGGGGTTGTCATGGTGGGTCGAAATCAAGATGCTGATGCAGTCGTTCATAGAATTCGAAATGATAACATCTTGGCAGAAAATAATTTAACCACCATGATAGAGAGAATCATGGCCCAGAATGGCCTCAACACAGGAATTAGAAGGCCAAATTATGCCTCCCCTATATTAGATTACATAATGCACACTGATTTACCAAGGGGGTATAAAGTCCCTAAGTTTACAAAGTTTGCTGGGGATACCAATGAGTCAACAGTTGAACATATAGCCAGGTATCTAACCGAAGCAGGAGATATAGCCAATAATGAAGACCTTAGGATCAAATATTTCCCAAGTTCCCTGACTAAGAACGCTTTCACATGGTTCACCACTTTACCCCCTGGGTCCATAGATACTTGGGCTTTGTTGGAGAGATTATTCCATGAGCAGTTCTACATGGGACAATCAAAAATAAGTCTGAAGGAACTAGCCAGTGTCAAGAGGAAGTTTACTGAACCCATAGATGATTATCTGAATAGATTCAGGCTCTTAAAATCTAGATGTTTTACAGTAGTTCCTGAACATGAGTTAGTCGAAATGGCTGCTGGCGGCCTGGATTACTCTATTCGAAAGAAATTAGACACTCAATACTTGAGGGATATGGCTCAATTAGCCGATAGGGTTCGACAGGTCGAAAGGATAAAGGCCGAAAAGGCCAGAGTCTTTAAAAATAACAAGAAGGAAAGGGTCTCCTATGTTGGAACTGAGGAAACAGAAGATTATCCTGAATTCGAATTCGAAAAGGTCGAAATCGACCTCGCTGAATTAAAACAGGCACCACCTTACTCCTGCAAATTATTAGTTCCCACAAAGGGAAAGAAATTGTTGAAAATGAGAAAAGTGACAAATTCCCAAAGAAGGTTTATACCTTCGATGTCACTAAGTGTGACGAGATTTTTGATTTACTTGTCAAAGATGGCCAACTCATTGTGCCATCAAATGTCAAAATACCTCATTTAGATCAAAGAAAGAAAAGAGGATTTTGCAAGTATCATAGTTTCCTAGGCCACAAAACCTCGCAGTGTTTTCTTTTCAGGGACCTAATTCAGAATGCAATTAAATATGGCAGACTGAAGTTTGCTGATAAAGCAAAAATGAAAGTAGACGAAGATCCTTTGGACGTCGCAGACACCAATTACTCCGAGCCTGCATGCATTGGGGAAATTAACATGGTGGAAGCTGACCAAAGTGACGCTCCAGTAGGAGAGAAAGGTATTGAAAATGAAAGCTGGGTGATAGTCGAAGTCAATAAGGGGGTCACTGAAGACGTCCACAAGCAACCAGAGACTTCGATTGAAGCAGCACCTTTAGTTGTTGCAAAAGAAATCCAGGCTACTGAAGGCCAGGAAAACCAAAACCAAGAGTTGACACAGGTTACTGAAGGCCTGAGGCTAGAATTGGAGAAAGTCCAAATCACGAAGCCAACCTCCCCTCAGAAAGAAATATGGGATACTTTAGGGGAACCCAGTGGAAAGTTTGACTACTTGGTCAAATATTCTGCCCCAGAGAGTTCAAAGGTCCAAATTGAAGATATAAAACCTACAGGTTGGGGAGATGATGACACTAAGGGGTAGGATGTTGTGGTAAACATGGTGGATATGGAGAGACCTCGCTCTGAAATGGAGGAGGTGGAGAGATACTTAGAAAAAGAAAAGTATAAAATGGAGGATAATCATGCTGGAGAAGCTAGTCTTAAGGATTACCTCATGATGTGCCACAAAGGAGATACAGGAATGATACTATGCCCTAGGTGCAGCATCCTCTGCAATCAGAGAATCACTGCAAACTTCGAGAGGGTACAAAGGGCACGAACTGGCAACAACTGGCGCCAGGATAACCAGCTATTCAGGTGTTATCCTAAAGCTGGAGAAAGTTTATTGGAATTTGTGCTTCGCTGCTACAAAGGGGAAACCAAATGCTTGATATGCCCAAGGTGTTCTGCTGTGTATGATCAAAGATGGCCAGAGCCTTCGAAACAATCCCTTTCGCCCCTTGCTGGAACCACCAAGAGACTATTCAGATGGGCCCACGTTTCGATAGCAAATACAATCAACGAAGGCCTGATAGTCCTCATCCCAAGGGCGCTCGAAGGGTGACGTTCAAAATTCCTGCTGAGGTGCCAACAGAAAAATGGCTGCAAGTCAGAAATGACAAAGGCAAGGACAAATGGAGAAACAATGAGCGAAACGCACACCATGCTATGACATATAGAAGGCAGTTCAACATAGAAAAGAGGGAAGAAGTGAGATTATAGAACTACAAAGGAAGAAACCCCATGTCAAGATCTTAATGGCGAAGGCAACAGAGAATTCGAAAGGCTGAAAGGGAAGCTGTGGCAAATAAAGGGGCAACTTCAACAAAAAACCAAGGTGAATCTAGCACCAATAAACCCACACCAAAAAATCAAACTAAAGACAAACCCCCAGTTAGTAGGAGGCTCTTCTCTGAAGTACAACCAAATGAACCAAAGGAATATACTCCAGGTCCAGAAGAAGACGAAGATATGCTAACGGACAACTTCGAATCAGAGGGGGAGTCTTCGTTCAATATCAATTGCAACGTGGTATTTGTGCTTCCTTGTGAGTTTGGACAGGAAACTGAAATTGACGAGTATGAGGAAGAAGATACTATAGATCTGATGAAGCATAGGCCTGTGTGCTACTACGTGATGGATAATGGAGCTGTCGAGGAGCAGAATGCGTTCTTCGAGCATCCAGAACCAGCTATGAAAAACCATCTGAAGCCATTATTCATTCAGGAAAAGGTTGGTGCCCATGGCGTAAATAAGGTTCTAGTGGATGGGGGCGCTGCAGTTAACTTAATACCCCATTTCATGCTGAAAAGGTTAGAAATACGCGAAGGAGACATCAAACCTCACAACATGGTTCTATCCAATTACGAAGGGAAAGTAGGCAAAACACTGGGGGTGGTTCAATTGGACTTGACAATAGGCTCAAGCTGTAGGCCCACCATGTTCATGGTGATCGAAGCCAAGGCCAACTACAACTTGTTGTTGGGAAGGGAGTGAATCCATGGCGTAGGGGCAGTTCCTTCGTCAATGCACCAGCGATTAGTTTTATGGAGAGAAGATGGCATCGTGGAAAACATTGAAGCGGACTAGAGTTACTTCATGTCAGCAGTCAACTTAGTTGACAAGAGGAATTATGACAAACATCTGGCAAAGATTGCTCCTTGCGTCCCAAATGATGAAATCAACGAAACCAGAAATGCACACTACTATATGACCCTTTGCCATGATGGCATATATTGGGATAGAAGAATAATCAGTGAGGATGAAGGAGTCGAAGGTACTACACAAAGACGGCCAGCAGGCTGGGAATTTGACAACCTTACTCATGACTGAGTCCTCCTTTTTTGAAAGGATTTCGACCTATATGGCTGAGAACGAATCAAAGGCGGCCTTAGAGGCTGAAATAAATAAACTGGCTGTAAAGATGAACGAAATAAATGGGGATAGCTCGAAAGGCTCACCCTTTGAAGAACTTGAAATAGATCAAAGGCTGGACGCCATCTATGATAAAGAACCCTTAGGCTTCGAGAGGGACCCCATAGACTCAGGTGCCAAAATATTGGCGCAGGATCCACTCGAAGAAGTGAACTTAGGGGATGAGAACACGAAAAGAATAACCTATATAAGTGCAAAACTTAACCCAGGCCTCAAGCAGGAAGTGATCGAAGTCCTCAAGAAAAACAAAGATTGCTTCGCGTGGGATTATGACGAAATGCCTGGTTTAAAGAGGGAGTTAGTGGAACATAGACTTCCAATCAAGGATGGCAAGAAGCCCATCAAGCAGACTCCTAGAAGATTTGCACCAGCGGTTCTCACAAAGATCAAAGCTGAGATTGAAAGTTTGTTGCGCTGCAGATTCATCAGAACCACAAGGTATGTCGAATGGTTAGCAAATATAGTGCCTGTTATTAAGAAAAATGGTTCTCTGAGAATCTGCATAGATTTTAGGGATTTAAATACTGCAACCCCTAAAGATGAGTACTCCATGCCTGTGGCAGAAATGTTAGTAGACTCTGCTGCAGGGTTCGAATATTTAAGTATGTTAGATGGATACTCTGGGTATAATCAGATTTTCATTGCTGAAGAAGATGTTGCCAAGACAGCATTTCGTTGCCCAGGAGCCTTAGGCACCTACGAATGGGTGGTGATGCCTTTTGGTTTAAAAAACGCTGGGGCAACTTATCAAAGGGCAATGAATTCGATTTTCCATGATTTCATTGAAACTTTTATGCAGGTGTATATTGATGATATAGTCATCAAATCTATATCTGCAGAAACCCATTTGCATCATTTGAGCCAATCATTCGAACGAATGAGAAAACATGGCTTAAAGATGAATCCCCTTAAATGTGCATTTTTTGTGCAGGCTGGAGATTTCCTTGGCTTTGTGGTTCACAAGAAAGGAATTGAGATCAACCAAAATAAAACCAAAGCCATAATGGAGACGAAAGCACCTACGTCAAAAAGGGAGCTGCAATCTTTACTAGGGAAGATTAACTTTCTCAGAAGGTTCATTTCGAATCTGAGTGGAAGAATCCAAGCTTTCTCTCCGTTGCTTCGTTTAAAGCAAGGCCAAGCCTTCGAGTGGAACGAAGCCCATCAGGAGGCATTTGACAAGATAAAAAGATATCTCTCTCAGCCTCCCATCTTGTCTCCACCTTCATGGGGAAAGCCCATGAGATTGTACATATCTGCCTCTGAAGTTAGTATAGGTAGTATGTTAGCACAAGAAGATAGCAATGGCATCGAAAGAGCCATATACTATTTAAGTAGAGTATTGAATGATGTAGAGACTAGATATAGCAATATAGAAAAGCTATGTCTCTGTTTGTACTTTTCTTGTATGAAACTCAAGTATTATATAAAGCCTGTTGATGTTTATGTTTCATCTCATTTCGATGTTATCAAACACGTGCTTTCGAAACCAATAATGCATAGCAGAGTTGGTAAATGGGCCTTAGCCTTAACAGAATACTCTTTGACTTCCATGCCTTTAAAAGCTGTGAAAGGCCAAGTGATTTCTGATTTCATTGTGGACCATTCATTGGTTGAACAGACTGTCATGAGTTATATTGAAGTGCAACCATGGAAATTATACTTTGATGGTTCGACCCACAGGAATGGTAGTGGTGTTGGAGTCCTTATAATTTCTCCTGAAGGAATTCCAACAAAATTCAAGTATAAATTAGATGGTACTCGTTGCTCGAACAACGAAGCTGAGTACAAAGCGCTTATTGTTGGACTTGAAGCTTTGTTGGAATTGGGGGAAACTAGAGTCGAAATTAAAGGAGACTCAGAGTTAGTGGTCAAGCAAATAACAAAGGAGTACAAATTCATAAAGGAGAATTTGATGATATATTTCGTCATAGTTAACAGGCTACTTAGAAAATTTGAATACATGGATATTCAACATATACCAAGAATAGAAAACCAAGAAGCAAATGACTTAGCACAGTTGGCTTCAGGTTATAAAGTTTCTGCCAAAAACTTTGAGGATTTAGTTGAATTAAGGGGTAGAGTTATGGCTACTAGATTCATACTATCAGATCTAGAAAGTATGAAACTGGGTTATGCTGAGAAACAGGGATTCGAAATATTAGCCATAAACACTTTATCAGATGCAAATTGGCGAAGTCCACTTGTGAGCTATTTAATAAATCCAACTTCGAATGTTGATAGGAAGATAAAGTATAGAGCATTGTCATATGTCCTCATGGGAAACGAATTGTTCAAAAAGACCCAAGAAGGCGTATTACTGAAATGCCTAGGAGAAAGTGAGGCATACTTAGCATTGTCAGAAGTCCACAATGGGGCACATCAAGCAGGTCATAAAATGAAATGGTTGTTATTTTGATATGGCATGTATTGGCCCAGTATGCTCAAAGATTGTATAGACTTTGCTAAAGGGTGTGAAGAATGCCAGAAACATGCAGGGATTCAACATGCCCCTGCAAGTGAGTTGCATTCAATCATTAAACCATGGCCATTTAGAGGATGGGCATTGGATTTAATAGGAGAAATAAATCCTGCTTCGTCTAAAGGACATAAATATATCTTGGTAGGAATAGATTATTTTACCAAGTGGATCGAAGCAATACCATTGATAGTTGCTGATCAAGAGGCTATTATTGAGTTCATACAGAAACAAATTATCTATAGGTTCGGATTGCCAGAGAGCATAACCACATACCAAGGTTCTGTGTTTACTGGTAGAAAGATGCAAGAGTTTGCTCAAGAGATGGGGTTTAAATTACTGACATCAACGCCATATTATGCTCAAGCAAATGGTCAGGTCGAAGCAACTAATAAAGTGATAATAGGGTTAATCAAGAAACATATTGGTAAAAAGCCAAGGAACTGGCATAAAACTTTGGACCAAATACTATGGGCCTGTAGAACATCTCCTAAAGAAGCTACTAACACCACACCTTTCCAACTCACATTTGGTCATGATTCAGTTCTGCCAGTAGAAATTCATCTACAATCAGTTCGAATTCAAAGGCAAAACGAAATTCCAGCTGCATTATATTGGGAGATGATGATGAATGAGTTAGTGGAATTGGACGAAGTTAGATTGCATGCATTAGAAATCCTGATGAGACAAAAGGAAAGAGTGGCCAGGACATATAATAAAAGAGTGAAAGGAAAATCATTCACTATTAATGACTTAGTCTGGAAAGTCATATTGCCCATGGACAAGAAAAATAAAACGTTAGGTAAATGGTCACCTCATTGGGAAGGACCTTTTCGAATAATAAAGGTGTTTTCAAACAATGCATATGAAATCGAAGAGTTGATGGATGATAAACGTATCCTAAAGGTTAATGTGAAATATTTAAAGAAATATAAGCCACGCCTGCAGGAGATTCGAATAATAAGAACGTAATCAAAATATCATAAAAATGCCAAAATGGTAATATGGGATTTGCCAAAATGGCGTTGTTCAGATATTGCATACAAAAAACCAAATTTCAACCAAATCAACATTAAGATTTAAAAATAGACATTATTCTTCAATCTGTTAAAGGTACTTCGAAAAGACTCAAGCCTTTGTTGAGTAAAACGTCTTGCTCCCTCTAAGGTAGCCACTTCTCCCTTGAGTTGTTCTGCAGTTTCCATTTCTGCAAGCCCTTTGTTGAGGAGCTCTTCGAATTGGTTGCCAGCAGTATTGGTTTCATAGGCTAATTGTTGTTCTTGAGCCTCTTTAACCTTCTGTTGAAGTTCCTGAATTTGCCTTTCCCAGAGAAGGATGGACTCAGCTCGAGATTCATAGTCAATTTTTGCTTGCTTTAGATGCATGGCTTGATCCTCAGCCTCTTTAGAGAGTTTCGAAGCATGCTCATAAGCAGCATCCATTGCAGTTCGTTTTTCTTGAGCCTTTCTGGCAGCAAATTCATCTTGGAGAAGGCACCCAGTCACGTTGTCTATCAGAGATTGAAGATCGAACAAGATAGTGCTAACTGGCAAGGAGTAGGTAACAAGGTTAACTTTTGTAAGTAACTCCTTCATAGTGTAGCAAGCTGTGCTATCCTGTTTGAGCACTTCGAACAAATCCACATCAAGAATTGTTCTCCTAATCCTGTTAAGAAGTACAATTCTGTCATCTGTGGGCAACAGATGGCTAGTCGAACTTGTACCAGCCCTAGCAGGTGGAATATCCCTTTGAGCTAGCTTCGCCTTCATGTACCCAATTGGGTCATTTCTTCTTAGGAGAGCAAGCTCCTCTTCAGTCATTCGGGATAGAGACGGTTGAGGGAGTTCCACGCACAGGGGAATCACATCCATTTCGACTTCCATGGGTTTATTGGTCGCGTCACCGTCACCTTCATTCGTTTCATGCTCATTGTCTTCTTCATTATCATCCAAATCCACCACTCTGATATCTTCGTTGTCGCTGCTATTTGCATCTGACTCTGTCCCAGTAGTCGAACCATCGTTGGCATCTTCTTCCTCAAACCCTTCCTCTACAGATTCTTCGTTTCTTTGATCAGAATCAGCTTTCTCTCCTTCAGCGTGAATGTCCTTTGGATCCTCTTGAAGGGTTTCAAGAGGGGACTTTTGAAGAGAAGTTCTTTGTAAAGTCTCTGCAGATTCATGAAGCGTTGCTTCATTTGTTTCTTTTAGAGGAGGAGAAGTACTCTGGTCATCTTGCTGCTATGAAGCCCCAGCCAGAACCGCCATATTGGAGGACCCTTTGTTCTGCACCAGGTTGCTGGAATCCCCTTGAGGAGAAGAGTTGATCGGAGCAGCAGTTTTTGATGGTGAAGTCGAAGTGGTAAGAGCTGGATTCAAAATGTCCTATAGAGGCAAAAGAATATTAAAAGCATGCACCAAGGTAATGAATAATTATCTTGTTAAAAATTAGAGTTCGATTTACCTGTGGGTTCTCAGAAGAGAGGTTGCTATCTATGCGTTCCAACATTACGTTGGAGGTCGAAGATGGATTTTTGGATTTAGTTGAGGGAGCAGCATCCCTGGAATCGAGTCCAGAGACACTAGTTGGTACAACACTTTTGGAAATTTCCTTCTTCTGCTTCTTCTTCGAAGCAGCTGGTAAATTCCCTCCAGCATTGGGGTCTTCCCCAGTAGTGTTTGTTTTTCTTTTCTTTGGAGTGGTTGGCGGGAGTTTGTTAGTCTGAAAAGATTTAAACATGAGTTAGATACAAATCATGAAACATTAGTGTATTCGAAAGATCAAGGCTAAGTGATTACCTGTGGAGTTGGAGCAGTAGTTATTACTGGTGTTGTTGTTGTTGTTGCAGTAGTTGTTGTTGGTTTAGATAGAGTCACATTATCAATGGTTTCGACAGATGCCTGAGAGGCGCTTCCCTCTTTCGACTTTGAAGCAGCAGTCTTTATCCTGATGGCTGAAAATCGAAACAATTAAGGCAAAAGTTAAAAATGTAGAAAGTGAGAAGCATTTGGGATTTTCCCAAGCATTCACACCCGCGCCTTGATCAGATTTAATCGACATGGCAGAAAGGTCATAGCGAAGATGTCCTGGGAAATCGTGGAGCCAATGTCGAGCCCATGTCACAGTCTCAGATGGCTTTGGTTTCTTTTGAAGATATTTGAACATTTCTTTGCAAGTGAACCACCAAGGGTATGGAGGAAACCAAGCCAGAGCCAGTTCTGAGGTAGGCAATCTAGGAAATTTAGGTGGATGCATTTCGAATGCCAACCTATACCTATCCTCAGGTGACAACCCTGAAGGAAGTTTTAACTTAGAAACTTTTTCTTTAAATTTTTCCTTCAAGGTCTCAGCCGCTTGATGCACAGTGGATTCCAAGTGTGTGGGATCATAAGTAGTTTCGAAATAATTTTGAAAAGCCCTAATCTCTTTGGCATGAGTGAACATACCTTTCTTAGATTGTACCTGCACATCGAACGCATCAGTTAGTTTCTGCTGAATAGTGAGGGTATCGAACATATAAGACTGATAGAACTTTGTCCACCATTCAAGAAAACCCTTTGCTGTGAGGTGTGTAGGTTCGAAAGATATTAGTTCAAAGTGGGCAAAGCCTTGGTATTGTTCCTGTTGTAGTTTGGCTTCTCTTGCCTTGAAGGTTCGCCCAGAGGTGATGGCACTTTCTGTTTGGAATAGGGGTTCAGAGATTAGTTGGCACAAGCCAAATTGTCTCAAAACGAAGTTGGGTTGATAAGCAAAAAGGAAGATTTGATTCTTAGCAGGAGTAATTCGTGAGGAGATTAATCTGGGAAGCAAAAAGGCTTTCCATGCATCCTGAATTTCTTTGCTTTTGATTGCTTCTGAGAGAGCCATGGTGAACCATGATGGTCCATGAGTCCTTGAGGCAAAGGGCGCCATGGTCTCTTCGAATTTATGCCTCTTGGAGAAAATCATGATATATTTTGAGAAGAGAACTTTGAAGTCATCTTTGTCGTCGTTTGGGGAAAGTCTTCGCAACCTAGTACCTTCGATGATTCGATCCGCTATTTCTGGATCTTGTGCAGCAATAGTATTGGCAGTTGATAGTGAGGGTTCAAACATGGCATTAAGCCATAACTGGAGTAACCAGAAAGGGCCAGCTAACAGGATTTTTTTGGAGGTGTGAGATTTCAAACTCGAGACAGCTGATCTTAAACTTTCGTAAAGATCAACGAGTAGCAGTTTGCTTAAACACACCCTCCGATTCTCATGTAAATCTCTAGCTAGAGGAATAAACCTGCTGGCTACCTGTAGGGACCTGCTGCAAAAGACATACCTTGACAACCATAAGGTAAGGAAAGCAATGTGTTCCACATCTGACACACTGTCTCCTTCAGTGTGATAGTGGCTAATGAACTTTGAAAAGCTGGCTAGCTTGACTTCGAAGTCAATAATACTCGAATGCTCTTCATTGTCAGGAATGTAGGTTTCTCCTATTGGTGATAACCCAGTAATGGCTGCTATGTCAAAAAAGGTGGGTGTAATCATTCCACCAGGGAGATGGAAAGTATTGTAAGTACTGTCCCAGAAATATAAGGACGCGAATAATAATGGGTGGCTATAGGTAAAGCCTGGTTTCGATAGTTTAATCAAGATGTAAATACCTAATTCTTCCCATTGCTGGGATTTCTTAGCTTCTACTTTAGTAAACCAGTTGTGGTAGGCTATGTCAGAGGTGGGGCAAGATCGAAATGGTTTGAAGTTACTCTTCACATAATCTAGCACAAAAGGGTCCTTAGGGGGAATGATTGGATTTTCCACGATGGTCGAATCAGAAGACTCCTCCGTCTTAGGGGTATCCATTTTATTAAACAAAGGTTTAAAATTATAACAAACAGGGAAAATTTTTCTGGTGTCTTTTAAGATTTCAAAGACTGTAAGAGGGCCCATTAAAGCTAACCTCTTGCCAGCGGCGTTAGTAGGAATTAGTACCTGAGATGCGTAAAGCATTTCCTTCTCTTTTGAGATCATCTGGGGAATAAGCACAGACTGACCTTGGTAGGTGCCAACCTTGCTTTCCATTATGGTTCCTGTGTTCTTTCCTTTCTTTTTGGAAGCTTTTTTCAGTTGAGATGAAGTTGAAGAAGACATTGTTGGAAGAATGTTGGAAGTTTAGGGTTTCGGTGAGAAGAGAGGAAGAAAAGATTCAGAATGTGGGAAGAAAAGAAAGAGACTAAGTTGATGGGTTTTTATAGTGTGGAAGTTTGAACATCCACTGAGTAAGATTGTGATACGTGGTAGTCGTGGGTTGGTTTGAGAAGGAGGTGGCGTAAAGTTAATATTGGTAATAGGCGTAATTTAATAAATAATCATTGTTGTGTAACTGCACCATGCTGTGAAACGGTTCAAGGCGGTTAAGGAATCTGAAAAGCGTTGTGATTGACATGACTGGAGTCATATGCAATAAATGTTACGATGATTCAAAGGTCGCATCAAAATCTTGTGTATATGTTTAAAATAAGTATTTCTCAAAGGAATCGAAATACATATTTTAAAGGGGCATTTTGTTGGCTGAAGATTTTGATGATATTGTTCGAAGCAAAGCAAGTTGGATGTTTCGATTGGAATAAAGCAAGATGTCATGTTTCGAAATGGTAGAAGCAGTACTTCGAATGGGCATATCAAAACTTGGAGCTTCGAGTGACAGTTATGAGGATATCTTTAAAAGAAGTCTCGAAGTGGTAACAAGACTGTGTCTAAGAAATGCGTTCGAAACGAAGAAGTGCCAAAACATTTGAAATTCAAATGCAAGTGGGATGTTCGAAATTTAAAATATATGCACTGGAGCATTTGAAGACACGTGGAAGCTAGAGAGAGGCATTGCTTTGCATGTTCTGAATGTGGCAGAATCTTATAGCAAGATCGTTATGGTCGAAGTAGTATAAATAGAAGTCTTAGCATTAGGATTTCGTGTGTCGTATCTATTGTACAAAAAACTCAATAAACATTCAAAATACCACATGGCTAGGGAAACGAATGCACGAGCAATGTACGTATGATAACACCAAGTGTTTATGATTTAATAAAACTCTTTATCATTTCCAGTCTTTTACTCTATCTTCATGTCAATATCATTC
Source organism: Vicia faba (assembly GCA_948472305.1). NCBI lineage: Eukaryota > Viridiplantae > Streptophyta > Magnoliopsida > Fabales > Fabaceae > Vicia > Vicia faba. The sequence continues at coordinate 820,262,992 of OX451741.1, read as the reverse complement.
AAAAGCCTTTACATTCAAATATTTTCATTCGAAGTCTTTTTACTGATGTCTTACATTTAAATGTTTTCTTTCCATTTCAAATCCTTTACTTTCAGAAACTTCTGTATATTTCATGTCTTTATCTTCAAGCTTTTATCATTCGAATACCTTTTTCATTTAAAGTCATTTTACTGATTTCTTGCATTAAAACGCTTTCTTCATATTTCGAATCTTTTACATTCCAGAAACGCTTTTACATTACATGCTCTTATATTTCGAAGTCATTTACTTGTCTTTTCTGCAGTTTTTACATGTCTTTATAATTGAACTTTATTCATGCAATTTAGTTTCGCACGCATTTACTTGATCACGCCTTTAGATCTTTAATAGAGTAATCGAAGTAAGTTAAACACCTACACAACATTCTAAATACCAACCATGAATACCAGTTCTATAATGAGAGTTATCCAAATGACCAATACATCCTAGGGTCAATCTAGTCGATCCTGCGAGTTACCAGAGAGATTAAATAACAGTCATTAAGATTATTTGATAGTTTGGAGGACTAGCGGTTGTTTACCAGAAATCACTGTAAACACTAAGATCATTTGTATTTAGGCAATCTTTTGATAGCGTCATCGAGGGACTATGATCTTATATTGTTTTGTTTTGTTTTGCCAAGATACTTTGCATGCATACTATGGCCATTTTCTTTTAGGAAACCAAGTGGGTGAAACCCTAAGGGTGCTTGTGTGCAATGTGTGTCATTTTACATGCATTTGTCTTGTATTAGGTCTTGTCTATTTGTTTGTTTTTTGGTCTTATCATGCAAAACCCTAATTTACTACACAAGTATATAAAGCAATAAATTGCGTAAATGTAAACTAAACTATTACAACAATTATTATGGGAAGGGGGATACAAGTTTTTGAATGGGGATATTGCACAAAAATAAACCCTAAAATAATATTACAACCCAATTGAATTATTGTGCAAATTAAATAAAAATACAAATAATAAAAATGCAATAAAATGTAATTATGCAAAAATATTTTGTATTCGTTTTATGTATGAGAAAATAAAATTATTTAAGTCCTAAAAAATAAGAAAAAATAACATTATTATTTTTGAAAGGGAAAACCCTAATTGTTTATTAAAAGGGGAAATATGTTTCCTAATATTTATTTTTGTCCATTTTTGTACTAGGAATAATAAATAATATTATTAACAAATACTAAAAATTAAAATATGTATGAAAATAATATTTTATGTGAAAAATAATAAAATAAAAATGTATAGTATTTTTATTAAATGTATTTACAAATAAATAAGAAAATAAGTTCTATTTATTAAAATAAAACTATTTTATATGTGGAAAAATAATAAAAATAAAATAAAAATTGCAAAAAATTAAGAAAATATTTTTATGACTTTTTAATGTTCATAAAAAATTATTAAAATCAATAAACATAAAAAATATGAGAAAAAAATTCAAAAATATAAAATATGAAGCAGGGGGTGCAAATATCAAGTCAGGGGGTGTGGAAAGTCAAAACAGCAAGCCCAAGGTGCCAAGGCCCAAGACAGTCATCCCTGTCCTCCAGCCTCTTCCATTTACATGCGTATTTACTTCAAACTTGTAACTCTCTATTCTTTGCACAAAAACAAAAACTTGCAACATAAAAAATGTAGCTTGGAATCTCACGATTCCAATGATATATAATTCATAATCTAACTCTCAAAGATCAGGGAGAATTTCAGTAGCCCTAATTTCTGACCTAATTTTTTCAGCATGTTCAACATTCAAATTCTCTTAGCTCAGTTAAAATAAATGGCAACTATGCATATGTACTGCTTCACCATGCTAGAGACTACATTTTTGCTTCACAACTCGTGGCTTGAGGATGCCTAAATAGAGAGATAAATGTTTGAAAAATACCTCCTTCAGCTGGATTTAGATATGGCAATGTGGGGACTTTGAGTGAGGCCTGAGGATCATGTGAGCTTCCTTGAAGTTCCTTCAAGCTATTCCAATGCTTATGGGGCTTTGTGGATGGCCAGAACTTCTTGCACAAGTCAATCTTCAACTTCCAAGTTTGAAAATGGCAATGTCTGAAACAGGGGTTACAACAATAGGACAAGGGCTTGAATAGTTTTTATATTATGTGGATGAAGTGTTTCAAAGGTTGAAAGGCAAAACGCACGAGCCAAAATGAAGTTGGCAAGGATTTTGCAGAAGCTGGCAGTTTTGGCAGAAAAATGGAGTTTTTGTGTTTTGGAGAGTTCCAGAGGTTATGCATTAGTGTGCTAGCTTGTAACAGGTTTGTGAATGTGTCTAGAATGATACCAAGTCCACCCTTTATCAGATGTACAAGTTCTTTGGACTTTTGCAACTTTTCTTGCTTTTGAAGAAAAGTGAAGTGACTTGTGCCAAAGGCATGTACTTGCTTGCTTGTGGGATGCAGAGAGTTGGTGAACAATGCTTGATATCTGTGGACAATTCTTGCACAAAAGGAATAAGTCCAAGGCTCAAGGTTGATAAAGTTTGCAAAAGCTTGCTTTATGAAAATGGCAATGTGCCCTTTATGCCATTAATGGATTTATTTCTTGTACAAAGCTCCAAAAGTGAAGACAAGGCCTTTATCCACTGAGTTAGAATTTAATTATGGAGTGTAGAAGGGGATTAGGACATGTAATTAAAGTTACAAGCATTCTTGATCAGATTTGCAACTTGATGCATTGTGAAAATGGCTTGAACAAAAGTGACAAAATGCCGATTTCTCTTCTTCGATTCTCCCTAACCACAAATGATCTTGGAGAGTTATTGGACATTTTGGAAAGCTTTCAACATTCTCTACAACCCATATTTGAAATGCATTTTGAGATACCTCTTGGAACTAGGTGAAAAATGTCCATGAAGTTGGGTCAAAACCCTGCCTAAATTAGGGCAAATTTTCACTAAGTTATTTAGTTCATGGACCCCTATTCACAAATTCATAACTTTATATCCAAGCATTTTTTTGGAAAACTTTGTGAATAAAATTTGTAGATTTCATGGAGGACTACAACTTTCATGTTGGAAGTTTTCTTTGAATCAAATTGCATCATGGTGAAAAAGTGGTGAAAAGTTAGGAAAAAATAAGAAAATTTTCATACTTAGAAAAATTCTAAGTTATGAAAAATTTTCAAATTAAAACCTTAATTTGCAATTTTAGGTTTCTTGGTCAACAAGTTTCACATTTTGACATATCTTGATGAATTATGACCTTTGGCACTTGATTTTGACCAAAAAGTCAAAGTTTGACTTTTCAGTGCATAATTGACTTTTGATCAGTTGACTGCAAAATTCATCTGTCAATCCTATGCATTTGAGATCTTTTGAACTATGTGATTAGGTCAAGATGATGCTATTGAGTCCTTGAATCATGTTTGAACCCAATTGGTCATTGGCTAGGTTAAAAATCAGAAATTGCCATTTCCCAGTCAAAACCCTAATTTTGACCATTTTGCCCTTTTGATGATTTGATCAAATTTCTTGAGGAGTTGTGGTCCAAACTTGATCAAATGGTACATAGGAGCCTAAAATGTTGACGTGGATAAAAAATTATGAAGTTTGACTGTAAATTGGCCAAAGTTGACTTTTCCTCAATACAACTGATTTTTAGGTCAATTGTCCAATTGACTGAGCAAAAATGTGATTCAAGGCTTGAAACCTGTCATGAGCAATCTTAGGGGTCTAAGATGGTGTATGAAAGTCACATGAAGCATTGATGGTCCAAAAATCCTTGTGCAAACTCAAACCCTAATTTTAGGTCATCAGTGCAAGATGAGGTGTCTTGAGCTGACCAAACCCTAATCGTGTCTTGAGTCTAAGAAGTCTTGTGAGAAAAAATCTTGATAAATGAGAGGGCAAATTTTGGGGTACAACAGCTAGTAATTAGGGTTTGTATGGGAAGACTAAAACCAATACTTAAAAAACCCTAATCCAAGATAAAAAACAAGCATGAAAATAATACATTTGCACACAAGCACCCCTAGGGTTTTTCCACTTGGTTTCCTAATACAAAATGGTCATATTACACATGTAAGGTATCTTAGCAAAAAACAAGCAAATACAAGATCATAGTCCCTCGATGTCACTATCTAAGTTGCCTTACAAATGATCTTAGTCCCTCAAAAAGAATGCTAAGATACCTTGCAACATTGCCAATCATGGTTATATGATGACCCCGCTCGTCCCATTCACATCCAAAGATAGGGTTGCTTATCAAATAAATGGTAAGACAAAAATGTCAAAGGAAAAGAAAATGAACAAGAAAGACATTTGAGTAGGTAGATTTCTCCTAATCACTTACTCCATTTCAAAAAACAAACATCCTTGCTATTTTCAAAAACAAACACTTACACTTTCAAAACATCTTACAAAACTTGAAAACATTTTCAAAAGATCAACATCTTTGTATACATTGTTACGAACGAGAATCATTACAATGATTGCCTAAACAATGGCCTATTTACAAAACACTTTCAAAAACCACACAAAGCACAATTTCAAACAAAAGCAAGTGATATAGCAAGTAAATAAGAGCCCATGGAAAACCATGGATGAAAAGGATGCTAATACCTTCCCTTTTCATAATCTACCCCCCGAACTCAAGAAATAATCTCAAAGGTCTTTCCTGTGCTTTTTCACCTTTCCTTTTGGATAAAAGAAAAGTCGGTGGCGACTCTTGCTAACCGCAACTTTTGTGATCAAACACAAAACCTTCAAGTCAGTTCTTCCACCGTATCACAGAACTGGAGACTCTGCTAGGGAAAATTCTAAAATTGGGGTTACCTTAGGGCTAGATCATATTTATTTGCTTTCATTGTCTGACTTGTATGCTTTACATTATTGTTCTTTGTTTGGGTTTGAATCCTCTACCCGGATTTGGGATACCTTATAAGTAAGTAGCAATACACTGTGGAAACTGTGCATGGTATACCGACATGGTCTAAGCAATAGCTACGTTAGTGCGACATATTTATGGGTACCGGTAGCCTTTGAGTTAATCAAAGAGAATACGGGGTCTCTGAGTGATGTCATAAAGCACTAATGAACTTTTAGAACCTTTACTTGACCAACTTGGCCTTTAGGATGTTGTGAGATGACCGGCTTTGGTGCAGTCCGAAGTTGGTAGATACTCGATACTATACTCATTGAGGTGTGGTTTCTTGAGATATTTCGGTCTCCATTAAAGAGGCTTGTGCTGAAACAATGACCAAGGAAACAAACCAATGATATTGAGCTCCTTAGAACCCGGTTACTATTACTAGGACAGGTTGAGCCAACTAAACTTCAAGAGGGTATTTACCTATAAGACTCCATGCGAGCCTAAACCTAAGGACTTGTTTTCTTTGTTTGTATATACATACTTGTACGTAACATCATGAACATCATAACATCATACACATTCACTAACCATTTCAAGGATTTTTGGATTCATCTTTGTTCTTGTTTTGTAGGATATGGGTTCTCTTCGCAGGAAAACCATTCAAGTCAATCTTGTAAGGATCCCTCCACAACTTAATGAGCTAGCTTCAAGGATTCCTGAAAACTCTCCATTCACTGAGAGACATGGTCGCCTACTCAACTTGGTCACCTCCAACACAGACGAGGACATGATGAAGGTGCTCTTTCAGTTCATTGATCCTTTACACCATTGCTTCACATTTCCTGACTATCAACTTGTGCCTACTTTAGAAGAATTCTCCCGACTCTTGAGAATTCCCATTCTCAACCAACTACCTTTCAACGGTACGGAAAGAGACCCAAATTCATAAGAGATTGCTCAAGCTCTACACTTGCACTCATCTGATGTCACAACTCATTGGGAAACAAGGAGTGGTGTCAAAGGTTTCCTAGAAAAGTTCTTGTTTGAGAAAGCCCAAAACTATTGGAATTCTTTGGACCTGCAAGCCTTTGAGGAAATTGTGGCTCTCCTCATCTATGGGATGGTTTTGTTTCTAAATCCTGACCAACTCATAGATGTGAACACCGTCAAAATCTTTGTATCCCGCAACCCGGTGCCTACATTGCTAGGGGATATCCTACACTCTTTTCACACTCACACAATGAGGAAAAGAGGTGTCTTCATGTGTTTCACTCCTCTCTTGGAAAGATGGTTTACTTCGCATCTTCCCCAATCTGTATTAAAGAATGAGCAAGGATCAAGGTGGTCATAAAGGTTGATGACGCTCAAACATTCAGACATCCATTGGTGCTCCCGATCCATAGAGAATGTTACTATTGTCGACCGTTGTGGGGAATTTCCTAATGTACCTTTAATTGGCATTAGGGGAGGTATCACCTACAACCCCTGCTTAGCTTTAAGACAGTTTGGTTATGCCCAAAGGGATGGCCCACACGAGATGCTAATTCAAGGTTTGGTATTTGACTACGACAACGACGATCAAGGCCTTCGCCAGAGATTTATTTGAGCTTGGAGGATGTTAAACAAGGTAGATAGCAAGACATTATGGCACAAGAATTCCATCCCTCTTGAGCGTTACCTCAAATGGGTACGAACTCGTGCTCAAAGTATGATGATGGCTTATCCTTCCATTCTCCCGGTAATTATTGAGCCTGTCATGGAAGGAGATGTTCCATACACTATCCTACATCCTAACATCCCCACCTCTCTTGAAGACTTACAAAGAGATTGGATACAACTCAAGGGGGAGCGAGATACTTTTGAAGCCCAATTCTACATAAGCGAGAAGAAGGTTTTGGAACTCACTAGGCTACTTCATGAGGAGCAGACTCTGAATGCCTACATTGCACCAAAGAGGATGCGTATTACCTTTCTATCTTAGAGTTTCTTGTATTTGTTTTGCCCAAGAAGGAATTGATGTCCTCAAAACTTTAAATTATTAATATAACGTGTGTTTCCTTTTTTGTCTAAAACAAATTTGAATTTTAAAATCCTTGAAATCATTGCATATGCATTTATCATTCGTCATAACATAGACAGGTTTCTTTAAACAAGTCTCCTCATCTCTCTACTATTTATTTCAGTAAGATGGATCTCGAGAAAATGGTGAAGGACCTCCAAGCTCAAAATACACAGTTTCAACAATTGTTCTTAACTCTGGCCAAAGGACAAGAAGAGTTGAAGACCTTGCTGGTTGAGGAGAAGAAAAATAAGACGAAGAAGATAACCGTAATTCTGAACATGGGAAGAATATTCCAAGGGCATACAAGGAGGGCCTTAGACTTTGCAACGACATTCGGTGAGAAAGACAACCAAGATGGGAAGGGTAAGGAAACAGTTGTTCGGTCTGATTCAGAAGAGGAAGAGGAAGAAGAAGACTATTCTGAAGAACAATACCCTCCAGCCGACGACAAGTATAAGCATCTAGAAGAACGGTTGAGTGCAATGGAAATCCAAAAAGTGTCTGGATTGGACTTTGAGGAGTTGGGACTGGTATCAGGAATTGGCATTCCTCTAAAATTCAAAGCACCTGTGTTTTCCAAATATGACGGAGTCTCATGCCCCTAAATGCATCTCTGGTCCTATGTAAGGAAGATCCAGCGCCACACCACTAACAAATATTTATGGGTACATTTCTTCCAAGACAGTCTGTCTGGAACTCAACTTGATTTGTTTTATCAGTTAGAAAGATCCAATGTTCATAAATGGGAAGATCTTTCTGCAACCTTTTACAAACAATACCAATACAATGCTGATCTTGCGCCTACCCGTACTCAACTCCAGAGTATGGCCATGGTTTCAAATGAAGGCTTCAAGGACTATGTGCAAAAATGGAGAGATCTGGTCGGAAGAGTTCAACCTCCTCTATCTGAAAGAGAATTAGTAGACATGTTTTTGGGCACCTTGTCTGGTCCCTTCTTTAATCACCTAATTGGGAGTTCATCGACAGGTTTTACTGAACTAATATTAACCGGAGAAAGGGTAGAAGTCGGAATAAAAAGTGTAAAGATTCAAAAAGATGCATCCTCTGCTGCTGTAAGGAAGCCATTTATTGGAAAGAAAGAAGTGGTTGTTGTTTATTGATAACGAGAAAACATATCATATAATTACCATGCTTTTTACCGATTTTATATTTCATTAAGTCGTCTAACCCCCCGATTATTCCGAGATTATTTGTCTTTTTTTACAGGTATAACATTTGTCAACTCAAACCGATGGAAAAGGACAACATGAAGGAGGCTAGACAATAAACAAAGAGAAAAAGAATAAAAAAATACAAAGTTTAGATTTTTGGAACAGTGACGGTCGTCACATCCTTGTGACGGGCGTAACACCCCCCAACATGAAGAAACGCTCGTCACACACCACTAACGAGCGTAATGCACTACTTCAGCGTGTTACGACTGCCACCCACCTGTGACGATCGTCACGCGTGTGAAGGTGGACGTTATACATGGATTGAGACGTGGGCATTAAGAGCAGACTCGTTCTCCCTTTTTCTGCTGAGTCTCCTATTTTCCTGCCACCACTATTAGTGCTCCTATATTTTCTCCATTGAAGACTTCATCAAGAATTCTGAACTGCTGATTTTCCTATGCTATATATATATATATATATATATATATATATATATATATATATATATATATATATATATATATATATATATATATATATATATATATATATATATATATATATATATATATATATATATATATATATATATATATATATGTACCAGTGCATAGTTCAAGGGTCGAAGAAATTTCCTGAGAACAAATATTATTTTCTTTTGCAGTTATTTTCCATTTTCCTTGTTTTGGAATATTGTTTTCACGTTCCTGTAATTTTCATTCAAAGTCTTAGTTTTTAGTTTTAAGTGTTAATTCTTCTTTCAAGAATTAACACGAATTATTTACTGCAAATCAAGCTCGAAGATTGGATTATTGTAATAGTTCAAGATTACCATAGCAACTTTGATTCCAGGTTTTATATTGCAATTATTATTCATCCAGTTTTTATATTATGCCAATTGTTGCTATGAATTATATTTTGAACTGTATTGTTGTTAAGTTAATTATGTCTGGCTAAATTATTAATACCGGTATGTGACCGTAAGAACTGAAAGAATTCAGTGATACCTTGGCCAAAAATATTTATAAAACAATTTCTGGTTTCCAATTTCCAAGATTAATTTAACTATCCTTGTCACGAGAGTGAGAGGTTAATTAACACGATTTTGCCACGAGAGTGGGAAATTAATTAAGGCAAGAACCTGCATGCGAGAGTTAGGGTTCAACCCAGATAGTGGTAACGAAGCATTGATTTTTAAATACACGAGAGTGTTTTAATAAATTAATTAAACTCAAATTGTTTTCAAAAAGTGTTATTAAATTTAAAGTGCATCCACTAGGTTTAGTAGCATGACTTATTTCATAAACACGAGAGTGTATGTCTCAGGTTTTTAAACAATTAGCTTTTACCGGAATACTTTATAGGCCAAGCGATTCACCGAATTCCCTAAGTCCGATTATCACATACCGGTATAACTAGTACTATTATTTTTAATTAAACTGTTCCCCCCAAAAATCGAATATTCATCGCTTAGTTAGACAAACTGTAGCATTAGATCGTATGCGATTGATCCTCAGTCTCAGTGGGTTCGATAATCTTTTAAAACTAGAACGACTGAACTGTATACTTGCAGTTAGTATCCCGACAGACTCATAAAGTCCCGATCAAGTTTTTGGCGCCGTTGCCGGGGACTATAGTCAATTAATTACGATTCTTCTGTTGCGCGTTTAGACTAAGCAACAGATACCCTTTTTCGATTTGTATGGCAAGGACTCGCTCACAAGGCGAACCACTTGACAAATGGACAGACGAACCTGAACGCATTCTTTCCGTAAGACGTGCAGTTATTACTGTTTGAATCACGCTATTCCTTTACCCAAACTAGAAATCAAGATTGATTCTGAAACTGATTCTAATTCTTCCTCTGAAACCGAAACCAATCCAGAATTAGACATGGCCGAAGAACAAAGGACCCGTCCACTGAAGGAGTACGCAGCTCCATCACAACAAGAACCCCATAACAGTATTGCTGCTCCAGCAATAAACCGAAATGATTTCGAGTTGAAACCGTCATTGATATCAGCTATCCAACAATGCCAATTCTCTGGAGATCCTTCTGAGGATCCAAATGAACATCTTACAAAATTCGTTCAATTTGCCGACACAGTTATAGCGAACGGTGTTAGTAAAGATGCGATAAGATTACGTCTTTTCCCTTTCTCACTAAGAGATAGAGCTTGGGCTTGGTTGCAATCCTTGCCATCAAATTCCGTCACTACATGGGAAAGACTGAAGATCGTATTCTTAGCACGATACTTTCCCCCAAGCAAGACCGTTGCACTAAGAGCCCAAATCAACGGATTTAGGCAGAAGGATACTGAATCGCTATTCGATGAATGGGAGCGCTACAAAGATATGATGTGAATGTGCCCACATCACGGATTAGAAAAATGGCTGATAATCCACACATTTTATAATGGACTCTTGTACAACACAAGACTATCTATAGATGCCGCCGCAGGTGGTACACTGATGGACAAGCCTTATGACGAAGCTAACCGACTCATTGAAAACATGGCTCAAAACCACTATCAGTGGGGAGGAGAAAGAATATTTGTGGAGAAAACTCAAACCAAAGGCGGGATGTACGAGATTAGTAGCCTAGATAAAGTTAATGCTAAGGTAGACGCTCTTACCCAAAAGATAGAAAGCTTGACCTTACCTCCTGCAACTACCGTGGCTGCAGTTACCCCAAGCTGCGAAGTTTGTGGAGTTTCCGGTCATGTTGGAACCGAATGTCAAATCTTAGCAGGAATATCAGCTGATCAGGTAAATTACGCTCAAGGAAATCCTTATGCCAATACCTATAATCCTGGTTGGAAGAACCATCCTAACTTCTCGTACAAGAGCAACAATGCTTTATATGCACCTGGCCAAGCACCTACTGTACCTCCAGGTTATCAAAAACCCGCTGGTAATGTTCCTAACATTCCTAAGAAATATAACCTTGAAATCCTAATGGAAAATTTTATCGCTAATCAAGCCCAACAAAACAAAGAATTCCTCAATCAAAACGTTCACACCGGTGAACAATTGAAGCTATTAGAAAACAAGGTAGATGCCCTAGTAACTCACAACAAAATGTTAGAAACCCAAATCTCCCAAGTAGCACAACACCAAGCTAGTTCTACCGCACCTGCTGGTACATTTCCTGGACAGCCACAGTCCAATCCTAAAGGACATGCAAATGCTATCACATTACGAAGTGGGACAGCCCTTGATGGACCGGTAGATCCTAGACTCCAAAACCCGACCATGTATCAAAAGCCCGAAAAAGAAATGGAGAAGTCCAAAGATCAATCTGAAAATGTAGAGGAAGACGCGAATGAGAACAGAGAGGCTTTAGAAAAACCTTATGTGCCTCCACCACCATATAAACCACCAATTCCATACCCCCAAAGACTTGCAAAATCCAAGAACGAGGGACAATTCAAGAAATTTGTAGAACTTCTGAAACAATTAAACGTCACTATTCTGTTTACAGAAGCTATAACCCAAATGCCGTCATATGCTAAATTCCTAAAAGAAATATTGGCTAATAAGAAAAAAATCGTTGAGAACGAAACTGTTATGCTAACTGCCAAATGTAGCGTCATAATTCAAAATAACATGCCTCCAAAGCTAAAAGATCCTGGTAGTTTCTCCATACCATGTGTAATTGGAAAATTTGTCATAGACAAAGCTCTATGCGATTTAGGAGCCAGTGTCTGTCTAATTCCCTTATCTATTTGCGAGAAGCTCAAATTAGGTGACATGAGACCTACCAAGATGTCCCTACAACTAGCCGACAGGTCACTCAAATTTCCTGTTGGTATGCTAGAAAACATTCCTGTCCGAATAGGACAATTTTACATACCGACTGACTTCATAATAATGGACATCAAGGAAGATTCAAACATTCCCATCATACTAGGAAGACCATTTTTAGCTACTGCAGGAGCCATCATAGACGTCAAGAAAGGAAAACTTACCTTCGAGGTAGGAGAAGAAAAAGTAGAATTCATTCTTTCCCAATTCTTTAAAGCCCCTGTTATAGATGACTCATGTTGTCTCCTAGATATTATTGATGAATGTGTCAAAGAACTTGAATGCCAAGAGGACACCTATTCTGCGATGCTAAAAATTCAGACACCAACTATCCTTAAGAACGAGGACTGGAAACAAGAACACTTAGATGCCGACCTAAGCGAATGTTTAGCCTTAACACCCGATCCTGCCCCAACTAATAAGAAACCTGGTATAGAACTTAAAACATTACCTTAAGATCTTAGGTATGAATTCTTAGATAAAGAACTCGAATGACCAGTTATAATCAATGCCAAATTAGGAGAGATCGAAACTGAAAAACTTCTTAATGTGTTAAGGAAATATCCAGCCGCATTAGGCTATAATATATCAGATCTAAAAGGAATAAGCCCTTCTCTCTGTATGCACCGCATTATGCTGGAGGAGGACTGCAAGACTTTTAGAGAACATCAAAGACAAATAAACCCTATCCTAAGTGAAGTCGTTAAGAAGGAAGTGCAGAAATTACTAGAAGCAGGCATCATATACCCAATATCAGATAGCAACTGGGTCAGTCCAGTTCACGTGGTGCCTAAGAAAGTAGGTATTACGGTTATAACAAACACAAAAGGCGAATCGGTAGCACAACGTATGCAAACAGGATGGAGAATGTGTATTGATTATAGAAAATTAAACAAAGCTACGCGCAAAGACCATTTCCCATTACCATTCATTAATCAAATGCTCGAGCGTTTGGCCAAACATTCCCATTTCTGCTATCTTGACGGGTACTCAGGATTCTTTCAAATTACCATTCATCCTGACGATCAAGAGAAAACTACGTTCACATGTCCCTATGGTACCTTTGCATACCTAAGAATGCCATTTGGACTATGTAACGCACCTGCAACCTTCCAACGATGCATGATGGCAATTTTCGCAGACTTTTTAGACGGAATTATGGAAGTATTCATGGACGATTTCTCCGTCTATGGAGAGAGTTTCGACGGATGTTTATCAAACCTTGAATTAGTCCTGAAACGATGTGTCAATGTCAACCTAGTGCTCAACTAGGAAAAATGTCACTTCATGGTGAGACAAGGAATTGTGTTGGGTCACATTGTATCAAACAGAGGGATTGAAGTCGACAAAGCAAAGATCGAAATTATCAAAAACCTTCAACCACCCAAAACAGTTAGAGAAATACGAAGTTTTCTAGGACACGCGGGTTTTTACTGACGTTTTATAAAAGATTTCTCTAAAATCACCAAGCCACTAACTGAATTATTAATGAAAGAGGTTGAGTTTATTTTCGACGATAAATGCTTGAACGCATTTGAGACACTTAAAGAAGCCTTAATCTCAACACCTATTATGCAACCTCCTGATTGGAACCTACCATTTGAAATAATGTGCGATGCGAGCGATTATGCTGTAGGCGCAGTCCTAGGACAACGCAAAGAAAAAAAGCTTCACGCTATCTACTACGCAAGCAGAACGCTCGACCCCGCACAGATGAATTACGCCACTACGGAGAAGGAACTCTTAGCTGTGGTATTAGCATTGGATAAATTTCGTTCCTACTTAGTAGGTGCCAAGATCATTATTTACACGGATCACGCTGCGATCCGATACTTACTAAGCAATAAAGACGCCAAACCACGACTACTCAGATGGATCTTACTCCTACAAGAGTTTGATCTAGAAATAAAAGACAAGAGAGGAACTGAAAACGTGGTGGCAGACCATTTATCGAGATTAGATGGAATCCAAACCGAGAGCGTTCCCATAAACGAAGACTTCCCTTATGAACGCCTTGTTGCCAAGCTAGAGATAAACCCTACCGACAGTTTAGATCAACATAATAAACCTTTAACAACTGCGGTAGTAAAAGCCATTTGTACTAATACCACACTGCCATGGTACGCTGACTTTGTCAACTATTTAGCTGCCGGTGTTTTACCACCCGATTTAACGTACCAACAGCGGAAGAAATTTTTCCATGATCTTAAACACTACTTTTGGGATGAACCGTTACTCTTTAAAAGAGGCGTCGATGGTATCTACCGTCGCTGCATCCCTAACGATGAAATAGACGACGTCATTTCCCATTGTCATTCCGCCCCTTATGGTGGACACGCTAGTACGTCGAAAACCTGTGCAAAAATACTTCAAGCTGGCTTCTTTTGGCCTACCTTATGGAAAGACGTCCACGTAGCAATTATGAACTGCGATAGATGTCAACGCATGGGAAATATATCTAGACGCAACGAAATGCCGCAAAAAGGAATCCTCGAAGTAGAGATTTTCGATGTATGGGGAATTGATTTCATGGGACCTTTCCCCGCATCTTTTGGAAATAAATATATTTTGGTAGCCGTCGACTATGTATCAAAATGGATTGAAGCCATCGTCGCACCCACAAACGATACACGTGTGGTACTAAAACTATTCAAGAATATTATCTTCCCACGATTCGGTGTACCAAGACTAGTGATCAGTGATGGTGGCTCCCATTTTATCTCTAGAATCTTCGAAAAGTTACTTTCCAAATATGGCGTTAAACATCGCATAGCCACACCATACCATCCTCAAACGAGCGGACAAGTGGAAGTGTCAAATAGGGAGATAAAACAAATCCTTGAGAAAACCGTAACTTCATCCAGAAAAGACTTGTCCTCCAAGCTAAACGATGCTCTTTGGGCATATCGGACAACTTTTAAAACCCCTATAGGAACAACGCCGTTCAAGTTAGTTTATGGAAAATCTTGTCATTTGCCAGTAGAATTAGAGCATAAAGCTTATTGGGCCATAAAAACCCTTAACTTAAATTATAAGAGTGCTGGCGAGAAACGAGTGTTAGATATCCATGAACTAGAAGAATTGCGTTTAGACGCTTATGAAAATGCTAAAATCTATAAAGAACGAACAAAAAAATGGCACGATAAGCGTATCTCGCGGAAATACTTTAAGGAAGGAGACATCGTACTCCTATTCAACTCTAGACTGAAACTTTTCCCGGGAATATTATGTTCCAGATGGTCCGGACCGTTCGAAATTAACAAATTTTCCCAAGTGGTGCGATAGAAATTAAAGGCAGTTCTATTGAACCATTCATAGTTAATGGCCAGCGCCTAAAGCACTACTTTAACGTCGGAAATATCGACTACTCGGCTTATCTTCAGTTAAGTGAGCCGCCTACCCCAAATACCTAACTGAATAGGTGTTAACTGTCGAGCCGTCGACATAAAATAAAGGTGCTTCGTGGGAGGCAACCCATGTTTTACTTTAATTATTTTTTCTGCTTTAACATGTTTTCTTAATCTTTAAAACATTTTCATGATTGCATCTCTTACTCCTTTCTATTTTCCTTCTGTTTTTATTTTTCCCTTTCATATTTCTTTTTCTTTTTTATTTAACTTTGGCACTTTCTTAACCCGAAAATACTAACTTAATTTCTTTTTTTCAAACATTTATTAAATATTTTCAGGGGGGTATTTCTTTTGCTTTCTTATTTAGCGCTATGGCCCGTGCAAATTTCATGAATGTCAATTTAAGAAGCAGACACCAAAGAAGACGATTTGAGGACTTGGCTGAGCGGGAGATGTGCCCTACTATCTACGTGGATGATCATGCTATGACCGCCCTTGGCATTCGTGAGAGTGTCATGTACCTGCTGCATCAGATTGGCTGGGACACAGCCCCTATCCGAAGACGGTACTGTACTTACAAGAAGCTGACTCTTGAGTTCCTGAGTACCCTGTGCTTTATTCCAAATCATGGGATAGGATTCAACCGTGGGTTGATCACTTTCCGGATGTTTGACATGGATTACACCTATAATCTCCGGGAGTTTAGCCATCTGATTGGGTTCCCTTTTGGACCCGATGTTATCACTATGACCCAGGAGAACCTCTTGCCTGAATCTGATCTTGATTATTTTTGGGGAAGCATCACTGGTAATAACCATCCTGGGCCGTCTAATCTTTACTCTGAATGCATCCATAACTCGGCTATCAGGTATTTCCACAAGATCATCGCCCACACCATCTTTGGCAAACAGCAGAATGTCACATCTGTATCCCGCGATGAGCTATTTATTATGTATTGTGCATCCCAGAGCCGTCCGGTGAACGATGCAGCTTATATGCTCGCTAATATGGAGCGTATCATCCAGACTCCAAATGCACCGATCTTGTTGGGTGGGTTAGTTACCATGATATCTAATGCAATTGGACTCCGCCGACCTATGCTCGGATCTGCTCCGCTTTATGGAATAAAGCTGATGGACATTGCATTCTGTTTCAACACTAGCATGATCGGAAACCTTGGACCAGATCAATTTGACCTGCTAGTTAATCATCAGATCGTCCACCAGTTTAAGCTTCCGGACCCTATCACCAGTGTGCACAACCGAGATAATTGGCTGCTTGACCTTCACCGCCCTCCTCACCATCTACGGTTGACATTTATGAGGTTCCAAACACTACTAATGCTGATGAAGATCCTGCTACACCTCCAGGATACCATGAGTTCCCTGATCCTTGGGAACAGCAGGCTACTTCCGCTGAGACCGCGACCCAGGCTCCTGAGATTACTCCACATCCACCTACTGTTACCTTGCACTCCTTACATGAGGCAATTACTGACATGCGGGGCGAGCTGACATCTCTCCGGGTGGACTTCATAACCTTCATGGACTTGGTGACCGATCAGTTGGACTACATGCATCAGTACATGTTTCCGCCTCCCCGTGGCTAGAGTTGCCATTGTTATTCTATTCTTTTCTCTCTCGCATTTGTACATATAGTGGGGACACTGTTTAGTTTTAGTGTGGGAGGGATTTTAGTTATTATTTCAGCATTATCATTTTTTATTCCTAGTTACTTTGAAACAATTTGTCATGAATTTATTCAATTAAAGTTTATTTTAATTTTTATTTCTTTTCATTTCCAGTTTACTATTTTATTTACGGTCTATGTTTATACGCAATATTTCTATTTCGTTATGTACTGGTAACTAGTATTACAAAACTTTAATTATTAAATCACTTTTATATTTAAAACTCTAATTGATTCAAATATTTCAACAAAAAAAAACCAAAAAAAAAAAATTTCTTCAAAAACCTTATTACCAAGAAAATAATAAAATATAAAAATAAACACCCCCAACGGTCCTGTAACGGTCACCTTATTTATGACGCTGAACGCGTCACGACCGTCACACCCTTGTGACGAGTGTAACATGCCTTTTTGCCTCATGACGATCGTCACACCCTCATGACGACCGTCACGCAAATAGTGTATCAAAATGGCTATTACAGAGAACCGTTCCAGCTTTCAACCATCCCCTTCATAAACCCACTTCCTCCATTGTTACCACATCACACGAAAAACTACCCACTCACTCCATTTTTCTTCTAACTTCTAAACTTCCAACACCAAATTACCGTCCACACAGCATCCCAATTTCATATTCCAAAATCCTAATCTTCCTACACCATGGCAAACAACCCACAAGCCCCCGCCCTCACTTTCCGAATCGGCGAACAAAGAGAAAATCAACGAGCAAAGTTTCAGAAATTTCAACGTTGAGGTCTCCAACCCACAAGGTATGTTGACATCGATTGCCTGAGGAGTTTAGGACTGCTTGACAGTGTCCGCCGATTATTGCAAAGTGTGGATTTGTGGAACCTGTGCCGCGAACCAAGACCGATCTACGAAACTCTTACTCTTGAGTTCTTGAGTTCATTTGTTTACCTCACTCCGCCAGGTGTCACAAACCAACTGTCAGGCCTGGCAAAATTCTGCATGTTTGGCATTGAGCACGAGTTACCTCAATCCGACATCGTGCGACTTTTGGGCTTTTGTTCGGACGAAGGTGTTCATCTCCGGGTGCCGGATAATTTTGGTGAGGAAGCTTTCAACTTGTGGCACAGTCTAACGAATATTCGTGTCGGATCCTACGACCACCTCAATGCCACCCACATTCACAATCCGGCCATCCTCTACTTCCATCGCATCCTTAGCAACACGATCTTCACCCGCGACAGCAACCATAAGCTCAACTCCAAGGAGCTCTTCTTTTTACATTGCGTGTTCTCTGGGCAAAAGATTAATGTCGCCCCGTTCCTACTTGCTCACATCCACTCTATTTGTGCTAGAGGTGGAAAACCATTTTATTTTGGAGGGCTGGTTACTTCACTTGCCATTGGTCTGAACTACGGTGTTGCTCTCACAACCTTGCCTTCTATGGCACCGACTTTGCTAACTATGGATCACTGCAAAGCCGCACACCTCATCTACGAGCAGGAAGACGGCAGATTCCACCCTGTAATCAGGAACACTGTCTATCAGAATATCATTTTGCCGAACAGGGACCGAATCGATCCAAGTAACCGAGCAAACCGGTTGTTCGATCCTGAAATTCCCGCAGAGCGTGCACTTGCCCATGAAGACCAACCTGCAGCCGCTGCAGACGAAATACAAGAAGAGTTGGATAGTGCTCCTCCAGTCCACGACATTCCAGGATCCTCATTTGCACCTCCTCCTATTAATCTTGAATACATCCTCCGCGCCCTCCATATGCAAAACCAAATGAATGCAGCGCTTGAAAGGAGGCAAGCCGAGCAATTTGAGTCTCTATGCGCCCAAAACGCTCAGATCTTGATTGGGCAGCGTAACATGAATGATAGGTTAGATGAGGCCCTGTCAGAGATTAACGCCTTGAGGATGGACGTGAGCACCCTTGGCTTCCAAGACACCGACACTGAAGCCACTCCTACTAGACGCTCTCGCACCAGGAGTAGAGGACGTGGTCACCAGTAGTCTTTCTTTAATTTTTATGTAATTTATTATTTTTCTATTTCATTTTTTTTCCGTTTGTTTTTGTAATTGTACTTCCCCGCCTACATACCGCAACATTGAGGACAATGTCGGATTTTGTGTGGGAGAGGTACCTTTCAATCTTTTATAAACTAGTAAATTCTTACGATATGTCTCAATTCAAATTCTTCACTTTTTATTTAGCCATACCGAAAAATTTTCAGCTTCGCATTCGCCCGACATACCTATTTTAACGAAATCCCAGTTGAGGAAGCCGAAAACGACATAACAAGATCGATACGGTTCTGACACCGTAGACTTCTGCTTATGCGATCCGTTTTAATAACCATTATACCGATATCCGGAGTTTCAAGTTCTAGAAGAAACCCCTAGTAGTTTATACTAGCAGTCAGCACCGTCTTGACATAAACCACGTGGAGAATCGATGAATATAAGTATTTGATGCCTGATTCTAAAAATATCCTTCCTATCTCGCTGCTAAAAGAAAAGAAAATTTGTGTACCAAAATAGACGGGCACATATAAGAGCTGAGCGAATAATGAAGGAATCTAGTGTTGGTTGGTTCAGAGGTATCTGGTTCTGAACTCGGTAGGGCGTGCTATGGCCCGATCCCCCACAACCTCCAATTTGGATAACATATGTAGGGTTGCCACATTCATGTACCAGACCCCGTGCTAAAAGGATCAAATTCACTAACCGGTTACTCCACTACGTGCGTGCTAAGACAAAGGGCTTAATGTGATTGTGCCAGAACGAAACCGGGTGAAATAGATACGAGGAACTCCGGGCAGAGTTATAACGGAACTGTTGGATAGCTCGTTTAAAATGGAAGTCTACGGCTAAGCTTATTGCTTGTGTCATTAGCGTATCTTTAGTGTTTTACTCAAGTATCGGCCGAACCAACGAGGACTTCCTGAAACTACTTTAAAAATCCAAGGCATGTCATGCTTATGCGCTTGACAAAACTTGTCCGACCTTTCGAATGACTATTTGCTTGAGGACAAGCAAAGGTTTAAGTAGGGGAATTTGATAACGAGAAAACATATCATATAATTACCATGCTTTTTACCGATTTTATATTTCATTAAGTCGTCTAACCCCCGATTATTCCGAGATTATTTGTCTTTTTTTACAGGTATAACATTTGTCAACTCAAACCGATGGAAAAGGACAACATGAAGGAGGCTAGACAATAAACAAAGAGAAAAAGAATAAAAAAATACAAAGTTTAGATTTTTGGAACAGTGACGGTCGTCACATCCTTGTGACGGGCGTAACACCCCCCAACATGAAGAAACGCTCGTCACACACCACTGACGAGCGTAATGCACTACTTCAGCGTGTTACGACTACCACCCACCTGTGACGATCGTCACGCGCGTGAAGGTGGACGTTATACATGGATTGAGACGTGGGCATTAAGGGAAGATTCGTTCTCCCTTTTTCTGCTGAGTCTCCTATTTTCCTGCCACCACTATTAGTGCTCCTATATTTTCTCCATTGAAGACTTCATCAAGAATTCTGAACTGCTGATTTTCCTATGCTATATATATATATATATATATATATATATATATATATATATATATATATATATATATATATATATATATATATATATATATATATATATATATATATATATATATATATATATATATATATATATATATATATATATATATATATATATATATATATATATATATATATATATATATATATATATATATATATATATATATATATATATATATATATATATGTGTGTGTGTGTGTGTGTGTGTACCAGTGCATAGTTCAAGGGTCGAAGAAATTTCCTGAGAACAAATATTATTTTCTTTTGCAGTTATTTTCCATTTTCCTTGTTTTGGAATATTGTTTTCACGTTCCTGTAATTTTCATTCAAATTCTTAGTTTTTAGTTTTAAGTGTTAATTCTTCTTTCAAGAATTAACACGAATTATTTACTGCAAATCAAGCTCGAAGATTGGATTATTGTAATAGTTCAAGATTACCATAGCAATTTTGATTCCAGGTTTTATATTGCAATTATTATTCATTCAGTTTTTATATTATGCCAATTGTTGCTATGAATTATATTTTGAACTGTATTGCTGTTAAGTTAATTATGTCTGGCTAAATTATTAATACCGGTATGTGACCGTAAGAACTGAAAGAATTCAGTGATACCTTGGCCAAAAATATTTATAAAACAATTTCTGGTTTCCAATTTCCAAGATTAATTTAACTATCCTTGTCACGAGAGTGAGAGGTTAATTAACATGATTTTGCCACGAGAGTGGGAAATTAATTAAGGCAAGAACCTGCATGCGAGAGTTGGGGTTCAACCCAGATAGTGGTAACGAAGCATTGATTTTTAAATACACGAGAGTGTTTTAATAAATTAATTAAACTCAAATTGTTTTCAAAAAGTGTTATTAAATTTAAAGTGCATCCACTAGGTTTAGTAGCATGACTTATTTCATAAACACGAGAGTGTATGTCTCAGGTTTTTAAACAATTAGCTTTTACCGAAATACTTTATAGGCCAAGCGATTCACCGAATTCCCTAAGTCCGATTATCACATACCGGTATAACTAGTACTATTATTTTTAATTAAACTGTTCCCCCCAAAAATCGAATATTCATCGCTTAGTTAGACAAACTGTAGCATTAGATCGTATGTGATTGATCCTCAGTCTCTGTGGGTTCGATAATCTTTTAAAACTAGAACGACTGAACTGTATACTTGCAGTTAGTATCCCGACAGACTCATAAAGTCCCGATCATTTATCCTCAGAGAAATCAAGATGGAGCCGAACGTCGTCCAATGGTAGGGGCTATTATGATTCCTAAACATGCGCCTGATCAGCAAAGAAATAACCAACCAAGGATGGAAAGATCAGTCAAACAATTCACCAGAATTAACATAACCTTATCTCAAGTATTGCCACACTTGCTAAGATCCAACCTAGTGACTTTGAAAGAAGCTCCAAAGAACCTTAACACAACATCTCCTCACTATCATCCTAATGCCTGTTGCGCATACCATTCTGGGAGTTCTGGCTATGACACTAACAACTGTTGGGCTTTAAAGAACAAAGTACAAGACCTCCTTGAAGCTAAAGAGATTGAATTCGATGCGCCAGAAAAGCCCAATGTCATTTCTGCCCCTATGACCAAACATGGCCATAATGCCCATGCTATTGAAGAGGATATGTTTGTTACTTCAATTGATGAACTTATGACCCCACTTCTGACTATCAAAAAGAACTTATTGAATTCCAGCATTTTCCCAGGCTGTGATGAAAGCTGTCATTTTTGTTTGTCCTCACCAACCAGCTGCCCTTTGTTGAAAGCAGATGTTCAGTGCCTAATAGATAACAAGGAGATTCTGTTTGAAAAGACTTTTGTTCCACCTATTTCTTATAATGATGTTTCCATCATGACCATTTCCGACAATTCTTCCAGGGTCTCCACCAAAAGACCCGTTAGAATTACATCAATTCCAAAAGTAGCTCCTTTGATAATTACAATGCCTAGACCAGTCCCGTATTTTTCAAACAAAACTGTACCATGGAATTATGGAGGGGATGTCTACTACCATGGTATCAAGAAAGATTGGCCAGCTGCCGAAGAATCAAGTTCCGAGAAAGATAACTCTGATATCAGTAACATTGCCGAGACTAGCAAGATTACCCGAAGCGAAAGGATATTCTCTCCAGAAATTGCTCCCCCAAAAGCAGTTTATAGACCCGTAATCATTCTTGTTGTTGTTGCTCCTCTGAAGGCTATTCCCAGTCCCACAATCATCTCCACCAATGCTCCAACTAACAAAGCTGTTACAATCCCTGCTATCACTCCTACTGACATTCCTACTGTCGAGTCAACCGAGACTCGAGGTAAACGTATTCTGATTGAGCCTGTCCGGACGAAGGCGCAATCATTGGCTATCCCTGAGACCTCCCGGAAAGAGATGGAGGAAATTTTAAAGATCATAAAAAGAAGCGACTACGACGTAGTTGAACAACTGAGGCAAACTCCATCCAAAATTTCCATGCTGGCTTTACTGCTATGTTCCGAGGCGCATGCAAAGGCCTTGGTAAAATTCCTGAAGACTGCTCATGTACCCCAAGAAACATCCGTCGGCCAGTTCCAAGACTGCGTAGCCAGCTTAACTGCAGATAATGGTTTAGGTTTTTTGGATGCTGATTTAACGCCAAGAGGGAGGAAGAATAACGAGGCATTGCATCTCTCAGTCGAGTGTAGGGGCACAACTCTGGCTCATGTCTTGGTTGACACCGGTTCGTCTCTGAATGTGTTGCCTAAAAAGGATCTTGATATGCTTGACTGTGAAGGATTAACATTGAAACCGAGCAACATAGTAGTGAGGGCCTTTGACGACTCAAAAAGGATGGTGCATGGGGAAGTGGATATCCCCATAAAGGTTGGAACCCAAACATTTGATTCAACCTTTTATGTAATGGATATTCGCCCTTCATACTCCTGCTTGCTAGGACAACCCTGGATTCACAATGTTGGCACTGTTACTTCTACGTTACACCAAATGCTGAAGTATCTGATTCAAGGGAAGATTATAATCGTTCATGGAGAAGAAAAGTATATGATCAGCCATCTCAATTCCTTCAGATATGTGGAGTTAGATGGAGAATTTATTGAAACTCCATTCCAACACTTTGAGGAAGTCCCGCAAGATGTGGCAGTAACCAGGGATGTTCCCAAGATCACAAGGCCTCCACTCAAGATGTCATCTTTTAAGGATGCAAAGGCATTGATAGAAGAAGGTGGGGGCATTATCTGGGGAAAACTCCCAGATATCCCATACAAATCTGACAAGTTTGGCCTAGGTTTCACTTCAAGTGCTCAGGAGGTTGTACGCCACGCTCGTGCTGGAGGACCACCCCTGAAGATCAACAACCGTGAAGTCAATGCGGTAGAGGATGATGGAGATGGCTGCAACCTGGAGGATTGGATCTTCCCAACTATCAGTGGAGGGCTCAGCAACTGGGAGGATAGAGATTTTTTCCTGATCACTTTTATCCCATAGTAATTTGTCTTTACATTTTGTTGGATCTGTAATATTAAAACAATTCAAACTCTTAAAACCTTGTGTCTTACCCAAGGCACAATGGTCCATTTGTAAGGGTTATTATCTCATTTCCATATGACATCAATGAATCATGGAAGTTTTGCATTCAAACTTTGTGCTCATTGTTTTTCTCTTTTACATTTTTCATTTCTTTCAAAGATAGCTATACCCTTACACACACTCACACTCACACTGTAGGTTTAAATCCATTTGGGATCCCATGGATAACGATTCTGCTATGGCTTTTTGTAACTCTAAAAATCTAATCTACCAAGCCAAAGATGAAGGTGAGGAAGATTGCGAAGTACCAGGGGAACTTGCCAAGTTATTACAACAAGAAGAGAGAATCGTTCAGCCCCACGAGGAACCAGTGGACACCATCAATCTAGGTACCGAAGAAGACAAAAGAGAAGTCAAGGTGGGCGCCAATCTGGAACCCAGTGTCAAGGAACTTCTGATTCAGTTGTTACACGAGTATGTTGAGGTCTTTGCCTGGTCGTATGAAGACATGCCAGGACTTGATGCAGATATTGTGGTACATCGTCTACCTACAAAAGAGGATTGCCCACCAGTAAAACAAAAGGTCCATCGAATGCGACCAGATATGTCAGAGAAGATTAAAGCAGAAGTCATGAAACAATTCAATGTTGGGTTCTTGGTCGTCACCTCCTATCCGCAATGGATTGCCAATGTTGTTCATGTGCCCAAAAAAAACGGCAAGGTACGAATGTGCATGGACTACAAATATTTGAATAGGGCAAGCCCTAAGGATGATTTCCCACTCCCCCACATTGACATCCTAGTTGACAATACGACACAACATAAAGTGTTTTCCTTCATGGATGGTTTCTCAAGTTACAACCAAATCAAAATGGCGCCTGAAGACATGGAGAAGACAACTTTTGTCACACAGTGGGGCACATTATGCTACAAGGTTATGCCATTCGAACTGAAGAATGTGGGGGAAACCTATCAGTGTGCCATGGTAGCTCTATTTCACGATATGATACATCACGAAATAGAGGTCTATGTGGACGACATGATAGCTATATCTCAAACAGAAGAATAGCATCTTGATCATTTACAAAAACTATTCGAGAGATTAAAAAAGTACAAGCTGAGGTTGAAACAAAATTAATGCACGTTTGGAGTAAGGTCTGGTAAGCTCCTAGGCTTTTTCGTCAGCAATAAGGGTATTGAAGTAGATCCTGCCAAAGTAAAAGTGATACAAGAGATGCCTGCTCCTCGTACTAAAAAGGAAGTCAGAGGATTCTTGGGACGGTTGAACTACATTGCCAGATTCATTTCTCACCTGACAGCTACTTGTGAACCAATCTCCAAACTATTGAAGAAAGATCAAGTAGTCAAATGGAATGATGAATGCCAAACTGCTTTCGAAAAGATCAAAGAGTACCTGCAAGAGCCTCCTGTTTTGATGCCACCAGTCGAGGGAAGACTGTTGATTATGTATTTGATCGTGTTGGAAAATTCAATGGGGTATGTGTTGGGGCAGCATGATGAGTCTGGCCGAAAAGAACACGCTATTTATTACCTGAGCAAAAAGTTTACCGACTGTGAAACAAGATATTCGCTGCTCGAGAAAACTTGTTACACTCTGCCATGGGCTGCTCGCCGGCTAGGACAGTATATGCTGACCCGTACTACCTTGTTGATATCTAAAATGGATCCGATAAAATACATCTTCGAGAAACCTGCTCTCTCTGGGAGAATAGCGAGATGACAGATGATCCTGACAGAATATGATATACAATATACTACCCAGAAAGCAATAAAGGGTTGTGTACTGGCTGATCACCTTGCTCACCAAGCTGTAGAAGACTACCAGTCCATGAAGTTCGAATTCCCAAATGAAGACATCATGATGGTAAACAACTATGAAGAATTCAGGCCATATGACGGACCTGAACAAGGATCCCGATGGACCTTGGTTTTTGATGGGGCACCTAACACACTCGACAATGGTATTGGTGATGTACTCATATCTCCTGAAGGGTGTCATACTCCATTTACTGCAAGACTCTACATCAATTGTACAAATAACATGGAGGAATACGAAGTGTGCATCTTTGGTCTCAAAGCTGCCATAGACTTGGGGATCAAATCTTTGAATGTATTCAGAGATTCAGCTTTGGTTATTAGCCAGATCAAAGGGGAATGGGACACCAAACACCCTAACCTTATCCCTTACAAAGCACATGTTTTGACGTCGCTCCCACATTTTGAGGAGATTACCTTCGAGCACTTCCCGCGAGAAGAAAATCAGCTACCAGACGCACTAGCCACAATGTCATCTATGTTTAAACTTAAATGGGATAACAAGGCTCCCCAGATCACCATTGAACGAAGGGATGAACCAGCACACTGTCATGAGATTAATACTAAAGAAATGGTGGACCAGCCTTGGTTTCACGAAGTCAAGAGGTATCTCGAGGTTCAAGAATATCCTGAAGGAGCTTCAGTCAATGATAAGAAGTTCTTAAGGAGATTCTCCGCTAAATTCTTCCTTAGTAATGGCATCCTTTACAAACACAACCATGACTCGGTGTTACTTCGGTGTGTAGACAAGGTTGAAGCTGAAAGGATCATGGCTGAGTTACATGAAGGCACTTTTGGAACCCATTCCAGTGGGCATACGATGGCAAAGAAAATCCTACGGGCAGGCTATTATTGGTCTACCATGGAAGCAGATTGCTATTAACACTCTCGAACTTGCCATAAGTGTCAAATTTATGCTGACAAAGTGCATGTACCTCCGGTTCCTCTGAATGTCTTGACGGCTCCTTGGCCTTTTGCCATGTGGGGGATTGATATGATTGGGGAAATCAAGCCAACAACATCCAATGGACACCGCTTCATTTTGGTGGCCATTGACTAGTTTACTAAGTGGGTGGAGGCAACTTCTTTCGCTTCCGTTACCAACAATGTTGTCACCCAGTTCATCAAGCAGAATCTCATTTATCATTACGGTATCCCGAAGAGGATCATTACAGACAATGGTATGAATTTGAACAATACTATGATCACCGCCCTGTGCGAGCAATTCAAGATCCAACATCATAATTCTTCCCCCTTACCGGCCGAAGATGAATGGTGCTGTCGAAGCTGTGAATAAGAACATTAAAAATATCATACAGAAAATGACAGTCACCTACAAAGACTGGCATGAGATGCTACCATTCGCCCTCCACGGGTATCGTACCACAGCTCGCACATCAACCGGGGAAACACCCTATTCTATGGTTTACGACATGGAAGTTGTCTTACCTATTGAGGTCCAGATCCCCTCTCTGAGAATTATGAAAGACGCAGGGTTGAATGAAGAAGATTGGATCCAGACTCGACTTGATCAACTAAACTTGATTGATGAGAAAATACTTACTGCTGTATGTCATGGTCAAATGTATCAAAAATGGATGATCAAGGCTTTCAACAAAAAGGTCAGACGCCAAGTGTATCAAGTTGGGGATCTGGTGATCAAACGTATCATACTGCCGCAAGGTGATCCCAGGGGAAAATGGACTCCTACATACAAAGGAACATTTGTCATCAAAAACATTTTCTCTGGTGGAGCAATGATCTTGACCACCATGGATGGTGATGACTTGCCGCACCCTGCGAACGCAGACATAGTTAAAAAATACTACGCATAAGAGACCCGCTAGGTTGACACACCTAGGAAAAACGAGGGCATCCCAGAGAACCAAAAAGGTTCGGGAAAAAATTAGGTATAAAACAAAAAAATCTGTACACCCGGCAAGCTTAAAACTCGAAAGGGAGGCTTGGGCAAAAAAGGGTATCCCGGTGGACCGAAAACCCGAAAGGGAAGTCCAGGAAAAAGTTAGGGAATGTAAAGCGTATGACTATGTCCCGTTGGGGATCACTTTAAGGACAACCTTTGGCTTCAACTAACAAACTCATAGGTTCTGATCAATTCAATCATCTTTGGACGAGGCAACAAATAGACAAGATGCTCAGAGATACGAAGGTTATAGCAGAATGGGAACCCCATGGGATTATTGCACATAGCTATCTTTTCTTTGTATCAAAATTTTCATTTTTTATGACGGCATTCTCTTAGTAGAATGTTTGTCTCATTGTACAAAAATACTTACTCAAAGTCAATACAAATATATCCCTTTGAAAGTGTAAAAACTATCTGTTTTTCTTTACGCTTGTGTTTTGTTTACAAAAACGTCCAATGATTCATTGTTGAACATATGCATTTGAATATAATTATTGTTTACAAATAAATAAAATAAAAGACAATCACTGATGGCTTTAAGAGATAGGGAAATCTCTATAAGTTATTTTCCATAATCCCCCACAGTGTACGGTTCAAATCCCCAGCGGAACAAAGTTTCAAATTATCAATCCCCGGTAGAAATCATCCAAATTTCTCAGGATTCCCCAGCAGGATTTTCCAAGCAGTACACGGCATTTCCCTTACAACAGAGTTTATTTCTCCAAGCAGAAATTCATCAACGCTTAGACTTCAAAACATGAAGACATGCACTCCATTTCCTCAGCAGTAGTCGGGGATTTATTTTCCCTAATCCAACAATAGCGTAGCAGATTAGCTCACATACGCATACATCGCATCCATATGTCATAAACATTGATAACACGAATGCATTATACCATGCATCTCATACAACATGACATTACATATTAGCTAACATTTTACCCTTTTCAGGATAAGGCTAATAGCTACCATTAACAATGTTCAAAGGTTTCTCAGATACAGTTCAAATACGCCCCAGACACAGATGCCATTCTGATACTCATTCAGAGTCAACTTTCAGATACAGTTCAGATACGCTCTAGATACGGATGCCATCCTGATACTCATTCAAATTCAGCTTTCAAATACAGTTCAGATATGCCCTAGACACGGATGCCATTCTGATACTCATTCAGAGTTAACTTTCAGATACAGTTCAGATACGCTCAAGATATGGATGCCATCCTGATACTCATTCAGATTCAACTTTCAGATACAGTTCATATACGCCCCAAACACGGATGTCATTCTGATACTCATTCAGTGTCAACTTTCAGATATAATTCAGATACGCTCCAGATACGGATGTCATCCTGATACTTATTCAGAGTCTCCTTCAGATACAATGTAGATACGCTCCAGACATGGATGCCATTCTGATATTCATTCAGATGTAACTCTCAAGATACAGTACAGATACGCTCCAGACATGGACGCCATTCTGATACTCATTCTTTCAGCTTACAAATTACAATGAAACAATCACTCTTGGATGGCATCTACAAGCCCATCTCCAATAACTTTCTATTACCTCTCCAAATGGCATCTTTAAGCCCATTCCCTCTACCATCACATCGTCGAGTGCAAATTTTTGGGCACTCTAGTGTCCAATCGTCTTCCACCTTCGAGTCACGAATGGCAAAACATGCCAATCCAACTCTTCAGGCTTAAGAAGATTGAACAGGGGCAGTTGTTGTACCCCAAAATCTGCCCTCTCACTTATCAAGATTTTACTCACAAGATCTCTTTGGGCTCAAGATTGCACTAGGGTTTGATTAGCTCAAGACACTTGCTCAAACATTGATGACCAAAATTAGGGTTTGAGTTTGCACAAGGATTTTTGAACTTCCAATGTCTCATGTGATTTTCATGGATCATTATGGACCTCCAAGATCACTCATGTCAAGTTTCAAGCCTTGCATCACATTTTGGCTCAGTCAATTGAGCAGTTGACCTAAAAATCAGTTGTATTGGGAAAAAAGTCAACTATGGCCAATTTACAGTCAAACTTCATAATTCTTGATCCACATCAATATTTTAGACTCATATATATCATTTGATCATGTTTGGATCACAATTCCTCAAGAAATTTGATCAAATCCCCAAATGGTCAAAATTAGGGTTTTGACTAGAAAAGGGCAATTTCTGATTTTTGACCTAGCAAATGGTCAATTGGTTTAAGGCATGATCTCAAGATCCCAATTGAATCATTTTTACCCAATGACATGGTTCAAAACATTTCAATTCCATTGGATTGATAGATGAATTTTGTAGTCAACTGATCAAAAGTCAACTGTATACTGAAAAGTCAAACTTTGACTTTTTGGTCAAATTCAAGTGCCAAGGATCACAATTCATCAAAAAATGTCAAAATATGAAACTTATTCATCAAGAAATCAAAAAATCAAGATCATTTTGAAAAGTCAAAATTTCTAAACTTAGAAATTTTTCTAAGTGTTGGAAATTTCATATTTTTTCATAACTTTGAGCCAAATTTTTACCATGATGCAAGATGATTCAAGAGAAACTTCCAACATGAAAGTTGTAGATATCCATTAAATATACAAACTTTCTTTACACAACTCCTTCCAAAAATTCTTGGATCTCAAGTTATAATTTTATGAACATGTGGTCATGAAACTAAACACTTAGTGAAATTTTGCCCTAATTTGGTCAGGATTTTGACCTAACTTCATGGAACTTTTTCATATAGTTCCAAGGGGAATATTCAAAAGCAATTCAAATATGGGTTGTAGAGCATATTGTAATCTTTCCAAAATGTCCAAGAAATCTTTGAGATCATTCTTAAGGAGGGAGAATCGAAGAGATGAAGTTAGGGTTTTGTCACTTGAATTACAAGTCATTTTTTATGAACACATGAACCAAATCCATCCTAGGCTGCATAATACTTGCTTTGCAGGCCTTAAACTTGTTCGTCACTCCATAATTAATGGTTTACATAACTAATTATGCCCTTATCCAAGTGTTTCAAGCTTTGTCCAAATGAATTTGTCATTTTAGGGAGAAAGTAACATATTCATTCTTGTAAAGAAAGCTTTATGCACAAAGTCAGCTTCTTGAGCTCCCAACTTGTTTTTCTTGATTACACTCCATCCACAAAGTTAGAAGCATTGTGTTTAAAGTGGCTAACAACTCTATGAACCAAGTACAAGGCATAGAAACTTGAATTTCTCAAAAAAATCACATGTTATGCATAAACATGTAAATTTGAATTTTGATCAACTAGAGCATTCCAAACTTGTTGCTTATAAATAGAGTCACTATTTATGAGCTAGAGGACGAGTTTTAGCACCCTGAAACACCCCCAAATTCCCTCTAGCCAGAAATTTCACAAAAAACTCCATTGATACACAGTTCTGACCTTAAACTTGTATCTCCCATTTCCCTCGTGCGTTTTCCCTCAAACTCATTCCTAAAGCTTCCTTACATAAAATAAAACACATCCCCATCCTTATTCCAGAACTGTAACACCATTTACCATAACCTCCATAACCAAAAAACAGAGTCTGCAACTTGACTTCTCTAGGCCATTTCAGCCACTCTCAACTCAAGCAAACCATTGCATTAGCTTCCTAGGGACTTGAGGAAGCTAGCCTGATCATCAAATCCATTTCACGATTTCCAGTTTTTAGGTATTTTTCTTGAACTTCTATATTCATATTTAGGAATTGTTAGGCTTACATTTGTGAAGATAAAATGTAGACATCATTGCCCTGAAACTATACATGTCCATAAATTTCATTTATTTTGATTGAGCTAGGAGAATTTTGAGTTTGAACTTTCTGAAATATTTAGGTCAGAATTTGGTACTTTTAGAAATTCTCATTCATCTTTGATTTATAGCTTATGATTTTTATATGGTTGGATTCGTATGAAAAAAATGGAGCAACTTTCATGTTTGCATATTTCATTTTTGTTGAGAAATGAGCAAGTTACAGGATCCATGGCTGGAGGTTGAAGATGAAGTCATTTTCAGGGCTGGATTGATGTTATGTATTTATTTTTGTGCCAATGTTAACAGATGTATAGCCACCCCAATGGTAAGGCAGCGCGTTGGTAACCAGAAGGGCGTGGGTTCAACACCCAGCGCGCTACCTTTTTTTCCATTTTCTCATATTTTCATACTTTTTTGTCACAAACACACACGTCTGGGCCTCAATGCAGTGGGCCTTGGTATTTTTGATGGCTTCTAACCCCTGGCCCTGTTTCAGCACCCCCCCTGATCTTTTATTTCTTATTTTATTTTATTTTTATTTGTTTAGCTTATTTCCCTTTCTTTTATCATCTTTACTATTATTATTATTATTATATTATTAATATTATTATTATTAATAAAAAATCCGAAAATATTTATTTTATTATTTTTACACTCATTTATATTTTATTTTTCATTATAAAAAACTAAAAAGAACAAAAACAATTTTCTTAATAAATTAATTTCTCTTTCTTGATTAATATTTAGATAATTAAGTTTAATTATTATATTATATTATTTTATTGTAAATTAAAATTAATTTAGAACTTAGGTTTATTTTGATTAAATTTCCTATTATTTCTATTATTTAAAACCTTTTCATAAAAAAAACCTAAAAAATCTTTTTAAGTTAATTTCTTTTTTTAATTAGTTTAAGTTATTTTATTTAAATTTTCATTAATTATTTTCTTAATTAGTTTTAGGTTATAAACCCTTTCATAAAAAAAATCAAACAAAACCATTTCTTTTCCATTTATCTCCTTGTATATTTATTTGGTACATTATTTATTTCACTTCTTGTACAAATTCAATATGGTTATAATAGATAATTAGGATTTATTTTATTGCAATCCCTATTTATAATTTGTACCCCCTCCCACAAGTATTGTAATAGCGTAGTAATTTTAAATTCCGCAATTTATCGCTTTATATACAAATGCTAGTAATTAGGGTTTGTATGGGAAGACTAAAACCAATACTTAGAAAACCCTAATCCAAGACAAAACAAGCATGAAAATAATACATTTACACACAATCACCCCTAGGGTTATCCCACTTGGTTGCCTTATACAAAATGACCATATTACGCATGTAAGGTATCTTAGCAAAAAAACAAGCAAATACAAGATCATAGTCCCTCGATGACGCTGTCTAAGTTGCCTTACAAATGATCTTAGTCCCTAAAAAAGAATGCTAAGATACCTTGCAACATTGCTAATCATGGTTATACGATGACCCCCGCCCGTCTCATTTACATCCAAAGATAGAGTTGCTTATCAAATCAATGGTAAGACAACAATGTCAAAGGAAAAGAAAATGAACAAGAAAGACATTTGAGTAGGTAGATTGCTCCTAATCACTTGCTCCATTTCAAAAAACAAACATCCTTGCTATTTTCAAAAACAAACACTTATACTTTCAAAACATCTTACCAAAATTTGAAAACATTTTTAAAAGATCAACATCTTTGTATACATTCTTACGAACGAGAATCATTACAAAGATTGCCTAAACAATGGCCTCTTTACAAAATACTTTCAAAAACCACACAAAGCACAATTTCAAACAAAAGCAAGTGATCTAGCAAGTAACTAAGAGCCCATGGAAAACCATGGATGAAAAGGGTGATAATACCTTCCCTTTTCATAATCTACCCCTCGAACTTAAGAAATAATCTCAAAGGTCTTTCCTGTGCTTTTTCACCTTTCCTTTTGGATAAAAGAAAAGTCGGTGGCGACTCTTGCTAACCGCAACATTTGCGATCAAACGCAAAACGTTCAAGTCAGTTCTTTCACCGTATCACATAATCAAAAGCATATTTTCTGGTGGAGCCATGATTCTAACCACCATGGATGGTGACGACCTTCCTCACCATGTGAATGCGGAAATAGTTAAAAGCTACTATGCATAAATAAAGACCTGCTAGGTTAACTGGCCTAGGCAAAAATAAGGGCATTCCGGCGAACCTAAAG
Organism: Vicia faba; assembly: GCA_948472305.1. Taxonomy (NCBI): domain Eukaryota; kingdom Viridiplantae; phylum Streptophyta; class Magnoliopsida; order Fabales; family Fabaceae; genus Vicia; species Vicia faba. The sequence goes on along the minus strand of OX451741.1, from coordinate 820,229,170 downwards.
GGTTCGGGCAAAAATTAGGGATAAATACAAAAAATCTGTACACCCGTCAAGTCGAAAACCTGAAAAGGCGACTTGGGCAAAAAAGGGTATCTCGGTGGACTGAATACCCGAGAGGGCGGTCCAGGCAAAAGTTAGGGATTTAAAGCATACAACTATGTCCCATTGGATCACCTTGAAACCAGACTTCAGTATTAACTATCAAGCTCAAACGACACCGATCAATCCAGTCAGCTTTAGACAAGTAGCAAAGTGATAAGACGCTCAAGGACATATGGGCAATAGCAGAATTGAAACTCAATGAGATTATTACACATAGCTGTTTTCTCTTTATACACTATTTTGTATAGTTTTCATTTTCACGGCGATGTTCTCCTACTAGAACGTCAGTCTCTTTGTACAAAAATGCCTGTTATAGGCGAACTTCAAAAATCAATACAAATCATTTCTTTGAAAGTACAAAACTATTTGTTTTCTATTTTTCTGTTTTGTTTGCAAAAATGTCCAGTGATTATTTTTGACATATGCATTTGAATATGATTACTATTTACAAATACTTGCATATGAAACAGGAAGCTAGTTGCTAATGACTTTAAGAAACATGGCAAAGTCTATAAAAAAAGCCATTTATAGTCCCGGCAGTTACTCTTTCCAGTAGGTACATGGGCATCCTCCTGTCACATCCTTAGTGTGATCGGTGGATCTGGAACTGACTGTTTAACGCTGGTTCGCGAAATGTCGCGGAAGCAAGAGTCGCCACCGTCTTTTATTTTCTCCAAATGGAAAGGACAAAAGCACAAAAAAATTCCTTAAAGAGATTGCTCTCGGTTCGGGAGGTAGATTATAGAAAGGGAAGGTATTAGCACCCTTTCCATCCATGGTTATCCATGGGCTCTTAGATACTTGCTCATTTGTGTTTTCAAAAATGGTTTGTTTGCTTTTCAATGTGGGTTTTAAAAAGTTTCTTTGAAAATTCCAGTTCGACTCTTGTATCAGTCCTCAAGAGTGTTTGAAAAGATGCTTTCGAAAGCTTTTTGAAAATGTGTTGGTGTGAAAAGTATTTTGTTTTGTTTTGAAATTTAGAGCAAGTATCTAAGAGTCGTCTACCTACCCTAAGGAATTCGTCTGTGTAAATGTCCTTTAAAGTAGTGCCATCCCACCATTGAGAGGTAGGTAGCACCACCGTTGGAGGTGTTCGGGTCAATTCGAAGTTCGGGACATGGTGATCACCAGAGCAATGGGAAGACACCTTAGAAGCTATCCTCATGCCAGGTTCCCGGATCATGAGGACTTACTAAGACATCCTCTACTCGACGATCACCTTTCGAGGCAAGGCAACAGTGAGGCGTACCCTAGGGGTGGTGTGTGATTTGTGTGTCGTTTTCATTTATTTATCTTGTCATGTCATTGGTGTTCTACGCTTGTTTTTATTTATGTCCATACATTCTTTCATGCTTTTGATTAACAGTTAAAAAGTTGCGAGAAAATAAAATCTAAAGCTATTACAAATGGCGCGGGTCCACATCACCAAAAGTTTCTCGAACCCGATTTGACAGAAAATAAATAAAGTAAAGTAAAAGAAAATAAATTACAAGGCTTTGGGAGAGGTACATAAATATTTAAACAAAGTAAAATAAATATGCGAAATTAAATCAAAATGAGGGCGTTGGACCCTTTTGCAAAAATTAAATTACATGGAATTAATTAAAATTAAAAGAAGGAAAGAATTTATTTTTTGGTATTTTTTAGTGTTTTAGGAATTTAATGAGAAAAAGAATTAATTAAAATTAAAATAAGAGGCAAACCCTAATTCTAGTCATTTTTTACTTTATTAAGAAATATTGAAGTTTTTAATCTAAATTAAAGCTAATTTTTATTTTCATGCAATTTAATTATAAAAAGTAAAATATTTAATTATTTAATATATTTATGAAAGAAAAATAAAAAGGGATGAAAAATTATTAATTAAACCTATTTCTACATTTTTTTATATTTTTTTTGTTAAAAGTATTAAAATTACAACTTAAATTACAACTAAATAATTACATGCAAATTTATTTATGAAAATACTAGAAATAAAAATATTTATTATATTTTTTATCTTTTCTGATTTTTTTTGTGTATTTTTTATATTTAGGAAAATAATTAATCAATTGAATAAAACAATAATTAAAAAGAAGATAAAAAAAATAAAAATATGGCAAACCTAGGGGGGTTGTAGTCCCCAACATGGAGGTCTCTCTCTAGCAATTCAGGCCCATTTGACTGTGGCCTTGTTGGACTTTTTCACTAGCATGTAGCACGTTGACTGCAGCCTATCATGCTCCCTAATTCCTGGCCCTTGGATGGATGAGGTTAGACGTGTGGACGTTGGATCTGGAAGGTGCATGATGGTCCTTTACACTGAAGCTGCATGTGAACGTACATGGAAAAATAATATTGAAACAATGAAGACCTGGGGTTCGAACCCAGGTCATGTGCTTTGCCACCCAACACGTATGCCACTAAGCCAATTCACGCATTCTGATTATATTATACAAAAGAAACAATATAAAATAAAACAAGGTTAGTGGGGCCTCCGCGCGCGAAATTTAAACTGGCCCATCGCGTCTTGCCACGATATCATCTTCTTCTTCGTGTTTTATTTTTCTGAAAACAAAAGAAACATAGGCAACAGTTTTCACGCGTTGCCACAGGTATGATACAAAAAAATAGCGAATAGCCCCAGGGGCTCCATAAATTAGGCGCGATGGTGGCTTCTTCTTCGTCCAGTCTTGCTCGTGTCAATGGTGGTACTCAGGGGTTCTAATTTTTCCTCATTCAAAAACCCCTAATTTCCAATCCTGTAAACCCTAGAAAACGAACATGGTATCTTGGCATAGAATGTGTAAAACTTCAATTAAATCATATGATTAGCTTGCAAACTTCATCATAAACATAAACATGACAACAAAATATGTTAAAGATGCATGGATAATGGAAAACAATTTTGGAATTTCCTTTACCAATTTCAATGGTAACCTTGTGTTTCCTTGAGTATGGGGCTTGGGGAATGATTCAGTTATGTCCTATAATCCTTCAAGAAGCTAATGGAATAGGTTTTGAGACTTGAATCGCCTTGTAAGGGTGTTTTCAGATTTGAGTTTTTTGCAAGATTTTTCAAGTTTGATAATGGCTTTTCTGAGCAGCTGCGTGTGTGTGATGATTAGGGTTGTGTTCCTGGCTTATGTATGAATCAATTAGGTTAAGAAAAACAAATCAAATCCCTTGCAATGATGGTTTTGAAAATTTGATTTTCAAGATCTTTAACCAAATATTTTCCATGTGTTTTTTTGTTCTCAATCATGCCAATCAATCCAAATCTTTCCATATTGATACATGCACGAAATCTTGAGAGTGAAACATGCACAAAAAGATTTAAAACTTTAGGTTAAGTATTTTTCATACATTTAATTGATTTAAATGAATTATTATAAATAAAAATTCAAATAAATAAATAAAAAATGAATAAAAACTTCCCTTTGGGCCAAGTGGTCGTGCACATGCTTGGGACAATGAATTGTGGAAGAAAAATGGGCCCATTAGCAATTTTAGGTCATTTGAATCAATGTTGACTTTTCAAAATATCCAAAACTTTCCCAACTTCTACAAGGCATAACTTGCTCAATTTTTAATCTTTTCTCATGTTCTTGGACATTTTGGAAAGGTCTTTGAGTCCTCTAACCAATGCCTTTGGTCCCATGTCATTTTGATTTACCAATCTCAAGTTATGACCTTTGACTTAAAGTCCCTTTTTGTTGACTTTTGAAAATGACCTATAATGTTGAAATTGATAACTTTTTGTAAGAGCATTTCTTGGACTTGAAGTATGAAGATGAGTTGTAGGAAATGTCTTTCTCTTCAAATGAGCTTTGGATGGAATTTTTCTGATAATCCATGTGAAAGTTATGCCCTGGTCAATTTTAGTTGACTTTTTCAGCTGTCCAAATAAGGAAACTTTTGCATCTTGATGATTTCTGAGCCAAATTTTGAGAATCATGATCAAGCATTGATCAAATGATGTTTGTGGCTTCAAAATGATATGTTGACCAAAAATTTGAACTTTTGACTGCCAAATGACCATTTTGCCCCTACAGTTGACTGTAGTGCAATTAGGGTTTTTGACTGTGCAATTTTGAGCTGAATGTCTTGAAACTTGATATGAGGATGCTTGACCATCTTTGTAGGCATGTGAGACTTGATTGGACCTTTAGAAACTTCATTTTCTTGATCAGAACACAAACCCTAATTTTGACTGTATAGGAGACCTTTGCCCTGTGCAACCCTTGGGGAATTTTGAAGCATGACTTGGCAATTTCTTGAAGAATATGGGAGGGCAAATTTTGGGGTACAACAGTTGCCCCTGTTCAATCTTCTTAGACCTGAGGATGCAGATTGGCTGGCGTGCCTTTCGTAATCTGAAGGTGGAAGATGATTGAACACTAGAGTGCCCAGAAATTTGCGCTCACATAGTAGCCGTGTGGTGATGGGAATGGGCTTATAGATGCCATTTAGAGATTGATGGGGGATGATGGGCTTATAGATGCCATCTGGACGTTGATCGCATAAGAGACTCCTTAGCGAGAGCCTGCATACCTGCAAAAGAAAAATGAGTACCTGACACGTTGCAGGAGATGGTTTTCAGATGCTTGGTCTAGATGTGTCCTGCCTGGTTACAGGAGCTGAGTCTGGAGCTTCACACGATGATGAATGAACCAGGGATGGTTACTACCTTAGTATGAACGGTAAGAGAACCTTGGGTGACTTTAACTTCAACAACGCTCGCTGAGAAAATCTTGGTGGGAATTACCATCTTCGCAGGATCGGGAAGAGAACCATAGGCAATTATAATCTGAAAGGAATTATCACCTCACTCACCGTCGGAGAGGGAACCATAGGAAATTATAATCTGAAAAGGAATTATCACCTCACTCACCGTCGGAGAGGGAACTATAGGAAAAGGAATTATCACCTCACTCACCGTCGGAGAGGGAACCATAGGAAAAGGAATTATCACCTCACTCACCGTCGGAGAGGGAACCATCTGAAAAGGAATTATCACCTCACTCACCGTCGGAGAGGGAACCATAGGAAAAGGAATTATCACCTCACTCACCGTCGGAGAGGGAACCGTAGGAAAAGGAATTATCACCTCACTCACCGTCGGAGAGGGAACCATAGGAAAAGGAATTATCACCTCACTCACCGTCGGAGAGGGAACCATCTGAAAAGGAATTATCACCTTACTCACCGTCGGAGAGGGAACCATAGGAAAAGGAATTATCACCCCACTCACCGTCGGAGAGGGAACCATAGGAAAAGGAATTATCACCTCACTCACCGTCGGAGAGGGAACCATAGGAAAAGGAATTATCACCTCACTCACCGTCGGAGAGGGAACCATCTGAAAAGGAATTATCACCTCACTCACCGTCGGAGAGGGAACCATAGGAAAAGGAATTATCACCTCACTCACCGTCGGAGAGGGAACCATCTGAAAAGGAATTATCACCTCACTCACCGTCGGAGAGGGAACCATCTGAAAAGGAATTATCACCTCACTCACCGTCGGAGAGGGAACCATAGGAAATTATAATCTGAAAGGAATTATCACCTCACTCACCGTCGGAGAGGGAACCATAGGAAAAGGAATTATCACCTCACTCACCGTCGGAGAGGGAACCATAGGAGATTATAATCTGAAAAGGAATTATCACCTCACTCACCGTCAGAGAGGGAACCATAGGAAATTATAATCTGAAAAGGAATTATCACCTCACTCACCGTCGGAGAGGGAACCATCTGAAAAGGAATTATCACCTCACTCACCGTCGGAGAGGGAACCATCTGAAAAGGAATTATCACCTCACTCACCATCGGAGAGGGAACCATAGGAAATTATAATCTTAAAGAAAACCCTAAAATGGAAATCTCATGCACCGTCGGAGAGAGAACCAATAGGAAATTATAACCTGGGATAACTTCTACTGAGTCTTTATCAGAAAAATCTGTTGGGAGTCAATTTAGCTGGACTAGAGAAGGCCTGGGACTGGATAAGAAATCTTTGGAGTCGATTAACTGAACCGGTCTAGGTCTTGAAATATGATTGAGAATTTCAACTGCATCTTTCCTGAAAGGTAAAGGTCAGTCATATGCAATGCATGATATGGATCAAGCATTGATGTTCTCAACATAAATGAGATTTGTATGATATAATGCGTCTATGCATGCTATAATGATGTATGTGATGTTTTATGAATGTATGTTTTCGTCTAGGAAAGTAAATCCTTGACGGGTGCCGGGAAGTCATATCCTGGGCTGATGTTGAAGAATAGATTTTGCTTCCGCTGGGGATGATAACTGCAAGAATACCGGTAGGAGAAGATGACTCCGTTGCGGAATAAACTTGGCAAATGGAAGATTCTGCGGGGAGAAAAGATACTCTAGCGACCATGCTGGGAAGCAATGCTCTGTGGGAAGAGGGATGAAGTGGTGAAAAACACAAGAAGGGGGGGTTGAATTGTAAAACTGAAATCTAAAGCAATGAACACGATATTTTTATCCTGGTTCGTTTGATCTCAAACTACTCCAGTCCACCCGTCAAGGTGATTTCGCCTCTCTCCAACGAGGTCTTAATCCACTATATTCAACTGAATATTACAGACTGCTTTAACAACTGCTAAAGCCTTCTTGATTCAAACCACAACCCGGTTTGTCAAGGTAACACTTTCTTACAAAGAGATAAAACTGTGTGTGTGGATGTTTTCTACAAAACTTTATCACAACTGTGATGTATACACAAATTGAAGCTTAGAAACTAGATTGCTAAACAGTAATGAAATATCAGAGTGTGTGGTTTAGCAAAACTCAGAGAACGAAGATTATGGTTCAGCTTTTGTGCGTGTAGAGATTTGGAGAGCATTAACCATTTCAATCTTCAAAGCCTTGTTTATATAGCATTGGGATGATGAACGTTGGATGCAATATTCTTGATTCAATGCTAATAACAAACTTTCCTTATTGAGCAGATCTTGTCTAGAATGAAGCCGTTGGAATTAATTTGCTTTCAATGCACAGTACCGTTGCTTACTTAATGCAAGTTCTGGCTTGGCTCATTCTGATTCTGCTTCGCTGCTGATGAACTATTGTGTTTCTGTATCAGAGTATTAAGCGCAGTCTTGTTCATCAGGCTTCAGCATGTACGTGAGTTGATCATCTGATTTTGACGTTCTGATGTAGCAACTTCTGATGCTGGTGTCTGAAATCAAGTTCTGATGCTGAATAGATGTGATCTTGCTTATTTCAATCAGCGTATCTGCAAGTCAGAACATAATAATTTTAGGCAGCAGATAGTTCAAACATGAAACTTATAAATACTATATCTTTTCACTTTGTTATCATCAAAACTTAAATATAGGGTAGTAGATTCAAACATTGTTCTAACAATCTCCCCCTTTTTGATGATGACAAAAACTAGATATTTTAAATGAAAATAACGTGAAAAGGTATCTGGAATATGTATCAGAATAAGAAGTAAAAGAATAAGGAGTAAGGAAATACTCCCCCTGAGTTTATTACTTCCCTTTGATTTATACGTGTTCTTCAGGATCAGATCTTTTTGCCTTTCTTTGAACATCAGAATATCAGAGTCTTTGACTTATCAGAAGCTTTATGTCAGAGCAGAGCTTCAGAGCTTTTCTTGTCAGAGCTTTGCTTTGGATCAGAACTTCATATTGATCAGAGCAACTTCATATTGATCAGAGCTTCTAGTCTTCAAAGTGTCCAGAAGCTTCCTTGTGCCTGTAGACTTTAAACACAACAGAAAAAACATTTCAAGTAATAGAGTTAGAATGTTTGAGAATTTCTGTCTAGTTAGCCCGTTATTGATTTAAATATCATTCTTGTTCTCCCCCTTTTTGTCAGCAATCAAAAAGTGTTGGTGATGTGCTAAAACAATTAAGATCAGAAAAACTAATCATATTAAGATAGTTCAGAGTCAAAACGAGAAAATATTACAAAACATAATCAAGGAAAACATGAAAAAGGTCATGCATGAAAAAAAGATTAAGGTTGAGGAGGCAAGCGTGTGAACAGGCTCTCCAGCATGGCTTGAATCTTTTCAGAAGTTTCATTCTGCTTATGCACCATGCTGACAACAGTGTCAATCTTGCTGTCCTGCACATCCATTCTCTCTTTCATCTTCTGATCGTTTTCATCCATCCGCTGCTGCAGACGCATGTCATTCAGCCTTAGTTCTTCCAGAGTCTGCCTGTCCAAGGCAGCTTGAGAAGCATCAGAAGGAGGAGGCTTCTCAGAACTTTCAGCAACATCCTCTGCTTGACTTTCAGCCTGAATGGTCTTGTCTTCTTCTGATGGTTGCACCTTTGCAGCTTGTTGTTTCTCAGACCAAGGTTCACTGTCCAGAGGGATCACGTCCTCTTTCAGAAGCATACTTCCAACTTCATTCAGAAGTTTGCTGAAATTTTGTTGTGCCTGCTCATAGTTGATATCCTACAACTTGAGGGCTTCAGCACGTATCCAAAGTCTGAACTGTGACCAGAGCTGATCAGAAGCAGCTGGGTCAATCATCCCAGGACAGACTTGCTTCAAAGAAGCAATCCATTGCAGCACACCTGTTTCAAAATTCAAAATACCAGAGCCAACATCTGGTTGCTTTGGTTTTGGGATGGCAATTTTGTGTTTTAGATCAGCAAGACGGTCAAGACTGGTTAAGTCAATGAAAGTCCTGCTGGGGTTTTCAGAGGTTTTCTGAGAGGCTGTTTGTTTTGGAGAAGGGGTATCAGAGTCAGATATTTCGATTGGAGTGGGTGGTGTTTTGGGAGTATTTGGTGGTGTCGATTCTGATGAGGATGGTAACTGGGGCATGACAACAGTGGTTCCACATGGCAACTGGATTGCCAGCGGTGATGGTTGAGGTGAGTGAGGGTCAGATTGATGAGGGGAAGGAGTTTCAGAGTGGTGAAACTCTGTTTGTGGTGAAGGTGGATTTATTTCTGGTTGGGTAGAGGGAGGTGGAATCTCTGATTGCTCAGGGATCAGAGGTTCTTCTGAGAGTGGTTGTTGTTGTTCTGGTTCTGGTTGTTGTTGTTGTTCTGGTTGTGGAGGAGGAACATTTTGTGGTTCAGAGTTTGGTTGAGCAGAGGCATGTTGACGCTCAATATCAGCCAGCACTTGGTCAAGTGTTGTTGTTGTTGAAATTGTTGGTTGTTTGGGTTGTTTAGTTCTAGGTCTTCTGAGTTTTAATGCCTCAGAAGGGTCTTCTTCTTGTACGGTTTCATCAATGGTAGGGATGGGAATTGATATTCTATGAGAGGTTCGAAGAGGGATAGATGCTGGAATAGTAAAAGAATTTGAAATAGGGGCAGCAGATGAAATACCTCTTTTCTTTGGAGTCTGCTGAGATGATCCTTCTGATGGCGCTTTCCTCTTCTTTGTCTTCTTCAGAGTCACTTCTGGTTGGGGTTGACGCAGATCTCTGATATTCAGCTTTGGATCTGTATCATCTGCCTTGTACGCATCTGGGTACCTGAGAAACATCTCTGGTTTGGATTCAGTTTCAGAGAATAACGGAAAATCACTCAGAGGCACTCTTCTGCTGGAGATATCAGCAGTGGAAGTAGCTCTGGGTTCCTTCTGAATATTCTCTATCAGCTTCATCTTTTTCAGATTCTTTGCGTTCAGAGGTTTCCCAATTGTTGGTTCAATAGTGCTCAGCTCTTGAGCTTCTATCAGATGCTCAATCAGTCTATTCTCTGTCAGAATATCTGATATCAACCTTCCAAAAGGTATCCAGTCCCTCTTGGTTCTTTCTTCTTCCCTTGTTTCTTTCACACTGGTTTTGAGGTGGTTGAACAGGAAGTGAGCCAGATTGATCTTTATCTTCTGATCAATAAAGTAGATCAGAAACTGCTGATCCACATTTATGTAATCAGGAGAACTTGTTGGTTTCCTGTGGTTGAAGCACCCCAGAACAATCTTAGCCCATACTCTGCAATGATCCTTCAGATCCTTAATCTTGCTGTTTGGCATCCCAAGAGTGAAAATCCTGTTAGCTACCACACCTATATCAGCACATCTTTCAGCCATGTCCACACAACGGACGCCACCACCACTTTGACCGATTAGCCTTGCAATGAGATCTTCAGAAATCACAATCTTCTTCCCCATAACAGAGGATATGACTAGATGTTTTGAAACCTTGGCGTGAATCCAAAATTCCTTGACCAGCGCTGGGAATGTTGGTCCAACCAACCTATCGAAATACCTTTCCCACTTTTGAGCCCTAACTTCTTCAGTTAGGTCAAAACCATTCTCCTTCAAGCTTTCAAAATCAATGATTAACTCAGAGAGCACTTCAAGGTTCTTCACCGGAGTGAGGAGAGTTCTGAGTGGCACTTGATATTGCTCAGAAGTTGCTTTCTTCTGATTACCTGCAGAAACGCTACTGGAGGTTGCCATGTTCACACTAAAAGGGTTTTGAGAATGAACTGAGGAAAAAGGTTTGCAAGAGATGAACTCAGAAATATGCAGAAAATGCTTGAGTGTTAGTGAGAAAGCGTAAAGAATAAGAATGAGAGATTAATGTGCTTAAATAGAGTTTTTCAAAACTATTTTGAAAAGATAAACGTTTTTAAGAGAGAGAAAAATCATGATTGCCATTTAAAAGCATGATTACTTTTCATTAAATGCTTGCTGATTTTGGGGGATTTGAGAAAGATACTTAAAAACGGTTACCAGACATGTGTCTCAATGCACCCAATCAGCGCTTTGCCTTCTCAGAAGCGTGCACGCGTTCTGCTTCAGAGATATGCTGATGATTGGATGACACTTGTTTGATGTAGTGATCAGCACGTCTGTCTTTGAGCTTAGACTCTCAGATCTTTAGACTTGCATCTGATACAATCTGCATGTGCTATCTTTCTGAAAGGAGATTGATCAGAAGTTCACAGTAAAATAATTACATTCTGAAAGTAAATATATGGAATTAAAACATTTTCACTCTGGACACACTTTCATGCTGAGATGTTTCAGAATGAAATTAAACCTATCTTCTGAAAGGGGTTTAGTAAAGATATCAGCCCATTGATGGTCTGTATCTATAAATTTTAAGTTCAAAATACCTTTCTGAATATAGTCCCTAATGAAGTGATGTTTTATTTCTATATGCTTAGCTCTAGAATGTAAAATAGGATTTTTACTTAAGCAAATAGCAGAAGTATTATCACAAAGTATAGGAATGTTACTCTCAAAAATATGGAAGTCTTCAAGCTGACTTTTCATCCAGAGCATTTGTGTGCTACATCCTGCTGCTGCTATGTACTCAGCTTCTGCTGTTGACAGAGCAATTGTTGATTGCCTTTTGCTGGACCAAGAGATCAGATTTTCTCCCAGAAACTGGCAGCTTCCAGAAGTACTTTTACGTTCCACTCTGTCTCCAGCAAAATCAGCATCACAGTAGCCTACTAAGCTGTAATCACTAGATTTTCTATAAAACAAACCCAGATTAGTAGTACCTTTCAGATACTTGAAAATTCGCTTAACAGCTGTTAAGTGAGATTCTCTAGGATCTGATTGGAATCTAGCACAGATACAAACACTGAATAGTATGTCAGGTCTTGAAGCAGTCAGATAGAGGAGAGAACCAATCATACCTCTGTAGACTTTCTGTTCTACACTTTTGCTTACCTCTTCTCTTTCCAGAATGCACGTGGGATGCATTGGAATCTTTGATGGCTTACATTCTGACAGGTCAAATTTCTTCAGAAGATCTCTGATGTATTTGCTCTGATGAATGTAAGTTCCTTCTGGAGTTTGATTGATCTGAATTCCCAGAAAGAATTTCAGTTCCCCCATGAGGCTCATCTCAAATTCTGCCTGCATACACTTAGCAAATTTTCTTCCAAGAGAAGGATTAGTAGAACCAAAAATGATATCATCAACATAGATTTGACAGACTAAGATGTCACTCTTAACTGTTTTACAGAATAGGGTAGTGTCCACTTTCCCTCTGGTGAATTCATTTTCAAGCAGAAAGTTACTTAGCCTTTCATACCAAGCTCTGGGAGCTTGTTTCAGACCATACAGTGACTTCTTTAGTTTGAAAACATGTTCTGGATGTTTTGTATTTTCAAAACCTGGGGGTTGGTGAACATAAACTTCTTCTTCTATATAACCATTTAAGAATGCACTTTTGACATCCATCTGATACAGAGTGATGCCTCTATTAACAGCAAATGAAATTAAAAGTCTGATAGATTCTAACCTGGCGACTGGGGCAAAGGTTTATGTATAGTCTATCCCCTCTTGCTGACTATAACCTTGTGCAACCAGTCGTGCCTTGTTTCTGATGACTTCACCTTGTTCATTTAGCTTGTTTCTGAACACCCATCTTGTTCCAATGACGTTGAATCCTTTTGGTCTGGGAACGAGATCCCATACGTCGTTTCTGGTGAATTGATTCAGCTCTTCTTGCATTGCCAGAATCCAGTCATTATCCAGAAGTGCTTCATCAATAGAAGAAGGTTCAATCAGAGACACCAGTCCCATAAGAGTTTCTTCAGAGTTTCTGAAGCTTGCTCTTGTTCTGATTGGATCTTCCTTTCTTCCTAGGATAGTCTCTTCTGGGTGATCCAAACTGCTTCTGGGTAATCTCTTCTGAGGTTGATCAGCAGCTGTTGTAGGATTTCTAGTAGTGCTCCTTTCAGATGTTGAGGGAATGTCTGTGTTGAGAGCTTCTGATGACTTGTCTTCAGAACCTGCAAATTCAATTTCTATACCTGCATAAACTTCATTCTACTTTGACTTTTCAGAGTCAAGCTTATCATCAAAACGAACACTGATTGATTCTTCCACAATCTGTGTTTCTGTATTGTATACTATGTACCCTCTTGAGCGTTCAGAGTATCCTAACATAATACACTTCTGTGCCTTAGAGTCAAACTTGTTCAAATAATTCTTTGTATTTAATATAAAGCAAGTACATCCAAATGGATGAAAATATGAAATGTTGGGCTTTCTGTTCTTCCACAATTCATATGGAGTCTTTTCCAGAATAGGTCTTATTGAGATTCTATTCTGAATGTAGCACGCTGTGTTTATTGCCTCTGCCCAGAAAGTCTTAGCAACGTTTGTCTCATTGATCATGGTTCTGGCCATTTCTTGCAATGTTCTGTTCTTTCGTTCTACAACTCCATTTTGTTGGGGAGTTCTAGGACAAGAGAAATCATGCAGAATGCCTCTGTCATTAAAGAATGACTCAAAATCTTTATTTTCAAATTCTCCACCATGATCACTTCTGACTTTAACGATTCTAAGATCTTTTTCATTCTGAACTTGGTTACAGAAGGTAACAAACACAGAATGTGACTCGTCCTTGTGTCTTAAGAACTTTACCCATGTCCATCTGCTATAGTCATCTACGATTACTAACCCATACTTCTTACCACTTACTGAAGCAGTTTTAACTGGTCCAAATAAGTCAATGTGTAGAAGTTCTAATGGCTTAGAGGTGGAAACAACATTTTTGGATTTAAAAGAAGGTTTTGCAAATTTGCCTTTCTGACATGCTTCACACAGAGCATCTGAATTGAACTTCAAATTAGGAAGTCCTCTGACCAGATTGAGTTTGTTAATCTGAGATATTCTTCTCATACTAACATGCCCCAATCTTCTGTGCCAGATCCACTGCTCGTTGTTAACAGACAGAAGACATTTTACATTCTGACTCTTTAGTTCAGAAAGTTTGATTTTGTAAATGTTGTTTTTCCTCTTACCATTAAACAGGATAGTCCCATCTTTCTGACTAACAGCTTTACATGATTTTTGATTAAAGATTATATCATAACCGTTATCACTTAATTGACTTATGGATAACAGATTATGCATCAATCCATCTACTAGCAGAACATTATTAATAGAGGGAAGATTTCCATTACCTACAGTTCCAGAGCCAATTATCTTTCCCCTCTGATTGCCTCCAAAGCCAACGTGGCCTCCAGGCTTAAGTTCCAGGCTTTGGAACATATGCCTTCTTCCCGTCATGTGTCGTGAGCAGCCAGAGTCCAGGTACCATGACTGGTGTTTCTGACTTGCTGCTAAAGATATCTGCAACATGTATTATTTTGTCCTTAGGTACCCAGATTTTCTTGGGTCCTGATTTGTTAGTTTTACCAAAACTCTGGTTGAATTTTGGTTTCACAGAGTTCTTACTGCTAGTATATTTGATATCATGTGTGTGACCATACACAAAGTGTGAATTCAGAGGAGTGTGTTTAATGGTTAAGTCCATGACATTCTTTGGTGTAGGAACCTTACCTTGGTATCCTATTCCTTTCCTGCCGTTTCTGCTAACTCCATAGATCATTGAAGCCATTCTGCTTCTATCTATGCTTTTAGCTAGGAACTTCTGGAAACTGTGATCATACTCCTTGATGATCTCATCAGCGTTGCTGGGAGTTTCAGAATTTGGTTCCTTCTGAGAGTTTTGTAAAGTGTTTTCTAATTTTGAAATCTTATTTCTCAGCTCAGAATTTTCCAATTTGAGACTCTCAGACTTATTAGAGTCAGATTCAAGATTCCTTTTCAGGTCTCTGAATTTAGCTCTAATCTGCTGATAACGTTCCAGAATCTCATTAAGGCTTTCAGCAAGTTCAGCCTTTGTAAAGTTAACAGCGAAGTTAGGAAATACCTCTTCAGTGTCTGATTCTGAGTCTGATTCAGAAGCTTCACTATCTTCTGAAATGTTAGCCATGAGAGCTATGTTTGCCCTTTCATCATCTGATTCTGAGTCAGCTTCAGACGAGTCAGAGTCATCCCATGTGGCCATGAGACTTTTCTTCTTCTCTCTTCCAAACTTCTTTTTGGGCTTTTCCCTCTGAAGCTTTGGGCAGTCACTCTTGTAGTGTCCTTGCTCATTGCACTCATAGCAGATGATGTCTTTGGTGTTTGGCTTTTTGCTACTGGAGGAGCCTTCAGATCTTCTGTATCCAGAGGAAGAATCTGTCCTTCTGTATCTGGAAGAAGACTCGTTCTGATCAGATCTTCTGGGATTCCTGAACTTCCTTTGTCTTTGCTTCCACAGTTGATTTACTCTTCTGGAGAGAAGGGAAAGTTCGTCTTCTTCTGATGAGGATCCATCAGATGTTTCTTCAACTGCCTGCAAAACTTTAGACTCAAATTTTCTGTTAGATTTTAATGCTAAAGGCTTACCTTGCTTCTGAGGCTCATCAGCTTCTAGCTCTATCTCATGACTTCTGAGGGAGCTGATAAGTTCCTCCAGAGTGATTTTGTTGAGATCTTTAGCTAGCTTCAGAGCAGTAACCATAGGCCTCCACTGCTTGGGTAAACTTCTGATTATTTTCTTGACATGGTCAGCAGTAGAGTACCCTTTGTCCAGAACTTTGAGACCAGCTACCAGAATCTGGAATCTAGAGAACATAGTTTCAATGGATTCAGATTCTTCCATTTTGAACGCCTCATACTTCTGAATGAGCGCCAGAGCTTTTGTTTCTTTGACCTGAACGTTGCCCTCATGCGTCATTCTGAGAGAATCAAAGATATTTTTTGCTGTGTCTCTGTTGGAGATCTTTTCATACTCAGTATAGGAGATGGCACTGAGGAGGATGGTTCTGGCCTTGTGGTGATTCTTGAAGTCACGCTTTTGTTGATCAGACATTGATTTTCTATCAATCTTCTGACCACTTGCATTCACAGGGTGCGTGTATCCATCTGTCACCATATCCCACAGATCAGCATCATGTGCTAGAAAGAAGCTTTCAATTCTGTCTTTCCAGTAATCAAAGTTTTCTCCATCAAAGACTGGAGGTTTGCCACTGAATCTGTCTCTGTCCTCATTGTTGTCATTGCTGATGTGAGAATTGTTTCCTGCCATTGTGTTTTTCTGACGCTAGATCTTGTACTGACACGGTTAAGTGTTTTAGCTCAGAACCAGGCGCTCTGATGCCAATTGAAGTGGTGAAAAACACAAGAAGGGGGGGTTGAATTGTAAAACTGAAATCTAAAGCAATGAACACGATATTTTTATCCTGGTTCGTTTGATCTCAAACTACTCCAGTCCACCCGTCAAGGTGATTTCGCCTCTCTCCAACGAGGTCTTAATCCACTATATTCAACTGAATATTACAGACTGCTTTAACAACTGCTAAAGCCTTCTTGATTCAAACCACAACCCGGTTTGTCAAGGTAACACTTTCTTACAAAGAGATAAAACTGTGTGTGTGGATGTTTTCTACAAAACTTTATCACAACTGTGATGTATACACAAATTGAAGCTTAGAAACTAGATTGCTAAACAGTAATGAAATATCAGAGTGTGTGGTTTAGCAAAACTCAGAGAACAAAGATTATGGTTCAGCTTTTGTGCGTGTAGAGATTTGGAGAGCATTAACCATTTCAATCTTCAAAGCCTTGTTTATATAGCATTGGGATGATGAACGTTGGATGCAATATTCTTGATTCAATGCTAATAACAAACTTTCCTTATTGAGCAGATCTTGTCTAGAATGAAGCCGTTGGAATTAATTTGCTTTCAATGCACAGTACCGTTGCTTACTTAATGCAAGTTCTGGCTTGGCTCATTCTGATTCTGCTTCGCTGCTGATGAACTATTGTGTTTCTGTATCAGAGTATTAAGCGCAGTCTTGTTCATCAGGCTTCAGCATGTACGTGAGTTGATCATCTGATTTTGACGTTTTGATGTAGCAACTTCTGATGCTGGTGTCTGAAATCAAGTTCTGATGCTGAATAGATGTGATCTTGCTTATTTCAATCAGCGTATCTGCAAGTCAGAACATAATAATTTTAGGCAGCAGATAGTTCAAACATGAAACTTATAAATACTATATCTTTTCACTTTGTTATCATCAAAACTTAAATATAGGGTAGTAGATTCAAACATTTTTCTAACAAGGGATGCCTTGCTGAGTGTTGATAATAATTTGCTGGGGATACCCTTGTTGTTGGAAGTGTTGATGGACTTCGCTGGGGTAAGAAGACTTCGTCGAGGACGCTTCTTTCCGTGGCTTTTGGCTGAGGATAACCCAGTTATATCCTGTTAAGGAAATAACTCTTTGAATAAAGCCGAGAGACGCGTTCGGGCTCTGCGAAGGATAAGCTTCCAGAATTTACTGGGGATAAGCTTACTGCTTGGGGATATGAATTCCAAATTTCCTGGGGAATTGGATTGGACTTTCCTGGGGAAGTTTTGATATGCTGGGGAAAGTGATTCCTTTGAATGTTGACATGCCGCCGGGGAACAATCTTTAGACCAAGACTGCCGGGGATACTTGTTATGAGAATATGTATATTGCTGCTGGAGAATGTTGAGATCTGCTGGAGGATACTCAACTTCCTTAAGATTTGATAGTATAGCTTGGAGAGAGTGTACTGACTGCTGACTTACTCTCTGGGGAATTAGGATGTGCCGGGTCATGTTTTTTAGCTGAACCTACCTTGGTACCCTGGAGGACAGAACAATTAGATTGCCTTTAGACAACTCCTTATTGCCCCTGTTTCTGCGGTGGGAGAGGAAGACTTGAGAGGTGCCGATAGCTTGTTGATGGACAGACCTTCTTCTGGTAGGCAGGTGACGAGATGACAGGACATAGTCGTACGCTTTGATCCCTAACTTTTGCCTGGACTGCCCTTTCGGGTTTTCAGTCCACCGGGATACCCATTTTTGCCCAAGCCGCCTTTTCAGGTTTTCGACTTGCCGGGTGTAAGATTTTTCATTTCATCCCTCATTTTGCCCGAACCCTTTTGGTTCGCCGGGAAGCCCTTATTTTTTCCTAGGTATGTCAACCTAGCGGGTCTTTGATTGTGCGTAGTATTTTTTTGACTATGTCCGTGCTCTCAGAATGTAGGGAGTTGCCCCTGTTAGAAGTGTTTTGTCATGCCACCAGAAGATGTTTAATCAGGCAAGATTCATTGTTGGAATGCCTCAAGTGACTTAGGCGGAGATTTGCCCCAAGCTATTTGGCCTTTTGAGAGATTCTCCGAATCTTGACTTAACTGCCCCAGATGATGGACCATAGTCATGTCTGCCCCTTGATTGGAGATACTCTTGTTCATTAGGCTTTCCTTGTGCGAATTTCCCTGTTGTTCAAACAAAAAGTCATATGCAAACAAAGTTATATTAAATATGCAAAGCTTATGTCTGTTTCGAAGATTTTGAAAATGCATTCTTTTTCATAAAACAAGTGAATGTTTGTAAAACGTGATGTCAACTCCGTATTTACCGTAAGCTTTAAGGAGTCAGGATACCTTTCGTAACAGTATGCTTTCGAACTAACCCATGCTTCAGCTAGGACTTTTAAGGGTTATAACGTGGCCTGGTTCACGGTTTAAGAAACAAAGGATAAAGGCTCAAATTTTATTTGTACCCACCCGCTCTTCGTGATGTTCTCCAAACCTAAACTCAGTTGATCATACGTTAGACCTTGTTTGAGTCTTTGCTCTGATTTTCCGGTGATGATTCGGATGTTGATAACTTATTTTGAATAGGCAGTCATTCCTTTCTTGTTGAGGGTTGGTAAGACCTCTTTCTTGTCTGATTTTTTTGTTATCCCTTTCTTTTTTTTTTGCCTGAACTGTTTCCTTTTTTGGAATTACAGTCGGCGGGATGCCCCAGTTTTGTAAGTCTCCTTCATGGGTTCTGACTTAACGGGTTCTTTATTTTTTTGAGATAATGACTTCCTTTCTTTATTGATTATTCGGAACCATCACTGTCTTTCTTCGTTTTGTAAGGATCTTTTTGGTGCCATTCGTTATGCACTTGGATCAACTGAGAGAACTACCCTGCCCCAGGTTATGATGAAGGGTTTTGAATTTCGAAAAGAAAAACTCCTACTTCTTTGGCTCAGAGGGGTTGACGAGGGATTATCATCCTTATAACTCCAGTGTTTAGGGATTGAAACAATGCCTGTACCTCATCAGCGGGGTCTGTTCAAAAGCATACTGTAATGATCGCGGTATCGTTTTCGTCATCCTCCCTCAATAGGCTTAGAATTATTAATCGAGAGTTGATCATCAGAAAAAATATGAAAATAATTTGCATAGAGTGAATACGAATATATTGATTCAAAATAGACATAAGCGATGCATTAATGAAATAACAATGTTTAACATGAGTAAATGTTTGAACAAAAGAAAATTACAACTTGAATTCAAATGAACAAAAAAGTGCTTTCTATCCTAGCCATGTTTTGGCAAGGGAGCAATGATCACGTTGGGAGTCTCGGCGAGCTCGAACTCGATCTCTTTAGCATCAATCATGTTCTGAATCTTGTACTTCAGTGCCCAACAATCCTCAGTATCGTGCCCCGGGCTACAAGAATGGTAAGCGCACCTAGCTTCTGGGTTGTAATTTGGAGAGGAAGTCTTTGGATTTGCAGGAGGGTTGATCACCGCAATCAGGTTCATCCTTAACATGTGCTGCAAAGCTCGTGACCATGGCATGTTGATGTTGGTGAATTGTCTCTTAGGCTCATCCGACCTGTTCTGATCAACCCGCTGTTCTTGGCGAGGTCGTTGTTGGACCTGAGAAGTAGTAGCAACTCGGAGAGGTCTATTCATTAGACCCGACCTTTGCCTTCTTGGAAGTTGTTCTATGACCTGGTCCCTGATTTGGGCTGGTTGCTTCATGCCTTGAGGAAGTTGGCTGATCATGGCTCTCAGCTCTCCTTGCTCCTGAGCTAAACCTTGAATGAGGGCCCTTTGCCCCAGCATCTGGGTTTTAAATGTGTCTACCTCAGCTTGTAGACGCTTCAGCTGTTCGTCCTTGTCATCTTCAGGACTCTTTCTGATCAGATTCCCCATGAGGAGTGTCCTCAACTCTTCCTGCCCCTTGGATAGGCTTAGGAAGATCTCCTTGAACTGAGTCTCTTGAGCGGGAGGTCCCTGGTTATCTTGTTGGGAAGTCATTGCTGAAATAAACAGCGAACAAGGGTAAGTGACCTGCAACAAAGGTACCTGTTATGCAATGATATGTATGATGTGCATGCAATGTTTTCAAGGATCTCGCGGGGTAAACAAAAATTGTTAGAACCAGGTAGCTTGATTGAGGGAACTTCATGTTTGCTGAGAGTCCTTCTTCAAGGGTCAAAGGCTCACCATATCCAGTGGGTCATAGCCCCTGACACCCTTGGCTAGAGGAAAATAAATCCCCTTTGCCCCCTGCTAGATATTTTGTTCATCATGACCTGCATCACAAGCCCTTGAGATCCTTGAAATGGGTTAGGATGTATGCAATGGTATGATGTTATGGTATGCATGGGGTAATGTAGGTAACCCTGTTATGAGTCCCTAATTAAGGACTGCAAACCAAAATCTGCAAGAAACTTAGGATACCCTGTTATGAGTCCCAATTAAGGACTACAAACTAAAACCTGCAAGAACAAGTGTCAAGTAACAGGCATGCAGATAGTCAAGTACGAAGGCACACAAGTCACACAAAAGAGCCCTTAGAGTTTAGGCCAGCATGAGGTCTGGTATTACCCTCTTTCAGTTGGTGGGCTCAACCTGTCCTATTAGAAGTAACCGGGTTCTAAGGGTCCCAATATCACGGGATTGCTTTCGTTGTTCATCGTTTCGATTTAGCCACTGAACTGGCGACCGAAATATTCCAGGAAAGCAACCCTCAATTGAGTGTAGTGTCAAGTATCAACCAACCTCGGACTGCACCAAAGTCAGTTATCTCACTACCCTAAAGAGGCCAAGATAGTTCAATTAAGGTTCCTAAGGTCTGTTGATGCTTCACGACACCACGCGGAGGCCCCGTACTCTCCTTGACTGAACTCAAGGGTTACCGGTACACACCAAAGTGCCACATCAACGTAGCAGACTGTTTCAACCATGTCGGTATACCCCGCACAGTTCCCTCACAGTCTTGTTGCTACTTTCTAAGAAGGTATCCCCAGATCCGGGTTAGGATCTATAGAACTCCCAAGACAGTCCCATAATTTAAAGCACACAAGTCAAAGCAATTGAAAACACAGTGATCTTAGCCCTAAGGTACACCTCACTTTATAATAATCCCCAGCAGAGTCGCCAGTTCTATGATCGGTGGATCTGGAACTGACTGTTTAACGCTGGTTCGCGAAATGTCGCGGAAGCAAGAGTCGCCACCGTCTTTTATTTTCTCCAAATGGAAAGGACAAAAGCACAGAAAAATTCCTTAAAGAGATTGCTCTCGGTTCGGGAGGTAGATTATAGAAAGGGAAGGTATTAGCACCCTTTCCATCCATGGTTATCCATGGGCTCTTAGATACTTGCTCATTTGTGTTTTCAAAAATGGTTTGTTTGCTTTTCAATGCGGGTTTTAAAAAGTTTCTTTGAAAATTCCAGTTCGACTCTTGTATCAGTCCTCAAGAGTGTTTGAAAAGATGCTTTCGAAAGCTTTTTGAAAATGTGTTGGTGTGAAAAGTATTTTGTTTTGTTTTGAAATTTAGAGCAAGTATCTAAGAGTCGTCTACCTACCCTAAGGAATTCGTCTGTGTAAATGTCCTTTAAAGTAGTGCCATCCCACCATTGAGAGGTAGGTAGCACCACCGTTGGAGGTGTTCGGGTCAATTCGAAGTTCGGGACATGGTGATCACCAGAGCAATGGGAAGACACCTTAGAAGCTACCCTCATGCCAGGTTCCCGGATCATGAGGACTTACTAAGACATCCTCTACTCGACGATCACCTTTCGAGGCAAGGCAACAGTGAGGCGTACCCTAGGGGTGGTGTGTGATTTGTGTGTCGTTTTCATTTATTTATCTTGTCATGTCATTGGTGTTCTACGCTTGTTTTTATTTATGTCCATACATTCTTTCATGCTTTTGATTAACAGTTAAAAAGTTGCGAGAAAATAAAATCTAAAGCTATTACAAATGGCGCGGGTCCACATCGCCAAAAGTTTCTCGAACCCGATTTGACAGAAAATAAATAAAGTAAAGTAAAAGAAAATAAATTACAAGGCTTCGGGAGAGGTACATAAATATTTAAACAAAGTAAAATAAATATGCGAAATTAAATCAAAACGAGGGCGTTGGACCCTTTTGCAAAAATTAAATTACATGGAATTGATTAAAATTAAAAGAAGGAAAGAATTTATTTTTTGGTATTTTTTAGTGTTTTAGGAATTTAATGAGAAAAAGAATTAATTAAAATTAAAATAAGAGGCAAACCCTAATTCTAGTCATTTTTTACTTTATTAAGAAATATTGAAGTTTTTAATCTAAATTAAACCTAATTTTTATTTTCATGCAATTTAATTATAAAAAGTAAAATATTTAATTATTTAATATATTTATGAAAGAAAAATAAAAAGGGATGAAAAATTATTAATTAAACCTATTTCTACATTTTTTTAGATTTTTTTTGTTAAAAGTATTAAAATTACAACTTAAATTAAAACTAAATAATTACATGCAAATTTATTTATGAAAATACTAGAAATAAAAATATTTATTATATTTTTTATCTTTTCTGATTTTTTTTGTGTATTTTTTATATTTAGGAAAATAATTAATCAATTGAATAAAACAATAATTAAAAAGAAGATAAAAAAATAAAAATATGGCAAACCTAGGGGGGTTGTAGTCCCCAACATGGAGGTCTCTCTCTAGCAATTCAGGCCCATTTGACTGTGGCCTTGTTGGACTTTTTCACTAGCATGTAGCACGTTGACTGCAGCCTATCATGCTCCCTAATTCCTGGCCCTTGGATGGATGAGGTTAGACGCGTGGACGTTGGATCTGGAAGGTGCAAGATGCTCCTTTACACTGAAGCTGCATGTGAACGTACATGGAAAAATAATATTGAAACAATGAAGACCTGGGGTTCGAACCCAGGTCATGTGCTTTGCCACCCAACACGTATGCCACTAAGCCAATTCACGCATTCTGATTATATTATACAAAAGAAACAATATAAAATAAAACAAGGTTAGTGGGGCCTCCGCGCGCGAAATTTAAACTGGCCCATCGCGTCTTGCCACGATATCATCTTCTTCTTCGTGTTTTATTTTTCTGAAAACAAAAGAAACATAGGCAACGGTTTTCATGCGTTGCCACAGGTATGATACAAAAAAATAGCGAATAGCCCCAGGGGCTCCATAAATTAGGCGCGATGGTGGCTTCTTCTTCGTCCAGTCTTGCTCGTGTCAATGGTGGTACTCAGGGGTTCTAATTTTTCCTCATTCAAAAACCCCTAATTTACAATCCTGTAAACCCTAGAAAACGAACATGGTATCTTGGCATAGAATGTGTAAAACTTCAATTAAATCATATGATTAGCTTGCAAACTTCATCATAAACATAAACATGACAACAAAATATGTTAAAGATGCATGGATAATGGAAAACAGTTTTGGAATTTCCTTTACCAATTTCAATGGTAACCTTGCGTTTCCTTGAGTATGGGGCTTGGGGAATGATTCAGTTATGTCCTATAATCCTTCAAGAAGCTAATGGAATAGGTTTTGAGACTTGAATCGCCTTGTAAGGGTGTTTTCAGATTTGAGTTTTTTGCAAGATTTTTCAAGTTTGATAATGGCTTTTCTGAGCAGCTGCGTGTGTGTGATGATTAGGGTTGTGTTCCTGGCTTATGTATGAATCAATTAGGTTAAGAAAAACAAATCAAATCCCTTGCAATGATGGTTTTGAAAATTTGATTTTCAAGATCTTTAACCAAATATTTCCCATGTGTTTTTTTGTTCTCAATCATGCCAATCAATCCAAATCTTTCCATGTTGATACATGCACGAAATCTTGAGAGTGAAACATGCACAAAAAGATTTAAAACTTTAGGTTAAGTATTTTTCATACATTTAATTGATTTAAATGAATTATTATAAATAAAAATTCAAATAAATAAATAAAAAATGAATAAAAACTTCCCTTTGGGCCAAGTGGTCGTGCACATGCTTGGGACAATGAATTGTGGAAGAAAAATGGGCCCATTAGCAATTTTAGGTCATTTGAATCAATGTTGACTTTTCAAAATATCCAAAAATTTCCAAACTTCTACAAGGCATAACTTGCTCAATTTTTAAGCTTTTCTCATGTTCTTGGACATTTTGGAAAGGTCTTTGAGTCCTCTAACCAATTCCGTTGGTCCCATGTCATTTTGATTTACCAATCTCAAGTTATGGCCTTTGACTTAAAGTCCCTTTTTGTTGACTTTTGAAAATGACCTATAATGTTGAAATTGATAACTTTTTGTAAGAGCATTTCTTGGACTTGAAGTATGAAGATGAGTTGTAGGAAATGTCTTTCTCTTCAAAATGAGATTTGGATTGAATTTTTCTGATAATCCATGTGAAAGTTATGCCCTGGTCAATTTCAGTTGACTTTTTCAGCTGTCCAAATAAGGAAACTTTTGCATCTTGATGATTTATGAGCCAAATTTTGAGAATCATGATCAAGCATTGATCAAATGATGTTTGTGGCTTCAAAATGATATGTTGACCAAAAATTTGAACTTTTGACTGCCAAATGACCATTTTGCCCCTACAGTTGACTGTAGTGCAATTAGGGTTTTTGACTGTGCAATTTTGAGCTGAATGTCTTGAAACTTGATATGAGGATGCTTGACCATCTTTGTAGGCATGTGAGACTTGATTGGACCTTTAGAAACTTCATTTTCTTGATCAGAACACAAACCCTAATTTTGACTGTATAGGAGACCTTTGCCCTGTGCAACCCTTGGGGAATTTTGAAGCATGACTTGGCAATTTCTTGAAGAATATGGGAGGGAAAATTTTGGGGTACAACACTTAGCATATGACCCAGTGATGCTTATGTCCCCACAGAGTAAAAACAACCAAAATCCTTACCTTTACCTCCCCAAGAAGGAATGACCTTCTCCAGCCAAGTTCCATCAGAGAGATGAAATCCATGTTCCCCAACTAAGTTTTTATAATCTCGAACAGTTTATAAAGCCTTATACCTGGTAGAGTTTATCTCTCTAGCTGCGGAAGTTTATCCCCCAACAGAGTTTATTTCTCTACATCGGTAAAATCTTTGAACAGAGCATCTTTCTCCCCACTGAGTCATTCTCAAGCAGGAGTCAAAGATCCCCGGCATAATATCCTCAAATGGAAAGAGGAAATCCCCAGCAAATCATCTCCATTCATCATCCCCAGCGAAAATGAAAGAATCATTTTCCTTGTCTACCAAAAAGCAGTTTGGGATTCAGCTTCCCAGTGCTCTCCAGCAACAGTCCGAGATTTATCTTCCCAGTACTCTCCAGCAGCAGTCAGGGATTTACTTTCCCAGACTAGGAGATACCGCAACAACATTCCATATTGATACATCATGGAATGCGCATACATATTGCATACAATATAATCTCACTTATTTGGAGAACATCATTACACAATACATTTCATACATCATGACATTACATACGACTAACTCTTTACCTTTTCAGGAAAGATCAAATCAACAAACACTATTGACTGCTTATATTACTTGGAAGTATTCTCAAAGGTTGCGTCTGACAAGGGGCTATTTCAGCATCTTCCTCAGAAATATTATTCTCAAAAGACCCTTCTCTGGTTCAGGTAAATCGATACTAAGATTTTCTGATTTCTGTTCCAGTTGAAGTTAATCCAAGACCCTTCTCTGGTTCAGTTAAATCGACACTAAGATTTTTCTGATTTCTATTCCAATTGAAGTTAATCTAAGACCTTTCTTTGGTTCAGTTAAATCGACACTAAGATTTTCCTGATTTCTATTCCAGTTGAAGATAACTCAAGACCTTTTTCTGGTTTAGTTAAATCGCCACTAAGATCTTTCTGATTTTTATTCCAGTTAAAGAAACTGCAAAGCCTAGAGTCCGACCAGATAGCATTTAATTTCATGTTCCCGTAGTAAGTCGCTGTGAATCCTGGAATACGACCAGATAGCAGCCAACCTTATTATCCTTAGCAAGTTGCTGTGAATCTTAGAGTCTGACCAGATAGCAGTTTATTTTGTTAATTACTATGAAGCCTGGACCCGACCAGATGATAGTATAACCTATGACACCGAAGCCTGGACCCGACCAGATAACGGTATACCTCAGATTCAAGTTGAAGCCTGGACCCATCCAGATAACAGCTTAATTTCTTCAAATCACTGAAGCCTGGATACTACCAGATAACAGTTCAATGTCTACAATTACTGCGAAACCTAGAACCGACTAGATAGTAGTTAATTTCATATTCCCCAATAGGTCGCTGTGAAGCCTAGAATATGACCAGACAACAGTCAGTCTTATTGTCCTCAGCAAGTCCCTGTGAAGCCTCGATCCCAACCAGATAGCAGTTCACTCCCGTCTCTCCAATCAAGAGATGAGTCCCCAGTAGAGTAATGGATAACTGAAGTTCCTAAACTCTATTTCCCAAGACAAATACCAACATTCCTCAGTGGAGTCCTCCTTAACAACAGGAATAGGAATCCCCACAGAAGAATGTCTCATGAAATCAACATTGTTCTTCAGATAGCATCTTTAAGCCCATATCCGATGACTCTCCGTCATATTCTATGGATGGCATATTTAAGCCCATCTCCGACGATCTTTCGTCATCTCTTTCAAATGGAATATATAATCCTATTCCCGATATTATCCACCAACAGTATCACTTCAGACGAGTGCAAATTTCTGGGCACTCTAGTGTTCAATCATCTCCCACCTTTAGATTACGAAAGGCAGGCCAGCCAATCTACATCCGCAGGTTTAAGAAGATTGAACAGGGGCAGCTGTTGTACCCCAAAATTTTCCCTCTCATTTTACTCAAGACATTCCCATTGAGATCCCCAGCTTGCCCTAGGATGACTAAGAATTGACCAGACAAATTCTCCTCCTAAGGCAATAAACCTCTAACTAGGGTTTCAGTTGTCATCAAGATGTGTGATATCCAAGGGTCCCAAATGTTTTCCATGGCCATAATGTGTCCTCAATATCATCCATGCAAAATTCCATTCCTTGCACAACAAGTTTGCTCAGTCAACTGCTCAAATGCCTGAAAATCAACTATATTAGGTCAAAAGTCAACTGTGGCATATATACAGTCAAACATCAAGATTTTCGGTCAACATCAACATTTTGAAGTAATATACATCATTTTATAAAGGGTTGATCATGATTCCTCAATAAATGCTCCTAACTCATCAAAAGTCAAAAATGGCAAATTAGGGTTTCTATAGGAAAAGTCAACCAAACTTTGACCAGGCATAAATTTCTAATAATTTATCATAAATTTTTCCACCAAAGCTCATCTTTAAGAGAATCCAATTCCATACAACTTCTATTCATCCCCCAAGTTCAAGAAATTCCACAGTTAAAAGATACAAGCTCAAACACTATAGGTCCTTTAAAAAAGTCAACAAAAACACCTTTTGGGTCAAAGCTCCTTACATGAACATGGAAGATCCAATTAAAATGAAACCAAAAGGGTTGTTTAGAGGATATCCTAAGCTCTCTAAAAAGTCCAAGAACACCCTCTTAGGGTTAAAAATGAGAGATATATGCATTGCTAAAGTTTACCAATTTTTGGAAAAGTGCATGAAGCCAATATTGATCAAACTTAAATTTTTTCCAAAATGGGCCCATCTTTTCATGTTTGAAACTTGTTCCTAGCATGGTCCACGACCTATAGGCCCACTCATGCATTATTATATTATTTATTCTATTTATTTTGATATTTTAGTTCATTAAAATGCAAAATTAAATAAATAAATAAATAATAAAAATAATGGAAGATTCGATTTGGAATCTTTTTCTTATCAAATAATGGACAAAATATGCTGGCATATCAAGGTAAAAACTTGCAAGCCAATATGGGAAAGGATGTCCAAAATAAGAAAGATTTTCAAGTGAATATTTGAAACAAATCTTGCACTCAATGTCATGGATCCTTACTCTTTTTGTTGACCTAATTAGATACACTATATATGCACAACAACTCCAGACCTAACATATATGCGCTGCTGCCTCTAAAATAACCCTAAAAAATTTCAAAAAAATTCAAAGAGAAGGTGAAACTTGTATTATACGATCCAGTCATTCTCCATCAGATCCAAACACCCCTATCACACTCCTGAAGGTCCTAGGAGTCCATCCCTATCATTCTTGAAGTTCGTAGCACCCCAAATCACTGTAACCAAGCGCCACCAGTTTGGTAAGGTTTGATAAATTCAAAATTAATAATTCATGCATTGTTGACATGTTTGATGTGTCGGTTTGTGTTCAGGACATCCATTAGAACATGTTGGACGTTTCGCGTGAAAGCTTTGATGCTTGAATCACAGGATGCCATTTTTAGGGCATCACAAATTGAAACCTTCGAACCTTATAATACATGGACTTTCAGGTCAAATGGGCACCACCATTAAACTCACATCATATGATTTAGAGGGGTAGGATTAATCTCTTGCTTTGATTCTTGTTATTTTGTAGGGTCCAATTTTGATATCACCGGAGAAGAAGGAGTTGACCACCGTGAGGGGTAGTCAGACTCATCGGTGCAAGCGTGGTTGTCTCCCATTCGTCTATCCAAATACCTGGGCCTCACTCTAGGTGCACGTGTTTGATAATCAATGATTATGACATGTTTTAATATTTAATCAATTGATTTCATTTAGGTTAATGGAAGTATCAACGTCTCAACGGTAGAGGCGGCACGCTTAAGGATTTGTTAAGTGTAAGGGCAGGGGTTCGATACCTTCCTCTTGCACATTTATTTTTCTAACATTTATATTGCAGATCCAGTGCTTCAAGCTCCAGCGTGCACACCATGTGTCATCACACCGTCACCATTAGATCATCATAACATCAGATCCAACGCTTCATATATGAGAGCTCATGATTGACCCTCAGGAGTCAGCAACATTGAACCATACGCAGGAGTCTGAGCTTGTGTATTTGCGTCTGGATAACTTTCAGCGCATACACCCCCAAATTACTTTACAACATCAGGCCCAATCCTTTTTCTCTTTACTTATTTTATTTTATTTAATTTGTTTTATATTACTTTTAAAACCAATTTTATTTTAATCATAAAATCAAAAAATCATAAAAATAGGACTTAGTTTTTTTATAATTAAAATTAATTTTTGCAAAATAATCTAATTTAATTATTTTGACTTATTTACTTAATTAAAATTAATTAGAATTAGGTTAAAATTTCAAATCTTTTTTGTTGAATACCAAAAATATTTCATTAAATGATTAGATTATTATGGTTTTCAAACTGGTTCCCTTTACAATCTTCGCGCATTATTATTTTCTGTATTCTCTTTTTTTTTCAATTGTTGTATCTGCTCATAGTTTGTAATAGTTTAAAATTAGGGTTTTATTTACTGTCTTTATCCATATTTTTTATGGTTTTGTACCCCCATTCCCGAAGCCCTGTAATAGCGTAGAATTTTATTTCCTGCACCTTTATTGCTTTCCGTATAACTGCTTAGACTAATAGGATTGCATGGAAAGATCTAACAAATAATTGCTAACCCTAATTCAAGATAATATAATTGAATCAAGCACACTTTACACACTGCACCCCTTGGGTATCTCCCACTTTGGTTGTCGTCGGAAATGGTCATGCCCCTCAAACGTAGGGATATCCTTAGCAAAGACCCTCAGTTAAAATCATCATAAGGATCATAGTACCTCAATGTCCCTCGAGTTGCCTACGAGAAATGATCTTATCCCTCGATGTTGCCTACGAATATATGATGACAATCCCTTCGAACTGCTAAGGTATCTCTACATGTTGCCTTCAATGACCATAAACGTCCCTTCGTTAGTCCCTCAAACATCCAACGATAGGACTATCTACTCACTAATAGTAGGATAGCACTATCTAAAGGAAAGGAGGAAAATAATGCCTTTTTCGAGTAGGTAGATAGTTGTTAAGTATTTGCTCAAAAAATAACTTTTTCACACCACACTTTCAAAGTTATTTTCAAAAACGCTTTATCACACTCTTGAGGACTGATACAAGAGTTATCATAAAGCAAACAAAACTTTTCAAAATGCACAAACACGAAAGCAATTTTCAAAATGAGCAAGTACCTAAGAGCCCGTGGAAAACCACGAATGGAAAGGGTGTTAACACCTTCCCTTTCCATAATCTACCCCCCTTACTCAGAAAATCTCAAAAAAGGTCTTTTTCTGTTCTTTTCACCCTTTTCCTTATTGGATAAAAGAAAAGTCAGTGACGACTCTTACTTACCGTAACATTTGCAAATACAAAATGCAAAACTAGCATTAATAGTCGGTTCTGCCACTGTATCACATACACCATTCATCTACACCATCAAATGCCAGCAGATGGAGATCTAACATCCCAAGCGCGTGGTACATGATAAACCCTCAAGGGGGGAGTCACACCAGAATCAAACCCAAATCTGGGCTCAGCCTATTTGGGCCTAACCAATTCAATTCCCACCCCCATTGTTTCTTTCCATCACTTAGGCCAGTTTGGGCATTTTTTGTATGGTTGTGTTTTTTTTTATTGTTTTGTTTTCTTTTAGTACTTAATTAACCAAAAAAAAACTCACAAAAAATTAGGCTTAGACTTTTTTAATTAAATAATTAATTTCTTTAATTAATTAAATTTTAACTACTTTCTTAATTTAAAATGAAGTAGAACTTAGGATTTAATTAGATTTAATTATTTTCTTTTCATAATAAAAAACAAAAAAAGCTTAGACTATTTTCTTAATTAATTGTTATTTTCTAAATAGACTTTAGGATGTTTAATTTAATTATTTTTCTTAAATAAAAAAACACAGGCAAAAAGACTTTCATTCTTAAGATTTCTTAGACATTTCTTTACTGCGCGCATTATTTATTTTTCGCAATTCTTTTTATATTCATGTAACTGCTTAGGGGATGTAATAGTCTAAGTTTAAATTCCGCACTTTACTTTTTTGTATCTTTTTATGTAACTGTCCCAAAGCGTTGTAATAGTTTAGGGTTTATGTTTCTGCTTTTATTTTCTGTACTTTACATTTCTTGTACAATATTATTGTTAGTAACCAGGATTGCATGGAAAGATTGAAAATAAACGTTAGCAAACCTTAATGTAAAAGATAAATAACTGAATTGAATCACTTGCACATGCTCACCCCTAGGGTATCTCCCACTTCGGTTACCTTCAAAAATGGTCACAATTCTCGAAACGTGAGAATCTTTAGTGGATGTCCTTTAGTTCAAGAGATCATAAGTCCCTTGATGACCCTTTCGATGCGGCCTCGATTAAAAAGTGATCTTAGAACTTTAGGACAATTACTAAAAGTTCTTGCCCAATTGCCTTAGTGATCGTAAATGTCCCTTCGATAGTCCCTCAACATCCAACGATGGGGCTACCTACTCACTAATAGTAGGATAGCACTATCTAAAGGAAAGGAGGAAAAGAACGCCTTTTCCGAGTAGGTAGATAACTGTTAGACACTTGCTCAAAAATAATCATTTTCACACTACACTTTCAAAATATTTTTCAAAAACGCTTTATCAACACTCTTAAGGACTAATACAAGAGTTAGCATAAAGCAAACAAAATTTTCAAAACACACAAACACGAAAGTAATTTTCAAAATGAGCAAGTACCTAAGAGCCCGTGGAAAACCATAGATGGAAAGGGTGATAACACCTTCCCTTTCCATAATC
The DNA here is from genome assembly GCA_948472305.1 of Vicia faba. Lineage (NCBI taxonomy): Eukaryota > Viridiplantae > Streptophyta > Magnoliopsida > Fabales > Fabaceae > Vicia > Vicia faba. Next base: position 820,197,452 of record OX451741.1, on the reverse strand, counting down.
TACCCCCTTACTCAGAAAATCGTGAAAAAAGGTATTTTTCTGTTCTTTTCACCCTTTCCTTTGTTAGATAAAAGAAAAGTCGGTGGTGACTCTTGCTTACCGCATATTTGCGAATACAAAACTCAAAACTAGTATAACAGTCAATTCTGCCACCGTATCACAGAACTGGTGACTCTGCTGGGAAAAATAAAAAGTGGGGTTTACCTTAGGGTCTAGTTCATTTTAAAATTGCTTTCTTTGTTTGCTTTGATCGCTTTACTTTTAAGGGTTTGTTGGGGTATTCTTGTAAGGATCCTACACCCGGATCTGGGGACACTTTTTAGGTAAACAGAAAAAGATCCTGGAGATTATACAGCATAGATCGATATGGTTTAATCGATGGCTGTGTTGGTGTGACACTTTGGTTGGTACCGGTATCCCTTGTGTTGAATCAAGGAGAATATGGGGCCGCCGCGTGGTGTCGTGAAGCACTAATGAACCTTAGAACCTTAGTTGAACAAACTTGGCCATTAGAAAGTAGTGAGATAGCCGGCCTCGGTGTAAAGCTGGGAATCAGTTGATACTCGATACTATACTCATTGAACATGGGCAGCTGTTTTTTGTTAATTTGCTTTATTTTGAGCTTATGGTCCTCCCTTTTAAATATCTTGGTTTTCCAATTGGTGATAATCTTTATCATGAGTCGACTTGAGAGCCTTTTATTTACCTCTTATCTAATAGGTTAATCTTTTGGCGCTATAGTTATGTTAGTCTTAGAAGATGGGGGTTCTCTTATATTTTGTTTTGAACTCCATCTTGATCTTTTATCTTTCTTTTCTCAAAATGTTATTAAGGTTTAGAAGAGGAATGTTCAAATTCAAAGGATATTTTTGTAAGAATGGGCTAAAGGGAAAGCTAAGATCTTCTATGTGTGTTGGTTAGATGTTTATAAGCCAAAGTGGTGGGGTGGTTTGGGTGTTTGTGATCTCTGCTTGGCTAATCTAGCTTTATTTGGTATGTGGCGCTAAAGGCTTCTAACTAGAGCATATAGGGTGTGGAGAGGTATTACGCAGACAAGTATGAAACTCATGTAAGTTATTTCATTAAGAGTTAGGTCCTCTAATCTCCGCTCTACTTCCCTCTGGTGGAAGGATGCTTCCTTCCTAGGCTCGAAAGGGGATGACTTTTCAAATTAGTTTATTGATGGTATTAGGAGGAAAGTGGGGTCTGACCTCTCCACCTCTTTTTGGTCTGATCCTTTGTTTGGGTCCATCCCTCGTCAAGAGAGATTTCAGAGACTATATATTTTTGACCACCCCAATGATAAGTCTGTAGGTGAGATAACTATTTTAAATGGTGGTACAGTGAGTTGGTTGTTCCAGTGGCGTATATCTTTTTTGTTTGGGAGAATGAGTCAGTGGAGGAGTTTAGATTTATTCAGGGAGTTAATCTGAATATAGAGAGTGATCATTGGTGATGGGAGAAATGGAATAATGGTGTTTATTCGGTGGCTTCGACGTATGACTATCTCCTAGTGTCCAAGCTAGGACCTTGTTTTCCTTTGTCTAAATTAGGTGCGTTATTGTCACTTCTTTGGGAAAGTTGGACTCCCTTGAAAGTGGTAGTCTTTTCTTGCAGGTCCTTTTGGATAAGTTTCTCTCTAGGCTTAACATGTGTAAGAAGGTGTTCTATCTAATCTGAGTATTATGTTTTGTGGTTTATATGGCTTTGATTCCAAGTCTACTTCCTACTTCTTTGTGTCTTATGGGGTGGCCTCAATGTTATGGTATATGATATTTAGGTGGATATATTTCTCTTTTGTTATTCCTAATAACACTCTTCAACTTTGTGAGATTTTCTTATCCCTAGTAGGATCTAATAAGTGGATAGTTGAGCTCCTTATGGTCATGCATTGTTTTGGTTGTATGGAAGTTTAGGAATGATTTGATTTTATAGGGTAATCCTATAAATTTGAAGGTTCTTGAAGACATGTGCGTCACTCTGGTTTGGAAATGGTATCTTGGGAAGTCTCCAAACACTTATTCCCCTTTCTTTAGTTGGTTGGCAAATTCTACCCTGTGTTTGAGCCAATAACATTCTGAGTGATTTTGACATGTTTTCTAAGTCTTGGAGAGGCCTCGCCTCTTTTTTGGGTTGAGTATATTTCTGTTGATGGTGGTTCTAGGTTGCTGAGATCTACTTGGTTTCCTCTTGGTGGAGAGTCGAAGATCTTTGTCATGAGCTATATTTGTAGTGTTTTAAGAACCAGACCAAATTGGCCGGTCATATTTAGAACATGAGGGATCATCGATCTGGTCTGATTGCTTGACTGGATAAGTAATTGAACCAGTCAAAACTGGCCAAAACAAAAAAAATGATAAACCGGTTGTTTCAATGCATATTTTTTCTCTCAAACAAAATGACAACATTTGGGTAATTTTTAAAATAAATAAATTTATATAAGTATACTTTGTTAAAAATTTATTTGGAACAACTTTCCCTCCTTGAAATTAAATTTATTAGATACTGCAGTTATTTTTTTATTTAACTTTGTTCAAACTTTATTTGAATTTGTATTTGTACTGTTTTATTATGTGTGATGACTATATTTAGAATTTAAATTTAATGAATGAACTTGTGAAACTATGATATTTTAAATTTTATAGGTGTCATGATCTTTTTTAGAGGCCGAGTCATTCGGTTCGACCGAATTAATAACTATATTTTTGTTATGAAGACCGGTTTATTAAACCGAGTTATCCTATTTAGTCATGTAGTTCAACCAATACCCTAATGGTTCGACAAATAAACCAGTAACCTAATACCATTACATATTTGATGATCGGTTCGGTTTTTAAAACATTAATTTTTTTTGGTGTGTTTTTTCCTCTCCTATGGCTCTTTCGTCGGGAGTTAGGAGATTTTGTTTTACTTTCTGATAGAGATTTTTTTTATAATTTGGTTGTGTTGACTTACACCTTATGCCTTTTTACTATTGCTTCATATTCTTGTTAAGAATTTTTTTTTAAATTTTTCTTAGGGTTGTATTTAGGCCTAAATATACTTTTGGTCATTGTGTTTTAATAAACTCGCGGAAATGGTCTTTCCTTTTCAATATCGATGAAACTGGTCCTTACCTCTACTCCCCCCCCCCCCTTCAGAAACGTTGACGTGTCAAAAAAAGGCATATGTGGCCTTACTTACATGGAAAATCACATTTTAAAATCCATTTTCATTATTTGCAAATTTAAGTCAATAACATTTTAACAATATTACATTTCATTAATACCTTAATCCTTTTAACCCAATCCATTTCACCATAAACCATTTCACCATTTTGCGATACCCATAACCCAGAACTCAGAAGAGCATGGCATCCAAGGGAAGAGAAGAGCACAACCCTAAATACACATTCAAGTATGTATTGCAATTAGGATTTCAATTTCTATTTATGTTTATTATGTTGAACAAAGGTTATGTTTTACGATTAGGGTTTCGTGTCTATTGTGTTGAATAAAGTAGATGATTAGAAATTAGAGTTTCTATTTATATTTCTCTTCATGTCTATTGTGTTGAACAAAGGTTATGTTTTGTGATTAGGGTTTCATGTGTATTGCGTTGAATAAAGTAGATGATTATAAATTAGGGTTTCTATTTCTATTTCTCTGCATGTCTATTGTGTTGAACAAAGCTTATGTTTTGCGATTAGGGTTTCATGTCTATTGTGTTGAATAAAGCAGATGATTAGAAATTAGGGTTTCTATTTCTAATGTGTATTTCTTTTGAATGGTTATGCACATGCCAAGTGAAGAACAAAGGTTGAAGCTACGTATTAACCATAAGGGTAAATTTGTAAGTTTTCCTATCAAATGTTATATGGAAGGTTTAGTGTATGAGATGGATTTCAGTGTTGATGTTGATTTTGTGAACTATAAGGACATTGAAATTCTCGTCCTTAGTGCTGGTTATACGAAGTTCAAGTGTTTGTGGTACCAGCATCAAAAACTCCCATTTCAGCGTGAAGTTAATCCTCTAAACACAGATGGTGACCTGTTGCAGCTTGTTGCACATTCAAAAAGGTATAGTTTAGTAGATGTCTTTGTTGAACATGAAGTGGATACACCAGAAGTAGTTGAGATTGGTGGTGAAGGCCCTTTGGATGATGATGTCATTAATGAAGTTCCTTTATATGAAGATGTTAGTAATACTGAGAAAGAAGGTACTAATGGAGCCAATTCTGATGAAGTTCCTTTGGATGATGATGTTAGTAATGTTGAGCAAAAAGATGTTATGGAGGAGGTTGGTGTTGAAGATGTCACTACGAAAGGTGCTGAAGTTGATAGGAATTTTGGAGCTAACTCAGATAGTGAAGAAGATGAGGACTATGTTCCAATTGAAGTTGATAGTGATACTGAAACTGACTTTGATATACCTGTTGAAGGAGAAGAATGGGATTGGACACATGAATTATCGACTGAGACATTTATTGGAAATACCAAGAGAGTGGTAATCTGAATGAAACACAAGCTGCTGTATCTGAAGAGTCAGACCAATATGAAAGTGATCTACATACTCCAGCTAAAATTGATGATGAAGTTGTTCACAAAAGAAAATTCCCTACTTTCAAAGTGCCTGATAATGGTGATCCGGTTAGGATTGAGTTGGGTATGCAGTTTGTCTCAAAGGAGATCATCATAGATGCTGTGAAGGATCATACTATGGAAATAAGGACTAACTTATGGTTCGGAAAAATGATGCAATTAGGGTTGTTGTGAAATGTTATACAAATTGCCCATATTATATGTTAGTTGCTAAAAGGAGTGGAAGTCAATATTGGAAAATGACAAGTTTGAAACCAAATAACGAATGTGTTAGGTCTGCTGGTAATAAACAAGCTAAAACTAGATGGCTAGCAAAGAAGTTTATTCCACTGATTTGGCACACTCCTCATATCAAACCAAGCGGATTGGTTTGATAAAGAATTTCTAAGGTGGAATGTTAAGCTCAACCTTTTTCAAGCATATAAGGAAAAAAAGAGAGCAATGAAGTTGATAAAAGGTGTTGCAAGTGAGTAATATGCACACTTGAGGAATTATGTTTAAGAGATTAGAAGGTTAAATCCTAATAGCACATTGATCATCAAATGTGTACAATCTGCAATAGGACATGTTTTTGAGAGGATTTATATTTTCCTGGAAGCTTGTAAGGCTGCATTTGCCACCACGTGTAGACCATTAATTGGATTGGATGCTTGTTTCTTAAAAGGTGAACATGGTGGTCAGCTTATATTAGCTACATGCAAGGATGGAAACAACTAGATAATGGCTATTGCATATGCTGTGGTTGAATCTGAAACAAGAGATTCTTGGAAGTGGTTTGTTGACCTACTGTTGGAAGATATTTACCAAATTATCCCTAGAGAATATACATTTATATCTGACCAGCAAAAAGTATGTATTTAACTATGTGGCTGCTTATATTATTGCTTGCATATAACAATGTGGCTGCTTATATTTTTGGCTTATATATAGCTATGTATAATATGGCAGGGACTTGTGGAGGTTATTAAAGGACTTGGTGAGAATGTGAAACACAGGCTGTGTGTTAAACATCTCTATCCAAATTGGAAGAAGAGATTCCCAGGAGAACATATGAAGGAACTATTGTGGAAAGATGCTAGAGCTACTACTGTACCAGATTAGAACAATGCCATGCATAAAATGAAGTACATAAACAAAGATGCATATTTTGAAATTAACAAGGTTCAACCTGCACAATGGACTAGATCAGCATTTAGCACTAACACAACATGTGATTTGCAGGTCAACAACATGTGTGAAGCTTTCAATAGATCTATACTTGGTATAAGGGAGAAACCAATAATCATTTTGCTTGAGGGTGTCAAGCATTATATAACAATGAGGATTATGAAGCAAAGGCGAATGCTTGAAAGCTACAATGGTGAGATTTGTCCTAATATTCAGACAATAATTGAGAAAAACAAAAGAGAAGCGAGGGGATGGAAGACAACTTGGCATGGTGATAAGGAAATGATTATGTTTAGTGTGTGTAATGAAACTGATATATATATATATATATATATATATATATATATATATATATATATATATATATATATATATATATATATATATATATATATATATATATATATATATTGTGAATCTAGTAGAAAAATCTTGTGTTTGTCGTAAATGGGAGCTAACTGATATACCTTGTGCATATGTTATTGTCTGCATTTGGCATAATGGATTGGCTGTTGAAAGTTATGCGTCATCTTACTTTAGGAAATCATAGTGCCTGGAAACTTATGCTCACATTTTCCTACCATCAAATGGACCAAGACTGTGGCCAGTCACAAGTACTGAGCACATCCATCCACTAGTCATGAGAAGGGCACCAGGAAGGCCCAAGAAGTTAAGGAACAAGTCCAATGATGAGACAAGGAATGTTGGTGTGCTATCAAGACAATTGAAGATAATGAAATACACACATTGTAGCAAGTATGGATATAACAATAGGACATGTAAAGGCAAAAGTGCTACTGACAGGCAGATTCCAAAGGGAGGAAACAAGCAGCCCAAGATGAAATAGAAGGCAAATGATGTTGAAGTTATTGCTCAAGGATCACAAGCTCCACAGACACACAACCATCTTAGAATTAGATTAGACTTAAGTTGCTTTTTTTGTTTTGTGTGGATGCAATTTATATGTTAAATGTGTTGTCAATGTATGCTCCACAAACAAATGTTTTTTGATTTGGATATAATTATGGTACTAATTTGGTGATGTAATGACAACTATTTTAGAGATGTAATGACAATTATGCTTTAATGTAATGACAACTGATCCATGTTTGGTTCAACACAATTAATTGCTTCAATTTTACATTGACATTAAAACATCAATGTAGTTCAACAATTTTCATTTTCATTCAAACAAGAATAAGTACACCACAACATACTCCATCTCCACACAACACCTAAACAATCCTAAACGTAACACGTAAACAACAACATAACACCTAAACATATTCAGTCTCAAGACATAACACTTAAACATCACAGACTTCAATTCTTCAAGCTAACAATGCAGATCAATTCCATTATGACAACAACGAATGTAAAAATCAATCCTTGTCAAAATTTTAGCTTCTTCTTCAAACCCTCATCTTGTTTCAACTTTATATTGTCCTTCTTCTTAAGTTCATCAATTCTCTTCATTAGTGACAAAATAACCTCCTTTGCACGAACAGACATTTATTCATCATACCAATTGAAGAAATTGCATCCTTTTCTTCCCTGCAACTGCATTCACAAACAAGATTAGCATTATTTAACCTGTGCCAGATTTCCTACAACACATTCAAAAACAAATAGAATAACAACCGCACTTACCTTGTATAACCCACACCCATTAAACCTCCTCCCATGATTTCTGGTAGTCCACAAAGTAGTGAGAGGTGAATCAAGGTCACAGAAACAACAAACTTCTCTTATTCGTGATGCATAACTAGAAGTCGACATGTAACTCGCTCGTGGATAAAACGGTGAAGACGAGGTTGTGAAAACGAGAATGGGAACCAAGGAAGACGAGTATGGAATGAAAACAAGAGATTGGAGAAAAACGTACACAAGAGATTGAAATAAATTAGGGATTAGGGTTATTTATCATTTTCAGTTTTTTCAGATTTTTTGCAAATAATGAAAATGGATTTTAAAATGTGATTTTCCGTGTAAGCAAGGCATGTATGCCTTTTTTTGACACATCAGCATTTCTGAAAGGGGGAAATGGAGGTAAGGACCAATTTCGTTGATTTGAAAAAGGTAAGACCATTTTCGTGAGTTGATTAAAACACGAGGACCAAAAGTGTATTTAAGCCTTATTTTTATATAAATAACTTTTTTTTAAGAAATAAAAATGGAATATAACATAAAAGAGGACCCCCTAGCACAAGATGTATCGCAAAGGCTTTAAAAGCTTACAAAAAAACAACATAACAAGTGACAACCTCACCCTAAACCCAAACAAACTAAAGGGTTTTACCACCACACGTGAGATCCATGAATAATATCAACACACATGAGATCCATGAATAATATCAACAGACTTGACTTTTACCCATCAAAAAGAAAATAATTTAACTTTATCTAACAATTGATCAATATATCTAACTTTAGATTTAAACAACTTATTATTTCTTTCAGTCCACATAATTCAAATTGTAGGGAGTCATAATAACATAAAAACTCATATGCACTATTATCATCGGTAGAGTGAATAAACTATATAATGTGATCTTTGAGATGAAAAAGATCTACTCCATCAATAATAATTCAAAATCAAATCTGCTGCCAAAACGAGCTAAAGAACTCACACGGAAGAATTGGAGGGACCTTTTCATGTGACTTTATTAGAGTAAGGAAAATAATAGAAGTGTTAAGCCTTGTTTTAAGCTTGTTATGACTGGAACTTGTCATGTTTTGTATGCTTTCCTACCTGCTGTAGCAGGTCACACAGAGTGCCTTATAAATGCAACTGTGTGCACTATCTGTAACTAACTTTTGCAGTTCAAATAACAGAAATGAAAAGTTTCTCTATATTTTCTATCTATGCTATGTCTTCTATCATGGTATCAGATTAAGCCATTCTCGATCCATGGCATCACCGGGATCGTCATCTTCCGCTAAAGTCACAGTGTCGGCCTCGGCGTTCACAGCGGCGACTGCTGAAATGTGTTATCTCCAATTCTCTCTCAAAATCGCGCACAAACTCGATGAGAAAAACTTTCACCTCTGGCGTCAACAGGTGGAACCCTACATCAACGCGCATAATCTCACGGATCTCGTGGTGTGCACTCGGATTCCGTCCAAATTTATGGACGCTGATGCTCGTCGCCAAGGTATGGTTAATCCTGCATATTCTGTTTGGCTTCAGAAAGATCAGTTGTTTCTATCTTGGCTTCAATCCACACTCTCGAGCAAAATTTTGTCGCGTGTCCTTGGATGCTCTCATTCACATCAGCTCTGGGATCGTCTATTCAGCTATTTCTAGAAGCAAACTCATGCTCGTGCATTCCAGTTGCGTGTGGAATTGCGTGCCCTAACTCTGGAATCTCAATCTGTTTCTGACTATTTGTTGAAAATTCGCGCTACTGTGGATGCTCTAGCCTCAATTGGAGATCCTATTCCCAGCTCTCTTCACATTGATGTGATTCTTGAGGGGCTTCCTAGCGAATATGCTCCGGTTGTTTCTGTTGTTGAGAGTAAGTTTGGTGATATGGATTTGGATGAGGTGGAAATTCTCCTTGTTGCACATGAGTTGAGGCTAAACAGACTTAAGAAGACTATTGTGCCAGATCTTGGATCTCTCAATCTTACACATGTTTCACCTCAAGCTGCTTCCCCTGAAAATCCTCAATCTGGAAGCACTGAATCTGCTCACTCACAAGTAGCTCCCTCTCGTGCTGAGCCTGAGTATTCTAGCTTTAGAGGTGGAAGATCCAATAGAGGTGGTCGTGGAAAATGTTCAGGTGGAAGAAATTCTACAGTTCAGTGTCAAGTTTGCTCCAAAGTTGGACACTCAGCTTTATGAAGAAGTGAAAAACACAAGAAGGGGGGTTGAATTGTTAAAACTTGAAATCAAATACAGACAACACGTTATTTTTATACTGGTTCGTTTGATCTCAAACTACTCCAGTCCACCTGTCAAAGTGATTTCGCCTCTCTCCAATGAGGACTTAATTCACTATATTCAACTGAATATTACAACTGCTTTAACAACTTCTAAAGCCTTCTTGAGTCTAAACCACAGACCGGTTTCTCAAGGAAATTCTTTCTTACAGATAAATGAACAATATGTGTTGAATGTTTTCTGGAAAAACTATATATCACAACTGTGATAATACACAAAATGAAGCTTATGTAAAACTAGCTTGCTAGAACTATGGAGTAAGCAATTGAGAGATTTAGCAAACTGTATGAGTGAGGATGAAGATGATTGACTTTAGGCGTGTAGAGTATTGTAGAGAATTATAGAGCATTAGCCAATTCACTTCTCACTGATTTGTTTAAATACTTCTTGGAAAAGATACATTGAGGCCAATTATTCCATTTCAAACTCTCCACCATGATCACTTCTGACTTTGACGATTCTAAGATCCTTTTCATTCTGAACTTGGTTACAGAAGGTGACAAACACAGAGTGTGACTCGTCCTTGTATCTTAAGAACTTTACCCATGTCCATCTGCTATAGTCATCTACGATTACTAACCCATACTTCTTGCCACTGACTGAAGCAGTTTTAACTGGTCCAAATAAGTCAATGTGCAGAAGTTCTAATGGCTTAGAGGTGGAAACAACGTTTTTAGATTTAAAAGCAGGTTTTGCAAACTTGCCTTTCTGACATGCTTCACACAGAGCATTTGAATTGAACTTCAGATTAGGAAGTCCTCTGACCAGATTGAGTTTGTTAATCTGAGATATTCTTCTCATACTAACATGCCCCAATCTTCTGTGCCAGATCCATTGCTCGTTGTTAACAGACAGAAGACACTTTACATTCTGACTTTTCAGTTCAGAAAGTTTGATTTTGTAAATGTTGTTTCTCCTCTTTCCATTAAACAGGATAGTCCCATCTTTCTGATTAACAGCTTTACATGAATTTTGATTAAATATTATATCATAACCGTTATCACTTAATTGACTTATGGATAACAGGTTATGCATTAATCCATCTACTAATAAAACATTACTGATAGAGGGAAGATTTCCATTACCTACTGTTCCAGAGCCAATGATCTTTCCCCTCTGATTGCCTCCAAAGCCTACATGGCCTCCAGGCTTAAGTTCCAGGCTTTGGAACATATGCCTTCTTCCCGTCATGTGTCGCGAGCAGCCATAGTCCAGGTACCATGACTAGTGTTTTTGCTTTGCTGCTAAAGATATCTGCAACATGTATTATTTTATCCTTATGTACCCATTTTTTCTTGGGTCCTGATTTGTTAGTTTTACCAAAACTCTGGTTGAATTTTGGTTTGACAGAAAATTACTACTGGTATATTTAATGTCGTGTGTGTGCCCATATACAAAGTGTGACTTAAGAGGAGTTTGTTTAATCACTAAATCCATGGCATTCTTAGGTGTAGGTACCTTACCTTGGTATCCTATTCCCTTTCTGCCATTTCTGCTAACTCCATAGATCATTGAAGCCATCTTGCTTCTATCTATGCTTTTAGCAAGAAACTTCTGAAAGCTATGATCATACTCCTTGATGATCTCATCAGCACTACTGGGAGTTTCAATAATTGTTTCCTTCTGAGAGTTTTGTAAAAGATTTTCTAATTTTGAAACTTTATTTTTCAACTCAGAATTTTCCAACTTGAGACTCTCAGTTTTATCAGAGTCAGAAGCAAGATCCCTTTTTAGGTTTCTGAATTTGACTCTGATCTGCTGATATCGTTCCAGAATCTCATTGAGGCTTTCAGCTAATTCAGCCTTAGTAAAATTAATAGCAAAGTCAGGAAATACCTCTTCTGTGTTTGATTCAGAGTCTGATTCAGAAGCTTCACTGTCTTCTGATATGTTTGCCATGAGAGCTATGTTGGCTCTCTCATCATCTGATTCTGAGTCAGCTTCGAGTGTGTCAGAGTCATCCTATGTGGCCATGAGACTTTTCTTCTTTTCCTTGCTAAACTTTCTTCTAGGCTTTTCCTTCTGAAGCTTTGGGCAGTCACTCTTGTAGTGTCCTTGCTCGTTACATTCATAGCAGATGATGTCCTTATTGTTTGGCTTTCTGCTTCCTGAAGAGCCTTCAGATCTTCTGTATCCAGAGGTGGGTTATAACCTTCTGTATCTGGAGGAGGATTCATTCTGGTTCTCAGATCTTCTGGGAGTCCTGAACTTTCTTTGCCTCTGCTTCCACAGTTGGTTCACCCTTCTGGAGAGGAGGGACAATTCATCTTCTTCTGATGAGGACCCATCAGAGGTTTCTTCAACATCCTGCAAAACCTTAGAGTCGGATTTTCTGTTAGATTTTAGAGCTAAAGGCTTACCTTGCTTTTGAGGTTCATCAGCTTCCAGCTCTATCTCATGACTTCTGAGGGAGCTGACAAGTTCCTCCAGAGAGATTGTATTGAGATCTTTAGCTAACTTCAGCGCTGTGACCATTGGCCTCCACTGTTTTGGCAAGCTTCTGGTGATCTTCTTGACATGATCAGCAGTAGAATACCCTTTGTCCAGGACTTTGAGACCAGCAACCAGAATCTGAAATCTTGAGAACATTGTTTTAATGGATTCACTTTCTTCCATCTTGAATGCCTTATACTTCTGAATGAGCGCAAGAGCTTTAGTTTCTTTCACTTGAAGGTTGCCTTCATGCGTAATTCTGAGAGAATCAAACATGTTCTTAGCAGTGTCTCTGTTTGATATTTTTTCATATTCAGAGTAGGAGATAGCACTGAGAAGAATAGTTCTGGCCTTGTGATGGTTTTTGAAATTATGCTTTTGTTGATCAGACATTGCTTTCCTGTCAATCTTCTGACCATTTGCATTCACTGGGTGCATGTATCCATCTGTCACCATATCCCACAGATCAGCATCATGGGCTAGAAAGAAGCTTTCAATTCTGTCTTTCCAGTAATCAAAGTTCTCTCCATCAAAGACTGGAGGTTTGCCACTGAATCTGTCTCTTTCTTCGTTGTTGTCATTGCTGATGTTGTGATGTGTTCCTGCCATAGTGTTTTTCAATGCTGGATCTTGTACTGACACGGTTAAGTGTTATGAACTCAGAACCAGGCGCTCTGATGCCAATTGAAGAAGTGAAAAACACAAGAAGGGGGGTTGAATTGTTAAAACTTGAAATCAAATGCAGACAACACATTATTTTTATACTGGTTCGTTTGATCTCAAACTACTCCAGTCCACCCGTCAAGGTGATTTCGCCTCTCTCCAACGAGGACTTAATTCACTATATTCAACTGAATATTACAACTGCTTTAACAACTTCTAAAGCCTTCTTGAGTCTAAACCACAGACCGGTTTCTCAAGGAAATTCTTTCTTACAGATAAATGAACAATATGTGTGTTGAATGTGTGATCGGTGGAAATAGAACTGACTGTTTTGAAATGCTGGTTCGCGTTTGCGTTTAGCAAAATGTCGCGGTAAGCAAGAGTCGCCACCGTCTTTTATTTTCTCCAACAAGGAAAGGACAAAAGCATAGCAAAATTCCTTTTCGAGATGTTTCTCGGGTTCGGGAGGTAGATTATAGAAAGGGAAGGTGTTAGCACCCTTTCTATCCATGGTTATCCACGGGCTCTTAGGTACTTGCTCACTATGTTTTCAAAATTTTTTGCTTTTCTTGTGTTTGTGGGTTTTGAAAAAGTTTGTTTGAAAACTTCGATTTAACTCTTGTGTCTGTCCTCAAGAGTGTATGAAGTGTTGTTTGAAAACTTTTGTCAGAAAAGTGTAGGTGCGAAAAGTATTTTTTGTTTTGAAAGAGCAAGTATCTAAGAACCTCTACCTACTCAAAAGAAATTAAGCTGTGTAAATGTCCTTTAGACAGTACTATCCCACTATTGAGAAGTAGGTAGCACCGTCATTAGAGTTTTCGGGTCAATTCGATTATAGGGACATGTGGTCACTAAAGCAATGGTAGGATGCCTTAGCGGTAACCCTAATATCTTAGATCATTTTTTATCCGAGGCAACCGTTTCGAGGCAACTTTGATCTTTAGACAGGAGGGCGACCTCTAAAACACCCTATACTCAATGACCACGTCGAGGCAACCAAGTGAGGCGTACCCTAGGAGTGGCATGTGCTCGTGTGTCAGGTTTCATGTTAAGTTATCTTTGTACATGTTATGGTGAGCTACGATTGATTTTATTTTAAGGATAAGTCTTGTCATGCATAGCTTAATTAACATACATCTAGCAGTTAAATATTGCGGAAAGTAAACTAAGCTATTACAAGGCGTCGGGTATTTACATCGCCAAAAACAAACCCTTTAAAATTAAATTGGGGGAAATTAAAGAAAGCGATAAAAAGGTCCTAATTAAAGCTATTATATCCTCGGAGCAATTACATAAATATGGATAAAAATTTAATAAAACAAACATGCGCGCGAGAGAAAATTGAATCGGAGAGTTTTTAGGGTTTTGACCCTTTTTTTGAGAAAAGAAGGAAGTTTTTACTATTTATGAATTAAATTAAACCTAAACTAATTAATTAATTAAAAGAAATATTTTTTGAGTTTTTTTAATGTCTCAAGGAAATAAATAAAAAATAAAATGATTAAAAGTTATCAAGAACCCTAATTCTATGTTGATTTTAAATTATTGCAAAAAAAGTTAGAATTATCCTAATTAAACTAAATTAGTTAATTACATTTATTTACAAAAATAATAAAAGGGTGAAATTAATTTTAATAACTAATAAAAATAATATTATTTTTAGTTTTCTGATTTTATTATGAAAATTAATTTGGTTAATTAAGTAATAATAATAATAATAATTAATAGTAAAACAATTTAAAGGAAAAATATAAGAGAAGAAAAAAAAAAGAATAACCCAGGGGGGTGATGGCCCAAATCAGGAGGTGTATGATGCAATTCTCAGGCCCATGAACTCTCCAGCCTGTTTGACTTTCTGGTTTGTCCACACATGTGTTGACTAAGGAGTATGGTGATCTCCCACTCACGTCCATTGGATTTCAGTTTGATGACATCTGGCGCCTGGGAATTGGAAGTGTATGGTGGACATCCCCTTGTAAGCTGCATGTGAACATAGGAAGAAAAATAGAATAAATGTTTTTGGGGGACCTGGGATTCGAACCCAGGTCCCAATGCTTCCAGATCAACATGTTTACCACTCAACCACCTGCGTCCTTTATTATTATAACGATAAGCAATTATTATATTGGCAATCAACTCAATATGCTGTAAAAAGAAAAATAACGCGCGCGCTTTCAAATTGTCCAACCATGTGACGACACATCATCGTCTTCTTCATTTTTCTTGTATAACTAATATCAAATAGCGGGGGTTTTTAACCCCCACTAACCACTGCAAGGAAAAATAGCGATTAGCACCACAGTGATCATAAATATTTCGCGAGGTATTGGTCTTATTCGTCTTGGCCTAACGATTTCAACCATGTGTCTTATGAGTCCTAATTTTGCCTGGTTCAGAAAGCCCCAATTGAAAACTCAAGAACCCTAAAAAATCGTTCATGGCATCTTTTGATTCAGGGCTTTATAGTCTAATTAAACCATGCCATTAGCTTTGTATGGTCCCTAGCAACACAAATCAATCACAAGAACATGTTAAATATGCATGAATTATGAAATACGATCTTGAATAAAGAAGGCAAACTGTGAAACTATATTCCTTGATTCTTTAAGCTTTGATGCCTGGATTGGATTGCAACACGTTCCTGGGACCTCCTGCAATATATTAGAATGGTTAAAATGCCGTGAATTAGCCTAGGTTGCAGAAATCAGTTTTCACTTTTCTTGAAAATTCTTGAAATTGGACAGGGTCTTTCTGCAGCTTTTTTCACGTCCACCAGGTCATGATTTGCTTGCTTGCATATAAGGGAAACCCATTAGGTTAAAAAATTAGATTCAACCCATGTACATTGATGATTAAATCTTTGATTGAAAATCAAATATTTTTGATTTTTCATGATTGGAAAATGTTGCCAAATTTGGAGATTTTTGTATCTTTGACTTGTGCACGAATTTGCCAGCATATCTTGACCATATTTGCTTCACAAATTGATTGAAAAATCAAATCTTGCATTTTCCTACAATTTAAATTAATTAAATGAATTAATATTAATTAAAAATCCAATTAATCAATAAAAATAAGAAAATAAATCCAATTAAGCTTGGTGGGTCGTGCATAGGCCATGGATGAAGTTTCAAGAAGAGATTTGAGGCCCATTAGCAAAAATAAGGTGTTTTGGGTAAAGTTGACTTTTGCAAATTCATGAAAATTTCCCAACTTCTCCAATGCACAACTTGCTCAATTTTGATCATATGACCATGTTCTTGGACATTTTGGAAAGCTCTTGAAGTCCTATAACCAATGCCTTTGTGCCCACGTCATTTGGATTTACCAATCTCAAGTTATGGCCTTTGACTTAAAGTGTACTTTTGTTGACTTTTGAAATTGACCTATAATGTAAAATTTGGTAACTTCTTGTGAGGGAATTTCTTGAATTTGGAGTGTGAAGATGGATTGTAGGAAATTACATTCCCTTCAAAATGAGAATTGGATGGAATTTTTCTGACAAACCATGAAAAAGTTATGCCCTGGTCAAGATACAGTTGACTTTTCTACTGTCCAAAAATAGTAACTTCTTGCACCTTGATGATTTTTGAGCTATGCTTGTGGAATCATGATCAAGACTTGATCAAATGATGATTGTGAACTCAAAATAAGATGTTGACCAAAATTTTTGACTTTTGACTGCAAAATGACCATTTTGCCCTTGCAGTTGACTGTAGGTCAAATGGAACTTTTGACTGTGCAAATTGGCACTATGATTCTTGAGACTCGGTATATAGATGCTAGAGAATGTATATAGGCCTATGAGACTCAATTGAACCATTGAGAACCCCAAATTCCTTGAAAGAACCAAAACCCTAATTTCAGCTGTCTTAGGAAGTGATTTGACTGTCTACCTCTTGAGCAATCTTGAACAATTTGAGGATCATTCTTGACAAATCCTGAGGAATATGGGAGGGAAAATTTTGGGGTACAACAGTTGCCCCTGTTCAATCTTCTTAGACCCGAGGATATAGATTGGCTTGCGTGCCTTTCGTGATCCGAAGGTGGAAGATGATTGAACACTAAAGTGCCCAAAAATTTGCACTCGCATGGTGTAGTATCAGCAATGTGATGTCGGGAATGGGCTTAGAGATTCCATTTGGAAAGATGATGGATAGGAGGATGGGCTTATAGATGCCACCTGGAGATTGTTGGTAGGTAGTTTTGTCTTCGTTGACGGGTTGTCTCTATTGACAGGTTGTCTTTATTGACGGGTTGTCTTCATTGATGGGTTGTCTCCATTGACAGGTTGTCTTCATTGACGGGTGTTGCCTCAGAAAATATTTAGGAATTGACTTAACTGATTTTGTCTCCATTGACTGGCTTTGAGAGAGTGATAGAATGACATCTGAATCTGGATCGTATCTGAACTGTGCTTGAATGAGTGGCAGAATGACATCTGAATCTGGATCGTATCTGGACTTTATTTGAGAGAGTGACAGAATGATACCCGAATCTGGATCGTATCTGAACTGTGTTTGAATGAGTGGCAGAATGACATCCGAATCTGGATCGTATCTAGACTTTATTTGAGAGAGTGACAGAATGATACCTGAATCTGGATCGTATCTGAACTGTGCTTGAATGAGTATGGAATAAGTATCAGAATGTCGCCATGTCTGGGTTGCATCTGAATTGTCTCTGGAAGGAATCTGGAATAAGCGATAGAATAGTGTGATACGGTGGGAGAACTGACTAGGGTTTTGCGTTTGTTTTCGCAAATGTTTCGGTTGAGCAAGAGTCGCCACCGACTTTTTATTTTATCCTAAGGAAAGGTTTAAAAAGCACAGCAAAAACCTTTGAGATTTTTCTTGGGTTCGGGGAGTAGATTATAGAAGGGGAAGGTATTAGCACCCCTTCTATCCATGGTTATCCATGGGCTCTTAGGTACTTGCTTAGATCAACTTGCCTTGGTTTTCAATTGTTTGAAATGGTGCTTTGTGTGTGGTTTTGAAAATGTTTTGAAAAGATGCCTTGTGCTAGGCTAACCTTGTAACAATTCTTTACTCGAATGTTTTACAAAAGGTGTTTTATCTTTTAAAAAGATGTTTCAAGGGTTTGAAAAGTTGATTTTGAAAGTGTTTGTGACGTGGGTTTGGAAATTAGGCAAGTGTTTTCTTTGCAAATTGACAAGTACTTAAGAGTTTATCTACCCTAAAGTTTTCTCAAAGATTTTTGTTATGTTTTTAGACCTTTTGACAATTTTGTTCCACCATTGCATTTGGTGGACAATCTTGTCTTAGGAGATGAAAGGGACAGGCGCGGGTCATCGTTTGGACCATAATTGCAACGGCGTTAAATGTCTTTGGGCAATTTTCTTTAAGGGACTTGATCATTGGTTTTTGTTTTGTTTTGAAAAGTTTTATCGAGGGACTATGATCATTCAATTTGTTTGCTTTGCCCAAAGAAATTCAACATACAACATGGCCCATTTATTTGAAGGCAACAAAGTGGAGTACCCTAGGGGTGCTAGTGTGAGATGTGTTGTTTATTTTCATGCTCATTTATCTTGTATTAGGTCAAACTATTTTTTATCGTTTTTCGCGTGCAAACCCTAATTCTAACATGGCATAATTAGAAAGCGTATAAAGTGCGAAATTTAAATTCCTACGCTATTACAACATAATAATATAGGGAGGGGGGTACAAATTTACAAATGGGGAATATTTAGACAAGAATTTAAATCTAAATTATTACATCATTTTTGAATATTTGCAAGGTAAATAAATTGCATAATTAAATAGAAATTAGATAAATATGCAAAAATGCCAAAAGAAAGTTTTTATATGTATGAAAAAAAATGTTGTTGGTGTAAAATAAAAATAAGAAAATAAAAAGGTATTATTTTTGAGTATTTTCATATTTAGGGCAAAAACCCTAATTTTAATCAAAATGTATATTAATTAATTAATTCACATAATATTTATTATTTGCATACAAAAATAAAATAAAATATGGTATATTTATAAAAAGGCCTTTTTTAGTATTAAATATTAAAAAATAAAATATGTACATTATTTGATATTTTATTCTAAGTATATTAACAAATATGTATTTATATACATTATTTTAAATATGTATCATGGATAAATAATAATAATAATATTTAATATTTTTTAGAAAATAGTATTTTTTGTATGAAATATTTTCAGAGGGTAATATAAAATAAAAAATGAAAATGAGAATGTATTTACACTATTTTTCTATTTTATCCTAAATAATAATATATATACATATATGTATAAATCAAAAGAAAATCAAATAAATACCAAATAAAATCAAAAAATGATGAGAAAATTATTTTCAAAATTTTAATATGCTGAGAAAAAATAAACAAGTCAAACAAAAAAAGAAAAAGTCAAAAAGGATTAAAAATAAGACAAATGGGCTTGGGGGTGTAATAGCAAAACCAGGGTGCAAAAAGAAATAACAACAAGTCCAGCCCAGGAAGCTGTTATCTTCAACCTTCAGACAACCAATTTCAAAAAAACGCGCGCCTGCTTCTCAAGTTCCTAACTCCTGATCCTTTGATTTTTTGAACAAACTTCCAACACAAAAGATGTTAAGCATGAATCCACGATTCCAAATATATAAAAAACATCTCCTAACTCTCAAAAATGAGAGAGAATTTTAGTGATCCCAAATCTTGACCTAAACTTTCTGCCATTTTCAAAGCTTAAATTCTCTCAACTCAGGCAAAAGAAATGAAATGTAAAGCTATGTACATGCTCAGGGCTATGAGTAGGACCTTGTTTCTTCACAAACTTAAGACTAAAGATGCATAACAAGAGAGATACGAGTTCAAAATTTTACCTATTCAGTTGAACTTCTATCTGGAGAATGAGGAACTTTCAGTGCAAGGTGATGATTGGAAAAGCTTCCTTGGGGTCCAGGGATGCTATTCCAATGTTTACTTTGTCTTGAAAGCTTCTGAATCAAGCTGTAGAACTTCAACTGCAAAAGGAAAAAATGAAAATGGTGGAAACTGTTAGAGGGATTACAGGTCAGGTTTTAGGTCATGGTTAGCTTACATACATGCTAGGTAATGTGTATGAATTGATTTTGATAAGAATGCTCGAGGGAAATGGGAGTTTGCACTCAAACTGCAGAGGCAACCCTGTTTTTGCAGTTTTAGGATGATTCTGAGATGGAGGGTGTTTTGGAGGCAAATGGCTCGTGTCACAGCTTGGTTATGTTGTCTTGAGTGTGTTTGGTAAGTTTTTTCTTGTGTGCTAATGCTGGTATGAGAGTTGTTACAAAAAATGGGACTTTCTTCTTTCTTAAGCAACAAAATGCCACTTGATGTTCTAGGCATGTAGGGGGCCTCCTAATGGGCTGCATAATCTTCTCTTGATCAGAGCAATTTGTCCATAATCTTGTGCCATTCAGATTTGCAATGTACTTCTTTGATTTACCAATTGACATAAAGCAAGCTTTTGCAAAAATGGAAAGTTCACTTTATCTAAAAATGGATCAATCTTGTGTACAATGCTTGAACTCATGGAACAACACTTTGGCACAATGAACAAGCATTAAATTATGGAGTGTAACTTGGTTTAAGGACCTGTAATCTAGCCTAAAGCATGCTGAGTTCAAATTTGCAAAGTTATGGACATGGAACTTGGTCATGAACAAAGTGGTTTTTTGCTATATTGTGAAATTCGATTCTCTCTAACCATGAGGTTGTTTGAGAAGTTCTTGGACATTTTGGAAAGCTTGGAATGTGTACTACAATCCATCTTTGAAATGAAAATTGAAATTCCAAGTGGAATGGTATGAAAAATGGCCTTGAAGTGGGGTAGAAAACCTTGTCAAAATAGGTTAAAATTCTACTAAGTTAAAAATGGTTTAGTGCCCTTATTCAAAAAATTGTAACTTGAGATACAAGCTTCAAATGAGAAAACTTTGTGAATCAAAGTTGTAGATTATGCAACAAGATACAACTTTCATGTTTTGACTTTTGTTTGAATCCAAATGGATCTTGGTGAAAAGGTGGGGCAAAGTTGGGAAAAAATTAGGGTTTTTCATAACTTAGAAAAATTCTAAGTTATGAAAAATTCCATTTTCTAACCCTAATTTGCAATTTGTGATTTCTTGGTGAACAATTTTCATGATTTGGCATGTTTTGATGAAAAATGAATCTTGACTCTTGATTTTGACCAAAAAGTCAAAGTTTGACTTTTCAATATACAGTCAAAACTGATCAATTGACTGGGAAATTCAACTGTCAATCTTGTGTACTTGGGATCTTTTGAACTTGTTGAGCATGTCAAGATAATTCCATGGGGTCCTTGAGTCCATATGTGAGCTTGGTTTGCCATTGGCTAGGTCAAACAGTCAAAAATTGCCTCTGTACAGTCAAAACCCTAAAAATGACCATTTTACCCTTTTAGTGATCTGATCAAATTTCTTGTGGAATTGTGATACAAACTTGATCAAATGGTTCATATGAGTTCATAATGTTGATGTGGATCAAATTTCATGGGATTTGACTGTCAATTGGCCACGGTTGACTTTTTCCCCAATACAGTTGATTTCTAGGTCAACTGTCCAATTGACTGGGCAAAACTTGGAATCAAGACTTGAAACTTGGTATGGATAAACTTAGGAGGTCAATATGAAGCAAGAAAGTCATCTTGGGCACTTTAGGTCAAAACATCTTTGTGCAAACACAAACCCTAATTTGGGGTTAGCAGTGCAAGGAGGAGTCTTGAGCAGATGAAACCCTAACTGGATCTTGAGCTTCAAGAGCTGTGTGAGGAGAAATCAATGAGAAATGGGAGGGAAAATTTTGGGGTACAACAGTTGCCCCTGTTCAATCTTCTTGGACCTGAAGAGTTAGATTGGCAAGCTTGCCTTTCGTGACTCAAGGGTAAAAGGAGATTGGACACTAGAGTGCCCGGAAATTTGCACTCATCAAAGCACTGGATGCGGGAATGGGCTTAGAGATGCCATTTGGAGATGGGCTTAACGATGCCATCCGGGAGAGTGACAGAAACTTGTCGGGGATGGGCTTAAAGATGCCATCTGGAAGGGAATATTAGGAAAGTGTCCAAGCTTTGGACCATTTCTGAATTGGGGGTCTGAACAAGCCGTAGGTTGACATCCGTTGTTGGGAGGAACCTGCAAGCTGTTTTCAGGAAGTCGCATCTAAACAAGTTGATAGATTAACATCCGTTACTTGGGAAGAATCCATGAACTGTTTTCAGAAGTCTGGAAGAAGAAACTGAACAAGTGACAGGTTAACATCCGTTTACTTGGAGAACCCGTGAACTGTTTTCAGAAATCTTGAGATTGAATCAGCAATAGAGCAGCATCCGTTGTTGGGAAGATTCCGTAAGCTGTCTTTAAGAAGTTGCATCTGAACAAGTTGATAGATTAACATCCGTTACTTGGGAAGAATCCATGAACTGTTTTCAGAAGTCTTGAGAAGAATCTGAACAAGTGATAGGTTAACATCCGTTTACTTGGAGAACCCGTGAACTGTTTTCAGAAATCTTGAGATTGAATCAGCAATAGAGCAGCATCCGTTGTTGGGAAGCTTCCGTAAACTGTCTTTAAAAAGTTGCATCTGAACAAGTTGATATATTAACATCCGTTACTTGGGAAGAATCCATGAACTGTTTTCAGAAGTCTTGAGAAGAATCTGAACAAGTGATAGGTTAACATCCGTTTACTTGGAGAACCCGTGAACTGTTTTCAGAAATCTTGAGATTTGAATGATTTTAGTCTGTCGACTGATCTTACCTGAAAAGGCAAAGGGTTAGTTGTATGCAATGCTATGATGCATGATACAATGTATATTTTGTGTTATGAATGTAAATGGATGTGCATGTAAGCTGGAGAGCTGTCTTGCACAGGATAGATGAATCCGGGATAGCGGAAGATAGAAGTATCCTGACTGCTGCCGGGGAAGATAAGTCCTGGGTCGTTGCTGGGGAACCTGGAGCTTGGGTTGTATACCAATCTTCTGGGGGAATTCCTGAAGTCTTCTACTGGGGAGTACCAAACTAGTAGACTTAATGTTGGGGAGGCCAGATTGAGAATCTTCAGCTTGGAGAGAAGTATCTCTGGAGATTTCACTGGGGAACTCAGGATTTTTTCTTCCTAAAAACTCTGTGGGGAGAAGGTTTGAAAGTCTGACTCCGCTGGGGGTTGTCCATTTGAAGCTTTTGATCTGCTGGGGATACTGAGGCTTAAACTCTGAGGGAAAATGATTTCTGGAAGATTCTCTGGCTGGGGATTTGCAAAGATAAACTCCTCCGGGGATAGTATTGATAAGTTATTGTTGGGGGAATTTTGAGGAACTCCGCTGGGGATGGGAAGAATTTTGGCGAGCGCGATCTCCCGTGGTGGTTAGCTGAGGATAACCCAGTTATAAGCCTTCGTGAGGAATAACTTTGAATAAAACTCGGAAGGGACGTCCGTACTCTGCGGGGAATACCTTTCAGAACCTTACTGAGGGTAAGCTTCGAGAGTCTGCTGGAGATAGACCTCAGGGTTTGCCAGGGATGTGGATTACAGATCTTGAGGGATTTCCTTTGAAAGGGTGTCAAAATATCCGTTTGTACTTTCATCCTATCAGTAATCCTTTCTTAGGTTTAATTAGGAAGTGATCATGTTTCAAATGCATATGCCTATTTAACAAAACATTGGACGTTTCTCAAAATAAAACAAATAGTGCAAGAGAAAAAGAAAAAGGGAAATGACACAAATTTTGGGAAGAGTATTTGTATTGATTTTCTTTGGGTATATTTGTACAAAGGAGACAATCATCCTAGTAAGAGGATCTTGTTGTAAATATTTGAAAAATTTATACAAAACAAAGATGGCTATGTGAAATAATTCCATGGGATTCCATTCTGCTGTAGCTTTCACAACTCTGAACATCTGTCCATTCAATGCTTCGTTTGGCGATGGCTGGATTGATCAGAAACCTGGAACCGGTTGATGAAGAGACTGTCTTTGAAGTGATTGGACGAGACATAGTCATACGCTCTAATTCCCTAACTTTTGCCTGAATTTCCCTTTCGGGTTTTCAATCCACCGGGAAACCCCTTTTTGCCCAAGCCGCCCTTTCGGGTTTTCGACTTGCCGGGTGTACAGATTTTTGTTTTTATCCCTAATTTTTGCCTGAACCGCCCTTTCGGGTTTTCGGTTCACCGGGATGCCCATTTCTTGCCCAAGCCGCCCTTTCGGGTTTTCGACTTGTCGGGTTATTTTATACGTAGTATCTTTTGACTATGTCTGTGTTCGCAGGGTGCAGCAAATCGTCACCGTCCATGGTGGTCAGAATCATCGCACCACCAGAAAATATGCTTTTGATCACAAATGGTCCTTCATATGTAGGAGTCCATTTTCCCCTGGGATCACTTTGCGGCAAGATAATCCGCTTGACTACTAAATCTCCGACTTGATACACTTGACGTCTGACTTTCTTATTGAAGGCCTTGATCATCCGTTTTTGATACGTCTGACCATGACATATAGCCGCAAGTCGTTTTTCATCGATCAGATTGAGTTGATCAAGTCGGGTCTGCATCTAATCATCTTCATTCAAACCTGCATCCTTCATAATTCTTAGAGACGGGATCTGAACTTCCATAGGCAGAACAGCTTCCATGCCATAAACCAAAGAAAATGGGGTTGCCCCAGTTGAAGTACGTATCGTCGTACGGTATCCATGCAGCGCAAACGGCAACATCTCATGCCAGTCTTTGTAAGTGACTGTCATTTTCTGAATAATCTTTTTAATGTTTTTGTTCGCAACTTCAACAGCACCGTTCATCTTCGGCCGATAGGGAGATGAATTATGATGATAAATCTTGAACTGTTCGCATAATGCAGTGATCATTGTATTATTCAGATTTGTACCGTTGTCTGTGATGATCCTGGCGGGAACACCATACCGACATATGAGATTATGCTTGATGAAGCGGGCAACCACATTTTTAGTAACAGAGGCGAAGGAAGCTGCTTCGACCCATTTAGTGAAGTAGTCAATGGCAACCAGGATGAAGCGATGTCCATTTGAAGCCGTGGGCTTGATTTCTCCAATCATATCAATGCCCCACATTGCAAAGGGCCACGGAGCAGTCAGGACGTTGAGGGGAACCGGAGGAATATGAACTTTGTCAGCATAGACTTGACACTTGTGGCAAGTACGGGAATGTTGATGGCAGTCAGCCTCCATGGTAGACCAGTAATAGCCTGCCCTTAGGATCTTCTTAGCCATTGTATGCCCGCTCAAGTGAGTGCCAAATGGTCCGCTGTGTATGTCGGTCATGATAATCTCTGCTTCAGCTTTATCCACACACCGGAGTAATACACAATCATGGCTTCGTTTGTAAAGGATGTCGTTGCTCAGGAAGAACTTAGCAGCGAATTTCCTTAAGAACTTCTTGTCATTCACGGAAGCTCCTTCAGGATAATCTTTGGTCTCGAGATACCTTTTGATTTCATGGAACCAAGGTTGTTCCACTACTTCTTCGGTATTAATCTCGTGACAATGCGCGGGTTCATCCATTCGCTCGATGGTGATTTGGGGAGCCTCGTTATCCCAGTTGAGTTTAAACATGGAGGACATTGTGGCTAGAGCATCTGCTAGCTGATTCTCTTCTCGCGGGAAGTGCTCGAAGGTAATTTGCTCGAAGTGCGGCAGCAATGTCAGGACATGTTCTTTGTATGGGATAAGATTAGGATGCTTGGTATCCCAATCTCCTTTGATCTGGCTGATGACCAAAGCCGAGTCCCCGAATACGATCAAAGATTTGATCCCCAAGTCTATAGCAGCCTTGAGACCAAAGATGCAGGCTTCATACTCAGCCATGTTATTTGTGCAGCTGAAGCAAAGTCGGGCCGTGAAAGGAGTGTGGCATCCTTCCGGAGAAATGAGTACTGCGCCAATGCCATTTCCAAGTGCATTTGAAGCACCATCAAAATACAGGGTCCATCGGGATCCCTTTTCGGGTCCGTCATACGGTCCATTACTTTCAATGCTGTCCAAATTCATGATGTCCTCGTCTGGGAAGTCAAATCTCATGGGTTGATAGTCTTCAATAGCCTGATGAGCCAGATGGTCAGCTAGTACACTCCCTTTTATAGCTTTTTGGGTGGTGTACTGGATGTCATATTCAGTTAAGATCATTTGCCATCTAGCTATCCTTCCAGATAAAGCGGGCTTTTCGAAGATATATTTGATAGGATCCATTTTGGAAATCAATAAGGTAGTATGAGTCAGCATATACTGTCTTAGTCGGCGAGCAGCCCATACCAAAGCGCAGCAAGTTTTCTCGAGCAGTGAGTAGCGAGTCTCACAGTCGGTAAACTTTTTGCTAAGGTAATAAATAGCATGCTCTTTTCGACCAGACTCGTCATGCTGGCCCAAAACACACCCCATTGAGTTATCCAAGACAGTCAAATACATGATCAAAGGTCTTCCTTCGACGGGTGGCATCAGAATAGGAGGTTCTAGCAAATACTCCTTGATTCTATCAAAAGCAGCTTGACAATCGTCGTTCCATTCCACTACCTGATCTTTCTTCAAGAGTTTGAAAATTGGCTCACAGGTAGAGGTCAGATGTGAGATGAATCTGGCAATATAGTTTATGCGCCCCAAGAAACCTCTAACTTCCTTTTCAGTACGGGGAGCAGGCATCTCTTGTATTGCTTTTACTTTTTCCAGATCGACTTCAATGCCTTTGTTGCTTACAATGAATCCCAGGAGTTTACCAGACCTAACTCCAAAAGTGCATTTGCTTGGATTCAGCCTTAACTTGTATTCTTTCAATCTGGCAAACAGCTTCTCCAAATGTTCAAGGTGTTCTCCCTCTGTTTGTGACCGAGCTATCATATCGTCTACGTAAACTTCAATCTCATGATGTATCATGTCATGAAATAAAGCTACCATGGCGCGTTGATAAGTTGCCCCTGCGTTCTTCAGCCCGAACGGCATCACTTTGTAACAGAAAGTGCCCCATTGTGTGACAAAAGTTGTTTTCTCCATATCTTCGGGAGCCATTTTGATTTGATTGTAGCCCGAGAATCCGTCCATGAAGGAAAACACCTTATGCTGAGCTGTATTGTCGATCAAGATGTCAATATGAGGTAGCGGGAAATCATCTTTAGGGCTGGCCCTATTCAAATCCCGGTAGTCCACACACATCCTGACTTTGCCATCTTTTTTAGGCACTGGCACAATGTTAGTGACCCATTGAGGATAGGACGTAACAGCAAGAAATCCAGCATCGAATTGTTTCATTACTTCTGCTTTAATCTTTTCAGACATGTCAGGCCTCATTCGGCGAACTTTTTGCTTGATCGGTGGACAATCCTCTCTTGTGGGGAGACGGTGAACCACGATGTATGTGTCCAAACCCGGCATGTCTTCATAGGACCAAGCGAAGATTTCAACATACTCATTCAACAACTGTATCAAGCGCTCCTTGACATCCGGTTCCAAGTTGGCACCCACTTGCACTTCCTTTCGGTCTTCCTCGGTTCCCAAGTTAACAGTTTCCAATGGCTCTTCATGCGGTAAGATGGCCCTTTCCTCTTGTTGCAGAAGTCTGGCTAGTTCCCCGGGTACTTCACAACCTCCGTCATCTTCATATTCGGCTAGATTGACCAGATCTTCAGAGTTATTGAAAGATACAGCAGAATAGTCACCCATGGAATCCGGAGTGGATGGGTACCTGCATTGGTGAGTGTGGGTGTGTGTAAGGGATAGCCATCCTTAAACAAAAAATGCAAAAGGAAAGAAAATGAACACAAGCAGTTTATCAAATGAAAAACGTCCAATGAATCATTAAACATGGCATATGAATATGAAAAATAGTCAAAACCCTTACAAGTGGACCTACATGCCCCGGGTAAGGCAGGAGGCGAAAAGATAGTGTACGGATTGTTTGAAAGTAAAATATTACAGACCAAATAGGAAATGTTTGATAGATAAATTACTGAGGAATAAAAGTAATGGGGACAAAGTCCTTAGCCTCCCAATTGCTCAACCCTCCTCTGACAGTTGGATGAATCCATTCTTCAAAGTTGCTTTCTTTGTCTTCATCTTCCAGGGCGTTGATTTGGTAAGGGGAAATTTTGACTGGCGCTCTCTCAATCTTTGACCGGCGCATAGCTTTCTGGCCAACGGTGGTTAAACCTAATCCAAGCTTATCAACCTTATGCGGAAAATCGGGTAACTGCCCCCACGCTGAATTCTTCCCTTCTTTAACTGCAGCCCTTGCATCCTCCAGAGATGCCATCCTGGCCATCTGTCTCGGTGTCTCAGCTGCCAACTTCGCCATTGCTATCTCAGGAAGCACTTCCTCGAAATGTTGAAACGGTGTCTCAATGAACTCCCCTTCAACCTCCACATATCGGAAAGAATTTAAATGGCTAATCATGTACTCTTCCTCACCATGGACAGTAATGATCTTTCCCTTTACGGGATACTTCAGCATCTGATGCAGGGAGGAGGTGACTGCCCCAGCATGGTGTATCCAAGGTCTACCCAGCAGGCAGGAGTATGATGGACGGATGTCCATTACGTAGAAAGTGGATTTAAACACCTCAGTACCTATCTTGACAGGAATTTCAACTTCTCCATGGACCATCCTTTTCGACCCATCAAAAGCTCTGACGACAATATCACTCGGCTTCAATTCCAAACCTTCGCAATCTAACCGGTCCAAGGCCTTTTTGGGCAAAACATTCAGTGATGAACCGGTATCAACCAAAACATGTGCAAGGGTGGTTCCGCGACACTCGATTGAAATATGCAACGCATCATTATGGTTTCGGCCTTTAGGGGTCAGGTCGGCATCAGAAAAACCTAGTCCATTGTCTGCAGTCAGACTAGCCACGCAATGTTGAAATTGATCTGCAGAGGTTTCCTGGGGCACATGAGCTGCCTTTAGAAACTTAATCAAAGCTTGAGCGTGTGCTTCTGAGCAAAGCAATAGTGCCAGCATGGAGATCTTGGAGGGGGTTTGCCCCATCTGTTCCACCACATCGTAGTCACTTCTCTTGATTATCCTCAAAATCTCGTCCATTTCTTTCTTGGAGGCTTCTGGAATCACCAAAGGTCGAGCCCTCGTCTTGATGGGCTCATCTTGTATTCCTTTTCCTTTATCAGCAATGGTAGGAGAGACAGCACTAGGAACGAAAATTTCTTCAATCAAAGGAGTTTTGGCAGAGAGCTTTACTGGTGCAGGGATGACTTCTTTAGCTAATGAGGGTCCAAAGACTGCTTTTGGAGGAGCAATCTCTGGAGAAAATATTCTCCCACTCCTGGTGATTTTGCTGGTGCCCGCAATGTTGCTAATGCTGGCTTCTTCATCATCTGAACTTTCTTCAACTATTTCAACTTGCTTGATACCATGGTAGTAGATGTCACCACCATAGTTCCAAGGTATCGACTTCTCAGAAACATAGGGAACGGGCCCTGGCATTGTTATCTTCAAAGGTATAGACTTTGCAGCTGGTGTAATCTTAACTGGCTTTTTGACGGCCTCGGAAAGATTGGCGTGAATGGTTATGATTGAGACATTTTCAACATGAACTGGAACAGCAGGAACTTTTTCGAACAAAATTTGTCGGCTATCCATAAGGCCTTGGATGCCTTTCTTCAATAGCGGACAATAAAACGGCAGAGAGTGGCAACAGTAACAGTCTTCTTTACATCCCGGGAAGATCCCGGCCCTTAACAAATTCAACTTAATGGTTAACAGTGGAGTAGTCAGATCACTAACGTCAGCAACATACAGATCCTCTTCAATGGCATTGACATTCCGACCGTGCTTTGGCATAGGTGCAGATATCACATTGGGTTTCTCCGGAGCGTCAAACTCTACCTCCTTAGCCTCTATCAGGTCCTGGATCTTATGCTTGAGTGCCCAACAATCATTGGTGTCGTGTCCAACACTGTCTGAATGATAGGCGCACTTAGCATTGGCATGATAATGCGGAGAGGATGTATTTACATTCTTTGGCGCCTCCTTGATAGTGGCAAGATTCAATTTCAACAGATGGGGAAGCACTTGCGCTGGAGTCATATTAATACGGGTGAACTGCCGTTGTGGCCTTTCCACCCGTTGCTGATTTGGTCTGGATTGATTGTAGCGAGGCTGCTCACTTGGAGTGTTTTGAATCATTACGGCCCCCACAGTCGGCCGACGCTCCATCTTCCCTGCTCTTCTTTGAGAATATACCATAGCTGTCTCCTTCTTAAACGGCTTCTTCTCAACACTTGCAGCGACACCCTTCTGAATCTTTCCTGACTTGATGCCAGCCTCGATTCTTTCGCCCGTTAAGATCAAATCAGTAAACCCCGCGGAAGAGTTACCAATTAAATGCTTGAAAAATGGCCCAGATAGGGTCCCAAGAAACATATCAACGAGCTCACGATCGGTTAAAGGAGGCTGCACCCTGCCAGCCAAATCCCTCCATTTTTGTGCATATTCTTTGAATCCCTCACTTGTTCCTAGTGACATACCCTGAAGTTGGGTACGAGTAGGAGCAAGATCAGAATTATACTGGTATTGTTTATAGAAAGCGGTGGCCAAATCTTCCCAACTTCTGACACTGGTTCCTTCTAACTGATAAAACCATTCCAACTGAGCTCCCGACAGGCTGTCTTGAAAGAAATGAATCCAGAGATTTTTATCGGCTGTATAGGGTTGAATCTTTCTCACATAGGACCTGAGATGCATTTTGGGGAAGGATAGCCCGTCATACCTTACAAACACTGGCACCTTGAATTTTGGGGGAATCACAATTCCGGCGACCAAGCCCATGTCTTCAAAATCCAAACCCGGTACCCTTTGCAATTCCATAGCAGCCAATCTGTCTTCTAAACCCTTGTACTTATCATCAGCTGGAGGATACTGCTGGTCAGAATAATCTTCATCCTCTTCAACCTCTTCCTCTTCTGCATCAGACTCGGAAGGCACCGTAACTCGATCTCTTTTACTAGTCCCTTCATCAGAAGTAGGAGGAAATTCAAGCACCCTCCGAGCTTCTCTGTCAAATCTTCTCCCCAAAGTAGCCACTCCGACCCTCTTTTTCTTCTTCACTGGGTCTCTACTCTCCAGATGAGCCTTGATATCCTCTTGACTCTTGACCAAGGTCATCAAGAGTTGCTGGAACTGTGCATTCTGGGCTTGTAGGTCTTTAACTGTTTGCTCGAGATCCATCCTACTGAAATAAACAGCAGATAGATAAGGAAACCTGGAGTGAGACCTGCTTATGCACATGATGAATGGTATGCTGATGTATGCAATGCATTCAAGGATTTAGGACATTCAAAATTGTTTCAGACAAAGAAGAACGCACGTCATATTAATAAGAAGAAATTTGTTAGTACATAAATGCCCCATGGGCCAAATATTACAACATAAACTTCTCAAGGCAGAAAGACATTGCGCATCCTCTTTGGTGCGATGTAGGTATTGAGGGCCTCTTGCTCGTGGAGTCGGCGGGTAAGCTCTAGAACCTTCTTTTCACTGGCGTAGTAACTAGCTTCAAAAGTGTTCCGTTCCTCCTTGAGCTGAATCCAACTTTTCTGCATTTCCTCCCACGATGTAGGCATGTCTGGATGCAGGATGGTGTAGGGAACCTCTCCTTCATTGACGGGCTCTTTAATCACTGGGAGTACATGAGGATAAGGCATCATTAGACTTTGGGCTCGGGCTCGTACCCACTTGAGATAGGGCTCAAGAGGGATGGAGTTCTTGTGTCCCAGAGTCTTGCTATCAACCTTGTTGAGTTTTCCCCAAGCTCTGATGAATCTTTGGCGAAGTCCTTGCGCATCGTTGTCGAAGTCAAAAACTAGGCTAGGAATCAACATGTCATGAGGGCCATCCCTCCGTGCATATCCAAATTGTCTCAAAGCTAGGCAAGGATTGTAGGTGATACCTCCTCTGATTCCAAGCAAAGGAACATTAGGAAACTCTCCGCAGCGATCGACAATGATGACATTTTCTCTGGACCGAGAACACCAATGTACATCAGAATGAGTAAGAGTCATCAATCGTTGGGACCACCTTGTACCTTGGTCATTCTTCAGGACAGATTGTGGAAGGTGCAAAATAAACCACCTTGCAAGGAGAGGAGTACAGCACATGAGAACACCCCTCTTTCTCATTGTTCGTGTGTAAAATGAGTGAAGGATGTCCCCAAGCAATGTTGGTATTGGGTTTCTGGACAAGAAGATTTTGACAGCGTTGACATCTACCAATTGGTCAGGATTTGGGAACAAGACCAACCCATAGATAAGGAGTGCCACAATCTCTTCAAAGGCTTGTAAGTCCAATGAGTTCCAACATTCTTGTGCCTTCTCAAATAAGAACTTTGCTAAGAATCCTTTGACGCCGCTTCTGGTTTCCCAATGCCCCTTGATTTCAGATGGTTGTAGATGTAGTGCTCGAGCAACATCTTCAGGCTTTGGTTCCTTCTCCGTACCGTTGAAGGGTAGTTGATTAAGGATAGGGATTCTTAGGAGTTGAGAAAACTCCTCCAAAGTGGGAACCAACTGATAATCAGGGAAAGTGAAGCAATGGTGAAGAGGGTCAAAGAACTGGAATAGCACCTTTGTCATGTCTTCTTCAATGTTGGTGTTGACTAGGCTGAGCAGTCTACCATGTCTTTCACTGAAGGATGAATTTCCCGGAATTCTTGAAGTGATCTCCTTGAGTTGAGGAGAGATTTTCACAAGGTTGACTTGGATGGTATTTCTGCGAGGTATTTCCATGACCTATAAAACAAGAACAATGATGAAGATCCAAACCCTTGAAATGGTTAGTGAATGCATATGATGCTTTATGATGTTTATGATGTATGCACAAGACATATGTACAAGCAAATCACACCAAACCCTAGTTTCAGGCTTGCATGGGGTTTCATAGGTAAGTACCCTCTTGAGTGTAGTCGGCTTAAAAACCTGTCCTATAAATAGTAACCGGGTTCTAAGGAGCTCAATATCACTGGATTGTTTTCATTGTTCATTGTTTTGGTTTAGCCACTTAACTAGCGACCAAAATATTCCAAGAAAACAACCCTCAATGAGTGTAGTATCGAGTATCTACCAACTTCGGACTGCACCAAAGCCGGTCATCTCACTACCCCTAATAAAAGGCCAAGATGGTCAAGTAAGGTTCTAGGTCATTAGTGCTTAGTGACATCACTCAGCGGCCCCGTACTCTCCTTGATTGAACTCAAGGGTTACCGGTACTCACAAATATGTCGCACTAATATAGCTATTGCTTAGACCGTGTCGGTATACCCCGCACAGTTTCCACAACGTATTGCTATCTATGAATGTTTCCCAAAATCCGGGTGGAGGATTATAAACCCAAACAATAGGGCCCAAGTATGAAGCAAGCAAATCAAACAATTAGTCATGCAAGAGGGTGATCTAAGCCCTAAGGTTACTCCACTTAAAGAAAAATCCCCAGCAGAGTCGCCAGTTCTGTGATACGGTGGGAGAACTGACTAGGGTTTTGCGTTTGTTTTCGCAAATGTTTCGGTTGAGCAAGAGTCGCCACCGACTTTTTATTTTATCCTAAGGAAAGGTTTAAAAAGCACAGCAAAAACCTTTGAGATTTTTCTTGGGTTCGGGGAGTAGATTATAGAAGGGGAAGGTATTAGCACCCCTTCTATCCATGGTTATCCATGGGCTCTTAGGTACTTGCTTAGATCAACTTGCCTTGGTTTTCAATTGTTTGAAATGGTGCTTTGTGTGTGGTTTTGAAAATGTTTTGAAAAGATGCCTTGTGCTAGGCTAACCTTGTAACAATTCTTTACTCGAATGTTTTACAAAAGGTGTTTTATCTTTTAAAAAGATGTTTCAAGGGTTTTAAAAGTTGATTTTGAAAGTGTTTGTGACGTGGGTTTGGAAATTAGGCAAGTGTTTTCTTTGCAAATTGACAAGTACTTAAGAGTTTATCTACCCTAAAGTTTTCTCAAAGATTTTTGTTATGTTTTTAGACCTTTTGACAATTTTGTTCCACCATTGCATTTGGTGGACAATCTTGTCTTAGGAGATGAAAGGGACAGGCGCGGGTCATCGTTTGGACCATAATTGCAACGGCGTTAAATGTCTTTGGGCAATTTTCTTTAAGGGACTTGATCATTGGTTTTTGTTTTGTTTTGAAAAGTTTTATCGAGGGACTATGATCATTCAATTTGTTTGCTTTGCCCAAAGAAATTCAACATACAACATGGCCCATTTATTTGAAGGCAACAAAGTGGAGTACCCTAGGGGTGCTAGTGTGAGATGTGTTGTTTATTTTCATGCTCATTTATCTTGTATTAGGTCAAACTATTTTTTATCGTTTTTCGCGTGCAAACCCTAATTCTAACATGGCATAATTAGAAAGCGTATAAAGTGCGAAATTTAAATTCCTACGCTATTACAACATAATAATATAGGGAGGGGGTACAAATTTACAAATGGGGAATATTTAGACAAGAATTTAAATCTAAATTATTACATCATTTTTGAATATTTGCAAGGTAAATAAATTGCATAATTAAATAGAAATTAGATAAATATGCAAAAATGCCAAAAGAAAGTTTTTATATGTATGAAAAAAAATGTTGTTGGTGTAAAATAAAAATAAGAAAATAAAAAGGTATTATTTTTGAGTATTTTCATATTTAGGGCAAAAACCCTAATTTTAATCAAAATGTATATTAATTAATTAATTCACATAATATTTATTATTTGCATACAAAAATAAAATAAAATATGGTATATTTATAAAAAGGCCTTTTTTAGTATTAAATATTAAAAAATAAAATATGTACATTATTTGATATTTTATTCTAAGTATATTAACAAATATGTATTTATATACATTATTTTAAATATGTATCATGGATAAATAATAATAATAATATTTAATATTTTTTAGAAAATAGTATTTTTTGTATGAAATATTTTCAGAGGGTAATATAAAATAAAAAATGAAAATGAGAATGTATTTACACTATTTTTCTATTTTATCCTAAATAATAATATATATACATATATGTATAAATCAAAAGAAAATCAAATAAATACCAAATAAAATCAAAAAATGATGAGAAAATTATTTTCAAAATTTTAATATGCTGAGAAAAAATAAACAAGTCAAACAAAAAAAGAAAAAGTCAAAAAGGATTAAAAATAAGACAAATGGGCTTGGGGGTGTAATAGCAAAACCAGGGTGCAAAAAGAAATAACAACAAGTCCAGCCCAGGAAGCTGTTATCTTCAACCTTCAGACAACCAATTTCAAAAAAACGCGCGCCTGCTTCTCAAGTTCCTAACTCCTGATCCTTTGATTTTTTGAACAAACTTCCAACACAAAAGATGTTAAGCATGAATCCACGATTCCAAATATATAAAAAACATCTCCTAACTCTCAAAAATGAGAGAGAATTTTAGTGATCCCAAATCTTGACCTAAACTTTCTGCCATTTTCAAAGCTTAAATTCTCTCAACTCAGGCAAAAGAAATGAAATGTAAAGCTATGTACATGCTCAGGGCTATGAGTAGGACCTTGTTTCTTCACAAACTTAAGACTAAAGATGCATAACAAGAGAGATACGAGTTCAAAATTTTACCTATTCAGTTGAACTTCTATCTGGAGAATGAGGAACTTTCAGTGCAAGGTGATGATTGGAAAAGCTTCCTTGGGGTCCAGGGATGCTATTCCAATGTTTACTTTGTCTTGAAAGCTTCTGAATCAAGCTGTAGAACTTCAACTGCAAAAGGAAAAAATGAAAATGGTGGAAACTGTTAGAGGGATTACAGGTCAGGTTTTAGGTCATGGTTAGCTTACATACATGCTAGGTAATGTGTATGAATTGATTTTGATAAGAATGCTCGAGGGAAATGGGAGTTTGCACTCAAACTGCAGAGGCAACCCTGTTTTTGCAGTTTTAGGATGATTCTGAGATGGAGGGTGTTTTGGAGGCAAATGGCTCGTGTCACAGCTTGGTTATGTTGTCTTGAGTGTGTTTGGTAAGTTTTTTCTTGTGTGCTAATGCTGGTATGAGAGTTGTTACAAAAAATGGGACTTTCTTCTTTCTTAAGCAACAAAATGCCACTTGATGTTCTAGGCATGTAGGGGGCCTCCTAATGGGCTGCATAATCTTCTCTTGATCAGAGCAATTTGTCCATAATCTTGTGCCATTCAGATTTGCAATGTACTTCTTTGATTTACCAATTGACATAAAGCAAGCTTTTGCAAAAATGGAAAGTTCACTTTATCTAAAAATGGATCAATCTTGTGTACAATGCTTGAACTCATGGAACAACACTTTGGCACAATGAACAAGCATTAAATTATGGAGTGTAACTTGGTTTAAGGACCTGTAATCTAGCCTAAAGCATGCTGAGTTCAAATTTGCAAAGTTATGGACATGGAACTTGGTCATGAACAAAGTGGTTTTTTGCTATATTGTGAAATTCGATTCTCTCTAACCATGAGGTTGTTTGAGAAGTTCTTGGACATTTTGGAAAGCTTGGAATGTGTAATACAATCCATCTTTGAAATGAAAATTGAAATTCCAAGTGGAAGGGTATGAAAAATGGCCTTGAAGTGGGGTAGAAAACCTTGTCAAAATAGGTTAAAATTCTACTAAGTTAAAAATGGTTTAGTGCCCTTATTCAAAAAATTGTAACTTGAGATACAAGCTTCAAATGAGAAAACTTTGTGAATCAAAGTTGTAGATTATGCAACAAGATACAACTTTCATGTTTTGACTTTTGTTTGAATCCAAATGGATCTTGGTGAAAAGGTGGGGCAAAGTTGGGAAAAAATTAGGGTTTTTCATAACTTAGAAAAATTCTAAGTTATGAAAAATTCCATTTTCTAACCCTAATTTGCAATTTGTGATTTCTTGGTGAACAATTTTCATGATTTGGCATGTTTTGATGAAAAATGAATCTTGACTCTTGATTTTGACCAAAAAGTCAAAGTTTGACTTTTCAATATACAGTCAAAACTGATCAATTGACTGGGAAATTCAACTGTCAATCTTGTGTACTTGGGATCTTTTGAACTTGTTGAGCATGTCAAGATAATTCCATGGGGTCCTTGAGTCCATATGTGAGCTTGGTTTGCCATTGGCTAGGTCAAACAGTCAAAAATTGCCTCTGTACAGTCAAAACCCTAAAAATGACCATTTTACCCTTTTAGTGATCTGATCAAATTTCTTGTGGAGTTGTGATACAAACTTGATCAAATGGTTCATATGAGTTCATAATGTTGATGTG
Organism: Vicia faba; assembly: GCA_948472305.1. Taxonomy (NCBI): domain Eukaryota; kingdom Viridiplantae; phylum Streptophyta; class Magnoliopsida; order Fabales; family Fabaceae; genus Vicia; species Vicia faba. The sequence continues at coordinate 820,160,360 of OX451741.1, read as the reverse complement.
GATCAAATTTCATGGGATTTGACTGTCAATTGGCCACAGTTGACTTTTTCCCCAATACAGTTGATTTCTAGGTCAACTGTCCAATTGACTGGGCAAAACTTGGAATCAAGACTTGAAACTTGGTATGGATAAACTTAGGAGGTCAATATGAAGCAAGAAAGTCATCTTGGGCACTTTAGGTCAAAACATCTTTGTGCAAACACAAACCCTAATTTGGGGTTAACAGTGCAAGGAGGAGTCTTGAGCAGATGAAACCCTAACTGGATCTTGAGCTTCAAGAGCTGTGTGAGGAGAAATCAATGAGAAATGGGAGGGAAAATTTTGGGGTACAACAGTTGCCCCTGTTCAATCTTCTTGGACCTGAAGAGTTAGATTGGCAAGCTTGCCTTTCGTGACTCAAGGGTAAAAGGAGATTGGACACTAGAGTGCCCAGAAATTTGCACTCATCAAAGCACTGGATGCGGGAATGGGCTTAGAGATGCCATTTGGAGATGGGCTTAACGATGCCATCCGGGAGAGTGACAGAAACTTGTCGGGGATGGGCTTAAAGATGCCATCTGGAAGGGAATATTAGGAAAGTGTCCAAGCTTTGGACCATTTCTGAATTGGGGGTCTGAACAAGCCGTAGGTTGACATCCGTTGTTGGGAGGAACCTGCAAGCTGTTTTCAGGAAGTCGCATCTAAACAAGTTGATAGATTAACATCCGTTACTTGGGAAGAATCCATGAACTGTTTTCAGAAGTCTGGAAGAAGAAACTGAACAAGTGACAGGTTAACATCCGTTTACTTGGAGAACCCGTGAACTGTTTTCAGAAATCTTGAGATTGAATCAGCAATAGAGCAGCATCCGTTGTTGGGAAGCTTCCGTAAGCTGTCTTTAAGAAGTTGCATCTGAACAAGTTGATAGATTAACATCCGTTACTTGGGAAGAATCCATGAACTGTTTTCAGAAGTCTTGAGAAGAATCTGAACAAGTGATAGGTTAACATCCGTTTACTTGGAGAACCCGTGAACTGTTTTCAGAAATCTTGAGATTGAATCAGCAATAGAGCAGCATCCGTTGTTGGGAAGCTTCCGTAAACTGTCTTTAAAAAGTTGCATCTGAACAAGTTGATATATTAACATCCGTTACTTGGGAAGAATCCATGAACTGTTTTCAGAAGTCTTGAGAAGAATCTGAACAAGTGATAGGTTAACATCCGTTTACTTGGAGAACCCGTGAACTGTTTTCAGAAATCTTGAGATTTGAATGATTTTAGTCTGTCGACTGATCTTACCTGAAAAGGCAAAGGGTTAGTTGTATGCAATGCTATGATGCATGATACAATGTATATTTTGTGTTATGAATGTAAATGGATGTGCATGTAAGCTGGAGAGCTGTCTTGCACAGGATAGATGAATCCGGGATAGCGGAAGATAGAAGTATCCTGACTGCTGCCGGGGAAGATAAGTCCTGGGTCGTTGCTGGGGAACCTGGAGCTTGGGTTGTATACCAATCTTCTGGGGGAATTCCTGAAGTCTTCTACTGGGGAGTACCAAACTAGTAGACTTAATGTTGGGGAGGCCAGATTGAGAATCTTCAGCTTGGAGAGAAGTATCTCTGGAGATTTCACTGGGGAACTCAGGATTTTTTCTTCCTAAAAACTCTGTGGGGAGAAGGTTTGAAAGTCTGACTCCGCTGGGGGTTGTCCATTTGAAGCTTTTGATCTGCTGGGGATACTGAGGCTTAAACTCTGAGGGAAAATGATTTCTGGAAGATTCTCTGGCTGGGGATTTGCAAAGATAAACTCCTCCGGGGATAGTATTGATAAGTTATTGTTGGGGGAATTTTGAGGAACTCCGCTGGGGATGGGAAGAATTTTGGCGAGCGCGATCTCCCGTGGTGGTTAGCTGAGGATAACCCAGTTATAAGCCTTCGTGAGGAATAACTTTGAATAAAACTCGGAAGGGACGTCCGTACTCTGCGGGGAATACCTTTCAGAACCTTACTGGGGGTAAGCTTCGAGAGTCTGCTGGAGATAGACCTCAGGGTTTGCCAGGGATGTGGATTACAGATCTTGAGGGATTTCCTTTGAAAGGGTGTCAAAATATCCGTTTGTACTTTCATCCTATCAGTAATCCTTTCTTAGGTTTAATTAGGAAGTGATCATGTTTCAAATGCATATGCCTATTTAACAAAACATTGGACGTTTCTCAAAATAAAACAAATAGTGCAAGAGAAAAAGAAAAAGGGAAATGACACAAATTTTGGGAAGAGTATTTGTATTGATTTTCTTTGGGTATATTTGTACAAAGGAGACAATCATCCTAGTAAGAGGATCTTGTCGTAAATATTTGAAAAATTTATACAAAACAAAGATGGCTATGTGAAATAATTCCATGGGATTCCATTCTGCTGTAGCTTTCACAACTCTGAACATCTGTCCATTCAATGCTTCGTTTGGCGATGGCTGGATTGATCAGAAACCTGGAACCGGTTGATGAAGAGACTGTCTTTGAAGTGATTGGACGAGACATAGTCATACGCTCTAATTCCCTAACTTTTGCCTGAATTGCCCTTTCGGGTTTTCAATCCACCGGGAAACCCCTTTTTGCCCAAGCCGCCCTTTCGGGTTTTCGACTTGCCGGGTGTACAGATTTTTGTTTTTATCCCTAATTTTTGCCTGAACCGCCCTTTCGGGTTTTCGGTTCACCGGGATGCCCATTTCTTGCCCAAGCCGCCCTTTCGGGTTTTCGACTTGTCGGGTTATTTTATACGTAGTATCTTTTGACTATGTCTGTGTTCGCAGGGTGCAGCAAATCGTCGCCGTCCATGGTGGTCAGAATCATCGCACCACCAGAAAATATGCTTTTGATCACAAATGGTCCTTCATATGTAGGAGTCCATTTTCCCCTGGGATCACTTTGCGGCAAGATAATCCGCTTGACTACTAAATCTCCGACTTGATACACTTGACGTCTGACTTTCTTATTGAAGGCCTTGATCATCCGTTTTTGATACGTCTGACCATGACATATAGCCGCAAGTCGTTTTTCATCGATCAGATTGAGTTGATCAAGTCGGGTCTGCATCCAATCATCTTCATTCAAACCTGCATCCTTCATAATTCTTAGAGACGGGATCTGAACTTCCATAGGCAGAACAACTTCCATGCCATAAACCAAAGAAAATGGGGTTGCCCCAGTTGAAGTACGTATCGTCGTACGGAAACCATGCAGCGTTAACGGCAACATCTCATGCCAGTCTTTGTAAGTGACTGTCATTTTCTGAATAATCTTTTTAATGTTTTTGTTCGCAGCTTCAACAGCACCGTTCATCTTCGGCCGATAGGGAGATGAATTATGATGATAAATCTTGAACTGTTCGCATAATGCAGTGATCATTGTATTATTCAGATTTGTACCGTTGTCTGTGATGATCCTGGCGGGAACACCATACCGACATATGAGATTATGCTTGATGAAGCGGGCAACCACATTTTTAGTAACAGAGGCGAAGGAAGCTGCTTCGACCCATTTAGTGAAGTAGTCAATGGCAACCAGGATGAAGCGATGTCCATTTGAAGCCGTGGGCTTGATTTCTCCAATCATATCAATGCCCCACATTGCAAAGGGCCACGGAGCAGTCAGGACGTTGAGGGGAACCGGAGGAATATGAACTTTGTCAGCATAGACTTGACACTTGTGGCAAGTACGGGAATGTTGATGGCAGTCAGCCTCCATGGTAGACCAGTAATAGCCTGCCCTTAGGATCTTCTTAGCCATTGTATGCCCGCTCAAGTGAGTGCCAAATGGTCCGCTGTGTATGTCGGTCATGATAATCTCTGCTTCAACTTTATCCACACACCGGAGTAATACACAATCATGGCTTCGTTTGTAAAGGATGTCGTTGCTCAGGAAGAACTTAGCAGCGAATTTCCTTAAGAACTTCTTGTCATTCACGGAAGCTCCTTCAGGATAATCTTTGGTCTCGAGATACCTTTTGATTTCATGGAACCAAGGTTGTTCCACTACTTCTTCGGTATTAATCTCGTGACAATGCGCGGGTTCATCCATTCGCTCGATGGTGATTTGGGGAGCCTCGTTATCCCAGTTGAGTTTAAACATGGAGGACATTGTGGCTAGAGCATCTGCTAGCTGATTCTCTTCTCGCGGGAAGTGCTCGAAGGTAATTTGCTCGAAGTGCGGCAGCAATGTCAGGACATGTTCTTTGTATGGGATAAGATTAGGATGCTTGGTATCCCAATCTCCTTTGATCTGGCTGATGACCAAAGCCGAGTCCCCGAATACGATCAAAGATTTGATCCCCAAGTCTATAGCAGCCTTGAGACCAAAGATGCAGGCTTCATACTCAGCCATGTTATTTGTGCAGCTGAAGCAAAGTCGGGCCGTGAAAGGAGTGTGGCATCCTTCCGGAGAAATGAGTACTGCGCCAATGCCATTTCCAAGTGCATTTGAAGCACCATTAAAATACAGGGTCCATCGGGATCCCTTTTCGGGTCCGTCATACGGTCCATTACTTTCAATGCTGTCCAAATTCATGATGTCCTCGTCTGGGAAGTCAAATCTCATGGGTTGATAGTCTTCAATAGCCTGATGAGCCAGATGGTCAGCTAGTACACTCCCTTTTATAGCTTTTTGGGTGGTGTACTGGATGTCATATTCAGTTAAGATCATTTGCCATCTAGCTATCCTTCCAGATAAAGCGGGCTTTTCGAAGATATATTTGATAGGATCCATTTTGGAAATCAATAAGGTAGTATGAGTCAGCATATACTGTCTTAGTCGGCGAGCAGCCCATACCAAAGCGCAGCAAGTTTTCTCGAGCAGTGAGTAGCGAGTCTCACAGTCGGTAAACTTTTTGCTAAGGTAATAAATAGCATGCTCTTTTCGACCAGACTCGTCATGCTGGCCCAAAACACACCCCATTGAGTTATCCAAGACAGTCAAATACATGATCAAAGGTCTTCCTTCGACGGGTGGCATCAGAATAGGAGGTTCTAGCAAATACTCCTTGATTCTATCAAAAGCAGCTTGACAATCGTCGTTCCATTCCACTACCTGATCTTTCTTCAAGAGTTTGAAAATTGGCTCACAGGTAGAGGTCAGATGTGAGATGAATCTGGCAATATAGTTTATGCGCCCCAAGAAACCTCTAACTTCCTTTTCAGTACGGGGAGCAGGCATCTCTTGTATTGCTTTTACTTTTGCCAGATCGACTTCAATGCCTTTGTTGCTTACAATGAATCCCAGGAGTTTACCAGACCTAACTCCAAAAGTGCATTTGCTTGGATTCAGCCTTAACTTGTATTCTTTCAATCTGGCAAACAGCTTCTCCAAATGTTCAAGGTGTTCTCCCTCTGTTTGTGACCGAGCTATCATATCGTCTACGTAAACTTCAATCTCATGATGTATCATGTCATGAAATAAAGCTACCATGGCGCGTTGATAAGTTGCCCCTGCGTTCTTCAGCCCGAACGGCATCACTTTGTAACAGAAAGTGCCCCATTGTGTGACAAAAGTTGTTTTCTCCATATCTTCGGGAGCCATTTTGATTTGATTGTAGCCCGAGAATCCGTCCATGAAGGAAAACACCTTATGCTGAGCTGTATTGTCGATCAAGATGTCAATATGAGGTAGCGGGAAATCATCTTTAGGGCTGGCCCTATTCAAATCCCGGTAGTCCACACACATCCTGACTTTGCCATCTTTTTTAGGCACTGGCACAATGTTAGTGACCCATTGAGGATAGGACGTAACAGCAAGAAATCCAGCATCGAATTGTTTCATTACTTCTGCTTTAATCTTTTCAGACATGTCAGGCCTCATTCGGCGAACTTTTTGCTTGATCGGTGGACAATCCTCTCTTGTGGGGAGACGGTGAACCACGATGTCTGTGTCCAAACCCGGCATGTCTTCATAGGACCAAGCGAAGATTTCAACATACTCATTCAACAACTGTATCAAGCACTCCTTGACATCCGGTTCCAAGTTGGCACCCACTTGCACTTCCTTTCGGTCTTCCTCGGTTCCCAAGTTAACAGTTTCCAATGGCTCTTCATGCGGTAAGATGGCCCTTTCCTCTTGTTGCAGAAGTCTGGCTAGTTCCCCGGGTACTTCACAACCTCCGTCATCTTCATATTCGGCTAGATTGACCAGATCTTCAGAGTTATTGAAAGATACAGCAGAATAGTCACCCACGGAATCCGGAGTGGATGGGTACCTGCATTGGTGAGTGTGGGTGTGTGTAAGGGATAGCCATCCTTAAACAAAAAATGCAAAAGGAAAGAAAATGAACACAAGCAGTTTATCAAATGAAAAACGTCCAATGAATCATTAAACATGGCATATGAATATGAAAAATAGTCAAAACCCTTACAAGTGGACCTACATGCCCCGGGTAAGGCAGGAGGCGAAAAGATAGTGTACGGATTGTTTGAAAGTAAAATATTACAGACCAAATAGGAAATGTTTGATAGATAAATTACTGAGGAATAAAAGTAATGGGGACAAAGTCCTTAGCCTCCCAATTGCTCAACCCTCCTCTGACAGTTGGATGAATCCATTCTTCAAAGTTGCTTTCTTTGTCTTCATCTTCCAGGGCGTTGATTTGGTAAGGGGAAATTTTGACTGGCGCTCTCTCAATCTTTGACCGGCGCATAGCTTTCTGGCCAGCGGTGGTTAAACCTAATCCAAGCTTATCAACCTTATGCGGAAAATCGGGTAACTGCCCCCACGCTGAATTCTTCCCTTCTTTAACTGCAGCCCTTGCATCCTCCAGAGATGCCATCCTGGCCATCTGTCTCGGTGTCTCAGCTGCCAACTTCGCCATTGCTATCTCAGGAAGCACTTCCTCGAAATGTTGAAACGGTGTCTCAATGAACTCCCCTTCAACCTCCACATATCGGAAAGAATTTAAATGGCTAATCATGTACTCTTCCTCACCATGGACAGTAATGATCTTTCCCTTTACGGGATACTTCAACATCTGATGCAGGGAGGAGGTGACTGCCCCAGCATGGTGTATCCAAGGTCTACCCAGCAGGCAGGAGTATGATGGACGGATGTCCATTACGTAGAAAGTGGATTTAAACACCTCAGTACCTATCTTGACAGGAATTTCAACTTCTCCATGGACCATCCTTTTCGACCCATCAAAAGCTCTGACGACAATATCACTCGGCTTCAATTCCAAACCTTCGCAATCTAACCGGTCCAAGGCCTTTTTGGGCAAAACATTCAGTGATGAACCGGTATCAACCAAAACATGTGCAAGGGTGGTTCCGCGACACTCGATTGAAATATGCAACGCATCATTGTGGTTTCGGCCTTTAGGGGTCAGGTCGGCATCAGAAAAACCTAGTCCATTGTCTGCAGTCAGACTAGCCACGCAATGTTGAAATTGATCTGCAGAGGTTTCCTGGGGCACATGAGCTGCCTTTAGAAACTTAATCAAAGCTTGAGCGTGTGCTTCTGAGCAAAGCAATAGTGCCAGCATGGAGATCTTGGAGGGGGTTTGCCCCATCTGTTCCACCACATCGTAGTCACTTCTCTTGATTATCCTCAAAATCTCGTCCATTTCTTTCTTGGAGGCTTCTGGAATCACCAAAGGTCGAGCCCTCGTCTTGACGGGCTCATCTTGTATTCCTTTTCCTTTATCGGCAATGGTAGGAGAGACAGCACTAGGAACGAAAATTTCTTCAATCAAAGGAGTTTTGGCAGAGAGCTTTACTGGTGCAGGGATGACTTCTTTAGCTAATGAGGGTCCAAAGACTGCTTTTGGAGGAGCAATCTCTGGAGAAAATATTCTCCCACTCCTGGTGATTTTGCTGGTGCCCGCAATGTTGCTAATGCTGGCTTCTTCATCATCTGAACTTTCTTCAACTATTTCAACTTGCTTGATACCATGGTAGTAGATGTCACCACCATAGTTCCAAGGTATCGACTTCTCAGAAACATAGGGAACGGGCCCTGGCATTGTTATCTTCAAAGGTATAGACTTTGCAGCTGGTGTAATCTTAACTGGCTTTTTGACGGCCTCGGAAAGATTGGCGTGAATGGTTATGATTGAGACATTTTCAACATGAACTGGAACAGCAGGAACTTTTTCGAACAAAATTTGTCGGCTATCCATAAGGCCTTGGATGCCTTTCTTCAATAGCGGACAATCAAACGGCAGAGAGTGGCAACAGTAACAGTCTTCTTTACATCCCGGGAAGATCCCGGCCCTTAACAAATTCAACTTAATGGTTAACAGTGGAGTAGTCAGATCACTAACGTCAGCAACATACAGATCCTCTTCAATGGCATTGACATTTCGACCGTGCTTTGGCATAGGTGCAGATATCACATTGGGTTTCTCCGGAGCGTCAAACTCTACCTCCTTAGCCTCTATCAGGTCCTGGATCTTATGCTTGAGTGCCCAACAATCATTGGTGTCGTGTCCAACACTGTCTGAATGATAGGCGCACTTAGCATTGGCATGATAATGCGGAGAGGATGTATTTACATTCTTTGGCGCCTCCTTGATAGTGGCAAGATTCAATTTCAACAGATGGGGAAGCACTTGCGCTGGAGTCATATTAATACGGGTGAACTGCCGTTGTGGCCTTTCCACCCGTTGCTGATTTGGTCTGGATTGATTGTAGCGAGGCTGCTCACTTGGAGTGTTTTGAATCATTACGGCCCCCACAGTCGGCCGACGCTCCATCTTCCCTGCTCTTCTTTGAGAATATACCATAGCTGTCTCCTTCTTAAACGGCTTCTTCTCAACACTTGCAGCGACACCCTTCTGAATCTTTCCTGACTTGATGCCAGCCTCGATTCTTTCGCCCGTTAAGATCAAATCAGTAAACCCCGCGGAAGAGTTACCAATTAAATGATTGAAAAATGGCCCAGATAGGGTCCCAAGAAACATATCAACGAGCTCACGATCGGTTAAAGGAGGCTGCACCCTGCCAGCCAAATCCCTCCATTTTTGTGCATATTCTTTGAATCCCTCACTTGTTCCTAGTGACATACCCTGAAGTTGGGTACGAGTAGGAGCAAGATCATAATTATACTGGTATTGTTTATAGAAAGCGGTGGCCAAATCTTCCCAACTTCTGACACTGGTTCCTTCTAACTGATAAAACCATTCCAACTGAGCTCCCGACAGGCTGTCTTGAAAGAAATGAATCCAGAGATTTTTATCGGCTGTATAGGGTTGAATCTTTCTCACATAGGACCTGAGATGCATTTTGGGGAAGGATAGCCCGTCATACCTTACAAACACTGGCACCTTGAATTTTGGGGGAATCACAATTCCGGCGACCAAGCCCATGTCTTCAAAATCCAAACCCGGTACCCTTTGCAATTCCATAGCAGCCAATCTGTCTTCTAAACCCTTGTACTTATCATCAGCTGGAGGATACTGCTGGTCAGAATAATCTTCATCCTCTTCAACCTCTTCCTCTTCTGCATCAGACTCGGAAGGCACCGTAACTCGATCTCTTTTACTAGTCCCTTCATCAGAAGTAGGAGGAAATTCAAGCACCCTCCGAGCTTCTCTGTCAAATCTTCTCCCCAAAGTAGCCACTCCGACCCTCTTTTTCTTCTTCACTGGGTCTCTACTCTCCAGATGAGCCTTGATATCCTCTTGACTCTTGACCAAGGTCATCAAGAGTTGCTGGAACTGTGCATTCTGGGCTTGTAGGTCTTTAACTGTTTGCTCGAGATCCATCCTACTGAAATAAACAGCAGATAGATAAGGAAACCTGGAGTGAGACCTGCTTATGCACATGATGAATGGTATGCTGATGTATGCAATGCATTCAAGGATTTAGGACATTCAAAATTGTTTCAGACAAAGAAGAACGCACGTCATATTAATAAGAAGAAATTTGTTAGTACATAAATGCCCCATGGGCCAAATATTACAACATAAACTTCTCAAGGCAGAAAGACATTGCGCATCCTCTTTGGTGCGATGTAGGTATTGAGGGCCTCTTGCTCGTGGAGTCGGCGGGTAAGCTCTAGAACCTTCTTTTCACTGGCGTAGTAACTAGCTTCAAAAGTGTTCCGTTCCTCCTTGAGCTGAATCCAACTTTTCTGCATTTCCTCCCACGATGTAGGCATGTCTGGATGCAGGATGGTGTAGGGAACCTCTCCTTCATTGACGGGCTCTTTAATCACTGGGAGTACATGAGGATAAGGCATCATTAGACTTTGGGCTCGGGCTCGTACCCACTTGAGATAGGGCTCAAGAGGGATGGAGTTCTTGTGTCCCAGAGTCTTGCTATCAACCTTGTTGAGTTTTCCCCAAGCTCTGATGAATCTTTGGCGAAGTCCTTGCGCATCGTTGTCGAAGTCAAAAACTAGGCTAGGAATCAACATGTCATGAGGGCCATCCCTCCGTGCATATCCAAATTGTCTCAAAGCTAGGCAAGGATTGTAGGTGATACCTCCTCTGATTCCAAGCAAAGGAACATTAGGAAACTCTCCGCAGCGATCGACAATGATGACATTTTCTCTGGACCGAGAACACCAATGTACATCAGAATGAGTAAGAGTCATCAATCGTTGGGACCACCTTGTACCTTGGTCATTCTTCAGGACAGATTGTGGAAGGTGCAAAATAAACCACCTTGCAAGGAGAGGAGTACAGCACATGAGAACACCCCTCTTTCTCATTGTTCGTGTGTAAAATGAGTGAAGGATGTCCCCAAGCAATGTTGGTATTGGGTTTCTGGACAAGAAGATTTTGACAGCGTTGACATCTACCAATTGGTCAGGATTTGGGAACAAGACCAACCCATAGATAAGGAGTGCCACAATCTCTTCAAAGGCTTGTAAGTCCAATGAGTTCCAACATTCTTGTGCCTTCTCAAACAAGAACTTTGCTAAGAATCCTTTGACGCCGCTTCTGGTTTCCCAATGCCCCTTGATTTCAGATGGTTGTAGATGTAGTGCTCGAGCAACATCTTCAGGCTTTGGTTCCTTCTCCGTACCGTTGAAGGGTAGTTGATTAAGGATAGGGATTCTTAGGAGTTGAGAAAACTCCTCCAAAGTGGGAACCAACTGATAATCAGGGAAAGTGAAGCAATGGTGAAGAGGGTCAAAGAACTGGAATAACACCTTTGTCATGTCTTCTTCAATGTTGGTGTTGACTAGGCTGAGCAGTCTACCATGTCTTTCACTGAAGGATGAATTTCCCGGAATTCTTGAAGTGATCTCCTTGAGTTGAGGAGAGATTTTCACAAGGTTGACTTGGATGGTATTTCTGCGAGGTATTTCCATGACCTATAAAACAAGAACAATGATGAAGATCCAAACCCTTGAAATGGTTAGTGAATGCATATGATGCTTTATGATGTTTATGATGTATGCACAAGACATATGTACAAGCAAATCACACCAAACCCTAGTTTCAGGCTTGCATGGGGTTTCATAGGTAAGTACCCTCTTGAGTGTAGTCGGCTTAAAAACCTGTCCTATAAATAGTAACCGGGTTCTAAGGAGCTCAATATCACTGGATTGTTTTCATTGTTCATTGTTTTGGTTTAGCCACTTAACTAGCGACCAAAATATTCCAAGAAAACAACCCTCAATGAGTGTAGTATCGAGTATCTACCAACTTCGGACTGCACCAAAGCCGGTCATCTCACTACCCCTAATAAAAGGCCAAGATGGTCAAGTAAGGTTCTAGGTCATTAGTGCTTAGTGACATCACTCAGCGGCCCCGTACTCTCCTTGATTGAACTCAAGGGTTACCGGTACTCACAAATATGTCGCACTAATATAGCTATTGCTTAGACCGTGTCGGTATACCCCGCACAGTTTCCACAACGTATTGCTATCTATGAATGTTTCCCAAAATCCGGGTGGAGGATTATAAACCCAAACAATAGGGCCCAAGTATGAAGCAAGCAAATCAAACAATTAGTCATGCAAGAGGGTGATCTAAGCCCTAAGGTTACTCCACTTAAAGAAAAATCCCCAGCAGAGTCGCCAGTTCTGTGATACGGTGGGAGAACTGACTAGGGTTTTGCATTTGTTTTCGCAAATGTTTCGGTTGAGCAAGAGTCGCCACCGACTTTTTATTTTATCCTAAGGAAAGGTTTAAAAAGCACAGCAAAAACCTTTGAGATTTTTCTTGGGTTCGGGGAGTAGATTATAGAAGGGGAAGGTATTAGCACCCCTTCTATCCATGGTTATCCATGGGCTCTTAGGTACTTGCTTAGATCAACTTGCCTTGGTTTTCAATTGTTTGAAATGGTGCTTTGTGTGTGGTTTTGAAAATGTTTTGAAAAGATGCCTTGTGCTAGGCTAACCTTGTAACAATTCTTTACTCGAATGTTTTACAAAAGGTGTTTTATCTTTTAAAAAGATGTTTCAAGGGTTTGAAAAGTTGATTTTGAAAGTGTTTGTGACGTGGGTTTGGAAATTAGGCAAGTGTTTTCTTTGCAAATTGACAAGTACTTAAGAGTTTATCTACCCTAAAGTTTTCTCAAAGATTTTTGTTATGTTTTTAGACCTTTTGACAATTTTGTTCCACCATTGCATTTGGTGGACAATCTTGTCTTAGGAGATGAAAGGGACAGGCGCGGGTCATCGTTTGGACCATAATTGCAACGGCGTTAAATGTCTTTGGGCAATTTTCTTTAAGGGACTTGATCATTGGTTTTTGTTTTGTTTTGAAAAGTTTTATCGAGGGACTATGATCATTCAATTTGTTTGCTTTGCCCAAAGAAATTCAACATACAACATGGCCCATTTATTTGAAGGCAACAAAGTGGAGTACCCTAGGGGTGCTAGTGTGAGATGTGTTGTTTATTTTCATGCTCATTTATCTTGTATTAGGTCAAACTATTTTTATCGTTTTTCGCGTGCAAACCCTAATTCTAACATGGCATAATTAGAAAGCGTATAAAGTGCGAAATTTAAATTCCTACGCTATTACAACATAATAATATAGGGAGGGGGGGTACAAATTTACAAATGGGGAATATTTAGAAAAGAATTTAAATCTAAATTATTACATCATTTTTGAATATTTGCAAGGTAAATAAATTGCATAATTAAATAGAAATTAGATAAATATGCAAAAATGCCAAAAGAAAGTTTTTATATGTATGAAAAAAAATGTTGTTGGTGTAAAATAAAAATAAGAAAATAAAAAGGTATTATTTTTGAGTATTTTCATATTTAGGGCAAAAACCCTAATTTTAATCAAAATGTATATTAATTAATTAATTCACATAATATTTATTATTTGCATACAAAAATAAAATAAAATATGGTATATTTATAAAAAGGCCTTTTTTAGTATTAAATATTAAAAAATAAAATATGTACATTATTTGATATTTTATTCTAAGTATATTAACAAATATGTATTTATATACATTATTTTAAATATGTATCATGGATAAATAATAATAATAATATTTAATATTTTTTAGAAAATAGTATTTTTTGTATGAAATATTTTCAGAGGGTAATATAAAATAAAAAATGAAAATGAGAATGTATTTACACTATTTTTCTATTTTATCCTAAATAATAATATATATACATATATGTATAAATCAAAAGAAAATCAAATAAATACCAAATAAAATCAAAAAATGATGAGAAAATTATTTTCAAAATTTGAATATGCTGAGAAAAAATAAACAAGTCAAACAAAAAAAGAAAAAGTCAAAAAGGATTAAAAATAAGACAAATGGGCTTGGGGGTGTAATAGCAAAACCAGGGTGCAAAAAGAAATAACAACAAGTCCAGCCCAGGAAGCTGTTATCTTCAACCTTCAGACAACCAATTTCAAAAAAACGCGCGCCTGCTTCTCAAGTTCCTAACTCCTGATCCTTTGATTTTTTGAACAAACTTCCAACACAAAAGATGTTAAGCATGAATCCACGATTCCAAATATATAAAAAACATCTCCTAACTCTCAAAAATGAGAGAGAATTTTAGTGATCCCAAATCTTGACCTAAACTTTCTGCCATTTTCAAAGCTTAAATTCTCTCAACTCAGGCAAAAGAAATGAAATGTAAAGCTATGTACATGCTCAGGGCTATGAGTAGGACCTTGTTTCTTCACAAACTTAAGACTAAAGATGCATAACAAGAGAGATACGAGTTCAAAATTTTACCTACTCAGTTGAACTTCTATCTGGAGAATGAGGAACTTTCAGTGCAAGGTGATGATTGGAAAAGCTTCCTTGGGGTCCAGGGATGCTATTCCAATGTTTACTTTGTCTTGAAAGCTTCTGAATCAAGCTGTAGAACTTCAACTGCAAAAGGAAAAAATGAAAATGGTGGAAACTGTTAGAGGGATTGCAGGTCAGGTTTTAGGTCATGGTTAGCTTGCATACATGCTAGGGAATGTGTATGAATTGATTTTGATAAGAATGCTCGAGGGAAATGGGAGTTTGCACTCAAACTGCAGAGGCAACCCTGTTTTTGCAGTTTTAGGATGATTCTGAGATGGAGGGTGTTTTGGAGGCAAATGGCTCGTGTCACAGCTTGGTTATGTTGTCTTGAGTGTGTTTGGTAAGTTTTTTCTTGTGTGCTAATGCTGGTATGAGAGTTGTTACAAAAAATGGGACTTTCTTCTTTCTTAAGCAACAAAATACCACTTGATGTTCTAGGCATGTAGGGGGCCTCCTAATGGGATGCATAATCTTCTCTTGATCAGAGCAATTTGTCCATAATCTTGTGCCATTCAGATTTGCAATGTACTTCTTTGATTTACCAATTGACATAAAGCAAGCTTTTGCAAAAATGGAAAGTTCACTTTATCTAAAAATGGATCAATCTTGTGTACAATGCTTGAACTCATGGAACAACACTTTGGCACAATGAACAAGCATTAAATTATGGAGTGTAACTTGGTTTAAGGACCTGTAATCTAGCCTAAAGCATGCTGAGTTCAAATTTGCAAAGTTATGGACATGGAACTTGGTCATGAACAAAGTGGTTTTTTGCTATATTGTGAAATTCGATTCTCTCTAACCATGAGGTTGTTTGAGAAGTTCTTGGACATTTTGGAAAGCTTGGAATGTTTACTACAATCCATCTTTGAAATGCAAATTGAAATTCCAAGTGGAAGGGTATGAAAAATGGCCTTGAAGTGGGGTAGAAAACCTTGTCAAAATAGGTTAAAATTCTACTAAGTTAAAAATGGTTTAGTGCCCTTATTCAAAAAATTGTAACTTGAGATACAAGCTTCAAATGAGAAAACTTTGTGAGTCAAAGTTGTAGATTATGCAACAAGCTACAACTTTCATGTTTTGACTTTTGTTTGAATCCAAATGGATCTTGGTGAAAAGGTGGGGCAAAGTTGGGAAAAAATTAGGGTTTTTCATAACTTAGAAAAATTCTAAGTTATGAAAAATTCCATTTTCTAACCCTAATTTGCAATTTGTGATTTCTTGGTGAACAAGTTTCATGATTTGGCATGTTTTGATGAAAAATGAATCTTGACTCTTGATTTTGACCAAAAAGTCAAAGTTTGACTTTTCAGTATACAGTCAAAACTGATCAATTGACTGGGAAATTCAACTGTCAATCTTGTGTACTTGGGATCTTTTGAACTTGTTGAGCATGTCAAGATAATTCCATGGGGTCCTTGAGTCCATATGTGAGCTTGGTTTGCCATTGGCTAGGTCAAACAGTCAAAAATTGCCTCTGTACAGTCAAAACCCTAAAAATGACCATTTTACCCTTTTAGTGATCTGATCAAATTTCTTGTGGAATTGTGATCCAAACTTGATCAAATGGTTCATATGAGTTCATAATGTTGATGTGGATCAAATTTCATGGGATTTGACTGTCAATTGGCCACAGTTGACTTTTTCCCCAATACAGTTGATTTCTAGGTCAACTGTCCAATTGACTGGGCAAAACTTGGAATCAAGACTTGAAACTTGGTATGGATAAACTTAGGAGGTCAATATGAAGCAAGAAAGTCATCTTGGGCACTTTAGGTCAAAACATCTTTGTGCAAACACAAACCCTAATTTGGGGTTAGCAGTGCAAGGAGGAGTCTTGAGCAGATGAAACCCTAATTGGATCTTGAGCTTCAAGAGCTGTGTGAGGAGAAATCAATGAGAAATGGGAGGGCAAATTTTGGGGTACAACAAATAGCATCCGTGTCTGGAGCATCTCTAAGTTGTCTTTAGAAGTTTAAATCTGAATAAGCAATAGAATAGCATCCGGGTCTGGAGCATCTCTAAGCTGTCTCTGAAAGGAAATCTGAATAAGCAATAGAACAGCATCCGTGTCTGGAGCATCTCTAAGCTGTCTATGAAAGGAAATCTGGAATAAGTATCGGAATGTCGCCAAATCTGGGTCACATCTGAACTATCTCTAGAAGGAAATCTGGAATAAGTATCGAAATGTCGCCAAATCCGGGTCACATCTGAACTATCTCTAGAAGGAAATCTAGAATAAGTATCGGAATGTCGCCAAATCTGGGTCACATCTGAACCATCTCTAGAAGGAATATGGAATAAGTATCAGAATGTCGCCATGCTTGGGTCACATCTGAACCATCTCTAGGAGGAATCTGGAATAAGTATCAGAATGTCGCCATATCTGGATCACATCTGAACCATCTCTAGAAGGAATCTGGAATAAGTATCAGAATGTCGCCATATCTGGATCACATATGAACCATCTCTAGAAGGAATCTGGAATAAGTATCAGAATGTCGCCATGCTTGGGTCACATCTGAATTATCTCTTGATCAATGGAGTAAACCGCTGAGGTTATAGAACTGGTCCGTACTATGACGGAGGAGAACATCAAGATCTAGGAACTGACTCCTGCTCAATGGAGTATACCGTTGAGGTTATAGTACTTGTCCACCCTATGATGTAGAGAAACTGTCGAGATTGAGAACCTTATCTGAACTTCAATCGAGGATAATCCGATTGAGATTTAAGAACTGGTCAGATCTTCGACTACGCTGAGAACTTGACTGTATCTTTCCTGAAAGGTAAAGGTCAGTCACATGCAATGCATGAGATGGATCAAGCAATGATGTTCTTAACATAAATGAGATTGTATGGTATGATGCATATATGCATGTATCATGATGTATGAAAATGTAATGCTTTAGCTGGGGAACATAAATTTCGGATAGCTGCTGAAGAATAGAGTTGAATTCTTCGTTTCCTGCTGAGGATGATGAACAAAGATGATTGTGTGAATAGACCTATAGGAGAAGATGACTCTGTTGGGGAATAAACTTGATGAAGAGATTACTCTGCGGGGAAATACTCTGTGGGGAAGAGATGCTGAGAGTTTTAATGATAACTCCGTTGGGGATTCCGTTGATACGCTCTGTTGGGGATTTTGATGATGAACTCCGATGGGGATAGAAAGAACTTCGCTGAGGATGATCTTTCCGTTGCGACTTGCTGAGGATGACCCAGTTAGACTCTTGTGGAGATAACCTTCTGAATATGGCTGGGGAGAGATATATGTACTCTGCAGGGGACAAGCTTCCAGAATCTACTGGGGAATATGATTCAACTCTGGCGGGGAAGCTTTTTAGACTGCGCTGGGAAATGGCTCCACTGGGGGGTATCTTGTATTCCGCCGGCGAACATTCTTATACTCTGTAGAGGAATATTAAGACTGTCGGGGGTACTCTTACACTTGCTGGGGAATATTCTTATACTCCGCTGGGGAATATTAAGACCTTCTGGGGATACCAAGATTTTTTAGGGCTGATGGTAGACTAACTCTGCTTGGGGAGAGTATTGCTGATTTGTAAATAGCTGCAAGTCTCAACTAGGAGAGCTACCATTATTGCCTTATTCTGCGGGGAGTGAAAGTATCTTGGCGATATTCTTCAACTGAATCTACCTTTGTACCTAGTGAGCAGAGCAGCTGTACAGTTTGGACAATTTTTATTGCCCCTGTTTCTGCGGGAGAAGGTGCCTGCGGAGGCCCTGTGGATCGAGTATTATCCCCACATATGAGGTGCTTGGTATCTTTCGGTCAAAATGACAAGTCTTCTTCTGGTAGGCCAGTGACGAGATGACGAGACATAGTCGTACGCTTTGATCCCTAATTTTTTCCTGGACCGCCCTTTCGGGTTTTCAGTTCACCGGGATACCCTTTTTTGCCCAAGCTGCCTTTTCAGGTTTTCAACTTGCCGGGTGTAAAAAATTTTCATTTTCATCCCTTATTTTTGCCCGAACCCTTTTGGTTCGCCGGGAAGCCCTTATTTTTGCCTAGGCCGGTCAACCTAGCGGGTCTTTGATTATGCGTAGTACTTTTCTGACTATGTCCATGCCCTCAGGATGTAGAGAGGTATCACTGTCGGTAGCGTTGTGCTGCCATACTACCAGAAGATGTCTGATCATGCAAGATTCGTTGCTGGAATTCATGTCTAATGCCCCCAAGTGATTCAGATGGAGATTTTCCCCTGGCTATTTGGCATCTTGAGAGATTCCTTAAATCTTGACTTGACTGCCCCAGATGATGGACAATGCTCATGGCGTGCCCCTTGATTGGAAGTGTTTTTCCACTTGATGTGACCCTTTTTGTTGAGAAGGTTTTTGTTCACTAGATATTCGTCGTGCGAATTTCTCTGCTGTTTGAACAAATAGTCATATGCAAACAATGTTATTTTAAGAATGCAAATCTTATGTATGTCTGGAAGTTTTTGAAAATGCAGTTTTCAATAAAACAAGTGAATTTTTTTTTGTAAAATGTGATGTCAACTCAGGATTTTACAGCAAGCCCTACAGGAGTCATGATACCTTTTGTAACAGTATGTTTTCGAACTAACCCATGCTTCAGCTAGGACTTTTAAGGGTTATAACGTGGCATGGTTCACGGTTTTAAGAAACAAAGGATAAAGGCTCAAACTTTATTTGTACCCACCCGCTCTTCGTGATGTTCTTCGATCCTAAACTCAGCTAATCGTGCATTAGATCTTGTTTGAGTCTTTGCTCTGATATACCAGTGATGGTTCGGATACTGATAGTTTATTTTGAACAGGCAGTCATTTTTGTTGAGAGTTTGCATGACCTGTTTCTTTTTGATTTTATTATCCATGTCTTTTGCCTGAACTGTTTCTTTTGTGATTACAGTCAGCGGGATGCCCCAATTTTTTTGTAAATCTCCTTCATAGATTTTGACTTAATGGGCTTTTATTTCTGAGAGATAATGATTGTCCGTCCTTACAATTATAGGGAACCATCACTGTCTTTTGTTTTGGAAGGACTTCTTTGACACCATTCATTGTGCACTTGGATCAACTGAGAGAACTACCCTGCCCCAGGTTATAATTAAGGGTTTTAATTTTTGAAAAGAAAAACTCCAACTTGTTTGGCTCAAAGGGGTTGACTAGGGATTATCTTCCTTATAACTCCACTGTTTAGGATTTGAAACAATGCCTGTACCTCATCAGCGGGGTCTGTTCAAAAGCATACTGTAAAGATCGTGGTATCATTTTCGTCATCCTCCCTAAAATGGCTTAGAATTTTTTTATCGAGAGTTGAACATCACAAAAAAATGAAAGCAATTTGAATATAGTGAATACGAATGGATTGATTCAAAATAGACACATGCGATGCATTAATGAAATAAAAAAGTTTGCCATGACAATAATTGTTTGAATAAGCAAAGAAAAATACAACTTGAAAATTCCAATAAAACAAAAGCCTTCAATGATTTGGCATAGGAGCGGTGATTATGTTTGGAGTCTCTGGAGGGTCAAACTGGATTTATTTGGCATCAATCATGTCTTGAACCTTATTCTTCAGGGCCCAACAGTTGTTTGTGTCATTTCCCGGACTGTCAGAGTGGTATGCACGCCTTTCATTGGGATGATAGGTAGGAGCGGAAGTGTTTGGATTCCGGAGAGGAGCCCTTAATGTAATCAGCCCTGCCTTCAACATTTGCTGTAGCGCTTGAGTCAGTGACATGTTGATCTTAGTGAATTGTCTTTTAGGTGCAGCCTCCTTACGTTGATGCCCCTGTCTTTGTTGAGCAGGCGTAGAATTAGAGATCAAGATTTCTCCTACGCGTTGGTTATGACGACTCTTTTGACCATACACAACATTAGACTTTTTCTTCCCATTGTAGGGATTTTCTGAGCATCGGAAGGTGTAGCTTCTTGAATCTTCCCGCTTTTGATGCTAGCTTCAATTCTTTCAACAGTCAAGATAAGGTCTGTGAACCTGACTGAAGAATTTCCAATCAAATGGTTGAAGAATGGACCAGACAGGGTCCCCAGAAACATATCAACAAGTTCACGATCAGTTAAAGGTGGTTGCACTCTTCCAGCAAGGTCTCTCCACTTTTGAGCATACTCTTTAAATCCTTCACCCGTCCCTAGTGACATACCCTGGAGTTGGGTACGCGTAGGAGCAAGGTCGGAATTATATTGATACTGCTTATAGAATGCAGTAGCCAAATCTTCCCAGTTACGGATGCTGGCCCCATCCAGCTGATAGGGCCATTTGAGTTGGGTCCCTGAAAGACTATCCTGAAAGAAATGGATCCATAAATTCTTGTCAACAGTGTAAGGTTGGATCTTCCTTACATACGACCGGAGGTGCAGCTTTGGGCAGGAGGCTCCATCGTATTTGGCAAAAGCAGGTGCCTTGAACTTATGAGGAATCACCACCCCAGAGGATAAGCCTAGGTCTCCAAAGTCCAACCCGGGCACATTCTATACCTCCATAGCACTTAAACGGTCCTCCAGCTGTTTGTACTTATCCTCAGCAGGAGGATATTGTTCTTTATCATAATCCGTCTCGTTGTCGGAGACCACGGGACTAGGAACCCTTCTCTCTTGTGGGCTGTATTTTCCTGCATATGAGGTAGTCAGCTCAACCTCATTCTGTAACCCATTCCCAAATCTGCGTCCAGTGTTGAACAAGACGGTCCTCTTCTTCTTCTTCCTCCTCTCTTTCAGAATTAGGGTTTTCAGGTCCTGCTGACCCTTAGCTAGGCTCATGACCAACTCTTGAAACTGGGCGTTATGGGCCTGGAGGGCCTTGATAGCTTGTTCAGTGGAAGGTTCATTAGACATGATGATTGCTGAAATAAACAGCGAAGAAGATAAGTGACCTGTAAGAGGGGTACCTGTAATGCAATGATATGTATGACATATGTATGCAATGTTTTCAAGGATCTCGCGGGGTAAACAAAGAAACTTGTTAGAATTTGAATCTGGTAGCTTGATTGGAAGAATTTCATGTTGTTGAGAGTCCTTCTTCAAGAGTCAAGCTCACCATATCGAGTGGGTCATAGCCCCTGACTCAAGTCATCATGTTTTGATCTCTATATGACATTGGCTAGAGGAAAATAAATCCCCTTTGCCCCTTACTAGACATTTGGTTCATCGTGACCTGCATCACAAACCCTTGAGATCCTTAAAATGGGTTAGTCCTTATGCAGGATGTATGCAATGTTATGATGTCATGGTAAAGGCACACCGCAAGTATTCACAAAAGGCAAACATGGTAAAAGCACACAAGTCACACAAGAGCCCTTAGATTTCAGGCTGGCATGAAGTTTAGGTACTACCCTCTTTCAGTTTCAGTTGGTTAAGACCTGTCCTAGAAAATAGTAACTGGGTTCTAAGGAGCTCAATATCATTGGACTGTTTTCTATGTTCATTGTTTTGATTTAGCCACTTAACTGACGACCAAAATATTCCAAGAAAACAACCCTCAATGAGTGTAGTATCGAGTATCTACCAACTTCAGACTGCACCAAAGTCGGTCATCTCACTACCCCTAAAAAGGCCAGGATGGTCAAGTAAGGTTCTAAGGTCAGTTGATGCTTCGCGACACCACGCGGCGGCCCCGTACTCTCCCTGACTTGACTCAAGGGTTACCGGTACTCACTAAAGTGCCACATCAACGTAGCTACTGCTTCAACCATGTCGGTATACCCTGCACAGTTCCCTCACAGTTTGTTGCTACTTCTAAAGGGTATCCCCAGATCCAGGTTAGGATCTATAAAACTCTGATACAAGCCCACAAAGTTTAAAGCATACAAAGCATACAATTGAAAACACACTGATCTAATCCTAAGGTACACCTCACTTATTAAGTCCCCAGCAGAGTCGCCAGTTCTGTGATCGGTGGAAATAGAACTGACTGTTTTGAAATGCTGGTTCGCGTTTGTGTTTAGCAAAATGTCGCGGTAAGCAAGAGTCTCCACCGTCTTTTATTTTCTCCAACAAGTAAAGGACAAAAGCATAGCAAAATTCCTTTTCGAGATGTTTCTCGGGTTCGGGAGGTAGATTATAGAAAGGGAAGGTGTTAGCACTCTTTCTATCCGTGGTTATCCACGGGCTCTTAGGTACTTGCTCACTATGTTTTCAAAATGTTTTGCTTTTCTTGTGTTTGTGGGTTTTGAAAAAGTTTGTTTGAAAACTTCGATTTAACTCTTGTGTCTGTCCTCAAGAGTGTATGAAGTGTTGTTTGAAAAATTTTGTCAGAAAAGTGTAGGTGCGAAAAGTATTTTTTGTTTTGAAAGAGAAAGTATCTAAGAACCTCTACCTACTCAAAAGAAATTAAGCTGTGTAAATGTCCTTTAGACAGTACTATCCCACTATTGAGAAGTAGGTAGCACCGTCGTTGGAGTTTTCGGGTCAATTCGATTATAGGGACATGTGGTCACTAAAGCAATGGTAGGACGCCTTAGCGGTAACCCTAATGTCTTAGATCATTTTTTATCCGAGGCAACTGTTTCGAGGCAACTTTGATCTTTAGACAGGAGGGAGACCTCTAAAACACCCTATACTCAATGACCACGTCGAGGCAACCAAGTGAAACGTACCCTAGGAGTGGCATGTGCTCGTGTGTTAGGTTTCATGTTAAGTTATCTTTGTACATGTTATGGTGAGCTACGATTGATTTTATTTTAAGGATAAGTCTTGTCATGCATAGCTTAATTAACATACATCTAGCAGTTAAATATTGCGGAAAGTAAACTAAGCTATTACAAGGCGTCGGGTATTTACATCGCCAAAAACAAACCCTTTAAAATTAAATTGCGGGAAATTAAAGAAAGCGATAAAAAGGTCCTAATTAAAGCTATTACATCCTCGGAGAAATTACATAAATATGGATAAAAAATTAATAAAACAAACATGCGCGCGAGAGAAAATTGAATCAGAGAGCTTTTAGGGTTTTGACCTTTTTTTTGAGAAAAGAAGGAAGTTTTTACTATTTATGAATTAAATTAAACCTATACTAATTAATTAATTAAAAGAAATATTTTTTGAGTTTTTTTAATGTCTCAAGGAAATAAATAAAAAATAAAATGATTAAATATTGTCAAGAACCCTAATTCTATGTTGATTTTAAATTATTGCAAAAAAAGTTAGAATTATCCTAATTAAACTAAATTAGTTAATTACATTTATTTACAAAAATAATAAAAGGGTGAAATTAATTTTAATAACTAATAAAAATAATATTATTTTTAGTTTTCTGATTTTATTATGAAAATTAATTTGGTTAATTAAGTAATAATAATAATAATAATTAATAGTAAAACAATTTAAAGGAAAAATATAAGAGAAGAAAAAAAAAGAATAACCCAGGGGGGTGATGGCCCAAATCAGGAGGTGTATGATGCAATTCTCAGGCCCATGAACTCTCCAGCCTGTTTGACTTTCTGGTTTGTCCACACATGTGTTGACTAAGGAGTATGGTGATCTCCCACTCACGTCCATTGGATTTCAGTTTGATGACATCTGGCGCCTGGGAATTGGAAGCGTATGGTGGACATCCCCTTGTAAGCTGCATGTGAACATAGGAAGAAAAATAGAATAAATGTTTTTGGGGGACCTGAGATTCGAACCCAGGTCCCAATGCTTCCAGATCAACACGTTTACCACTCAACCACCTGTGTCCTTTATTATTATAATGATAAGCAATTATTATATTGGCAATCAACTCAATATGCTGTAAAAAGAAAAATAGCGCGCGCGCTTTCAAATTGTCCAACCATGTGACGACACATCATCGTCTTCTTCGTTTTTCCTGTATAACTAATATCAAATAGCGGGGGTTTTTAACCCCCACTAACCACTGCAAGGAAAAATAGCGATTAGCACCACAGTGATCATAAATATTTCGCTGGTCTTATTTGTCTTGGCCTAACGATTTCAACCATGTGCCTTATGAGTCCTAATTTTGCCTGGTTCAGAAAGCCCCAATTGAAAACTCAAGAACTCTAAAAAATCGTTCATGGCATCTTTTGATTCAGGGCATTATAGTCTAATTAAACCATGCCATTAGCTTTGTATGGTCCCTAGCAACACAAATCAATCACAAGAACATGTTAAATATGCATGAATTATGAAATACGATCTTGAATAAAGAAGGCAAATCGTGAAACTATAATCCTTGATTCTTTAAGCTTTGATGCCTGAATTGGATTGCAACACGTTCCTGGGACCTCCTGCAATATATTAGAATGGTTAAAATGTCGTGAATTAGCCTAGGTTGCAGAAATCAGTTTTCACTTTTCTTGAAAATTCTTGAAATTGGACAGGGTCTTTCTGCAGCTTTTTTCACGTCCACCAGGTCAGGATTTGCTTGCTTGCATATAAGGGAAACCCATTAGGTCAAAAAATTGGATCCAACCTATTATACGGTGGGAGAACTGACTAGGGTTTTGCGTTTGTATTCGCACTTGTTCGGTTGAGCAAGAGTCACCACTGACTTTTTATTTTATCCTAAGGAAAGGTTAAAAAGCACAGCAAAAAACCTTTTGAGATATTTCGTAGGTTCGGGGGGTAGATTATGAAAAGGGAAGGTATTAGCACCCTTTTCATCCATGGTTATCCATGGGCTCTTAGTTACTTGGTTTTTAGATCACTTGCTTTGATTTTCGATTGCTTTAAAATTGTGGTGTGTATGTGTGTGTTTGAAAATGTTTTTGAAGAAGATGCCTTGTCTTAGGAAACCCTTGTAACAATTCTTTACTCGAATGTTTTACAAAGGTGTGTATCTTTTCGAAAAGATGTTTCAAAATGTTTTTGAAAGTTTGTTTGAAAGTGTTTGTGAAGTGTGGTTTTTGAAAAGTAGGCAAGTGTTTTTGCTAGTTGATCTCAAGTAACTAAGAGTTTTGTCTACCCCTATTGTACTCAAAGGTTTTCTCTATGTTTTTAACCCTTTTTTAACAATTTTGTTCCACCATTGAATTTGGTAGACAATCTTGCGTTTAGGATGTTTAACGGGACGGGCGCGGGTCATCGTATGGACCATGAATGCAATGGTGCCAAGTATCTTTGGCAATTTGCTTTGAAGGGACTTGATCATTCCGTTTAGGCAACTTTCGAAAGCGTCATCGAGGGACTTGTGATCATTTGTATTTGTTTTGCCAAAGAAACTCGACGTGCAAGCATGGCCCATTTTGGAAGGCAACATGTGGGATTACCCTAGGGGGTGCAAGTGTGATTGTGTATTGATTTCATGTATTTGTCTTTGTATTAGGTTATCTAGCGTTTGGTTTTATGTACATGCAAACCCTAGGTCTAACCATGGTATAATCTGAAAGCGGTAAATTGCGGAAATGTAAAGTCTACGCTATTACAAAATAAGTATCCGGGAGTGGGGGTACAAATTTACAAATGGGGATGAGACTTTAGGAATGTAGTGTCCAATAATTTACAACCAAATTGAATCGCGATCAAATGTAAACAATGTAATGTAAAGTATAAGAATAGCAAATGTATATTGTCAAATGTAAAGTGTATTGTGTAGGTGTAATTGTATATGTATTTTATTTACAAGTTAAGATGTGAATTTAAATGTGTATTATTTAAGTATTGTTTAACCTAAATGAAAAGAATTAAATGTTTATTTAATTAATCTTTGTAAACTCGTATTTTTCTTTAATATGTACAAAAAGAAAATTTACTAAAAGAAAAGAAAATGTTCTAAGTTTGAAAATTATTATTTACATTTGATATAAATTGGTATCTTTATATTTTGTGTTTAACATATGCAAAAGAATATTTTAATTAAATGTTAAAAATTTAAATTATGTATATTAGAAAAATGTATTTTATTGATTATGTACAAAGATGATATCTTGAAAAAAGAAAAGTATTTATCTTAAAAGAAAAATTATGTAACTATGTACAAATTGATGTATTTTAAGAAAAGAAAGGAAAATATTTTAGATTCTATTCTTTTATGTATTTTTACAAATAAGAACATTTTAATAAAAGAAAGAAAAGAAAAGTTTTTAGTTCCATTATATTATGTGTCTTTGTATAAATAAAATGTTTTAATAAAACAAAACGAAAATGTTTTAGTGTTTTAATTATATTAATTTAACAAGTAAAAAAAAGATAAGGAAAAGAGTTGAATAGGCCAAAAGGGGTTATGTTGGCCCAAATAAATGATCAGAATAAGAAGTAAAAAAAGGGGGGGTGCGAATTGGGACGCTTGGGCTTAGGTGTAGAAAGGGAAAGGCCCAGGTTTGAGACAAAGATTTTAGGGTTCACTAGTTTTGTTTTCAATTGGGGAAAAAGCTAGGGTTACAGAAAACGGCGCCATTCTCCTTTGTTCGTCCTCTTTGTCTTCTCATGCCTTGATGCCTGCCACCAACGCCACCGTTCCCTTTTCTCCCTCCAATGGACCGTTTAGGTGACACTTGCAAGGTTTGCACTCTGTCCTCCTCGCGTTTAGGGTTTTCATTATATCTTTTGATTTTTTAGTTTCGGTTGGACTTTGATTTATGTGTTTTCTTTCGTTATTTTGACATGCATGCAAGGAATATAGGAAGGCTACCTTTCTGAGACGGAGGAGGGATCCAGGAGGTGCTTGGAGGTGGCTGAGGGTGGAGGAAGCGATGCTGAGCTAGCCACAGTACTCTGTATTCTTCTTTTCCCTTTTAGGGTTTAATGATGATAGGCTTGAAAACCCTTTGTATGACTCTTTTCTTCTTCTCTGTTGCCTTGAACGTTTGCCTTTTCCTCTTCTTTCTCTGCCTCGTTGCTTGCTTAGTATGCTTGAATGTTTTCCTGTGACGAAAACTTTCTGAGGCTTTTAGGCGTTGCCTTTGAATACTTGTTGGTATTGGATTGAATGCTACGCTTGAGTTGGATTTGGTGGTATTTTCTGAGGGCCCTACATATTGCCTCTTCTGTATATCTGTGAATGCTTGAGTATGTTTTTCGAATCTGTATGCTTGATGATTTTTTTACGCCCAGGGATGATGTTTTCTGAGGGCTTTTCGTTGTTGGCCTTGAATGCTTTAGTTTGGAAGGTTTGAAATGAAGGTTTATGGCTTTTTCTGGTTTAGATTGTTGGTTGGTGCTTTAAATGGTAAGGCTTCAGGCTGGATAGTTTGTGTTGTTTGAGGCTTGACAGGATTTGAATGGTAAGGTTTGAAAATTCAGGCAGGGTTTAGACTGGACTGTTTTGCTTTGGTTCAAGGTTTGAATATTTTTGGCTTAAGCTTTATGCAGGTTTGACAGGGTATACTGATTTTGAAAGGGGTTTTATGGCTTTGACTGATGTTTAGCTTTTGTTTATGTTTGTTAATGGTTTTGATAGGGATTAAGGTTCTGGTGTTTAAGCTTGAAAGGTTTTGACAGGGTTTTGGTTGTTAAGCTTGAAAGGGCAGGCTATGGCCTTACTGGCTTTTTAGGTTTCAGGCAGGTTGGGTGAGTTTATGTTTGTGAGGCTTTTTGGCTTCAGTTAATGCATGTTTATGCTGGTTTAAGGCTTGTGGTGTTTCAGGCTTATGCTGGTTGTTTGAGTTTGATTGCAGGTTATGTGTTTTGATGATAGGCAGGTTTTTGGTGAGTTTATGTTTTGGTTTGACAGGGTATACTGGTTTTTGCTTGGGAGCTTTGCTTCAGGCTATCCTCTGGCTTGGACATGCTGTTGCAGTTTTTGTATCTTTGTTTTTTTTGTCTTACCCTTTTTGTGGTTTCCCCCCTTGGTATTGTGTTATTACAGTTGTTTTATATTTTTCCTCATGCCTAAAGCCTAAGCCTGCAAAACCTGCCCTTCTTTTTATCTTCTCTCTCTCTTCAGTACAGCTTTAGCATTAAAAAAAATGTTTATGCTTTGTACTTTTACTGAAAGGGCAGCACTGGGAAATGATGAAAATGAATTATGTTTGCTTGCACATGTGGTTTAACTCTGCACTTTATGTCTTCTCTGCATATTTGCATATCTCTTTTGACAGCTTCCCTGCATTTTGATGGCCCTTTGTACTTGACATCCTTTGGACAGCTTTTGTTTAGTTTGACATTAGAACTCAGTTTGGACTTTGTAGTTCTAGTTCAATTTTCCTTTGGATTTTGCACTTGCTCATGCTGTTTGAGATTTTGGAAATTATGCAGCTTGACAATTTTGACTTGTGAATTTCAACTTTGTGCATTCATGATTAGCAAACAAATATTCATCCCTCTTTGTGAACCGGGAGAAATCCCGTGATTTGCAGAGAGGGCTAACTGATCCCAGTCAGTTGCCCTTAATGATGAACTTTATTTTTATCTGTCTCTTTTATTTATTTATCTGCTTCTAACTTTTCTTCTTTGCTTTTGCAGATAAAAATTGAATGGAGAGGATTTAGCAACAGATGAAGAAATGAAGATTTTAGAAAAAATTAGGATAGTCTTACTTAGATCTAAATTACTGTAAGATCATTATTGTAAACAATTTGTAAACAAAACAATTGTACAAATAATTTAAAAATAAATAAAAAGTTTTTATCCAATTAATTCTTTTCCTCTTCTTAATTGTTCGTTTTATTATTTATAATTCTTTAATTATAATAATTGAAAATAAATTCCAATCATTTAATCTTAGAATAATAAATAATTAAATAAACATTGCTTCAGTATTGATCAATTAAACATGGCGCTTCCAACATCCAAAGCAAAACAACAATTAATCACAGCAATTGCCCAGACGCTTTTTCTTTTATGACTTTAATCAAACATTGCAAATTCAAACCCAATGCATCCTTTCACTGATTTAGTCGCACAATGCGAATTCAATCCAAATCTAGGAATATCTTGAAAAACACTGTAAAGTTAAACCTTTCTGAGGAACCACGCATAAAAACCCTAATTCCTGATTAAATGCCAAAGAAGCGTTCGCCTGATCGAAGTTGAGTCAAAATCAACCAAAACCCTAAGCAAACTGTATAAACTGTTCTGGAGCCATGAAAATCAATAAAACCCTAATTGTGTCTGACTGACGAGAAAAGTCTGTTTGACCGATTCTTGAGCCAGTTTGAAAAATCAAGAAACGCCTGAAGCTGTGGTTTCTTGAGGAAAAATGCGAGGGCAAATTTTGGGGTACAACACAACCCATGTACATTGATGATTAAATCTTTGATTGAAAATCAAATATTTTTGATTTCTCATGATTGGAAAATGTTGCCAAATTTGGATATTTTTGTATCTTTGACTTGTGCACGAATTTGCCAGCATATCTTGACCATATTTGCTTCACAAATTGATTGAAAAATCAAATCTTGCATTTTCCTACAATTCAAATTAATTAAATGAATTAATATTAATTAAAAATCCAATTAATCAATAAAAATAAGAAAATAAATCCAATTAAGCTTGGTGGGTCGTGCATAGGCCATGGATGAAGTTTCAAGAAGAGATTTGAGGCCCATTAGCAAAAATAAGGTGTTTTGGGCAAAGTTGACTTTTGCAAATTCATGAAAATTTCCCAACTTCTCCAATGCACAACTTGCTCAATTTTGATCATATGACCATGTTCTTGGACATTTTGGAAAGCTCTCGAAGTCCTCTAACCAATGCCTTTGGTCCCATGTCATTTGGATTTACCAATCTCAAGTTATGGCCTTTGACTCAAAGTGTACTTTTGTTGACTTTTGAAATTGACCTATAATGTAAAAATTGGTAACTTCTTGTGAGAGCATTTCTTGAATTTGGAGTGTGAATATGGATTGTAGGAAATTGCATTCCCTTCAAAATGAGCATTGGATGGAATTTTTCTGACAAACCATGAAAAAGTTATGCCCTGGTCAAGATACAGTTGACTTTTCTACTGTCCAAAAATAGTAACTTCTTGCACCTTGATGATTTTTGAGCTATGCTTGTGGAATCATGATCAAGACTTGATCAAATGATGATTGTGAACTCAAAATAAGATGTTGACCAAAAATTATGACTTTTGACTGCAAAATGACCATTTTGCCCTTGCAGTTGACTATAGGTCAAATGGAACTTTTGACTGTGCAAATTTGCACTGTGATTCTTGAGACTTGGTATATAGATGATAGAGAATGTATATAGGCCTATGAGACTTGATTGAACCATTGAGAACCCTAAATTCCTTGAAAGAACCAAAACCCTAATTTCAGCTGTCTTAGGAAGTGATTTGACTGTCTACCTCTTGAGCAATCTTGAACAATTTGAGGATCATTCTTGACAAATCCTGAGGAATATGGGAGGGAAAATTTTGGGGTACAACAGAATGTTTTCTGGAAAAACTATATATCACAACTGTGATAATACACAAAATGAAGCTTATGTAAAACTAGCTTGCTAGAACTATGGAGTAAGCAATTGAGAGCTTTAGCAAACTGTATGAGTGAGGATGAAGATGATTGACTTTAGGCGTGTAGAGTATTGTAGAGCATTATAGAGCATTAGCCGATTCACTTCTCACTGATTTGTTTAAATACTTCTTGGAAAAGATACGTTGATGCCAATTATTCCATTTCAATGCTCATTACGTTCTTTCCATATTGAGAAGATCTCTGTCTTGGAATAATGTCGTTGGTAATTAATCTGCCTTGAATGCAGTACCGTTGACACTTCAGAATGTTCTGCATAGTGAAGATCTGAGCGTTCTTGGCTTTAGCTTATTCTGATTGCTTCTGAGTGCTGATGACATAGTTAAGATCTTGATCAGATTCAGAGTATGTTGAGCGCAGATTCTGTTCATCAGAATTCAGCGTAGCATAGGTATTGATCTTCTGGTTGACATCTTCTGATGCTGATGTTGATATTCTGATGCTGATTCCATCAGAGTTTCCTGTAAATAAACAGCATAATTTTAAGTAGCATCTATGTCAAATATAAAACTCATAATTCATTTAATCTTGTACTTTGTTATCATCAAAACTCTAACTGAGGGTTGTAAAATCAAACTATGTTCTAACACTTTAAACTGCTGTCATAGGTTTAATCAGAACTTTCAGCCTCCCTCTTACAGTAGCAGTCCCTATCATGCTTCCCCTTGGAAGTTTCCTAAGGTGCTCTATGGTCATTTCCCTGCTAATGTGTGGACACGACCTCCAACTTCTCAAGCAAGGCCAGCTCTTACCTATTCTTCTCCCAGCACATTCATTGCAAATGCCACTCCTTCTTCCTCTGCTATGTCCTGGTATCCTGATTCTGGAGCTTCCTATCATGTCACCAATGATGCAAATAATCTGCAACAGGCTACACCTTTTAAGGGTCATGAACAAATCTACATAGGCAATGGCCAAGGTCTTCTCATCAACTCTACTGGTTCTAGTCAGTTTCTTTCTCAAAATCACCCTCACACACCTCTCACACTTAATAATCTCTTACATGTGCCATCTATTACCAAGAATCTCATAAGTGTGAGTCAGTTTTGTCGTGACAATCAGGTATACTTCCTTTTCACAGCTGATTCGTGCTTTGTCAAATGCCAGGTATCTAATGATGTTCTGCTAACTGGTCATGTGGGGTCTGATGGGCTGTATGAGTTCCCTATGCTCAACCTTTCCAAATCTACTATGTCTACTAAGCCCTTAGCTTCTTTAAACAAACTTGTACCTTTTGTTAATACTGTTGATGTTTCTCCTGCTTTGTCCAATGTGTGGCATTTAAGACTAGGCCATCCTAATATCAACACTTTGAGATTGGTGCTGCAAAGTTGTAATCTCAAATTTAGCAATAAAATTCATGATTTTTTCTGTTCTGCTTGTTGTGTGGGTAAATTACATAAATTGCATTCACCTGCCTCACACACCACTTATTCTCACCCTTTAGAGCTTGTGTACTGTGATCTGTGGGGACCTTCTCCTCAACCTTCAGCACAAGGCTTTACCTATTATATCTCATTTGTAGATGCCTTTTCCAGATTCACATGGCTGTATTTGCTTAAAACCAAAGCTGAAGCACTTGGTGTCTTCAAGCAGTTTAATTCTCTTGTGGAACTGCAATTTGGTTTTCCTATCAAAGCTATTCAGTCATATTGGGGTGGAGAATTTCGTCCCTTCAACAAGTTTCTTTCTGACCTTGGCATTGTGCACAGAGTTATCTGCCCTCATACTCACCACCAAAATGGAGTGGTGGAAAGGAAGCATAGGCACATTGTGGATCTAGGCTTGACTCTGTTAAGTCAAGCCTCTCTACCATTAACATACTGGGATTATGCCTTCACCACAACTATCTTTCTCATCAACAGACTTCCCTCCTCAGTTATTCAATTCCAGGTTCCCTACACTCTTCTGTTTCACATTGCTCATGACTACAAGTTTCTGAAGGTGTTTGGTTGTGCTTGTTTCCCTCTTCTGAGACCTTATCACGCACACAAGCTGGAATTCAGGTCTCATGAATGCTTGTTTTTGGGTTATTCTAACTCTCACAAGGGTTATAAATATCTTTCCCCTAGTGGCAAGCTTTATATATCCAAAGATGTTTTGTTCCATGAATCCAGATTTCCATATCTAGAGTTGTTTTCTCCACCTATTTCTCCTACCCTGAATGTCAATACACCTACCAGTCAGACACCTTCATCATCTCTATCCTCCCTGTTTTCCAGCATCCCTCTTCCTAAGCCTGTGCCACTAACAGTTGTTCCCTTTTCTTCTAATAACTTCCCTGCCCCTGTCATTCCCTCCAGTTATTCTCCTTCTACAAGTCAAGGAGGAGACATCTCTCCCTCTCTTACTGAACTTGTAACCAATCTTTCTTCTCCCTCTCAGTTGTCCTCTGTGGCATCTCCTTCAAAACCTCTGACAACTACCCCTACACCATGCTGCCTACCTGCTAATGCTGTAACAGTTATCTCTAAACCTGTTAATCAACATCCTATGGTCACAAGAGCTAAAACTGGCTTTGTGCAACCAAAGGTGCTACTCACTCATACAGAACCCAAAACTGTAAAGCAAGCTCTTGCAAATACTAAGTGGAAAGAGGCTATGCAGTCTGAATTTGATGCCCTGAGTAGCAATAACACCTGGACTCTTGTTCCCCTTCCTCCTCATAGGCAGTCTATAGGCTGCAAGTGGGTGTTTCATATCAAGGAGAATCCTGATGGCTCTGTCAGCAGGTACAAGGCACGCCTTGTAGCAAAAGGGTTTCATCAGAAGCAAGGGTGTGATTTCAATGAGACCTTCTCTCATGTTGTAAAGCCAATTACAATCAGACTCATTCTAACCATTGCCCTCACCCACAAATGGTCTCTTCAGCAGCTTGATGTTAACAATGCTTTCCTGAACGGGCTTCTTCATGAAGAAGTCTATATGGATTAACCTCCTGGCTTTGTCAGCTTAGATTCCTCTCTTGTGTGCAAACTGCATAAAGCACTATATGGCCTGAAGCAGGCTCCTAGGCAGTGGTTTGAAAGGCTGCAAGAGGCCCTCCTTAGACTGCATTTCAAACCCAGCAAGTGCGATCCTTCCTTGTTCATCTTTGCTGCCAATGGTAACATTGTTTATTTACTTGTGTATGTGGATGACATTATCATCACCAGCAACAATACTACCCTGCTTCAGTCTATTATTCATCAACTCAATGCTGCCTTCTCTCTCAAACATTTGGGAGACTTGGATTATTTTCTTGGGATTGAAGTAAAATCTGCTGCTCATGGATCTCTTCTCCTTACTCAATCCAAGTATGTTAGGGATTTATTGCACATAACTCACATGGCTGATTCTGTCCCTATTGCCACTCATATGCAGTCCTCCTGCAAGCTAACTAAACTTGGCTCCCCTGCTCTTACTGATCCTTATATGTACAGGTCAGTGGTTGGTTCCCTTCAATATGCAACCATTACATGCCCTGATATTGCCTATGTTGTAAATAAAGTTTGCCAGTTTATGTCTCACCCCCTTGAAACGCATTGGGTTGCTGTTAAGAGGATTCTTCGATATCTCAAGGGCACTGTTCAGTATGGTCTTCATCTCTCTCCTTATGTTCCATCTGAAGTTCCCTCTCTTCAAGTTTACTGTGATGCTGATTGGGCTTCAGACCCTGATGATAGGCGTAGTACGTCTGGTGCAGCCATCTATTTTGGAGGAAATTTAGTATCCTGGTGGTCCAAGAAGCAACCTGTGGTTGCCAGGTCCAGCACAGAAGCAAAATACAAGATTCTAGCTCAGGCCACTGCTGATTTACTCTGGCTTCAAACCTTGTTAGCTGAACTCTGTGTACCTGCCAAACAACCAGTGGTTTTGTGTGACAATCAGTCTGCAGTGATGCTGGCTCACAATCCCATTATGCACTCCAGGACGAAGCATATGGAAATTGACCTCTTCTTTGTGAGAGAAAGAGTTCTTGCCAAGCAGATTTGTGTAGCTCACATTGCTGGTGTGGATCAAATTGCTGATGTGCTCACCAAACCTCTCTCTTCTGCTAAATTCCTAGATTCCAGGCACAAACTCAGGGTTGCTTCATGCAGCTCCCCATGAGTTTGTGTGTGTGTGTGGGGGGGGGGGGGGGGGGGGGGGTGTATTAGAGTAAGGCAAATAATAGAAATGTTAAGCCTTGTTTTAAGCTTGTTATGACTGGCACTTGTTATGTTCTGTATGCTTGCCTACCTGTTGTAGCAGGTCACACAGATTACCTTATGAATGCAACTGTGTGCACTATCTGTAACTAACTTTTGCAGTTCAAATAACAGAAATGAAAAGTTTCTCTATATTTTCTATCTCTGCTATGTCTTCTATCAGACTTTCTAGCGGAAAAGTCACCGTAACTTTAGTTATAATTTTGTTGTTATGGCCAGAACTTTGAACAAGAAATAATATATAAATATATGAAGTTGTAAGATAAATGAGAAAATGATCTAAAATGATGGTAACTATTGAGAAGCCAGAGTCACTCAAACCTTATCCCTGAAATTCCTACTTTTTAGTATGACTTCTCTCTCTCACTTTTTCAGAACAATATTTAATATTTTCTTCATCTCTAGATCGAAACCTGCAAAGTTACAACCCTCAAAAGAAGATGGATTCAACAGTTTCAGGACTGTTAACAAACATGTTAGACAGACTAGTAACAACCGCTTTTCACAACATTTCAATGGCAAAAGGTCTTGACACAGACATAACCAATCTCCAAAATACTCTCACCATCATCAACGCCTTCATTCTCGATGCTGAAAACAAGCAAACTCAAAGCAACTCCATTTCTACCTGGCTTCACCAGCTCAAATATGTTTTACTAGATGCACGTGATATTCTTGATGAGATTGAATATGAATCTTTGAGGAACCAAGTTCTCAAAGCAAATGGAACTTTTACTACAAAGGTACAACGTTTTCTCTCACCCTCTAGTAATCCTCTTACATTTCGTGTTAAGATGGCTCATAAGATCAAACATGTTAATGATAGGATAGATGAGGTAGCTTCTCTTAGGATGAAATTGGGTCTTTTGGTGTCAGAAAATCATCATGCAAGTGGTAGTGGAAGTGGAATTAATAGTACTAGAGTAAGGAGAGAGACTCATTCTTATGTTAGATCTTCTTATGTGATTGGTAGAGATGAAGAGAGAGAAAAGGTTATCAGTTTTTTGATGGCTCCGCCGTTAGGTAATGATGATGATGAGATTGATGTTATTCCTATTATTGGAATTGGAGGGTTGGGAAAAACAACACTTGCTCAATTGGTTTATAATGATGATCGGGTGATTGGGTTTTTCGATTTGCGTATGTGGGTGTTTGTTTCTGATGTTTTTGATGTTAAGAGCTTAGTGTTGGAGATTCTTAAAGCTATGCATGGGATGGAAATGGACGCTAATATGTATAGTTTTGATCAATTGCAAAATTTGCTTCGCGAAAGGTTATGGGGGAAGAAGTTTTTACTTGTTCTAGATGATGTTTGGAATGAGGATTATAGAGAGTGGCTTGAATTGAAGAAGCTTTTACTAGGGATGCATGATAATGAAGATGGTAAACTTGGTAATAAGATTATCACGACCACTCGCAGTGACAGGGTTGCTTCGATTATGGGGAATGCTTATAAGCACAACTTGAAGTATCTTCCGGAAGAAGATTGTTTAAGGCTTTTTGTTACGTGTGCATTTCCAGAAGGAGAGGGGGAACATCGCCCGAGGCTTGTGGAGATTGGGAAGGACATTGCCAGAAAGTGTAAAGGGTTGCCCCTAGCAGTGATAAGTTTAGGGTGTTTACTTTATTCGAAACCGAATGAAAGTGAGTGGAAGAAAGTAAGAGATAGTGAATTTTGGAAAGTGAACCCTGAAGATGATGATGGCCTTTTGGCTGCGTTGAAACTAAGCTATAATCACTTGTCCTCTGGTTTGAAGCAATGTTTTGCTTATTGTTCAGTTTTTCCTAAGGGTTATGAGTATACTAATTTGGAGCTGATTTCATTTTGGATGGCCCATGGACTACTGCAACCGAAAAATGAAGATGAAGAACCAGAAGATCTTGGGGAGTTTTATATTCAAGAGCTAGTTTCAAGGTCTTTCTTTGAATGTGCTTCTGAAGAACAACTGGTTATTGACGGTCTTATTTCCGAAGAGCTTGAACTTCTAGGCATCTCCTTTTTCAAAATGCATGATCTTGTTCACGACCTTGCCGTGTTCACAATGCAAAATGAAAGGGCAGTAGTAAAATTTAGTTCAACAAATATTAAAGAAAAAGTTCAGCATTTATCATTTTCAGATAGTGGTGGAGGAGTTCCTACATTTGGTAAAATGTCGAGTAACATCCGAACCATTGGATTCTGGCACAGGGGTCAAAAGGAACTTGCAATCACCGAATTGTTTTTCAAATGGATCTCTAACAGCAAGTTTAAGTACCTCAGAGTGTTGAATATTAAAGGTTCTAATTTTCAGTTCTTGCCGGATTGTTTCAACAAAATGAAGCATTTGAGGTATCTTGATCTAAGCTATTGCCAGAGGTTGGAAAAACTCCCAGATTCCATTTGCAAGCTTCAAAGTCTAGAGGTATTAAATCTCTCGAGATGTGTAGCACTTGCATACATTCCCCCAAAATTGAGGAACCTTGTCAGCCTTAGGATATTGTGGATTACAACACAAGTCACTGATTTGTCTTTCATAGGTATTGGAAACTTGAAATATCTACAAATTTTAATTCTGTGGAATTGTGATAGTTTGGTCTTCCTTCCACGCGATTTGAGGCACCTGACTTCTTTAAAGAAACTGACGATTGAGGCTTGCGTAGAGGTGATACGTTTTGATGGTGAAGAAGAAAAAGAAGAAGAAAATGAAAACTACACCTTGAAACTCGAGCGATTTTCAATTGACAAATTACCCAATTTGGCAGTATTACCTGGTTGGCTTAGAAAATGTGATAAAACTTTGAGGTACATGGGCCTTTCAGAGTGTTCGAGTCTAAGGGCATTGCCAGAATGGTTGGTAAATCTAACATCACTCGAGACGCTTCTAATTGCTGACTGTCGAAAGTTGACATTACCCCAGCATATGGATCGTCTTCAAAACCTTCAGAATTTAAAGATATATGGATGTCCTCAGCTAGTTGAGAGATGCAAACAAACTACAGGTAGTGATTGGTACAAGATAGCTCATATTCCAAATGTTGAAGTAAGTCCCCCATTCGCCTCCTGGTTTTACTCCGGCATGAACTGCACATTTGTTTCTGTTTGTTACTAACTTTTCTTTTCTGTTGTTTTATCATGCAAGCTTGGAAGCGATTAGGACCACTGACAAAATTGCGAACACAATCACCAAATATGATGAAGACTGAAAAGATTTTGAAGTTTGCATTACTCAATTTCACCCAAAGTTGCCCGTATAAGAGTTGAAATGAGCAAAATAACATTTGCTTCTCAAGTAAGGCTTCTCCTAACAAAGCAGAACCACTTCCAGATCAAACTTGTTGCCCAACTTTTAAGCACTGGCCTTCAAGTAAATTTTCTTAATTATTGTATAATGACTTTTTGCACACACTCCTTAAGGGGATGACCATTGTATAATCATCTTGCCACAAATAGAAGAGGACTTGAGTTAAAATGTTTTCACACAACTGATACACTCACTTACCATTCTTACACAGTTTCATGATATCTTCATTTTTAAAAGCCATTTCACTTTATTAGCAAACTTTTCCTATCTTCTTTCAACAAGACGTTATTCTCTTCATTCTGTGAATAGGCGTGTTGCAGTATTTCTCTTCATTCTGTGAATAGGCGTGTTGCAGTATATGTTACGCGTCGTTGAAATTGTTGAATGATGACTTGAATAGGATAAGGGACAGAGTGGGAAGGTAATCAAATTTCTTAAGTTTGTGAATAATTTTGTTGGAGATTCTTGAAGTGTAGGGTTGAGATTTTGTGCTAGTAGTAGGTAAGGGTGTAGGTGTAGAAATCAATGGATTTGTTAAATATGCTTGGATCTCAACCCCAGAAACTAGTTCAAAGGATGTGGTTGTCCTCAGATATTTATACAATCAACAGCCCGAAACCTAAGCAATATGGGGACTTCAACCAAATTTCAACAACACAACTATCAACTTCAACAAGTTTCATGTTGGAGGGGTGATCAAATGGAGTGGAATGATGAGTTTGTTGTTTGTATGCAGGGGATGATATGTTGGCATCAAGATAGTCACTAGTGTTGTCAAGGAAAGGTAAAGTGTGGTCAAGAATTCTGTGTTGGTGTAATGTGCGCTAGAGGTATTGTCGAGAACAAAGGGAAAATAATCTTCTTAAAAAACTACATTTCTTGAAATGAAAATTTCTCGAGTATTTAGACCATGAGGATGCGACATTTGATTCCTTGTTTATAATCAAGAAATATGCATTTCTTGGTTCAAGAGGGTCAAGTTTGAGACACCCTTGGAAATTGGTTAGTGCAAAAGCTAGGCAGCCAAAGACTTTGATAGCAGTATAATTAGAAGAAGTTCATAGGAAATATGCATGACAAACAACATAGTTCCAAAAAGTTGTAGGTAAATTGCATTGAAACACGAGTGCCCTTGTGATATTAAGGAATAATATGCTAATAGGCTTAATGGAATGATAGGAATAATAGACTCAATGAGTGACATATATGGTCAGTGACACCGGTGTCAATGATCTGATGCTTAGTCAAAGGAGCATTGTTTTTAATAAAATAGATTGATGCAATACTTGATGAAGAAGCATGCACAATATGAGTGCACACCATGAGTGCCATTATTGGATTCAGGTTCTCACTTCCCTAACAAGGCAACTAACTTCTTGTACATATCTCGAGATATTTCAACCTTTTGCAGCTTGCCATCCTCAGGGATATTGGCAAGTTCAGAACTGGAAGCAAAATTGTCAACATTATTTGTAAAGGCAGCCTTATACTGGAAGGCTATGTTTAAAATAACAAGATTATAATGTATGACTAACCTTGCCACAAAATGAACAAGTTTTGAAATTAATTTTTTTCTTTCCTGAGGAGTGAATCTTCCACATTCTCCGGCAGAATTGAACAACTGATCTCGTTGTAGAGTTTACTAACACCGTATGTAGGCCGGCAATAAATTGAACCGACTCAAAAAAGTAGTAGGAGAATCGATTTAATAATTAATTCATTGAATTTGATTAATGAACTAAAAAAATAAGTTGAATTTAAGCTCAAAATTATGTTTGAAAAATAAATGAATTGAATTTGATAAATATATAAATACTAGAGTTTTGCTTTTGGTACCTAAATCTCATGGGTCTTGGTTGTTTTTTTTAAGCAAGATATAATAGAAAGGAGTATAAAGAGTACTTGAACCTGATTACAAAAGTGTGAGATAAAATTTGAGAAATGGGAAATTATATAATCAGCTGTACCTTGAGACAAGTAAAACAAAGAACAATTGTGAAACTTATAAAAGATACAATTGAAAAAAGTAATTCCTACGCAAAATCACCACCTCTTTACCGGAAATTTGACTTACTGATCAATAACCAAAAAGCTCTTCCAAACAATCTAAATCGATCAAAACATCTGATAGAGCAAACTCAACCTCTAATAAAAAACGATCTGATGATCATTTTAACAATTTCAAATTCACCGTCCTTCCCACCCTTCTGGCTTTATCAGATTTCTCCAATTCATCGATTCTCTTCTTGTAATCCTTTAAAGAGTCCCCACCAAGATTAGAAATTGCCTTCCGTAACTTTTCACCCATGCTTGAATCGAGATTCTTTGCATTCACCTTTACTCTGCGTGAAAACCTATCCTCTGAACCGACTGAGTTAGAAGAATGATGTTTCCGAACTACAAACTGCCTATGATTATCAATTTTATTAGCACAAATCGATGATGATTTTGCCACCGACTCTTCCCTACTAATTTCAATATTTGTTTCATCTAATTCCACCGATTGCGACATTCTTTTTTCCCCCGCTTCCGCTTAATGGATAAAGGACCTGCCATATCATAAATTGATTACAACTTGGGTCATCTGTTAACCACACCTAACTTCTTCTGAGCCGAGATATTTAGTTTAAAGAACGTGTCAATAGAGAAATCTGTTACTGCATCTGGAATCATAGGATAATCCAGAAATTGAGAAATGGGATCAGAAGATCAGAAGAAATTAGAATTGGAGCAGTTGCAGTAAATTCCTTCGCTACCGCACTAGCTTTATCAAAAATACTCAGGCCCTTCTGCATACCAGGCTTAAAGTGACAAGCAGAATCAGATTCTACCACTACTATAAAACGCGCAAACAACAACACCAAAGTCACCACGATTCGCCCCAAAATCATAGTGAGTGCTAAACTAATGCGCTAACATTTTATTTTTATTTTTTATTGAAAATTTAAGTTTATAATTACAGTTAATTCTCTAACCGTGGTGACACAGTCCAACTTTCATGGGTTCGATCCTCAGCCCCCTCAAATAGTCTATCCCTTTTACTTTAATGCACGCATTTTCAATTATATT
Source organism: Vicia faba (assembly GCA_948472305.1). Taxonomy (NCBI): domain Eukaryota; kingdom Viridiplantae; phylum Streptophyta; class Magnoliopsida; order Fabales; family Fabaceae; genus Vicia; species Vicia faba. Next base: position 820,119,256 of record OX451741.1, on the reverse strand, counting down.
TATATATAATAAAAAAATAATAGGTATATCACTACGACTCTTTTGAACAACCATTGTTACACACTGGCGATTCTTTGTATATATTAAACACTAAGTACCCATTCTTCCACTGATAAAAGAAATAAACCCTAACACCAACGCCGTCAGGAAGAAGAACATAACACTCATTGTTGTTGTCCATAATCGTCTCAATGTCTCATTCCAAGGGTGTAAAATCTCGATCTGTAATTTTTTATGCTTGTGATTGTTGTATGGTTTCGTTCCTATGCAAGAGGGGTCAAAATGAAGGAAGGTTTTTTTGAAGATATCTAAATTGGTGGACTGGTGAAACATGTAATTTGATCATTATGGGATGATGAACAAAAATTGGAAGATGAGAGTTCTATGATGCCAGAGTTAAATTCTGTTGGGTATTTGAAGGTTATGTATACAAATTCAAAAAAGAAGAACAAGAATTTGAAGAACAGAATGAAGTCATAGAGGTTTTCTGGAAATTTAAAGATGTTATGTTTTCTTATCTCCTTTTTTTTAATCTTCACTTTGTTATAAAATGTAATAGTTGAATTAGGGTTTGAAATTTGAAAATGTTATGTTATCTTATATCTTTTATGTTTAATGTTTTCTATACTTTGTTATGAAATGTAAGAGTCGAAGATAGATGCAACTAATGGACCATTTCTTACGAGTAAGTTCATCATAATAATTTTCAGTTACAATAATGTGTTTTATATATTTTGAAGTTTAAGTGATAGGTTAAGTTGATAGTTTAAGATGAATAACCTTAAGAGAGTTAAGCAGAAAGATTAAAACTTCATTACATAAATTTTCATTACATAATCAAAAATCATAATCAAATTTAAATCTTCTCGCTGAGATAAAGTTAGAGCAATCATAGTCAGCCTCATCATCATCATCAGAATTAAAAAAAACATCATTTGCCTTCTCAACCTTCTTCTTTTTCTTATTCTTATTATTATTCTTCACCCCCCCCCCCCCCCCCCCTCACCTTGAGAGCTCTCATTAGTCTAAACACAACACCCTTTATAGTAACATCTTGAATCTGAGGATGGTTTTGCACCACAACACCGGCCTCTACAGCAACATCTTGATTTGAGGCTGGTTTGGCACCACAACACCCTTTACAACAATATTTGGATTCTCAGTATTGTTGGTGGCTTGAGCAGGATAACACGTGTTGATTCTCAGCTTTGTTTTGTGTCTTGGTTCTTCCGTTTTTATGTTGTTCCTTCTGATTCTTCATCTTCTTATCTTGGAAGTTTAAAAACCTAAACTGCTCATCATTGTTTCTTTAATTCTATACGCTTTCTTTTCTCTTGGAAATTGGAAAGATTTCATTTCTTGAGTTGTTCAAATTTTATTATTTACTTAATAAAATTGTGTACTTGTAATTAATATAAGTTTTGATATCAATTAAAAATTTGTTTAGTGTTGATTCTGGTATGAAAATTTGATATTTATTCAAATACTATACCATAACAGTTATTATTAATAACCGTTGTTATAAGGCGCGCGCTTTCCAGATTAATACGACGATCACTGGACTGTGATTGTAAGTACCGCATATACAACCACACACTACATGATAATGCCTGGTTCTGTATGGTTATATATCTTTTCCAACCATTGTTAAATGTCTTTTCCGTAGTAGTGCATATTCTTAGATTTAGGTCCGATACCAGAGTAAAAAAATTCTGCCTCATACTGTTGTTCTAAAATTTCCAAATTTCCTTTATTATCATCACAATAACAAATTCCTCCACCAAATATTCATTAAACTCCTCCTCCCTATTAACATCCCCACCTTTATCCCAATCAACCTCAGATTTCGAAGATGAATCAACCATTTCAACTTTCTGCTTCATCGAATTAATGGAAACCCTCAAAGGACCGTGAGTGTCTTCTGTCAATCTAACCTTGAATAATTTCCCATATTTCTCTACTTCAACGGTATCATTCAAAGAGAGAAACCCAGTTTTCCTCACTAATATCCTAGCAATATCCATATTCTCCGCCTTCACCGTGTTTTTGTTGCAACAAACGAACGAGCCAACCGAACTAGCCAACCAAACAAAAAAAAATCAGAATTCCACACGTGGAAAGGTACCCCATAAACTCTAATCCACGTAGCTCTCTCATTATCAATATCCTCGAAAATCCACTGATAACATCGTCTTCGACTTCCTCTAATAAACACAAATTAGGCCCGAGAGGCGTAACTTTGATTTGAAAATAGCCTTCAATCTCGAACATTTTTTAATGTTGTAAGCCATACTTGGGTTTACAACTTTCCCCACATAAGCTTTCTTCAATCTGGAAAATGATTCTGGATCCGAATCAAAACTAAGTTTCATGCTCTCCTTCACCATTAGATCTACCACTACGGCCTCTGTATTATTCACCACATCCAAAAAAGACCTATGGCCCCTCAAACCCAAAAATTTTGTTGCTTTCGCCTTTCCTTTTCCGTGTAGGTCATGTTTGAAAACCCTAGTTTTATTGAACCTCCCTTCAGTACCCGAAACTATAGATTTCTTACCAAATTGAGGTTGATTTGTGTGAATCTTCTTCCTGTCTATGATGACATTGTCAAGTTTAACTACAAATAATTTCTCGTCCTCTATCTCCACGAACCTCGAAAATCTAAAACATTTGCCAAACTTGTTCCTCTTGGGCGGAATCACCACCTCCACGATTTCACCGATGTAACCCGATGCATCTGCAAGTGCACAGAAATATCGAAGTAATATAAAAGATTGTCGAAACCACAAAGACTAATGTCAACCTACAGTAATCTATTGTCACTTTTTAAAGCTAAGGCTAATGAAGGATTGAATTAGGGGAGACTAAGAACTAAAGTTGAAATAAAACAAAGATTAAGATAAATATAAGAAAAAAGAGAGATCGAAATATGTATTCTGTGTACCTCAGGGACTATGTAACTCATTGGCTTATAATAGTGTTAAAATTATATTTAGTAGAAAATATTAGCTTAAAGACTAAACCTCACACTCTCGTGGTTTTGAATAAAGTCACATTTCTTGACCATGGGATTTTTCTCTCGCTCGCCCATTCTAATCGAGGAACGCATTTTGAAAACTGAACAAGTTCTAATTAATCCTAAAACGCTCTCACTGTGTTTAGGATTAATACCTTGTTTCTACTATCCGGTTCGGCCATCACGCTCTCGCAGTGTCGGCTTGAACCTTAGTTAATTTCCCACTCTCGTGGCAAAATCGTGTTAAGTAATCTCTCACTCTTGTGACAAAGCTATTTAAGTTAAGTTTAAAAATAAATACCGAAACTAAATTTTCAAACAAATATTAAGCCAACTTATTACCAAGTCTCGTCGAGAACGACAGTCCTCACATACCGGACTCAAGAAAAATTAGCTAAACATGAAATTAAGTGTAAACAAAATAAACATAAAGATCTCAATTAAGAACAACATGAAAATTAAATTAAACAAACGAAACAATAGAAATGAGAAATGCGAAGAGAAAAAAAGAAACTTGTAAAAGCAGAAATAAACAAAACTGGAATTAACTTCTGAAATCATCTTCGTATGCAATAACAAGAACTGAGTTCATAATATATCGACACACTGGCACGCTTGAAAATCAGGTACGTAATTGAAATAAAATAAAACAACACCTAAAAATAATGGTGTGGTAGTTCTTCGATGTGAGAAACTACCATTTTTACAAGTAAACTTTTCTGCTTAAAACATTTAAGAACAAAACTCTGGCTTCAAATGGAAAAATGGTCGACCCCCTTTGAAAATGTCAAGAACACCCTTTTATAACTCTCTGCTAAATTCTCGTAACTTCCATGGAGACAATTCAGGAACTTATGACTTCATGGCCAAAATATTCGGAAGACTTTGTTTGTTGGAGAAATATCAGGGGACTGGGTTCGTTTGGTTACGTGGAGAAAAATCACAAAACAGAACAAGAAAAATCATTAAAATATGTGGCCTCGAGAAACATAGCTGGGGGGGGGGGGGCACTCTATGTGTCGCGAGGGCCACAAGGCACAAATGTGTGGCGAGGGCCACAAGCCTAAATTTCACTTTTTTTTGTTCTTTTCTTATTTCTTCCATTTTTCTCAGAATCTTTTCCATTTCTCTATCTTTTTCTCTTGGAAGCTTTGTGTTAGAAAATACCTGAAATAAAATAGAAATATCGACATAGCATGACATAAATAAATGAAAATAGTAACATAATTCATGCGAGTCAAGTCGAATATACAATATAATTTCGTGTTATCAAATTTCCCCCACACTTAAACCATTGTTTGTCCTCAAGCAATCAACCAACACGATAAAAGTAATGATTAAGCACGGTTTTAAACAACGGCACGACACAACTCCTAATTATATGTTGCTGCTAGGCTAATGTCAGCTTAATGGGTACTAAGTATTTAATACCAAGGATACTGTAGCAATAAAATGTTCAAAGACTACCTCTTAATACAAACCAATTTGAATCATGCCATTATAGATCAACCTATATCTCTCGTTTTTCTTTCTCTCTTTTCATTCAAGCGCAATCACAGTAAGCCAGTTATCCATACATGCACATAGTAGGGGAATCAGCTAGAGACTATGATCCTTTTTCTTTTTTTTAGCCCGGGGTTCTGGTATTTAAGTGGTGCTGTCCCAATTTTCCCAACTGCGGTTGCGGGGGATCGGACTGTAGCCTGCCCTACCAAGTCCAGTACCAGTGATCTATGGACCAACCAACAATGAATGTTTACTATTAAATCCTTACAGGCTTAACAATTGTTGGTCTAAATAATCGGGTGAGGGTCACCTAACTTAGAATGTTATTTTTCAATTAAATCATTTATTTATTAAAAACAGGATCATTCACTTATATTCATCGACTCCCTACGTAGTTTATGTTTAAGATGATGATGACTGCTAATATAAACTACTTAAGAGCTACTTTGGAAACTTGAGCCTAAGGTCTTGATAAAATGGATACCCAAATTGATATTACATAATGAGGGGGTTTAGGGTATCATAACGATATCGATTTTATCGAATATTTCCCAAGTCTCTCTAACACAGCCTAAAGTGTGACAACCTACATTCTTTCAGAGTGTGTGAGCCATGCAAAAAAAAGAAAAAATTTGTTGGAGGTTAAAATTTTTAAAATTTGGGGAAATTCAGTAACAATTGAAAAACAGGCATACAGACTCGACATCACATGCAAAGACTCGATCAAATACTAAAAATAAAATCCTAAAAACATGCAATAAACTAGAAAACAATAAATCAAACTAAATGCGATAAATGGAAAGCGGTAAAGTTTCTCCCCCACACTTAAACCAAACATTATCCTCAATATTTTGATAGAAGGTGGAAAAAAGAAAGATATAACCTGTGTGAATGCTACTGCGTGCTAAATCCTCTCTGATCCTGCTCTTGTTGTTCATGTCTTTGTTGGCCACTTCTACTTCGGCGACGGGTGTTTTGAGATACCCTCATTTGTTGAAACAACTCTTTTCCGAAGCAACTCATCATGTTGTTCGTTTCCGGAGGAAGTACCCACAAAAGTGTTAGAAAAATATAGTGCAGTGTGTGCATGTGGAACCCGACCATGCGAAGAATGAGGGGTAGGTGAGTTACAAACGATTGAGACATGCTCTCTCCTATCATACTCATCATCGCTGTCACCATCAGTAGTAACATTCGCAGGAATATCCGTGGGCACCTGGCTTATTTCCAAGATTGGCATCTAGAGATTTTTCGCCTAGAAGTAGTTGAGACTTGACAAACGATCCATCTCTTTATTTTCTGAAATTTCACACAGTAAAAGGAAAACATTAAATTAGAAACTCGTGGATTGTCTCCCATACAACGCTTAGTTTAACATCGATAGCTCGATGGATTAGGAGTGCAAGCGCTCATGGTGGTTCTCTCGAGAATGACTCATTGATCAAACTTTTAACAATCTTCAGTTTCCACAGCCACTTATCAAGCCATCTCACATATCTCTCACCTTTTCTTTTCTTTCTTCTGTGGGTGATTAATTCTTTTGAGCTTGTGGTGGTGGTTTTGGATCTATCTTGAGTATCAACTTTTAAAGTTTGGGCTTAGTTATTTCATCCACCACCTAAAAGGCTAACTTTTCCCTCTTAAAATTGTTGATTTCCCTAGTTGCATGGTCCTCTAACTTTCTCTTTTTATGCAAAATTACAAACAAGGGTGCATTGGAATGGATATTTCCAATACCTCTACATACGTTTTGGATTTGGAGTTTACCTTAGTGTCCACAAACAGTTGTGGGAAATGAATAGGTGGGGTATAGGGAGGAGGAACAACAATAAGTGTTTCCTTCTCTACCTCCTTCGCAACCTCCCTTTCAGATGGTGTCAGTGTATTTTTATCAATCTATACTATTTCCTCACCAAAACTCTTCTAACCTCATTATTACTCTGTTCAACCTCATTATCACTCTCCTTAGGATTTTCGATTTGTTTTTCACTACTGGTTGTTACAACATCCACATGCTCATCAGGGAAGGGTCCTAAAGGATTTTGTGCAAGCAGGGAGATTTGAGTCTCTAATGCCATGTTGCGAGTCACGAGGGACTCAACCGCATTGTACAACTGCCTAAGGGTTTCATTATTATGGAGACTTTGTTTTCTAAAATCTTCATTTTGGACAGTTTGTGTCTTTATATACTGCTCTATCATAGATTCTAGCTTCAATTGAGTTAGCATCGCATTGGAATCCACCATTGGTGTTTCGAGGTTGGAATTATGGGATTCTTGAGGTTCCTCAAAGTTGTAATACCTTAAATTTGTCCTATCCTTTCACTTTTATCTGGATTATGCATTTTGCACTTCTCATTTCATTTGCATACCTTCCATTAGGTCATTTTGCACGTCATGCATCATTAATCAATAATTTTGCATGGGATCGAAGATATTGAGGAATTAGGATTTATTTGTGCTTTTAGGTTCTCATCTTCATTCAAGCTTGAATAAACGGGTTTTTTCAACAATCAGAGTCTGAAGCTAGAGTTTTATGTTCATGGTTATTGGGGGTTTCTTTCATCAAGCTACAATATTATCTCTCTCAAGTTTCATCAGGGTCAAGTGCGTAAGGATTATTACTTGTATGTGCTTAGGGGTTCATCAATACTTTGAACCAGGGTTTTGATTCAGTGATATATCATTGTGCCATATAAAGAGGTCATCTTCTAAGATCTTATCCACCACAAGTTAGAATTTTCAATCAAGTTTCCTTTATCAAAGGAGGTTCAATTGTTAATTGAACTTCAAGGCACTTAGTTATGGTTCTCATGCAAGAAGAGATTCAATTGAATTGTATCCATCAATTAGGGTGTGCAGAGATCTGGAAGCATGATAATTCATCTGGTTATTTGGATTTCTTGAGAATCAAATAAGTGATCAAGACATACATTGAGATATTATCGAATGGTGTAAAATAATAGAGAGGATGTGGATTCATTTGATCAAGCAAGGCTTAATATGGTTCAAATGTGTTTCTTCAATTGGTCATGGCTTATGATGTGAGTCATCAATAACAAGGAGTTCAATTGTCAAAATAAGGCTTTGTTAAAGGTAAAACATGGCACGGAAGTTGATTTTTCAATAGAATTCAAGTTCTAAAAATTGAAGAGAAATAATGCTTTGAATACTTGAGGATTTATTATTGGAATCAAAAGTTTCTAAGACTACATATCCATTCAAATTGACATTTATTCTCATGCCATGAAAAGGTCATATTGATCCAAATACTTCTTCTTTCAAGTTAAACAAATTGTGATGTTATTTTAGAAAGATGAAGGATACTGCATTTCATATCTAAATTTCATTACAAGAATTACATTCATCATATTACAAATCCATACACATATCAAGTGAATTACAAATTATTTTGACCCTAAACCTAATCTTTTCTCTAAACTTCATACTACATGTCCATCTTCATGACCAAGCTTCATCTTCAATCTTAATCAGCCGCAACCCACAAACTTTGCTTCAAATGTTGCAAGTGATGTCACAGTAACGGATGGATGAGAACACAACAATAATATTTAATGGAAAGGAAGGTGCATCATATGATGTACTTCTCATAATTGAATCGTATGGTATTCCTTGCATGGTGGAAATATTTCACTTTTTGTATTATTTGTTGAACATTATTGAGAATACATAATTGGGTCCTAGATCAAACACTATAATCAATTCGGCTGTAGAACTTGGAGGGCCTCCTACTAATCATCACCGAAGGTTACTAAGCTTAATTCAGGATGAGATTTTTCATAATATGATGTGTTATGGACTGGGCCCGCCTTGGCCCAAAGTGCAAATAAAGGCCCAGATCTAGGCAGCTCCTCGGGGAGTGCTCATAATCAGACCATCCCGAACGTGCCCGACCACAGACCCTAGTGGCAATGCCCTCCGTTACCCGCAACGAGTAGCGTCCCCGACCAAGGGCACTCCAGCTCGAGTCTTGCTCGAGCATCCTCCCCGTAGGGCAGATTCTGTCCCCTCCGAACGCTACGGGATCCTTAAAGCCCCGAAAAGACCACGTCTCCGTCCTTCCTCATTCTTCGCAGAGCACCATCCAGGAAGGGGACCACATGCGGGTACCTACTACACACGTAGAACCTGGCAGTCCCTTTATTGGGCCAGTTCTGGTCGGCCCAATGGGGGGACCTTGGCCCAGCGCTGGGGGCTATAAATACCCTCTGTTCCAAGAGAGTAAGGTATTCATTCATTACACACCTACATACTTTTTTCCTGCTCATTCCGTCTCTCATTTTATCATCGGAGTGTCTTGCAGGTACCCCCCCCCCCCCCCAATCTCATTCAAATCCAGTTCGAGCCAGCTGTGACGGTCCAAGTCTAATCCGATAAGATCAGTGGCGCCGTCTGTGGGAACTAAGCTCCCCCGTCTTACAAACTTTCAAAGACCAAAGCTAAAAACCATCTTCCATCGTCATGGCTGGCCAAATTCAGGATGACCAGAACGTCCGCGTCGTCGATGCCAACAACAACCTCGCGGACAAGAACGGAGTCCCCGACAACGCTGACCATAATATACTCCCCGGGGGCATCATCCCCGGGCCCTCAGGCCACCGGGATGGAACCACCGCCTCATCTTTTTCAGTCCCCGCTCTGCTCGAAGAAGACAATACAGCTCCCCCAAACCATCTAGCCGCCAAATTCTAGGAGGTCCATGTCCCCGCCGGGGCAGACTCCATGACCAGAGCACTGTTCGCGGCAATCAACCAGACCAACTACCTCATCTTTTCCCAGGGGGAAAGATTGAGGGAGATAGAGGACGACAGAAGACCCCCGAGGAGACACAGGAGGCCTCAGTCCCCGCCTCCTCGAAGAACAGAGGTATGTCTCCCATCTCCCCCGCGGAGACAATACAGAGACACCTCCTGAAGCCCGTCACCCCGACAACCGGGGAGACGACCCCCCTTGGAGAGGGAACCAATCATTAAAGCCAAAGGGCGCAACCACGGCCCTTTACAACAAGAACAAGGACATCCTGGAGACAGGCACGGAAGGACGGATCAACAAGCGCACCACTCGAGGGACGTCCAACACGACCATGGCCGTCGTGCTCGACAGTACCTCAGGTCCCCGTCCCTTTCCCCAGAGAGAAGTGACGAGGAAAACCCCCGCGGTCCCCTATCACAAGCCATCATAGAGGCACCCATTCCCCCGGGCATGGAGAAGCCCCCTCACCTGAAAGAATATGATGGAGTCGCTGACCCGGTCGATCATATAGACGGGTTCGAAGCTATGCTGCACTACCATAACGTTGGGGGACCCATCAAATGCCGGTTGTTCCCCACAACCCTCAGGAAAGCAGCAATGGATTGGTACAAGGGCCTTGCCCCAGGGTCAATCACCTCATGGCGTAACTTGAAAAACTAGTTCATAAGCTCGTTCACCGCGTCACGGTGACATCTAAAGACCGAAGCGGCGCTCAAGGCTATCGTCCAGAGGCAGGACGAAACCTTGAGAGAATTCATCAACCACTTTAACCGTGAAGCCATCTAGGTCCCCTGCGCGGACCACATGAAAAGATACTTGCTGGAGAGGGGACTCCTCCCCGACACAGAGTTCAGGAAAGAAGTGGGCATCGAACCACCCCGAACGTTTGATGCTCTCCTCGAGAAGGCCAGTGCCTACATGGACTACGAGGAAAGGGAAGCGGCCAACAGAGCCCGTGACCCCAGAACTCGCGGATCCAGCAGAAACCCGCGCCAAGAAGTCGTTCCTCCTCGACGAACCGGGGAGAAAAGAAAAGACGACAAACCCCGGGACGCCCAATAACAAAGAGGACCCTCGAGGCGTTTCACAGAGTACACCCTGCTCACGACTTCCCGTGAGCGCATTCTGGCGGAGTGTGCTAATACAAATTTCAAAGATGGCAGCGTCAAGCGCCCCCGACTAGCTCCTGCCAAGCCCGGAGTGGACAGGAGCAAATACTGTCAGTACCATAGGAGCCATGGCCATTTGACTAAAGATTGCGTCCACCTCAAGGACGCCATCGAGACCCTCATAAAAGGGGGGAGGCTCGCTCAGTACCGGTGAAACGACGCTCCTCGTCGCGACACCCGTGAGACAAGGGAAGCAGAGGAGGATGCCCAACCATCTAACGAGTCGGTCCTCATCCAGACCGCCTTCTACGTCACCAGACCCGAGGACTTTTACATCCCTAAACACTTGCAAGAGCTGCTATCGATGCACAACAGATGGGAGCACTTTCCCTCCGCCATGGTCATCAATGGTAGGGGGTTCAATGACTTGACCGTAAACTCAACTAAGAGGAAGCTGGATGAATTGGTCGACTCTGCACCCCCTCAGACGGTGACCTTTGAAAGGGTGAAAGGTAGATCGGAGTCTATCACCTTTTACCTCGAAGAGCTCCCCGAAGGGGCTCCCAACGCGGTCATTTCTCTGCTAATAAGAATGAGAATGGCTAACTTTGACGTACACCGCGTCCTTGTCGATGAAGGAAGTTCCGTTGATGTAATGTACAATCAACTATTCCGGACCCTGCAGCTCGACGACTCGCACCTCTCACCTTATGTGGGGTAAGACCTGCAGGGCTTCAACGGCTCGACCTCCAAACCTTGGGGATACGTTGAGCTCATGGTTACCTTTGGCGAGGACACGGCGACCAGGCAGGTCAAGGTGCGCTTCCTCATCATCGACTGTTTGTCCCTCTATAACTGCATTTTGGGAAGGCCAACATTGGCAGAACTGACCGCGGTACCCTCTACCGTCCACTTGAAGATGAAGTTTTACACCAAGAGGGCACGGGTCGCCACCATCCAAGGTGACCTAGCAGCTGCCCAAAGATGTTTCAACGCGGAATCCAAGGGACGAGATACGGTCGACACCGGTACAAGGCCTGCCAAGAGAGCCGCAACGACTCGACCAGAACCTCGGGAGGCAGAGTCCATCAAGATAGAAGAGCAGAGAGCTCCCCCAAAGGTCGACTCGATAGCCCTGGACACCCGCTTCGACCATGATGAGCCTCCTAGTGGCGAGCAAGTCCCCCTCCGACCAATTCCGGACGGAGACTTCGAACTCGTCCCTCTCGGCAAGGACACGGCAAAGGAGTGAAGATCGGTACCGGCCTCCCCGACTTGGCGAGGAAGAAGATCAAAGCCTGCTTGCGCGAGAATGCTGACTTATTCGCGTGGAGCGCTGTAGAGATGCCCGGACTCGACCCCGAGGTTGCATGTCACCGCCTCGCCATAGATCCAGCCGCTAGGGCAGTAGTACAATGTAGACGTAGGCAGTCTCCAGAGAAAACGGAGGCTGCTGAAAAAGTTGTAAAAGACCTCTTAGAGGCAAATTTTATTTCTGAAGCCCGGTATTCAACCTGACTGTCAAATGTTGTACTAGTCAAAAAGAATAATGGAAAATGGCGAATGTGTGTTGATTATACTGATTTCAATCGGGCATGCCCGAAAGATGCATTTCCTTTAGCAAACATAGACATGTTGGTCGACAACTTAACCAGTTATAAAATATTATCGTTCATGGATGCCTATTCAGGCTATAACCAAATCCCAATGGCCATAAGCGACAAGCATTGCACCGCTTTCATGACCAGCTCGGGCAACTATTACTACAACGTAATGCCCTTTGGTCTAAAAAACGCAGGGGCAACATACCAACGTATGATAAACAAAGTGTTCCCCAACTAAATCTGGGACATGCTCGAGGTGTATATGGACGACATGATCGTCAAATCCCGAGCAGATACCGACCATGCAACTCACCTCAAAGAAGTCTTTGCTCAAGCAAGACAATGTAAGATGAGATTCAACCCCGAGAAGTGTACATTCGGGGTCAAGGCAGGGAAATTCCTCGGTTTTTACTTGACAGAACGAGGAATCGAAGCTAACCCCGACAAATGTCGAGCCTTCTCCGACCTCCTGACACCCACGTCGAAAAAATCCATACAAGTTATGAACGGCATGCTCACCTTGCTATCCCGCTTCGTCGCGATATCCGCTCAGCACGCCCTCCCCCTTCTTCAAGCTCCTTCGCAAGGAGGCAGCCTTCGAATGGACCGAGGAATGTGAACAGGCGTTGCGCCACCTAAAACAAAGCCTATCCCAACCGCCCTTTCTATCACGGCCCACCATCGGGGAACCATTGTTCATATACCAGGCTGTCTCGGTCGAAGCTGTCAGCGCGGCTCTCATTCGCAAAATGTCCGACGGACAAAAACCCGTCTACTTTACGAGCAAAGCACTGCAAGGGCCCGAGGTCAGATACCAACAGATAGAGAAGGTAGCTCTAGCCCTTGTCAATGCGTCAAGGAGACTCAGACACTATTTCCTTGCTCACACGATCATAGTAAGAACCGACCAGCCAGTAAAGCAGCTCTTAGGACGACCTGACATGGCAGGTCGAATGTTGAAGTGGTCCTTGGAACTCTTTGAGTTCGACATTCAATACGAGAGCAGGAAAGCCCTAAAGGAACAGGATATGGCCGACTTCATCATAGAAATGACCGCTCACGACCCCCCGCAGGAAAAGAGCACAAGTGGATCATCTTCGTCGATGGAGCATCCAGCTCATCCGGAAGTAGCACGGGAATCCTCCTAGAGAACGAGGAGGGCGTGGTGATCGAGCACTCACTCACCCTCTCCTTTCCGACTTCAAACAACCAAGCAGAGTACGAGGCCCTGCTCGCGGTATTGAGGTTAGCCGAGGACCTAGGGGCACGTGAAGTGCAAATTTTCACGGACTCTCAGCTCGTCGCTTCCCAAGTCCAAGGGAGTTACCAGGCTAAAAACAACAGCCTCATTGAATACTTGAAATTAGTCAAAGAATGCATGAAGAAGTTCGACCGAGCAGAAATATCACACGTCTCGCGCGAGCAAAACACAAGGGTCGACATACTTTCAAAGCTCGCAAGCACAAGAAAGAAGGGCGGGAACAAATCGGTCATACAAAAATCCCTATCGCGCCCAAGCATCGAAAGAACCTCGACCCCTTTCGAGGTACACGCCATCGGAGACGTTTTGTGCTGGATGACCCCGGTGTTCAACTTCTTAACAAAGGGCGAGATCCCTTCAGACCAGACAGAGACGACCGCGACCAAATGTTGAGCGTCCTCCTACGTGGTGCTCGAGCACAAGCTATACCGCAGGGGATTCTCCATTCCCCTCTTGAAGTGCATCGACGAATCCACAGTCCCCGAGATATTACGGGAAATACACGAAGGGATCAACGCCCAACACATGGGCGGCAAGTCCCTAGAAAGGAAGGCTCTACGAGCGGGGTACTACTGGCCGACAATGCAGCAGGACGCCAAAGACCACATCAAGAGGTGCGACAAGTGCCAGAAGCACGCCGACATGCATCTCGCTCCCCCTCACGAGCTGAGCATACTATCGTCCCCGTGGCCATTTGCCTGGTGGGGGATGGATATCCTCAGACCATTCGTACAAGGGACATACCAAAACAAGTTCCTTATTGTGGTCGTGGATTACTTTATGAAATGGATAGAGGTCGAGGCCCTTGCAAAAATCACCTCGCACAACATCCTCCGCTTCTACAAACGAAACGTCCTCGCCCGATTTAGAATCCCGAAGGTGCTGATCACAGACAACGGTACCCAATTCACCGACCATGGGTTCCGAAGCTTCGTCGCCAAACTCGGGACCAAACAACATTTTACCTCAGTCGAGCATCCCCAAACCAACGGGAAAGCCGAGGCCGCCAACAGGGTCATCCTGCGAGGACTCAAACGCCGGTTAGGCGAAGCAAAAAGGGGATGGGTCGAGGAACTACACAACGTCTTATGGGCTTACTGCACCACGCCCCATTTGACGATAAGCGAAACCCCTTTTCGACTAACATACGACACCGAGGCCGTCATTCCCGTAGAAATCAGGGAACCCTCCAGGCGGACAGAGATGCCCATCGACGAGGAAATGAATGATGAAGCCCTTAGAGACAAACTCGATCTGGTCGAGGAAATTCGATCGGGGGAATCCCTGCGCGAGGCCACTTTGAAATAATGAGTAGCCCTGCGTCACGACGACAAGGTCATCAAACACGAGTTCCAGATCGGCAACCTAGTATTGCGAAGAAACCAAAAAGACTCCCGCAAAGGGAAATTAGCCGCAAACTGGGAAGGACCCTATCGCGTTCAAGGCGCTACAGGCACTGGGGCATATCACCTCGAGCAGTTAAACGGAGAACCGTTACCACGACCCTGGAACGCTGCTAAGCTAAAACAGTACTATAGCTAAATCCCTCAACCACTGAGGACTTTCGCTGGCACTCCGATATGCATCTCGCTCCCCCTCACGAGCTGAGCATACTATCGTCCCCGTGGCCATTTGCCTGGTGGGGGATGGATATCCTTTGACCATTCGTACAAGTTACATACCAAAACAAGTTCCTTATTGTGGCCGTGGATTACTTTACAAAATGGATAAAGGCCGAGGCCCTTGCAAAAATCACCTCGCACAACATCCTCCGCTTCTACAAACGAAACGTCCTCGCCCGATTTGGAATCCCGGAGGCGCTGATCACAAACAACGGTACCCAATTCACCGACCATGGGTTTTGAAGCTTCATCGCCAAACTCGGGACCAAACAACATTTTACCTCAGTCGAGCATCCCCAAACCAACGGGCAAGCCGAGGTCGCCAACAGGGTCATCCTGCGAGGACTCAAACGCCGGCTAGGCAAAGTAAAAAGGGGATGGGTCGAGGAACTACACAACGTCTTATGGGCTTACCGCACCACGCCTCATTCGACGACGGGCAAAACCCCTTTTCGACTAACATACGGCACCGAGGCCGTCATTCCCGTAGAAATCAGGGAACCCTCCAGGCGGACAGAGATGCCCCTCGACGAGGAAATGAACGATGAAGCCCTTAGAGACAAACTCGATCTGGTCGGGGAAATTCGATCGGGGGCATCCCTGCGTGAGGCCACTTTGAAACAACGAGTAGCCCTGCATCACGACGACAAGTTCATCAAACCCGAGTTCCAGATCGGTAGCCTAGTATTGCAAAGAAACCAGAAAGACTCCCGCGAAGGGAAATTAGCCGCAAACTAGGAAGGACCCTATGACGTTCAAGGTGCTACAGGCACCAGGGCATATTACCTCGAGCAGTTAAACGGAGAACCATTACCACGACCTTAGAACGCTGCTAAGCTAAAACAGTACTATAGTTAAAGCCCTCAACCACTGAGAACTTTCACCGTCGAACATCCACCCTTAGCCAACAAAGGGAAAAGTCTCGACCACGTAGGCAGGTCGAGGTACAGACCCGACCTACCACCCAAGTGACATACCGTCGTTCACCCAATAAGCCGAACGACAATTCCCGACAGGGACACCTTGATAGAGCTCCATTGTTGAAGTACCCACATGGAAGAACACCTAGCTCGCGATGGGCAGTTCACGCCACGAGCGTAGGACCCTGATCTGGGTCATACGTCCGACATGCGGGCTCCACTATGCACAATCGACACATTTCGAAGTGCGTCGATCCATCAAAGGGGTTGAAAGGATATCTCCGCTCGAGAACAAAAATTTAGCAAAATATTCATCACAAAAATGATAGTCGAACATTAGCCTAGATACGAGCAGGTTAAGGCAAAATAAACATCCATCGAAAAATATACGCACAAAACAGGTTAATAGTGAACTGGCCAAAAAGGCCGACGATGTTCAAGGTTACAAACTATGGCACAACGACCAAAAGAAATCAAGAATTAGCACGGGCACGCAGGCCCCAAAAATAAATAAAAACCAATACACGGGTGTTTAAAGTAATTTCTAGTAAACAACCACTAGTATTTTAATTTATTGATTATTATTGGTTACTTGCAGGATCGACTAGATTGATCCTAGGACACATGTGTCATAACTCAATTCTATGTTCATACCCATTATCTTGATGAATTTATATTGTATGTTAGTGTTGGATGTGATATTCTTAAGAAATATCTCTAAGACTGTCTATGGAAATAAACTGACTAAATGTATAAACGAAAGGCTTCGAATTAGACTTAAGATTTAATACTTGCATGTAAAGACAAGGAGTTTCTGAGAATATAATAGTTTCTAGAAATATGAAGTGTTTGAACAAAAGGATAAAGTAAGAGTGAAGTTTCTAAAGAGATAAAATGTGTGTGAAAGCAAGTAAAACAAGGAAATACAAGGAAATCGAAAGATTTAAGGACAGAAGTACTGTAAAAGTGAACGAAATATGAAAAGACTTGTATTGAAATTGTAAAGAATCATGATGTTCAATACGTACATTTTGTCTTCTAACTCGTTTCCCTTGAGTCACGATAATTTGAGTATTTGAGATTTTTTAGTACACGAAATCAACATCCCAAATATAACATGAAAACACCTATTTATAGTGTCCTGACCCTAACGGTCCTACTCTAAAATCATGCCACGTTCGAAGCATGCAGACTTCATACGTTTACTGACTTCCACGCGTCTTCTAAGAATGGCGCTCTTATTTGAAATTCGAAACCTGTGCCAATCGAAGCATTTTACTAATTTTCTTCGTTTCGAAATAAACCAATTGCCTGGACCGTTTCCAATTCTGGAACCCTTGCATAAAGGAACTCTTTATATTTTAAACACTAAAAAATCCAAATCAAAATCCATCATCTATCACTGGAAATCAAAGAGTCCTTTAGAACAATGGTTCTATATTTCCCACCAATATTCAACTTTGATATCAACCTCCTTGGGTGCTTATTCGAAATATTGTTTTGATAGTGGTTTCTTCTTTATTTGAAATAGCCAGCTAACAACGGGCATGCAGGCCCAAACAATAACTTGATGCTAAACATCCCCAGGACTACCGGCATCTACATCAGGAGACTTAGAAGGAGGCACAACCTGACCATCAATAATCTGGGACAGAAACCCGACTCCCTCGGTGTTCATGCCAGGATTTAGGACGGATAGCTGACTGACCGCGGCCTCGAACTCGTCGGCTAGGGCACCGACGCAGTCTGACTCGAGAAGGTGGATACAAGCAACCAAATCTGAATGGGTGCGCAAAGACGCTATCTCCTCTGGATCGTCATCAGCAGGAAGTATAGCAGCTTTTAGCTCCTCGATTTCCTTGGAAAACTGTTGGTTGTCGCTCTCCAACCGTTCCTTGTCAAGTTGGAGGCAATCCCTCTCCTCGGAAGCCTTCGCGGTCTTTTCCTTCTCCCCTGACTGCAGGTCGGCCTGCTCACGCAACATCTCCTCGAACCGCTCGAGATCCGCCTTTAACTTGCGAGATTTGGCAGCGAAAGCAGCCTTCTCTGTTTCTAACTCCCTAACACAGTCCGAGGAATCTGATCCTTCCCCTGCAAGGACCACAACCATCTCGGACATCTTCACTACACCGACCATGCTGGTGGCGAGGTGTTTCCTCCGGCCTTCTTTGTCGAGCCGTTTAATAATGTCGGCCTCGTTATCAGACACTGTCAGAGGAAACCCCTCGAAGAAATCCTTTTCTGCAAAGCAGGGCGGTAAGCCAAAGGCCCGGGCAGCTACGGGCTCATCGCCAGTTTCCGCTCTGCTCTCTGTCCGACCTCCCTTCCTGCCAACCAGCTCGGTCTGTTGCTCGGCATTGGGAGAGCCTAAGGACCCACTGGATGCATCTCCTCTTGAACCAGCTGGCGGGCCCATCCGCGTGGCCTGCGGTGCCCTCACCAGCCTCTTGCTTATCTTTTTGTCCTGGGTCAACTTCAACAGCCTCTCTCGACGTTCTGCCGTGTGACCTGCAAAGGATAGCGAACCCCGGTTAGCTACAAGCGATTAAAGGCAATGAAAATGGAATAACAAGAGCAGAAGCAAGAAACCTAAGAGATCTACGGCCTGCCCGTAGGATTGGAATTCGACGAGCGCCTTGGTATTGATATGGTGCGCCTAGAACGTCGGGTAGCCATCCTCATCAAGAATATCACCCCCTTCCCTCGTGACCCACCGGGCAGGGAAAAAGCCATCAACAAACTTGCAAAGGACAACACAGGCCTCGTCATCCTCGACACTCATGCTCCCCACAGGGGTATGATAGTGCTCGGTGCCTTGCTCATAATGACCCGAGCACCAATGGATTGGGAACCTGGAGATCCGCCCGACTGCGGGACTACCCTCAGCATCCACAAGGGGCTCCCCGTCCCCGTCGACCACCATAGTTTCCAATTCGAATAGAGAATCCAGGGCCGTTTGGGTGGTCGGCTGCAACACGTACCATTTATTTTTGAAATCCCTCACCGAGTCCATGTACATCCTAAACAGTCTCTTCGACTGTTTAAGGGATACCCAGTTGTGTTTGCCTCCTCGAGACTGACGTTGTAGATGAAAAACCATGAAGAAAAGGGGAATCGTCGCCCCAATTCTCAAGAAACGGCAGGTCAGCTCGAACGCCCGGAGGAAGGCGATCGCGTTGGGGTGGAGCTGCGAGGGGGCCAGGTTCAGATGACTGAACACCCCAACTTGAAAGTCACTAAAAGGCAGCCTAAGACCGAGATCCCTGAATACAATCTCCTACATAGAGAATTCATATTCAGTGAACTCCGAGCAGATATGGGCGTCAATCATCGACCTCGTTATTCTAAAATTCTTTTGAAAACCTTCCTGAGTGCCGCCGTGCTCAACGACGGTATAAGCTCGTCGACTACGATGGCAGTACGCCGAAGCAATTCCCCGGGGCTCAGCGCCCACCCAGTTTAGCGTAGGGTCATCAATGGTGTCGACCAAGGTAACGTTCTCTTTTGTACTTGCTTCCTCGACCTCATTATGTCTCGAGGATTCCGGATTATCGGCCATTTACCTGCAAAGCATAGGAAACTGGTGAATTCGACAGCAAATCCGCGTGCCTGCCACAAAGGCAGGAAGAAGTACACAACACTCAGATCGAAACTAAAGCCGAACACCGACACCCCAGCTCCGACCATGCATCAACCATGGATAGCACGAGCGTAACATGAACGCCCCGGGCGAATCACGAATCACGCGACCAAGTTCCTGACTTCGCCTACCTGACACTAGAATACTGCGAGGAGACTACCCTACATACTTCCTAAAAAAGGATGAATATCCCGACCAGTTCATGAGTATGTCGACCAAACGCATGAGTATCACGGGCAATATCATGAATTATATGCCTAAAACTATGAATATCTCGAGCACATTCATGAATCAGGCGCCTAGCGCGCTTAAATCTACCGGGCATTACTTCCAAATACAGGTTTCTAGTATCAAAAGTATCATCAAAGCTATCTACAACACAGAGAAACAGGAGGAAGGGACACTTACTTGGAAGAAGAGGAGTACAAACAATGGTGGTTGGAGTAATCAACGACGAACAGTGTGGCGGTCTCAACGGCGTTACGGGAACCAACGACTGTGGAAACAGAGAAATAAGGAGGAGCGTGAAGAGGAGAAATAGATTATGGGCCCAAGGGTCCTATTTATAGAGATGACATGGAATGTGAAACGTCGCACCGGGGAGACACGAACTTCCACCATCCTCGACACCTACCCGCCTAGGCAATGATGACCCTATTTACTAGGGCGGAGTTGCAGTTCCCAAGGACTATGCCACGTGTCCGTCAGATGCAGCCCAGAGATCCCTGCGAGATTTCTCGAGCACGCTTCGAAAGGCAAAGCCACGGGTCGGGCATTGGGTCCCTGCGAAAAAAGCAAGCTAAGATCAAGTCATAACTCCTGTCCCAGGAACAACGACTTGGGGGGCTCTTGTTCTGGACTGGGCCCGCCTTGGCCCAAAGTGCAAATAAAGGCCCAGATCCAGGCAGCTCCTCGGGGAGTGCTCATAATCAGACCATCCCAAACGTGCCCGACCACAGACCCTAGTGGCAATGCCCGCCGTTACCCGTAACGAGTAGCGTCCCCGACCAAGGGCACTCCAGCTCGAGTCTTGCTCGAGCATCCTCCCCGTAGGGCAGATTTTGTCCCCTCCGAACGCTACGGGATCCTTAAAGCCCCGAAAAGACCGTGTCTTCGTCCTTCCTCATTCTTCGTAGAGCACCATCCAGGAAGGGGACCACGTGCGGGTCCCCACTGCACACGTAGAACCTGGCAGTCCCTTTATTGGGTCAGTTCTGGTCGGCCCAATGGGGGGACCTTGGCCCAACGCTGGGGCTATAAATACCCTATGTTCCAAGAGGGTCAGGTATTCATTCATTACACACCTACATACTTTTTGCCTGCTGATTCTGTCTCTCATTTTATCATCGGAGTGTCTTGTAGGTACCCCCCATCTCATTCAAATCCAGTTCGAGCCAACTGTGACGGTCCAAGTCTGATCTGGTAAGATCATGATGCAATGTGGGTTGTCAATGATTCTACTCATACTTTTAATGGTGTGTAGTATTGTTCTCAATCTTTATCATTATCTTCGTACAAAACCCAAATTGCAGTTAGAAGCATTTTTTTCTTGTGTCATTTTGAGACCTGCACAAAGTAGATATGGGGCTTCATACCAGCAACAAGAGTGACCTCACTAATTTGTTGTGCAGAGGTGCATTTCCTGTGATCTGTCCATTGTCTGTGATGCATATTCTTACTTTGGACGGTCTTATTACTGTTATACAGGGAATGGTTGAATGAATAATCAATTTTCCTTTACCCTTACACTAGCTGTGATGAACTGGATATTAACTCCCATATTGACTGTGCCCTGCTACAAAGAAAAAGAAAGGGAGGAACCGTGAGTTCAAAACTCAGAAAATTAGAAACACCATTAACTCAGAGTAAGACAAAATAGAAGATAAATTCAGTTTAGCATAAAAGAGAGGGAATATGAGTTTGAAATTCAACGAGAAAAAATATTGTGCCCTGCACATATCAGAAAATCAGGAGAGTAACAGAACTAACAAAAAAAATAGATTTCAACTAACATCTAACCGAATTCCAGCTCAGCTCTAACCTCCTAACTACTTCTAACAAATTTATAGCAGAGATCTATAACAAAAAAACCTAACTGACTAATTTGCAACAGAAACTGTATAACTAACTTCTACTAACTAACAAATTCAATCCTAACAAAACTTCTCAGTTATAACAGAAAATCAAAACCTCTAACCAACCGCATAATTATTTTCCAGCTCAACCTATCAATTTCAATCTCCTCTGTCAATCTATAACAGAAATTCAGAAGCCAAAGGCTGAGATTACTTACTTGTAACAAACTTCACAGGATATAACAGAAATCTCCCTCAATTGCTTTGGGCTTGAACCAGAGGAGAATCACCAAAGTTCTGAAAAAATCTCTCTACTCTCTCTGAAACAAATCTTTATCCACACTCTTATATCTTCATCAACATGCGTTCATCTTCAACCGAATTCCACTCTATCATCTTCTGCAAATTCATCACGAATCTATGGCCACTTCAACCTTCATCATCTTTGCATTTTCATCTATGCAAATCACAATAATAGTATAACGCTTCTACAACAACATAACAACTATCGTCATCATCTTCATTTTTCCAAGACGCACCAGAAAAGGAAGTAGAGGAAAGTTTAACAAAGGAGAAGCGGAAGGTTTGGAGTATTACCTTCGTCTTCTCTGAGTTCTCTAGATTTTGTTCTCCAAAGCCAAGAACCACCGGAGTTCACTTCCGGAAGGTAAGCTTCTATCGTCTTTTCTTCATCCTCTTTCGGCATATGCTTCCTACCATGATATAGAGTGAGGGACCATAAATGTTTCCCCCATGGTCACTGAGGCAGCATCGCCTTCATCTTCATGTAACTGCAGTTTTTCAGAGTTTTAGGGTTTGCGTATAATGTTGGATTTAGATGTGTAGGGTGATAATTAGAGGAAAAGAAGATCAGATTTGAATCATAGAGACGGTTAAATAATGAAGCTTTGTCTCCGAAAATCACTCTGATGAGAAGGCGATGATTGAAGGAGAATGCCGATTTTAGTTTGTGAAGGAGAATGAGCTGAGCTGTCACTTTGCTTTTACGCTAATGACATGATTAAGCGACATTGTTCCCATTTCTTCTCATTCCTTCTGTTTAATTCTATCATTTTTTTATAATCAAATAAATGAAGCTGACTAAGTTAAAAAAGAATTGGTCTATGTTGGATTGAGGTTAGTTACTGGGCCGAGTTGCATTTTATGCCTAAGCCTAATAGCTTTTTTGGGACCTGAAGCTTTGATGCAGAAATAAAAATTTAGGTGTTGTTGTTGGATTTGAGTGAAAGAGCTTTAGGTTCACTGCATTTCTCCTAGGCCCATTACCATCATTTTTGGCATGTTAAAGCCAAGTGAACAAAAAACATCATTATGGACTATTGTTGTTAGGCCTAGAGTCCTAGTTTCGGCTTTTTCTTCTACACCCCCTGAACTATAATTTTCACCCCCTGACTTTTTCTAATTGTTTTAGTTTTTTTTTCTTTTAGTTTAATTTTATCTATATTTTTGTTATGATAAAAAAGTATAAAATCAATAAAACTTGTTAAAACTTCTTAGTTGATTTTAGGAATTAATTCTTTAGTTTTGATAAAATTTTCCTCACACAAAAAAACTAATAAAAAGATACTTTTTTCTATTAGTTTTTGTTCATATTTTACACCGTTTTGCCTCGTTATTTTTGATGCGTTTGTTCATTATGCAAGGTACATTTTGGTGCTTTCGATCATGTAATATAACAAGTTGTTATGTGATTGAAGCATACGACTTATGATCTCTTCTGATGCGACATGCCTTACCTCTCATTGTCCTAAGAAATTCATATCATATTATTTGTTTTACAGATGTATGTGATATTTTATGATACTTTGTGCAGAAATTTCTGATTACGCGTTGCCTTCGCAACACGCGTTTGCTTTTATCTAAGTTGGATATCATTTCTGACTTAGTTTATTTCTTGGTGAATCTTTCTCGACGCGTACTCCTTGATTCTTCATTGCTTTCGTCCACTTTCGATGATTCGCTTTCTTTTGGTAGTCGCCGCTACTGCTTTTACATTTTCCCGCACTTTATCGCATTTCTTTACCGCTTTTTAGATATCATGAGAAGTAGGAACTTTACTGCTTTCTGATTCCATGAGAAGTAGGAATAGAGATGTATGACATGGGTCTTCGTTGCTGATCATGTCAGGAACCCTTCTGGTTTATTTAAAGACCCGTTTAGGGAAATTCCGCACTATTTGCCATTGTGTACTACTTGTGTGTAGTTTATTTAAAACCCTACCTTTGTGTAGGTATTTTGTAGGTGTGTTTACATTTGTACTCGCATATGTTACAAATGATAATTCCTAAAAAGAAGGTGAGCAGAAAGGGTTCACAATCAACCCCCACATTTCGTCCGTGTCATCCTTAGCTCGTGACGCACCACGATGCTTCCGAGTTATGCCTACTCTTGTTATCGAGTCGTCAAGTGGAAAAGGGTTTCGTAATTGAACCCCCACACCTTGTCAGGAGTTCGCATTGGCCGATGCTGATACTCTGTGATTGTTCATGTTACCTTTTGTCTCCTATCTCGATCTTATATATCTTTGTTAGGTGTTCAGTCGCTTTGGACATCACATTTTTGTTTTAAATCCTATTCCTAATTGTTTGCTTCGGGTGATTCTCTCCAATTAGCTAAAGCATTTATCTTCTTTTATATTTCACTCCCGCTTGTTTGTCTCAGGTGATATGCTCCCCGTGACTAAAGCATTTTGCTTCTTTTTTTTACCATTTTTATGTGTGCACTCTTTCGAGCTTGTTTGCTCACTTGCTTTCTCTACCATATTCCCTTAGGATGTGCTTGTTCCTTTCGGATGTAAGTTAGACCTTAGGTTGTAAACCGTGTATACTAACATTAGGTAGACGTTTCCCTTTTATCAACCCAAACTTTAGGACCACCATTGTATAATAACATTAGGATTAGAAATAAGCTAGTCTCTCGTAGACTCTTTTCTTCCCATTTTGCATATGCATTAAAACTAAAAAAAAATTTCTTAGCAAATCATAAAACATCTTGAGCATACTTAAACCCTTTTTCAAGGTAACAAACCACAAACCAATCATACGTGGTATCTTGCCTTGAGGGTGTAACTCAAAACCATTTTCAAGTAAGGACATGTTAATTTACTTTTGTGCCAATGCATAAGTCTCCAAAGGTCGAGCTGCGGTCGAAGGTAGAATTAATATTGTTCGTAAAAAACATAAACAAACAAAAATATGAGAGCCAAACTACGGTAAATATGGTTCCTCAAAAAGGATACTTAGGCATTATGGTATGGCCCAATCGAGTACAAATTTATTTTCCCTACATTATTTTCTCATTTCTTTTGCATGCATTCTTCCTCAGTAATAAGAAGTAAGCATAAATTAAGCACACCCATAAGATATATAACAAGAGTGGATAACAAAGAGTACTACGAGTGTGTGAGGTGCTAATACCTTGCCCTCGCGTAATAGACTCCCTTACCCGATCTCTAGGTCGCAAGACTGTGACTTCTCCCTTCTCAAGTTTTCTCGATGTTTACCTTTCCCTTCATGTGGATAAAATACGTTCGCTAGTGACTTCATTGTTTGATGATTTTCAGCCGGTTGTTTCAAAAGTGAGCTAGCGTCACATTTTGTGTCTCCACATAGCGCTCTGTCATTATAGATTTTATCCTATAGCGAGTTAGTGTCACAATAAGATCCTCCATTAATGTTTCGAGAGTGGAATTTTGGGATTCTTGTGACTCCTTAAAATATTGTGCGTGGTGATTGTAGAAGAAATTTGGTTGAGGATAAGTTAGCATTGTATTGTAATCCTCCAGTAATATTTCGAGATCGGATTTATGGGATTCTTGCGACTCCTCAAAATGTTGGCGATGGTAGTTGTAGAGGTAATTTGAGTGAGAGTAAGTTAGTGACACGTTGAAATCCTCCATTAATATTTTGAGGTCGGATTTATGGGATTCTTGTGAGCACTCGAAATACTAAGAGTGGGAGTTATAGAAAAATTTAGGTGATACATAGTAATTAAGGTAAGAGTGCCTTAGTCTATACAATGCAACAAGGCAAATAATAATATTGATTGTTCATCCCCGACAACGGCGCTCAAAACTTGATGGGTCCGTAAGTGCAAGGAAATATCAAAGTAATATAAAAGATTGTTGAATCCATAGAGACCAATGGCAACCTACTATAATCTATTGTCGCTTTGTAAAGCTAAGGCTAATGAAGAATTGGATTAGGGAAGACTAAGAAGTAAAATTGAAATAAAACAAAGATTAAGATAAATATAAGAAAAAAGAGAGACCAAAATATGTATTCCGTGTACCTCAAAGACTCTGTAACTCGTTGGCTTATAACAATGTTAAAAAAAATATTTAGTAGAAAATATCAGCTTAAAGACTAAACCTCACACTCTCGTGGTTTTGAATTAAGTCATGTTCCTTAACCATGGGATTTTTCTCTCGCTCGCCCATTATAATCGAGGAACATATTTTGAAAACTAAACAAGTTCTAGTTAATCCTAAAGCGCTCTCGTTGTGTTTATGATTAATGCATAGTTTATACTATTCGGTTCAACCCCCGCGCTCTTGCAGTTCCGACTCAAACCTTAGTTAATTTCCCACTCTCTTTAAAAAATAGTGTTAAGTAACCTCTCACTATTGTGACAAATCTATTTAAATTAAGTTTAAAAACAAAGACCAAAATTGAATTTTCAAACAGATATTAAGCCAACTTATTACCGAGTCCCATCGTGAACGACAATTCTCACATACCAGATTCAAGACAAATTAGCTAAACATGAAATTAAGCGTAAACAAAATAAACATAAAGATCACAATTAATTATAACATGGAAATTAAATTAAACAAACGAAACAATAGAAATGAGAAATGCAAAAAAAAAAAAAAAGAACCTGTAAAAGTAGAAATAAACGAAATTGGAATTAACTTATGAAATTATCTTCGCACACAATAACAAGAACTGAATTCATAATATGCCTTCACAATGACACGCTTGACAATCAGGTACATAATTGAAATAAAAGAAAACATCACCTAAAACTAATGGTGTGGTAGTTCCTCGATGTGAGAAACTACCACTTTTAAAAGTAAACTTTTCTGCTTAAAACATTTAAGAACAAAACTCTGCCTTCATACGGAAAAATGGTCGACCCACTTTGAAATTTTCAAGAACTCCCTTTTATAACTCTCTGCTAAATTCTCATAACTTCCTTGGAGACAATTCAGGAATTCGTGACTTCATGGCCAAAATATCCGGAAGACTTTGTTTGTTAGAGAAATATTAGGGGACTGGGTTCGTTTGGTTACGTGGAGAAAAATCATTAAAATACGTGGCTTGGAGAAACATAGTCGTGGTGAGGGATACTGTTGTAACCCAAAATTTTTCCTCTCACCTATCAAGAATTTGCTCACAAGATCTCCTTGGACTCAAGACTGCACTAGGGTTTGATCAGCTCAAGACACCTCCTTATGCACTGATGACCCAAAACTAGGGTTTGAGTTTGCACATGGATTTTGGAACTTCTAATGCCCCATATGACTTTCATGGATCATTATGGACCCCCAAGATTACTCATGTCAAGTTTCAAGTCTTGGATCACATTTTTGATCAGTCAATGTAGCAGTTGACCTAAAAATCAACTGTATTGGGGAAAAAGTCAACCATGGCCAATTTACAGTCAAACTTCATAATTTTTTATCCATACCAACATTTTAAACTTATATGTATCATTTGATCAAGTTTGGACCACAACTCCTCAAGAAATTTGATCAAATCTCCAAAAGGGCAAAATGGTCAAAATTAGGGTTTTGACTGAGAAGGGGCAATTTCTAATTTTTGACCTAGCAAATGATCAATTGGTTTAAGGCATGATCTCAAGAGTCCAATTGCATAATTTTTACCTAATGACATGGTTCAAAACATTGCAAGTCCATTGGATTGACAGATGAATCTTTCAGTCAACTGATCAAAAGTCAATTGTATACTGAAAAGTCAAACTTTGACTTTTTGGTCAAATTCAAGTGCCAAGGATCACAATTCATCAAAACATGTCAAAATATGAAACTTATTCATCAAGAAATAAAAGAGTCGAGATTTCATTTTGAAAAGTCAAAATTTCTAAACTTAGAAATTTTTCTAAGTGTTGGAAATTTCATATTTTTTTATAACTTTGAGCCAAATTTTCACTATGATGCAAGATGATTCAAGAGAAACTTCCAACATGAAAGTTGTTGATATCCAATAAATCTACAACTTTTCTTTACACAACTCCTTCCAAAAATGCTTGGATCTGAAGTTATAATTTTATGAACGTATGGTCATAAAACTAAACACTTAGTGAAATTTTGCCCTAATTTGGTCAGGATTTTAACCCAACTTCATGGCACTTTTTCATATAGTTCCAAGGGGAATATTCAAAAGCAATTCAAATATGGGTTGTAGAGAAAATTGCAATATTTCCAAAATGTCCAAGAACTCCTTGAGATCGTTCTTGAGTAGGGAGAATCGAAGAGATGGAGTTAGGGTTTTGTCACTTGAATTACAAGTCATTTTGGATGAACACATGAACCAAATCCATGCTAGACTGCATAATCTTTGCTTTGCAGGCCTCAAACTTGTTTGTCACTCCATAATTAAATTTTTACGCAGCTGTTAGGGCTTTGATCCAAGCAATTAAGCTATTATCCAAGTTGCATTTCCATTAATGGCACAAAGTTGACATTACCATTCTTGTAAAGCAAGATTTTTGCATAAAGTTCATTCTTGAGCCTCTAACTTGTTCCATCTGATCACACTCCATCCACAAAGTCAGAAGCAAGCTTGTTTAAAGCATAACCACTCTATCTTAGCAAGTACACAAAGCTTTGAAACTTGAATTTCTCAAAAATCACATGTTATGCATAAACTTGTGATTTTGAATTCTGATCAACTAGAGCATTCCAAACTTGTTGCTTATAAATAGAGTCACTATTTGTGAGCTAGAGGACGAGCTTGAACACCCTGAAATACCCAAAAACTCTCTCAAATAAGAAATTGCCCAAAATTTTTATTGTTGCATAGTTTCTGACCTTGAACTTCAAACTCACATTTCCCTTGTACGTTTCTTGGCCTTTTAGTTTCTAAAGCTTCCTTACATCAAGTGTAACCTATCCATGTCCCTGTTTCATTACTGTAACATCATTTACCATATCCTCCATAACCAAAAACAGAGCATTGCACATTGACTTCTCCAGGTCATTTCAGCCACTCTCAACTCAAGCAAATCATTGCATTAGCTTCCTAGGACCTCAAGGAAGTTGACCTGACCATCACCACTGCCTGAAACAAGCTTAAAATCCAAACACGATTTCCATTTTTGAGGTAAGTTTTCTTAACTTGGAACTCTTCATACAGGCATCATCAATAGTTTATTTGTGAACAAAACATGTAGATATCATTGCCCTGAAGCTAACCATGTCCTTAGTTTCCATTAATTTTGCTTAAGCTTAGAGAATTTTGAAACTGAAATTTCTGAAATTTCTAGGGTTCAAATTAGGGCCATTAAAATTCATGCTTATCTTTGATCTATAGTTCTAATACTTTACATTTCTGGAATCGTGAGAAAATTTGCTACAAGTTTCATGTTTATAGTTTTCATTTTTGATGAGAAATGAGCAAGTTACAGTTGGTCTGGCTGGAGGTTGAAGATGAAGTCTTCAGGGCATATTTTACCTTACATATTTATTGTTTTGCTTATATTAACGGATGTATAGCCACCCCAGTGGTAGAAATGTGCGCCTGTAACCTATGGGACCTGGGTTCGAGCTCCAGTGGTACCCTTTTCATTTTTTCATATTTTCACTTTTCTGATTTTTGTGTTTTTGGCAGGCGCTGGGCCCCTTTGGGCCTGGTTTGTTTTTGTTTTTGCTAGCTGACATCTCTATGGACTAATGGCACCTCTGGCCCAAGTTTGTTTATTTTTTTTTATTTTATTTCATTTTTATTTTCTTAAATATATTTTTCTAAATACTAAAAAAAAATCATAAAATACAAAAAAATGATAGATTTATATTTTGACTCATTTTATTTTATTTTTCTCACAAAAAATATTTTTATTTATTATACTTTATTATACTTTATTAAATAATCTTGTAAACTTAATTAATATTATATTTTCATTTATTTGTTTTTTCACACCATTTAAAATACATTATTTTTTATATAAAAAAAGACTAAAAATATTTTATAATGCTATAAATATTTTTAAGATCAAAATACTAAGAATATTTTTCTTAAACTTATTTTCTTTTGATTAATTAATAAAACTAGGTTTTTTTGCTTAAAATCTTTCCTTAATAAAATTCAAATTTAATTAATTATTTTCTTTATTTAATTAGGTTAAGATAAAATCATTTTTTCATGAAAATCAAACAAAGATACATTTCCTTTACATCTTGCATTTTTTGTACATTCATTCATTTTATACTTTGTATTTATTTATTTCCTTGTACATTGGTATTAATTCAATATGGTTGTAATAGACTAATTATGTTTAAATTCTTGCAATCCCCATTCATGAATTTGTATATCCCCCTCCCCACAAATGTTATAATAGTGTAGTAACTTTCAATTTCGCAATTTATCACTTTTATATAACATGCTAGTAATTAAGGTTTGTATGGAAAGACTAAAACCAATACTTAGAAAACCCTAATTCAAGACAAAAATAAGCATGAAAACAATACACTTACACACAAGCACCCCTAGGGTTATTCCACTTGGTTGCCTTATACAAAATAGCCATATTACACATGTAAGGTATCTTAGCAAAAACAAGCAAATACAAGATCATAGTCCCTCGACGACGCTATCTAAGTTGCCTTACAAATGATCATAGTCCTTCAAAAAGAATGCTAAGATACCTTGCAACATTGCTAATCATGGTTATACGATGACCCACGCCCGTCCCGTTTACATCCAAAGATAGGGTTGCTTACCAAATCAATGGTAAGACAACAATGTCATAGGAAAAGAAAATGAACAAGAAAGACATTTGAGTAGGTAGATTGCTCCTAATTACTTGCTCCATTTCAAAACAAACATCCTTGCTATTTTCAAAAATAATCACCTACACTTTCAAACATCTTACAAACTTGAAAACATTTTCAAAAGATCAAAATCTTTGTATACATTCTTACAAACAAGAATCATTACAAAGATTGCCTAAACAATATCCTCTTTACAAAATACTTTCAAAAACCACACAAAGCATAATTTCAAACAAAAAGCAAGTGACCTGGCAAGTAACTAAGAGCCCATGGAAAACCATGGATGAAAAGGGTTCTAATACCTTCCCTTTTCATAATCTACCCCCCGAACTCAAGAAACAATCTCAAAGGTTTTTCTTGTGCTTTTTCACCTTTCCTTTTGGATAAAAGAAAAGTCGATGGCGACTCTTGCTAACCGCAACATTTGCGATCAAACGCAAAACCCTCAAGTCAGTTCTCCCACCGTACCACAGCTACACTAGGTATGGCGAGGGCCACGGGGAGTGTGGCGAGGGCCACAAGCCTAAGTTCTACTTTTTTTCTGTTCTTTTCTTATTTCTTCCATTTTTCTCAGAACCTTTTCCATTTCTCTATCTTTTTCTCTTTGAAGCTTTGTGTTAGAAAATACCTGAAATAAAATAGAAATACTGATATAACATGACATAAATAAATAAAAATGATAACATAATTCATGCGAGTCGAGTCGAATATACAATATAATTTCACGTTATCACAACCAAGCAATTTAAACACATCCACAACTCTGATTCTGTCTGGGATTTAAGAGAAGAAGAAAGAAGAAAAAGTATGACCTTTCCACCCAGAAACCCTCTTCAACGAAGAGAAAAACATCCCACCTAGAAGCCATCTTCCTCAAATCTCTACCACAGACCTGATGCCAATCTATCTAAAACTAACAATAGATCAGCTAACCCTCCAAAGGAGATCTAGAGAGAAGGGAGACTCTCTCTCTCTCTCTTCATTGTTTCATTATACATTAGTCCTGGTAGTTAGTAGTTCTAAAAGGTTTATGCTTGCTATTAATAGAGCATTTCAATTTATCAAAATAAAAAGGCTCTAAATGGTCAAATCTATTACAATGAAAGTATTTATAAACAATTCGATTCACTTTCTTCTTATTTAACACTTTACTATGCGTTCTATCAGATTCAGTGGCGGTACCAGGGAGCTGTTGTGGGCCACAACCCAACCCTAAAAAATTAATTTTTTAATACCCTTACAAAAATATATTATTATACGAGTTTTATTAGGGGTGTGCAAAATATCCGATTATGAGGCCAAAAATCATAATCAAATCTAAATTCATTTTAAATATCCAGATATAATTAAATGGTTATCAACCGGTTAATTTATAAATAATTTTGTTATCCATCAATGAATCCAGTTATAATCTTGTTCTTATCCAAAATCTCCGAATAAAAACTGACTACTTGTTTCGTTCACCCACATTTTTAGGTAAACTGATTTTCAGTAACCACGACTTGATATGTATTTTATTCATTAATCATAACTTTATCTTCTATAATTTTCTTTGATTGTAGCTTCTTGAATAAGCTCAAACCCTTCTAATAATTTTGATTAAACATGTTGGTATATGAACAAGATTTGGTTTGTAACAGAGTATTTGTGTGATACCTAAAATATTGCAAGAAACACTAAAAAAAGGAGCAATTGATAAAAAGGAAAATTGTTAATAACATGTTTCAATTTATGGTTGCTTGGGGTGAACAACTTGATCTTTATGTTGTTTTGAATTGAATGTTTTCTTGTTTTTGATATTTTGTATTGTGAGTTGGATTGTGTGATGCTAGTGTAATTGTAATGGTAATTCGAAGTTAAACAAAATCAAATCATTAATACTTTTAGTAGGCATTTTAATTTTGAGTTCTTTTAAATCATGTAAAGTTTAATAATCAATTAAAATCCAAAATTTTAAAATATTGACCTAAAAAATCAATTTTAAAAATAAAAATATTCAATTTATAAAAAAAAATCAGTGAAACTAAAAAATAATCAGTTTTTAATTAAATTTATAAATAACAGATTCAAAAAATGATTTTAAAATTTTTGTAAAAAAACTGGTTATATAACCATAATTGAATTTATAACTAGTTCAATAACCGATTTTAATTTAAACGTGATTATGGTTATATTTTTAATCCATTTAAATGGTTTACAAGTTGTTATCATTTGGTTTTTAAAAATATCCAACCAAGCACACCCCTAAATTTTATACTATTGAATATATTGTTAGCAGACGCCCCCGCCCTCTAATGTTATCGTTTATTTTAGTGGTCCACCCTGCATTTGTTTTTCTCGTACCGCCACTGACCGGACTTAAACCTCAATCCAATTTTATTTAAGAAAGACATTTGACTTGATAAAATCAATTCAAGGTTTTATTTACCCTTAGTATACACTACGTCAAAAATAAGATTAGAAAGCACACCTAAGGCAGCGCTTCTTATCAAAAGTGCTGCTAAAAGTCCATTTTAAAAACACGAGAATTTGGTCGTATACCTTAGACAACGCTTTCTAAAAAAGCGTTGCCTAAGAGGGTGAATGTGGTTTGATGAAGCGCTGCAAAAGGGGGGTGTTAGAAGCCTTTTTAAAAGTGTTGCCTAAAGGGTGGGCTTACGCAGTGCTTTATGAAAGCGCTGCCTAAAGGGGGTGAATGTGGTTTGATAAAACGCTGCTAAATGGGGTAGGTACTGAAGCGCTACCTAAAGGGTGAGCTTACAAAGCGCTTTTTAAAAGTGTTGCCTAAAGGGTGGGCTTAAGCAGCGCTTTGTGAAAGTGCTGCCTAAATGGGGGGGGGGGTGAATGTGGTTTGATAAAGCGCTGCTAAAGGGGGTAGGTACTGTAGCGCTTTGGAGAAGCGCTGCCTAAAGGGTGGGCTTACAAAGCGCTTTTTACAAGCGCTTCCTAAAGGGTGGGCTTACGCAGCGCTTTGTAAAAGCATTGCCTAAAGGGGGGGGGATTAAGCAACGCTTTCTATTAGAAGCGCTGGCTAAGGGTGGGCTTACACAACTCTTTTGAAAGTGTTGCCTAAAGTCCTGTTATAAAAAAAATAAAAGATGCCCAGTATCACAGTAACGTTATTATTTTCAGAACACCATTTTCACGAACCCTAAGCCTAACACAGTACGAACCCGCTGCCTGAAGTTCCATTTTTTTCGTTTGATTCTAAACGAAAATTGTTTCAACCTTTCTATAAGGTTCCCATACTTCTTCCATTCAAGACCGTTTCATCATTTCTTCCATTCACAACCAATGTTCTCTTCTCCTCTAGGTATGATTTTTTTATATATTTGATAATGTTGATATATAATGTTGCATTTGGTTTAGTCGATAGTGTTGATTTAGTGTTGATAATGTTGCATTATATTGTGTTTTGTGTGGCACGTGGTTTTTGCATGTAAGGTGTTTTTGAAAATGTCACAATGAGTTTTGGATGTAAGGTGTTTGTGTAAATGTCACAATGAATATTGCATGTATTTATTGAGAGAAAATATGTTCCTATACAATTAATCGAGCTATAAATTTTGGTTTGAGAGGTTGTCGTAATAACACTTATAGTGTTGAAATTGAAAGCACTTCACATAGAGTTGAAATTGAAATTGAAAGAACTCATATAGTTGATGGTGTAAAGTTAATAATATAAGTGATTATTTGATGATAATGTAAAGTTGAAACGATAATATAAATATTAGTTATAATATATAATAGAAACGATAATATATATTCTTGATGGTGTATAAATATTAGTGATAATATAGATATAAATATTAGTGATGATTTTTGACGGTCATCGATAATATAAATATTCTTGATGCATGGTGTATAAATATTAGTGATTATTTAATATTGTTTTATTAGTTTAATATTGTTTTATTAGTAAAATATATGTTAAAAAGAATATTAGTGATTATTTAATGGTGTACACATATATGTTTAATATTGTATAAATATTCTAATGTAATTCTTATTCTATAGATTTTTTTTATTATAATGAAATTAATTGATCATTTATATAGGTTACTTGTGAAGAGTGGAGTTTCTTAGCATTTCCAAAAATATTACACTGTGTGGTTTCAGAAGTTGTTGACTTCTCTATAGGTATTTAGTTGTTCTTTTAATTTGCTATAGTTGCTTGAATAATTATAATATTTTTATTTTTGATGAATATTCCTAATTGGTATTAAGCTTTTTAGTCTCTGTTCTTTTTTTTTTTTAAGTATTGTTTTTGTTTAGCTTACTTAATAGTAAAACCATGGATAAAAAATAAATGTCTGCCAATCGATTGTCCAAAGAGTACGAGAATGGGGTATTGGAATTTGTTAAGTTTGTTGTTGAACATGCCGAAGACGCCAATTGAATGAAATGTCCTTGCTTAAGTTGTTGTTTTGTGGGTCGGGTTGATGCAGTTGGGATGCGATCGCATTTATTGAGGCGTAAAATTGATCGAAGTTACACATGTTGGATATTCCATGGTGAGAAAAGTAACGAGAATGTTGAACTGGGGGATAGTATGACATATGCTTCAGACGAAAATGACACAGCTATATATGATTATGATCGAGTCGAAGAGATTGCAGAAGCACTTGAAGAAGATCTTCAGGATTGTCCCAAAATGTTTGAGAGGTTGGTAAGCGATGAAGAGAATCCGTTGTATAAAGGATGCACTAAATTCACAAGATTGTTTGCGGTATTAAATTTGTACAACTTAAAGGCGGACAATGGATGGTCGAATAAAAGTTTCAGAGTTATTATCCATTATGAGAGATATGCTTTCGGAGGATAATGTTCTTCCTAATCGAACCTATGAGGCCAAAAAAAATGTTGTGCTCTATTGGCATGAGCTATGAAAAGATACATGCTTGTCCAAATGATTGCATTTTGTTTCAAAACAAATATGCATCGTTAAGTGAGTGCCCTAAATGCGATTTATCTCGATATAAGAAAAAATTATCTCCAGCAAAAGTCTTATGGTATTTTCCTATAATTCCGAGATTTAGATGCATGTTTCGTAGTGAAACCGATGCAAGACACTTGACTTGGCATGCAGATGAAAGAATTATTGATGGAATGTTTCGACATCTGGAAGATTCACCATAGTGGTCGAAAATTGATAATGATTATCCTTATTTTGGAGGAGAAACGAGAAACATTCGCTTGGCATTATCTACTGATGGAATGAACCTGCATGGTCTTCAAAGTATCTCACATACCACATGGTCTGTAATTATTATAATTTATAACCTACCTCCATGGCTATGTATGAAGCGCAAGTACATGATGTTATCTATGTTAATTTCTAGACCTAAACAACAAGGGAATGACATAGACGTTTACTTGAAACCGTTAATCGAAGATTTAAAGATTTTGTGGGAGAATGGTGTGGATGTTTATGATGGATATAGGAAAGAAAGTTTCAATTTGGGAGCTGTAGCGATAAAAAATGTGAAGTGGTGAAAAACACAAGAAGGGGGGGGGTTGAATTGTAAAACTGAAATCTAAAGCAATGAACACGATATTTTTATCCTGGTTCGTTTGATCTCAAACTACTCCAGTCCACCCGTCAAGGTGATTTCGCCTCTCTCCAACGAGGTCTTAATTCACTATATTCAACTGAATATACAGACTGCTTTAACAACTGCTAAAGCCTTCTTGATTCAAACCACAACCCGGTTTGTCAAGGTAACACTTTCTTACAAAGAGATAAAACTAGTGTGTGGATGTTTTCTAAGAAAACTGTATCACAACTGTGATGTATACACAAAATGAAGCTTAGAAACTAGATTGCTAAACAGTAATGGAATATCAGAGTGTATGGTTTAGCAAAACTGGTAGAACGAAGATTATGGTTCAGCTTTTGTGCGTGTAGAGATTTGGAGAGCATTAACCATTTCAATCTTCAAAGCCTTGTTTATATAGCATTGAGATGATGAACGTTGGATGCAATATTCTTGATTCAATGCTAATAACAAACTTTCCTTATTGAGCAGATCTTGTCTGGAATGAAGCCGTTGGAATTAATTTGCTTTCAATGCACAATACCGTTGCTTACTTAATGCAAGTTCTGGCTTGACTCATTCTGATTCTGCTTCGCTGCTGATGAACTATTGTGTTTCTGTATCAGAGTATTTGAGCGCAGTCTTGTTCATCAGGCTTCAGCATGTACGTGAGTTGATCATCTGATTTTGACGTTCTGATGTAGCAACTTCTGATGCTGGTGTATGAAATCAAGTTCTGATGCGGAATAGACGTGATCTTGCTTATATCAATCAGAGTATCTGCAAGTCAGAACATAATAATTTTAGGCAGCAGATAGTTCATTCATGAAACTTATACATACTATATCTTTTCACTTTGTTATCATCAAAACTTAAATATAGGGTAGTAGATTCAAACATTGTTCTAACAATCTCCCCCTTTTTGATGATGACAAAAACTAGATATTTTAAATAAAAAATAACGTGAAAAGGTATCTGGAAAATGTATCAGAGTAAGAAGTACGGAGAAGTCAGAGTTAAGAGATACTCCCCCTGAGTTGATTACTTCCCTTTGATTATACGTGTTCTTCAGGATCAGATCTTTTTCTTTCTTTGAACATCAGATTATCAGAGTCTTTGACTTATCAGAAGCTTTATGTCAGAGCAGAGCTTCAGAGCTTTTCTTATCAGAGCTTAGCTTTGGATCAGAACTTCATATTGATCAGAGCAACTTCATATTGATCAGAGCTTCTAGTCTTCAGAGTGTCCAGGAGCTTCCTTGTGCCTGTAGACTTTAAACAAAACAGAAAAAACATTTCAAGTAATAGAGTTAGAATGTTTGAGAGTTTCTGTCTAGTTAGCCGTTATTGATTTAAATATCATTCTTGTTCTCCCCCTTTTTGTCAGCAATCAAAAAGTGTTGGTGATGTGCTAAAATAATTAAGATCAGAAAAACTAATCATATTAATAGTTCAGAATCAGAGCAAGAAAATATTACAAAACATAGTCAAAACAGTACATCAGAAAATCAAGAAAACATGAAAAAGGTCATGCATGAAAAAGATTTAAGGTTGAGGAGGCAAGCGTGTGAACAGGCTCTCCAGCATGGCTTGAATCTTTTCAGAAGTTTCATTTTGCTTATGCACCATGCTGACAACAGTGTCAATCTTGCTGTCCTGCACATCCATTCTCTCTTTCATCTTCTGATTGTTTTCATCCATCCGCTGCTGCAGACGCATGTCATTCAGCCTTAGTTCTTCCAGAGTCTGCCTGTCCAAGGCAGCTTGAGAAGCATCAGAAGGAGGAGGCTTCTCAGAACTTTCAGCAACATCCGCTGCTTGACTTTCATCCTGAATGGTCCTGTCTTGTTCTGATGGTTGCACCTTTGCAGCTTGCTGTTTCTCAGACCAAGGTTCACTGTCCAGAGGGAGCACGTCCTTTTTCAGAAGCATACTTTCAGCTTCATTCAGAAGTTTGCTGAAATTTTGTTGAGCCTGCTCATAGTTGATATCCTGCAACTTGAGGGCTTCAGCACGTACCCAAGATCTGAACTGTGACCAGAGCTGATCAGAAGCAGCTGGGTTAATCATCCCAGGACAGACTTGCTTCAAAGAAGCAATCCATTGCAGCACACCTGTTTCAAAATTCAAAATACCAGAGCCAACATCTGGTTGCTTTGGTTTTGGGATGGCAATTTTGTGTCTTAGATCAGCAAGACGGTCAAGACTGGTTAAGTCAATGAAAGTCCTGCTGGGGTTTTCAAAGGTTTTCTGAGAGGCTGTTTGTTTTGGAGGAGGGGTATCAGAATCAGATATTTCGATTGGAGTGGGTGGTGTTTTGGGAGTCTTTGGAGGTGTTGATTCTGATGAGGATGGTAACTGGGGCATGATAACAGTGGTTCCACATGGCAACTGCATTGCCAGCGGTGATGGTTGAGGTGAGTGAGGGTCAGATTGAAGTGGTGAAGGTGGATTTATTTCTGGTTGGGGAGAGTGAGGTGGAATCTCTGATTGCTCAGGGATCAGAGGTTCTTCTGAGAGTGGTTGTTGTTGTTGTTGTTCTGGTTGTGGAGGAGGAACATTTTGTGGTTCAGAGTTTGGTTGAGCAGAGGCATGTTGACGCTCAATATCAGCCAGCACTTGGTCAAGTGCTGTTGTTGAAATTGTTGGTTGTTTGGGTTGTTTGGTTCTAGGTCTTCTGAGTTTTAATGCCTCAGAAGGGTCTTCTTCTTGTATGGTTTCATCAATGGTAGGGATGGGAATTGATATTCTATGAGAGGTTTGAGAAGGTATAGATGTTGGAATAGTAGATGAAATTAAAACAGGGGCAGCAGATGAAATACCTCTTTTCTTTGGAGTCTGCTGAGATGATCCTTCTGATGGCGCTTTCCTCTTCTTTGTCTTCTTCAAAGTCACTTCTGGTTGGGGTTGATGCAGATCTCTGATATTCAGCTTTGGATCTGTATCTTCTGCCTTGTACGCATCTGGGTACCTGAGAAACATCTCTGGTTTGGATTCCATTTCAGAAAATACCGGAAAATCACTCAGAGGCACTCTTCTGCTGGAGATATCAGCAGTGGAAGTAGCTCTGGGTTCCTTCTGAATATTTTCTATCAGCTTCATCTTCTTCAGGTTCTTTGCGTTCAGAGGTTTCCCAATTGTTGGTTCAATAGTGCTCAGCTCTTGAGCTTCTATCAGATGTTCAATCAGCCTATTCTCTGTCAGAATATCTGATATTAGCCTTCCAAAAGGTATCCAGTCCCTCTTGGTTCTTTCTTCTTCCCTTGTTTCTTTCACACTGGTTTTGAGATGGTTGAACAGGAAGTGAGCCAGATTGATCTTTATCTTCTGATCAATAAAGTAGATCAGAAACTGCTGATCCACATTTATATAATCAGGAGAACTTGTTGGTTTCCTGTGATTGAAGCATCCCAGAACAATCTTAGCCCATACTCTGCAGTGATCCTTCAGATCCTTAATCTTGCTGCTGGGCATCCCAAGAGTGAAAATCCTGTTAGCTACCACACCTGTATCAGCACATCTTTCAGCCATGTCCACACAACGGACGCCACCACCACTTTGACCGATTAGCCTTGCAATGAGGTCTTCAGAGATTACAATCTTCTTCCCCATGACATAGGAGATGACTAGATGTTTTGAAACCTTGGCGTGAATCCAAAATTCCTTGACCAGCGCTGGGAATGTTGGTCCAACCAACCTATCGAAATACCTCTCCCACTTTTGAGCCCTAATTTCTTCAGTTAGGTCAAAACCATTCTCCTTCAAGCTTTCGAAATCAATGATTAACTCAGAGAGCACTTCAAGGTTCTTCACCGGAGTGAGGAGAGTTCTGAGTGGCACTTGATATTGCTCAGATGATACTTTCTTCTGATTACCTGCAGAAATGCTGCTGGAGGATGCCATTGTTCACACTAAAAAGGGTTTTGAGAATGAATTGAAGAAAAAGGTTTGCAAGAGATGAACTCAGAAATATGCAGAAAATGCTTGAGTGTTAATGAGAAAGCATAAAGAATAAGAATGAGAGATTAATGTGCTTAAATAGAGTTTTCAAAAATATTTTGAAAATATAAACGTTTTTAAGAGAGAGAAAAATCATGATTGCCATTTAAAAGCATGATTACTTTTCATTAAATGCTTGCTGATTTTGGGGGATTTGAGAAAGATACTTAAAAACGGTTACCAGACATGTGTCTCAATGCACCCAATCAGCGCTTTGCCTTCTCAGAAGCATGCACGCGTTCTGCTTCAGAGATATGCTGATGATTGGATGACACTTGTTTGATGTAGTGATCAGCACGTCTGTCTTTGAGCTTAGACTCTCAGATCTTTAGACTTGCATCTGATACAATCTGCATGTTCTATCTTTCTGAAAGAAGATTGATCAGAAGTTCACAGTAAAATAATTACATTCTGAAGGTAAATATATGGAATTAAAACATTTTCACTCTGGGCATACTTTCATGCTGAGATGTTTCAGAATGAAATTAAACCTATCTTCTGAAAGGGGTTTAGTAAAGATATCAGCCCATTGATGGTCTGTATCTATAAATTTTAAGTTCAAAATACCTTTCTGAATATAGTCCCTAATGAAGTGATGTTTTATTTCTATATGCTTAGCTCTAGAATGTAAAATGGGATTCTTACTTAAGCAAATAGCAGAAGTATTATCACAAAGTATAGGAATGTTACTCTCAAAAATCTGGAAGTCTTCAAGCTGACTTTTCATCCAGAGCATTTGTGTGCTACATCCTGCTGCTGCTATGTACTCAGCTTCTGCTGTTGACAGAGCAATTGTTGATTGCCTTTTGCTGGACCAAGAGATCAGATTTTCTCCCAG
Organism: Vicia faba; assembly: GCA_948472305.1. Classification (NCBI taxonomy): domain Eukaryota; kingdom Viridiplantae; phylum Streptophyta; class Magnoliopsida; order Fabales; family Fabaceae; genus Vicia; species Vicia faba. The sequence goes on along the minus strand of OX451741.1, from coordinate 820,078,324 downwards.
AAACTGGCAGCTTCCAGAAGTACTTTTACGTTCCACTCTGTCTCCAGCAAAATCAGCATCACAGTAGCCTACTAAGCTGTAATCACTAGATTTTCTATAAAACAAACCCAGATTAGTAGTACCTTTCAGATACTTGAAAATTCGCTTAACAACTGTTAAGTGAGATTCTCTAGGATCTGATTGGAATCTAGCACAGATACAAACACTGAATAATATGTCAGGTCTTGAAGCAGTCAGATAGAGGAGAGAACCAATCATACCTCTGTAGACTTTCTGTTCTACACTTTTGCTTACCTCTTCTCTTTCCAGAATGCACGTGGGATGCATTGGAATCTTTGATGGCTTACATTCTGAGAGGTCAAATTTCTTCAGAAGATCTCTGATGTATTTGCTCTGATGAATGTAAGTTCCTTCTGGAGTTTGATTGATCTGAATTCCTAGAAAGAATTTCAGTTCCCCCATGAGGCTCATCTCAAATTCTGCCTGCATACACTTAGCAAATTTTCTTCCAAGAGAAGGATTAGTAGAACCAAAAATAATATCATCAACATAAATTTGACAGACTAAGATGTCACTCTTAACTGTTTTACAGAATAGAGTAGTGTCCACTTTCCCTCTAGTGAATTCATTTTCAAGCAGAAAGTTACTCAGCCTTTCATACCAAGCTCTGGGAGCTTGTTTCAGACCATACAATGACTTCTTTAGTTTGAAAACATGTTCTGGATGTTTTGTATTTTCAAAACCTGGGGGTTGGTGAACATAAACTTCTTCTTCTATATAACCATTTAAGAATGCAATTTTGACATCCATCTGATACAGAGTGATGCCTCTATTAACAGCAAATGAAATTAAAAGTCTGATAGATTCTAACCTGGCGACTGGGGCAAAGGTTTCTGTATAGTCTATCCCCTCTTGCTGACTATAACCTTGTGCAACCAGTCGTGCCTTGTTTCTGATGACTTCACCTTGTTCATTTAGCTTGTTTCTGAACACCCATCTTGTTCCAATGACGTTGAATCCTTTTGGTCTGGGAACGAGATCCCATACGTCGTTTCTGGTGAATTGATTCAGCTCTTCTTGCATTTCCAGAATCCAGTCATTATCCAGAAGTGCTTCATCAATAGAAGAAGGTTCAATCAGAGACACCAGTCCCATAAGAGTTTCTTCAGAGTTTCTGAAGCTTGCTCTTGTTCTGATTGGATCTTCCTTTCTTCCTAGGATAGTCTCTTCTGGGTGATCCAAGCTGCTTCTGGGTAATCTCTTCTGAGGTTGATCAGCAGCTGTTGTAGGATTTCTAGCAGTGCTCCTTTCAGACGCTGAAGGAATGTCTGTGTTGAGAGCTTCTGATGACTTGTCTTCAGAACCTGCAAATTCAATTTCTATACCTGCAAAAACTTCATTCTGCTTTGACTTTTCAGAGTCAAGCTTATCATCAAAACGAACACTGATTGATTCTTCCACAATCTGTGTTTCTGTATTGTATACTCTGTACCCTCTTGAGCGTTCAGAGTATCCTAACATAATACACTTCTGTGCTTTAGAGTCAAACTTGTTCAAATAGTTCTTTGTATTTAATATAAAGCAAGTACATCCAAATGGATGAAAATATGAAATGTTGGGCTTTCTGTTCTTCCACAATTCATATGGAGTCTTTTCCAGAATAGGTCTTATTGAGATTCTATTCTGAATGTAGCACGCTGTGTTTATTGCCTCTGCCCAGAAAGTCTTAGCAACGTTTGTCTCATTGATCATGGTTCTGGCCATTTCTTGCAATGTTCTGTTCTTTCGTTCTACAACTCCATTTTGTTGGGGAGTTCTAGGACAAGAGAAATCATGCAGAATGCCTTTGTCATTAAAGAATGACTCAAAATCTTTATTTTCAAATTCTCCACCATGATCACTTATGACTTTAACGATTCTAAGATCTTTTTCATTCTGAACTTGGTTACAGAAGGTAACAAACACAGAGTGTGATTCGTCCTTGTGTCTTAAGAACTTTACCCATGTCCATCTGCTATAGTCATCTACGATTACTAACCCATACTTCTTACCACTGACTGAAGCAGTTTTAACTGGTCCAAATAAGTCAATGTGCAGAAGTTCTAATGGCTTAGAGGTAGAAACAACATTTTTGGATTTAAAAGAAGGTTTTGCAAATTTGCCTTTCTGACATGCTTCACACAGAGCATCTGAATTGAACTTCAAATTAGGAAGTCCTCTGACCAGATTGAGTTTGTTAATCTGAGATATTCTTCTCATACTAACATGCCCCAATCTTCTGTGCCAGATCCACTGCTCGTTGTTAACAGACAGAAGACATTTTACATTCTGACTCTTTAGTTCAGAAAGTTTGATTTTGTAAATGTTGTTTTTCCTCTTACCATTAAACAGGATAGTCCCATCTTTCTGACTAACAGCTTTACATGATTTTTGATTAAAGATTATATCATAACCGTTATCACTTAATTGACTTATGGATAACAGATTATGCATCAATCCATCTACTAGCAGAACATTATTAATAGAGGGAAGATTTCCATTACCTACAGTTCCAGAGCCAATTATCTTTCCCCTCTGATTGCCTCCAAAGCCAACGTGGCCTCCAGGCTTAAGTTCCAGGCTTTGGAACATATGCCTTCTTCCCGTCATGTGTCGTGAGCAGCCAGAGTCCAGGTACCATGACTGGTGTTTCTGACTTGCTGTTAAAGATATCTGCAACATGTATTATTTTGTCCTTAGGTACCCAGATTTTCTTGGGTCCTGATTTGTTAGTTTTACCAAAACTCTGGTTGAATTTTGGTTTCACAGAGTGCTTACTGCTAGTATATTTGATATCATGTGTGTGACCATACACAAAGTGTGAATTTAGAGGAGTGTGTTTGTTGGTTAAGTCCATGACATTCTTTGGTGTAGGAACCTTACCTTGGTATCCTATTCCTTTCCTGCCGTTTCTGCTAACTCCATAGATCATTGAAGCCATTCTGCTTCTATCTATGCTTTTAGCTAGGAACTTCTGGAAACTGTGATCATACTCCTTGATGATCTCATCAGCGTTGCTGGGAGTTTCAGAAATTGGTTCCTTCTGAGAGTTTTGTAAAGTGTTTTCTAATTTTGAAATCTTATCTCTCAGCTCAGAATTTTCCAATTTGAGACTCTCAGACTTATTAGAGTCAGATTCAAGATTCCTTTTCAGGTCTCTGAATTTAGCTCTAATCTGCTGATAACGTTCCAGAATCTCATTAAGGCTTTCAGCAAGTTCAGCCTTTGTAAAGTTAACAGCGAAGTTAGGAAATACCTCTTCTGTGTCTGATTCTGAGTCTGATTCAGAAGCTTCACTATCTTCTGAAATGTTAGCCATGAGAGCTATGTTTGCCCTTTCATCATCTGATTCTGAGTCAGCTTCAGACGAGTCAGAGTCATCCCATGTGGCCATGAGACTTTTCTTCTTCTCTCTTCCAAACTTCTTTTTGGGCTTTTCCATCTGAAGCTTTGGGCAGTCACTTTTGTAGTGTCCTTGCTCATTGCACTCGTAGCAGATGATGTCTTTGGTGTTTGGCTTCTTGCTACTGGAGGAGCCTTCAGATCTTCTGTATCCAGAGGAAGAATCTGTCCTTCTGTATCTGGAAGAAGACTCGTTCTGATCAGATCTTCTGGGATTCCTGAACTTCCTTTGTCTTTGCTTCCACAGTTGATTTACTCTTCTGGAGAGAAGGGAAAGTTCGTCTTCTTCTGATGAGGATCCATCAGATGTTTCTTCAACTGCCTGCAAAACTTTAGACTCAAATTTTTTGTTAGATTTTAATGCTAAAGGCTTACCTTGCTTCTGAGGCTCATCAGCTTCTAGCTCTATCTCATGACTTCTGAGGGAGCTGATAAGTTCCTCCAGAGTGATTTTGTTGAGATCTTTAGCCAGCTTCAGAGCAGTAACCATAGGCCTCCACTGCTTGGGTAAACTTCTGATGATTTTCTTGACATGGTCAGCAGTAGAGTATCCCTTGTCCAGAACTTTGAGACCAGCTACCAGAATCTGGAATCTAGAGAACATGGTTTCAATGGATTCAGATTCTTCCATTTTGAACGCCTCATACTTCTGAATGAGCGCCAGAGCTTTTGTTTCTTTGACTTGAACGTTGCCCTCGTGCGTCATTCTGAGAGAATCAAAAATGTTCTTTGCTGTGTCTCTGTTGGAGATCTTCTCATACTCAGTATAGGAGATGGCACTGAGAAGGCTGGTTCTGGCCTTGTGGTGATTCTTGAAGTCACGCTTTTGTTGATCAGACATTGCTTTTCTATCAATCTTCTGACCACTTGCATTCACAGGGTGCGTGTATCCATCAGTCACCATATCCCACAGATCAACATCATGTGCCAGAAAGAAGCTTTCAATTCTGTCTTTCCAGTAATCAAAGTTTTCTCCATCAAAGACTGGAGGTTTGCCGCTGAATCTGTCTCTGTCCTCATTGTTGTCATTGCTGATGTGAGAATTGTTTCCTGCCATTGTGTTTTTCTGACGCTGGATCTTGTACTGACACGGTTAAGTGTTTTAGCTCAGAACCAGGCGCTCTGATGCCAATTGAAGTGGTGAAAAACACAAGAAGGGGGGGGGGGGTTGAATTGTAAAACTGAAATCTAAAGCAATGAACACGATATTTTTATCCTGGTTCGTTTGATCTCAAACTACTCCAGTCCACCCGTCAAGGTGATTTCGCCTCTCTCCAACGAGGTCTTAATTCACTATATTCAACTGAATATACAGACTGCTTTAACAACTGCTAAAGCCTTCTTGATTCAAACCACAACCCGGTTTGTCAAGGTAACACTTTCTTACAAAGAGATAAAACTAGTGTGTGGATGTTTTCTAAGAAAACTATATCACAACTGTGATGTATACACAAAATGAAGCTTAGAAACTAGATTGCTAAACAGTAGTGGAATATCAGAGTGTTTGGTTTAGCAAAACTGGTAGAACGAAGATTATGGTTCAGCTTTTGTGCGTGTAGAGATTTGGAGAGCATTAACCATTTCAATCTTCAAAGCCTTGTTTATATAGCATTGAGATGATGAACGTTGGATGCAATATTCTTGATTCAATGCTAATAACAAACTTTCCTTATTGAGCAGATCTTGTCTGGAATGAAGCCGTTGGAATTAATTTGCTTTCAATGCACATTATCGTTGCTTACTTAATGCAAGTTCTGGCTTGGCTCATTCTGATTCTGCTTCGCTGCTGATGAACTATTGTGTTTCTGTATCAGAGTATTTGAGCGCAGTCTTGTTCATCAGGCTTCAGCATGTACGTGAGTTGATCATCTGATTTTGACGTTCTGATGTAGCAACTTCTGATGCTGGTGTATGAAATCAAGTTCTGATGCGGAATAGACGTGATCTTGCTTATATCAATCAGAGTATCTGCAAGTCAGAACATAATAATTTTAGGCAGCAGATAGTTCGTTCATGAAACTTATACATACTATATCTTTTCACTTTGTTATCATCAAAACTTAAATATAGGGTAGTAGATTCAAACATTGTTCTAACAAAATGTAGCGGGGTAAATCGGAGATCGAATTATTGATTAATTCGTCTCACAAAAGCAAGAGTCTCCACCGCGCTTTATTATTTCCAAGGGAAAAGGGGAAAGAGCGAAATAAAACCCTAAATATGCAATGTAAAATAATACTTTCTAAAAGTAATAAAGATACAAGGCGTTTTTTTGAAAAGAGATCTATGGTTCGGGGGTTGGTTATACAATGGGAAGGTATTAGCACCCAATGTATCTATAGTACTCTATAGGAACCTTTTGAAATATCTGTTTATTAAAATTGTTCGTTTGATTTAAAAATAAATTATTTTGGCCGAAAAGGGGTACAGACGGTTTTTTGAAGGTACGACGACCTAATGTCGAAGTTTTGGCTTAAAAGGTATAAGTTTTGGAAAGATTGAATATTTGGGGAAAAATTATCCTAAGTTTTAATGAAATGAAGATATTCGCGTGATTGGATTTGAGGACATGAAGTCAACAAATTTAATCATTTTTCTCTTGGATTTAGACGTAAACGAAATAATCAAATAAAGATGAAATAAATCAAACTGAAAATCAGATAGATAATGATTTAAATAGCTAAATGATATATAACCACAACAATGATTAAATAACAGATTAAATGGTGTGAACATGCATTTTTTATATTTTTGTTTAATATGTATAACGCAAGAGAATTAATTAAAGAAAAAATATAATGTTTTAATTTTTTAATTCCTATTTTTTATATATTTTTTAATATTAATATACAAATTATAAAATGACTTAATGTCTTATGCTAATTTAAGCATTTTAACTAATTTTTTATATAAGGTCTTAATTAATATATAACAAAGTATTGTTCATTAGTAATCAATATAAATAAAAATAATATATTTAATTAAACTATATATGAAAAGTGGTTTATTATTTAGAATTATAAAAAAGGTAACTCAATTTTGGTTTATGAATATTAAAACAAAAATGAAAGGAAAACAAAAATGGGCCAAATAGTTTTCTAAAGGGGGGGCCCAAATTAAGAACAAACAGAAAAATGGGATGGGGGGTGTGCTTAAGGAAAATCGTTTGGGTTTTAGGTTAGGGGAAACGGGTTAAGCCCAATGAGGGAACAATGTTAGGGTTAAGCATTTGTTTTAGTTTGCGTTAGGGTTAGGCCAAAAGGGGACAGAGCGGCGCTCTTCATTCACGCGTCCTTGATTCGTCTTCTTCGTGCATTCTCCCACCTTCGCATGAGTTCTCCCTTGCCCAATGGCCACCGGCGTTTCAGTCAACTCCCTCTTCTCCAAGGTCACGTGGGCAACAGTCTACGAGGTATTGATTTTTACTTTGTATGTTTTATGCTTTTGCGTGTTTTTAGTTACTTCTGATTCCCTTTTATATTGTTCAATGTTTGCACGGGATTGTGGAAAATAAAGGAAATGAAGGGTTATACCTTTGGAGAGGAGGTGAGAAGGACCGGAGGTGACAGGGCGGCCAAGGGCGGAGGAAAATGTTGACGCGTTGCGAGCTAGTTCACTTTGCTGGAACTTGGTATTTCTGCACTTTTCTTTAGGCTTTGTGATGATAATGGCTGAAAGCCTCTTTGTTGATTTCACTTCTTTCTTCTTCGTTGCCTTTAATGCTTCACCTGCTTATGTTGCCTTCGGTACGCTTGTGTTGCCTTGAACGTTTGCCTTGCACGTTGCTTCTGTCTACTTCTTCTGTTGCCTATTTTGTATGCTATGCTTTTTTTTACTGCCCTGTGATGAACCTTCTGAGGGCCCTTGTGATGAACTCTTTAGACTTCTTTATCTCCTTCTGGTTGCCTCTTGGAACACTTTCTTCTTCAACTGTCTCGTTGCCTGCTTTGTCTTACTGATTTGCCTTGTGCTGGTGGATATGTTTGGCTTTGAGTTGCCTGCCTTGTATGTACTTGTTTTTGATAACCTTTGCCCAATGATGATGCTTTCTGAGGGTTCAATGGATGAAGGTTTTAGGCAGGTCGTTGGTGGTTAAGACTGATGTAGGTAAGGCTTGACATGGTTTGAGTAGTTTGGGCTTGTGTTGTTTAGATTTGGTAGGTTGTTGAATGGTAAGGTTTGAACAGGCTTTATGCAGGATGATACAGGGTTGGTGATCTTGTGGCTTTTTACTGGTTTTTGCTATGTGTTTATGGTTTCAGTCATGGTTTTGACATGGTTTAAGGTTTGATGGTGTTTTTGGCTGGGCAACAAGTTTGTGCAGGTTATGTTGGGCATATGCTGGTTGTGCAGGTTTTATGGTTTAGGCCATATTGGTTGAGGCTTTTCTGGTCTTCTGGTTAGGCTGGACAGTTTTGTGTTTTGATTTTTTAGGCCATGGTTTTGGTTTTGAGATAGCAGGTTCTACTGGTTTTTTGCTTTTAGACTTTGAGAATTGGCTTCTTGTATTTGTTTTGACAGTTTTGTTTTTGAAGGTTTGAAAACAGGTTGTACTGAACTCTCTTTTTGAAGGGTTTGTTGTTATAATAGTTGGTCGGCCTTGAGGCTTTGGACGATTCAGGTTTTGAGTATTTTTTACTACTCTTCTCTGATACTTCTGCACTCTAATATTGTTTTATTCAGTTTGTCCATATTCTTTTTTATGCTTCCTTCTCTTTACTGTGTTACTGCTGTTTTTGTTTTCTATTCCTTTTTCTGCCTAAGGCCAAAACCTGTAAACCCACACTCTTTCTCTCTTCTCTCTCCTTAGTACAGTTTGACATTAAAATGTGATGTTATGTACTTGTTCTGAAAAAGTAAAAGCTGGAAAATGATGAGAATTAGAAATATATTGCTTGCATATTTGGTTTTAAACTGCACATCTCTTTGTCAACTGCATTGTACAGTAGATGAGCCTTTGTATTTTTGGCCTCTTCCCCCATGCTGGATAGTTTACGTTGCATATTGGCTTTGAAAACTTGCATATGCTGTTGTACTATGCATTTTATTTGAAATATGCAGTTGGCTTTTGAAAATGTGCAATTGATTTTGGATTATGCAGTTTACAATAAAAATGTGCAATTTTGACAAAAGTGAATTTGTGCATATTGGTTTTTGAAATATGCAGTTTATAATTAAAATGTGCAATTTTGACAAAAGTGAATTTGTGCATATTTTTAACTTGTGCATTCATTTTTATCAATAAAAAATTCATCCCTTTTTGTGAACCGGGAGAAATCCCGTGATTTGCAAAGAGGGTAAAAAACTGATTCCAGCCGTTTGCTTTTAATGATGAACGCTAAATTAATTTTCTGCTTTTAATTATATTCATTTCTGACTTTTTCTTTTAATTTTTTTGCAGGTAAAATCAAATGATCATCAAAGAAGCATTGGATAGAAGATGAAGATTTAGAACTTAGGAAAAAAAATTAGGATAGCTTTTATTTCATTTTAAACATTGTAAAAATTATCATTGTAAATACGTTGTAAATAAATACGGTATTTAAACAACAATTGTGACAATTAGAATAAAATGAATAAAACTCCAATATTTTATCAATTAATTCTTTTCTTCTTTGCAATTATTTACCTTATCATTTATAATTCTTTAAATTATATAATAACTGAAAATAAATTTCAATTATTTAAATTCAGAATAATAAATAATTAAATAAACATCATTGACCAATTAACTTTTCTTCAATTATTATTTCATTATTTATAATTCTTCTAAATTATAATAACTGAAAATAAAATTTCAACTATTTAAACTTAGAATGATAAATAATTAAATAAACATTGTTTGATCAATTAATAAACTTCTTTTCAAATATTTACTTTATTATTTATAATTCTTTAAATTATATAATAACTGAAAATAAATTCCAATTATTTAAATTCAGAATAACAAATAATTAAATAAACATCGTTGATCAATTAATAAATTTAGCGTTTCAAAAATAAACAGCTCTCGACTAGAAAAAAGTTATGAATTTAAAAACTGCTTTGAAAGTTGATAAAATAGGTCAAAAACAACTTGCAATGTAATGATGCAGATGGGAGATGGTATCTTAGGTCAAAATTTGGGGTACAACAGCTGCCCCTATTTAAGTTTCTTCTATCCGGAGATATGAAGATTAAAATCTTCGTCTCGACGAGATTGAAGGTACTTAAATACATAATACGCAAATTTTTACCCTAAGATACCGCCATTATGTTTGATATGAATGTAGTGATTGAATTCACAGAGAAAGATATCGTATGAAACAAGACAATGCTGGAGAAATCAAACACCAACAAAACACAGAGACATGGATTATACACTACTGGGGAAACGAGCTATCGACTTCAAATGACAGACTCTTAACGGCGAATAAAAATTGAGGGAATACGACCTCTGACCCTAACAAAGAAGGCATCTTGCATAGGCCATAAAACAGATTATTGACCCAAAATTCGTGAGTTCACAACTCAAGGTCAAAGATAGACAGAGAGTATCAAACTTGCTGGCGACTGATTACCGACTTCTGAAGGTAAAGATTCATAACAAACTTCTCTGCGAGACTTCCGGAGACATACTCATTAATGCTGAAATAATAATGAGATTGTAGATACACCAGTTGCCTCAAATAAAGAAGCTGCCACTTGCTGTCTTCCAAAAAATATTATGACATACAAGTTGCTCAAATAAAGAGGCTTCCACTTGCTGTCGTCCAGGGATGTCAATAACATACAAGCTGTTCAAATAAAGAAGTCGCCACTTGCTGTTTTTCCAAAAAAAATACCAATAACATACAAGCTGCTCAAATAAAGAAGCTGCCACTTGTTGTATTCCAGAAAATAATAACGTACAAGTTGCTCAAATAAAGAGACTGCCGCTTGCCGTTTTCCAAAATAATAATAACGTACAAGTTACTCATGAAGAGACCGCCGTTTGTCGTTTTTTCCAAAAATAATAACGTACAAGTTGCTCATGAAGAGACCGCCGCTTGCCGTTTTCCAAAAATAATAACGTACAAGTTGCTCAAATAAAGAGACTGCCGCTTGCCGTTTTCTAACGATGTCTATAACGTACAAGTTGCTCATGAAGAGACCTCCGCTTGTCGTTTTCCAATAATAATAACGTACAAGTTGCTCATGAAGAGACCGTCGCTTGTCGTTTTCCAACGATGTCTATAACGTACAAGTTGCTCATAAAGAGACCGCCGCTTGTCGTTTTCCAATAATAATAACGTACAAGTTGCTCATGAAGAGACCTCCGCTTGTCGTTTTCCACTAATAATAACGTACAAGTTGCTCATGAAGAGACCGCCGCTTGTCGTTTTCCAAAAAATAACTCAGAAGGAAATTGCGATGACACTGGCAGAGAATAAAATCTTCGTCAAAGAGAACCATGAATCAATCCTTCCCGAGGAGATCACATACTTAAATGTGCAAAATAAATGCACCATTCATCTAGGTCGCGACTTCACTGGGAAAAATCATGAGATAGCCTATGCAAGAGACAACAACTCCCTCCAGGAATAAACCAGAGAGAAAACAGTCAAACAAGACTCCACCCAATGAGAAAGTAACTTGATTGGGGATTCATCCTATCCAGAAATGGACAAGGTAGGCTGAATCAAAAATCATCCACGAGGATTAGCTCAGTTGGGGAATTTAGAAAGGAAGCACATTTTCTGCCTAAGCTAACCTTCTACTTGGAAAGAACATGTACGCTGTTTGAATAAACAAAGTACAACCCAAAATCAACGGCAAATGTGAATATGCATACTGATGTAAGTGTAAATGAGTAAATGAATGTTATGCTGACAAAACGAACAGATGGAGTAACTTGAAGACAATAAGATGTCACGACATAATAGATACTCGGCCAATCTTAAAAAGACGGAAAATAATTGGAATTGGAACCACAAAGCAACGTCAGAGCGTATCACGCTACAAGGATCAAGTCTTCTGAGGAGAAAAGCATTCAAATCCAATCTTCTAATACCAATAGACTACTGGCATGAGACAAAGCGTACCACACTTCAGAAATCTACTCAAATAAAGATAACCAAAACAACGCTTAACTGGAATAACTGGGGAGTCAACAAACTTAGTACCACCAGAAACACAAGTTTAACACAACCAACACCTCATGACGATTTTGAAACAAAACATGTTCATCATGCAAGGATAAATTACTGTATTGTTTTGCATTTCATGGCTTGACCATCCTCGGAACAACTGTTAATATTCCTTTCATTATTCACGACACATTTTAAAAATAAGAATACTTTAAATACTTTGTTTCAAATATTGTCGAAAAATTAAAATTTTGCCCACAAAAGGTAAATGCTAAAATTTCAATAATAAGATGGTAGTTCACTAACAACGCGACTCCAACGGTTTACAAAAGTTTGGGAAATAGTACATGAAATAAAGGGTTACATAAAAACAATGATCACTATTCTCCCTAACAACTTCGAATTCCAAAGTGTGCTCAAATGCCAAGACTGGTCTGACCAAAAGCTTGCCTAAGCCGCCCCTTCGGGTTTTCAACTTAGCAAACTGTCAACTCAAATCTAAGCGAAATATTTCTTGACTGCATCGACGTTCATGGGGCGCGGGAGCTCTTCACCGTCCATATTTGTGAGAATCAAGGCACCTCCAGAGAAAACTTTCTTAACGACATACGGTCCTTCATAATTCGGAGCCCACTTGCCCCTAGAATCAGGTTGGAAAGATAATATCTTCTTGAGTACAAGGTCACCTTCTCTGAACTCGCGTGGTCGAACCTTCTTAGCAAAAGCCTTCTTCATTCTCTGCTGATACAATTGACCGTGACACAACGCTGTCAATCTCTTTTCTTCAATTAAATTCAACTGATCATATCTACTTTGACACCATTCAGCCTCAGAAAATTTAGCTTCCGTCAACACTCTCATAGACGGAATCTCAACCTCCACGGGGAGTACGGCTTCCATACCATAAACTAGGGAAAATGGGGTTGCACCTGTTGAAGTTCGAACTGAAGTACGGTATCCATGTAAAGCAAACGGAAGCATTTCATGCCAATCTTTATAAGTTACCACCATCTTCTGGACAATCTTCTTGATATTCTTGTTAGCAGCTTCAACAGCCCCGTTCATCTTCGGTCTGTAAGGAGAAGAATAATGATGTTCGATCTTGAACTCTTCACAAAGCTCTCTCATCATCTTGTTATTCAAATTCGAACCATTATCAGTGATGATCTTGCTCGGGATACCGTATCGACAAATGATCTGATTCTTGATAAATCTGACTACCACCTGTCTGGTTACATTAGCATAAGATGCTGCTTCCACCCATTTAGTAAAATAATCGATCGCTACCAAGATGAAACGATGACCATTTGAAGCTTTGGGTTCAATCATTCCAATCATATCAATGCCCCACATAGAGAAAGGCCAAGGTGAAGAGATAACGTTGAGGAGAGTAGGTGGCACGTGCATCTTGTCCGCATAAATCTGGCATTTATGACATTTCTTCACATATTTGCAGCAATCAGATTCCATTGTCATCCAATAGTAACCAGCTCTCAACATCTTTCTAGCCATTGCATGTCCATTGGCATGTGTGCCAAAGGATCCTTCATGTACTTCTTGCATCAGCATGTCTGCTTCACGTCTGTCTACACATCTGAGCAAGACCATGTCGTAATTCCTCTTATACAAAACTTCTTCATTGAGGAAGAAACTGCTTGCTAATCTTCTCAACGTCTTCCTATCTTTATGGGATGCCCCAGGCGGGTACTCTTGAGTTTGAAGAACACGTTTAATGTCATAGAACCACGGTTTGTCGTTGGTAACCTCTTCTACTGAGAACACATGAGAAGGTCTATCGAGGCGCATAACCCGGATTGTAGGCACATCGTTCCAACCATTCACTTGAAACATTGAAGACAAAGTAGCTAAAGCATCAGCCATTTGGTTTTCATCTCTAGGGATATGATGTAATTCCACTTTGTTGAAGAAAGTTAACAATCTTCTAGCATAATCTCTGTAAGGGATCAAACCAGGATGACGAGTCTCCCATTCTCCTTTGATTTGATTAATTACCAATGCCGAATCTCCGTAAATATCAAGAATCTTAATCCTTAGATCCACTGCTTCTTCGAGACCCATAATACATGCCTCATATTCAGCCATGTTGTTCGTGCAGTCAAACTTCAATCTTGCCGTGAACGGGATATGAGTACCTCGGGGAGTGACGATGATTGCCCCAATTCCATTTCCGTAAGAGTTCACAGCTCCGTCAAATATTAAACCCCAATGGGATTCGGGATCAGGTCCTTCTTCAGGTAACGGCTCTTCACAATCTTTAGCTTTCAAGTACATAACATCTTCATCTGGGAAATCAAACTTGATGGATTGATAATCGTCAATTGGTTGGTGAGCCAAATGGTCGGCTAAAATACTCCCTTTGATTGCTTTCTGAGTGTGATACTCAATGTCGTATTCAGATAACAACATCTGCCAACGGGCTATTCTTCCAGATAAGGCGGGCTTCTCAAAGATATACTTGATCGGATCCATTTTGGAGATCAACCAAGTGGTGTGGTTAATCATATACTGGCGCAGACGGCGAGCAGCCCAAGATAAAGCACAACAGGTTTTCTCAAGCAATGAGTATCGAGACTCACAGTCTGTGAATTTCTTACTCAGATAATATACGGCATGTTCCTTTCTTCCAGTCTCATCTTGTTGACCAAGCACACAACCCATGGAATCTTCCAATATAGTCAGGTACATAATCAAAGGTCTTCCTTCCACTGGAGGAATCAATATGGGAGGTTCAAGCAAATATTCTTTGATGCTATCAAAAGCTCTCTGACAATCTTCTGTCCACACACATCCTTGGTTCTTTCTGAGAAGCTTGAAAATCGGCCCACAGGTAGCAGTCATATGAGATATAAATCTAGAAATATAGTTCAGTCTCCCAAGGAATCCTCTTACTTGTTTTTCCGTCTTGGGTGCGGGCATTTCCCGAATAGCTTTGACTTTATCAGGATCTACCTCAATACCTTTCTGACTGACAATGAAACCCAGAAGTCTTCCAGAATGAACACCAAAAGTGCACTTGTTGGGATTCAGACGGAGTTTATACTTTCTCAAACGCTGGAATAACTTCAATAAGTGTTCCAAATGATCTTCTTCAGTTTGTAATTTGGCAATCATGTCATCTACATACACTTCTATCTCTTTATGCATCATGTCATGGAACAAAGCAGTCATGGCCCTTTGGTATGTTGCACCAGCATTCCTCAAACCAAACGGCATAACCCGATAACAAAATGTTCCCCAAGGTGTAATGAAAGCTGTCTTCTCCATATCTTCTGGTGCCATCTTGATTTGATTGTAACTAGAGAAACCATCCATGAAAGAAAAGACTTTGAACTTTGCGGTACTGTCGACCAATACGTCAATGTGCGGTAATGGGAAGTCATCCTTTGGGCTAGCTTTATTCAGATCTCTATAGTCTACACACATTCGAACTTTGCCATCTTTCTTAGCAACAAGCACTATATTGGCTAACCATTGAGGATAAACCGATGTAACAAGGAAACCTGCATTAATCTGTTTTTGAACTTCTTCTTTGATCTTGTCAGCCATATCGGGACGAGTCCTTCTCAACTTCTGCTTAATCGGCGGACATTCAGGTCTCAACGGTAAACGATGCTCCACAATATCGTTGTCCAAACCTGGCATATCTTGGTAGGACCAAGCAAACACATCAACATACTCTTTGAGAAGCTCCAACATTTTCTCTTTGACTTCTGGGATAAGCAATGCTCCGACCTTGACTTCCTTTTTATCTTCTTCATCACCCAAATTGATCAACTCTATAGGTTCTTCAAACGGTTGAATAATCTTTTCATCATGCTCAAGTAAACGGGAAATTTCATCAGGAATCTCTTCACTATCCTCTTCTTCGGCTCTGAACACAGGGAATTCAAAGTTGGGAGAGGGCATAGGATCATTGTTTTCAATGGTTAAGTCATGGATTTATCTGAACATATGATTATGCTTTATTTTAGAAATCGATTAATATGAATGTTGTATAAATGAAACAAAATATTATTATATTTTCCTATAACTACCAATTAATTTTCATTACTATTTCCCAGAAAATGTGAAAAATAAAACAGTCGTGGACAAAATAACATTTTTATTCATGAAGGGAAATACTTGAAACAAAGAGCCCAGACATTTTCTCTTTTGCCTTGGGCAGAGCAAAAGGATTTATTTTCAACATAGCCCGACACAAATATTTTTCGCCTTGGGCAGAGCGAAATTTTTTTCGAAAATAAAACAAAACATTACTCAGAAATGTGCATCACAACAGGAACATCAACATCAATCCAGTTCTGGAAAACCACTCCATGCGTTACAAAATCGGGTAAATCCTCTTCAGAATCGTCTCCTATTACAGCATCAACCTCAGGAGGAGTCGGATGGATAAAACCTGCGCTTCAGAAAACCTCTTGTATCGGACGAGTAACTACTTCCTGCTTGACTCTTGTAGACACGGGATGAAAACCAAGACCTTCTCCAGACTTGTTCTCGGGCAAAGTCAACACCTGGCCCCAACCTTCAGCCGAACCACTTTCAACCACTCGTCGCGCATCCTCAAAAGAAGAAATAGATGTCCCTTGCTTCTTCACTTCATTATTAGCAACAGATAGAGCTTGGAATTGGGTTCCAACATCCTCATCAGCATCAATAAAAGAGAAAGATGACAAATGGCTTACCACCATATCCTGCTCTCCACCAATCATTACCAGCTTTCCATGCCTTACAAACTTCAATCTCTGATGGAGCGTGGAAGTGACTGCCCCTGCATCATGGATCCATGGACGACCCAATAGGCAACTGTAGGCGGCACGAATATCCATTACTTGAAAAGTGATCTGAAATGTATGAGGACCAATTACTATAGGGAGATCCACTTCACCAATGACAGTCTTCCTAGAACCATCAAACACTTTGACAATTACTCCACTAGGTCTCATGGGAGCACCTTGATATGAGAGTCGAGATAATGTAGTTTTGGGCATTACATTTAACGACGAACCTGTATCTACCAACACACTTGATAAAGTATCATTTCCACAACTTATTGAGATATGCAAAGCCATATTATGGTTCCTTCCCTCCTCCGGAAGCTCTTCATCACTGAAACCAAGGTTGTTACACGAAGTAATATTTCCCACAATTCCATCAAATTGGTCCACCGTCACATCATGATCCACGAATGCCTGTCCAAGACCTTCATCAAAGCTTCTCTATGGGCACCAGAATCTCTCAGTAAAGCAAGCAAAGAAATCTTGGAAGGAGTTTGCAATAGTTGGTCCACAATCTTATATTCACTTCTCTTGATAAGCTTCAGAATCTCATCATCCTCAGGATGAGGGATAGGTTCATTGGATCGGCCTATCTCAACCCTTGGTTCAACATTTCTCGTTGGAATTTCTGCCGGTATGGGCCTCCTAACTTGAACTTCTGGTCTCTTCAAAGGTACTGCTGCAAAGACACGTCCGCTTCTCGTAACTCTACTCACATCAGCAATGTTAACAAAAGATGGCCTGGTTGGTATAGGGACTTCTACCCTATTCTCAATCATTGTGGTATTATACTTATACGGTTGTTTCCAGTGATTTCTGGTAAACAACCGCTAGTCTTCCAAACTATCGAATAATCTTTCTGACTGTTATTCAATTCCTCTGGTAACTCACAGGATTGACTAGATTGATCCTAGGATTCCTTGGACATTAAGGTTACTCTCACGATCGAACAGATATTCATGGTTGATATTTGAGTGTTGTATATGCGTTTGGCTTATTTCGATTTCTCTCTCAAAAAGTCTAAAGATGTAATCAAAATGTGCGTGTACGAAACTAAGTTGCATGAATAAATGTTAATTGTAAAGACATGTAAAATTGCATAAAAGTCAAGTAAATGGTTTCGAATTATAAAACAGTTAATGTAAAGGATTTCTGGAACGTAAAAGGTTTGAAATATGAAGAAAGCGTTTAATGCAAGAAATCTGTAAATGACTTTAAGTAAAAATATGCGTTCGAAGGATAAGACTTGAAGGTAAAGGTATGGAAAATATGACAGTTTTCTGAGATGTAAAGTGCTTGAAATGTGAAGAAAGCATTAAAATGTAAAACTTTGAAGAAGAGATTTCGAAGTGAAAAGACTGTAAATGAGAAAACTTGTAAATGTTATTTGACAAAAAGATAAAGGAAAGTGCTGGAAATGGTAAAAGGTTTTCATTAAATCAGAAATACATGGTGCTATCATACGTACATTTCTCTTGCATTCGTTTCCCTTGCCATGTGGTAGTTTGAATGTTACTGAGTATTTAGTACAATAGATATGACACACGAAATCCTAATACTAAGACTTCTATTTATACTAATTCGACCATAACGGTCTTGCTATAGGATTATGCCACATTCAGAACATGCAGAACAATGCCTCTTTCTTCTTTCCACGTGTCCCCAAATGCTCCAACACATAACTTTCAAACTTCGAATGTCCCGCTTCCATTTGAATTTCAAATGCTTTGGTACTTCTCCGTTTCGAACGCACTTCCCAGACACAACCTTGTTGTTATTTCGAGACTTCTTTAGATATGTTCCCATAATTGCCACTCGAAGCTCCAAGCTTTGACATGCTTATTCGAAACACTGCTTCTGCTGCTTCGAAACATGACGCTTTACCTCATTTCGATCGAAACGTTTAATTCATTTGGCTTCTAATAACATTATCAAAATCTTCAGCCAACAAATTGCCCCTTTAAAATATGTATTTCGATTCCTCTGAGAAATACCTATTTTAAACATCTACACAAGATTTTGATGTTTATTTGACTACAATTTTGGTTTCTTATATGTAATATTCGAACAACGCCATTTTGGCATTTTATCTTGCCATCTTGGCCTTTTATAACATCTTGGTTACGTTGTTACTATTCGAATCTCCTGCAGGCGTGGCTTATATTTCTTTAAATATTTCCCATTAACCTTTAGGATACGTTTATCATCCACGAGTTCTTCGATTTCGTATGCATTGTTTGAGAATACTTTTAATATTCGAAAAGGTCCTTCCCAATGAGGTGACCATTTACCTAACGCTTTATTCTTCTTGTCCATAGGCAATATGACTCTCCAAACCAAGTCATTAATAATGAATACTTTTTTCTTCACCCTTTTATTGTATGTTCTGGCCACTCTTTCTTTTTGTCTCATCAAAATTTCCAATGCATGTAATCTAATTTCGTCCAACTCAACTAATTCATTCATCATCATTTCCCAATATAATGCAGCTGGGATTTCGTTTTGTCTCTGAATTCGAACTGATTGTAGATGAATTTCTACTGGCAACACTGCATCATGACCAAATGTGAGTTGGAAAGGCGTAGTGTTAGTAGCTTCCTTAGGAGATGTTCTACAAGCCCATAATATTTGGTCCAGAGTTTTGTGCCAGTTTCTTGGCTTTTTGCCAATATGCTTCTTGATTAATCCTATTATTACTTTATTTGCTGCTTCGACTTGACCGTTTGCTTGAGCATAATATGGCGTTGATGTTAGCAATCTAAACCCCATTTCTTGGGCAAATCCTTGCATCTTTCTACCAGTAAACACAGAGCCTTGGTCTGTGGTTATGCTCTCTGGCAATCCGAACCTATAGATAATGTGCTTTTGTATAAATTCAATAATAGCCTCTTGGTCAGCAACTATCAGTGGTATAGCTTCGATCCATTTGGTAAAATAATCTATTCCCACCAAGATGTATTTCTGTCCTTTGGACGAAGCAGGATTTATTTCTCCTATCAAATCCAATGCCCATCCTCTAAATGGCCATGGTTTGATGATCGAATGCAACTCACTTGCAGGGGCATGTTGAATTCCTGCATGTTTCTGACATTCCTCACATCCTTTAGCAAAGTCTATGCAATCTTTGAGCATGCTAGGCCAATACAAGCCGTATCGAAATAACAGCCATTTCATTTTATGGCCTGCTTGATGTGCCCCACATGCCCCATTATGGACTTCAGACAATGCTAAATATGCCTCACTTTCTCCTAGGCATTTCAATAATACACCCTCTTGGGTCTTTTTAAACAATTCGTTCCCCATGAGGAGATATGACAATGCTCTATATTTTGTCTTTCTATCCACATTTAGAGTTGGGTCTGCTAAATAACTCTTCAGTGGACTTCGCCAATCTGCATCTGACAAAGTATTTATGGCTAATATTTCGAATCCCTGTTTCTCAGCATATCCCAATTTCATACTTTCCAGATCCTATGGTGTGAATCTAGTAGCCATAACTCTTCCCCTTAATTCAACCAAATCCTTGAAGTTCTTGGTAGACACTTTATAACCCGAAGCCAACTGCGCTAAGTCATTTGCTTCTTGGTTCTCTATTCTTGGTATGTGTTGAATATCCATGTATTCAAATTTCCTCAATAGCCTATTGACTATGACGAAGTATACCATTAAATTTTCCTTTATGCACTTGTATTCCTTTGTGATTTGTTTGACCACTAATTCAGAGTCTCCTTTAATTTCGACTCTGGTTGCCCCCAATTCCAACAAAGCTTCAAGTCCAACAATGAGCGCTTCATATTGAGCTTCGTTGTTCGAACAACAAGGACCATCTAATTTATACTTGAATTTTGTTGGAATTCCTTCAGGAGAAATCAGAAGGACTCCAACACCACTTCCATTCCTGTGGGTTGAACCATCAAAGTACAATTTCCATGGTTGCATTTCGACGTAACTCATGACAATCTGCTCAACCAAAGAATGGTCCACAATGAAGTCAGGAATCACTTGACCTTTCATAGCTTTTAAAGGCATGAAAGTCAAAGAATATTCTGTTAAGGCTAAATCCCACTTGCCAACTCTGCTATGCATTATTGGTTTTGAAAGCATATGTTTAATTACATTGAAATGAGATGAAACATAAACATCAACAGGTTTTATATAATACTTGAGTTTCATACAAGAGAAATACAAGCAGAGACATAGCTTTTCTAAATTGCTATATCTGGTCTCTGCATCATTTAGCACTCTACTTAAATAGTATATGGCTCTTTCGATGCCATTGCTATCTTCTTGTGCTAGCATACTACCTATACTAACTTCAGAGGCAGATATGTACAATCTCATGGGCTTCCCCCATGAAGGTGGAGACAAAATAGGAGGCTGAGAAAGGTATTCTTTTATCCTGTCAAATGCCTCCTGGTGAGCTTCGTTCCATTCGAAGGCTTGGCCTTGCTTTAGACGAAGTAACGGAGAGAAAGCTTGGGTTCTTCCACTTAGGTTCGAAATGAATCTTCTGAGGAAGTTAATTTTCCCTAGCAGAGATTGCAACTCCCTTTTTGACGTAGGTGCTTTCGTCTCCATTATGGCTTTGGTTTTGTTCTGGTTGATTTCAATTCCTTTCTTGTGAACCACAAAACCAAGAAAATCTCCAGCCTGCACAAAAAATGCACATTTAAGGGGATTCATCTTTAAGCCATGTTTTCTCATTCGCTCGAATGATTGGCTTAAATGATGCAAATGTGTTTCTGCAGATATAGATTTGATGACTATATCATCAATATACACCTGCATGAAGGTTTCAATGAAATCATGAAAAATTGAATTCATTGCCCTTTGATAAGTTGCCCCAGCGTTCTTTAAACCAAAAGGCATCACCACCCATTCGTAGGTGCCTAAGGCTCCTGGGCAACGAAATGCTGTCTTTGCAACATCTTCTTCAGCAATGAAAATCTGGTTATACCCAGAGTATCCATCTAACATACTCAAGTATTCGAACCCTGCAGCAGAATCTACTAGCATTTCTGCCACAGGCATGGAATATTCATCTTTAGGGGTTGCAGTGTTTAAATCCCTAAAATCTATGCAAATTCTTAAAGAACCATTTTTCTTAATAACAGGTACTATGTTTGCTAACCATTCGACGTACCTTGTTGTTCTGATGAATTTGCAACGCAGCAACCTTTCGATCTCAGCTTTAATTTTTGTGAGAACCGCTGGTGCGAATCTTCTGGGAGTTTGTTTGATGGGCCTCTTGCCATCTTTGATTGGCAGTCTGTGTTCGACCAACTCCCTCTTTAAACTAGGCATCTCGTCATAATCCCATGCGAAGCAATCTTTGTTTTCCTTGAGGACTTCGATCACTTCCTTCTTGAGGCCTGGGCTAAGTTTAGCACTTATGTAGGTTACTCTTTTCGTTTTTTCATCCCCTAAGTTGACTTCTTCGAGTGGATCTTGTGCCAACATTTTGGCACCTGAGTTTATGGGGTCCCTTTCGAAGCCTAAGGGTTCTTTATCATAGATGGCATCCAACCTTTGATCCATCTCAAACTCTTCGAAGGGTGAGCATTTCGAACCATCCCCACTTACTTCGTTCATCTTTATAGTTGATTTATTTATTTCAGCCTCTAAGGCCGCTTTTGATTCGTTCTCAGCCATATAGGTCGAAATCCTTTCGAAAAAGGTAGACTCAGTCATGGATAAGGTTGTCGAAGTCCCAGCCTGCTGGCCGTTTTTGTATAGTGCTTTCGACTCCATCTTCTTCACTGATTATTGTTCTATCCCAGTAAAGGCCATCATGGCGAAGGGTCATGTAGTAGTGGGCGTTTCTAGTTTCATTAATCTCATCATTTGGAACACACGGAGCAATCTTTGCCAGATTTTTATCATAATCCCTCTTGTCAACTAAATTGACAGTTGACATAAAGTAACTCTGGTCTGCTTCGATGTTTTCCACGATTCCATCATCTCTCCACAGAACTAGTCGCTGATGCATTGACGAAGGAACTGCCCCCACGCCATGGATCCACTCCCTTCCCAGCAGTAAGTTATAGTTGGCCTTGGCTTCGATCACCATAAACATGGTGGGCCTACAGCTTGAGCCTATTGTCAATTCCAACTGGACCACTCCCAGTGTTTTGCCCACTTTTCCCTCATAATTGGACAGAACCATATTATGGGGCTTGATGTCTCCTTCGCGGATCTCTAATCTTTTTAGCATGAAATGGGGTATCAAATTGACTGCAGCACCCCCATCCACTAGAACTTTATTCACACCATGGACACCAACTTTCGCCCGAATAAAAAGTGGCTTGAGATGGTTCTTCATTGCAGGTTCTGGACGTTCGAAGAACGCATTTTGTTCCTCAACAACCCCATTGTCCATCACATAGTAGCACACAGGCCTATGTTTCATCAAATCTGTGGTGTCTTCCTCCTCATATTCATCGATTTCGGTTTCCTGCCCAAATTCGCAGGGAAGCACAGACACCACGTTACAATTCAGGTTAAATGAAGACTCCCCCTCCGATTCGAAGTTATCTGTTATCATATCTTCGTCCTCTTCCGGGCCTGGAGTGTATTCCTTTGGTTCATCGCGTTGTACTTCAGAGAAGAGCCTCCTATTGACTGGAGGTTTGTCTTCAGTTTGATTTTTTGGTTTGTTGGTGCTAGATTCACCTTGGTTTTTTGTTGAAGTAACCCCTTTGTTTGCCATAGCTTCTCTCTCAGCCTTTCGAATCCTTTGCTGTCTGCGCCACTGGGATCTTGACATGGGGTTCCTTCCTTTGTAATTTTCTAATCTCACCTCCTCCCTTTTTGCTGTGTTGAATTGCCTCCTGTATGTCACAGCATGGCGTGCATTTCGTTCAGCGTTTCTCCATCTATCTTTGCCTTTGTCATTTCTGACCTGTAACCATCTATCGGTTGGCACTTCAGCAGGGAGTTTGAAAGTCACTCTTCGAGCAGCCTTGGGGTGAGGGCTATCAGGCCTTCGTTGTTTGTGTCTGCTGTCGAAACGTGGGCCCATGTGGACAGTTTCTTGATGGTTCCAGCAAGGGGCGAAGGGAATCATTTCGAAGGCCCTGGCCATGCTTTGGTCATACACAGCATAACACCTTGGGCAAATCAAGCACTTGGTTGCCCCTTTGTAGCAGCGAAACACAAATTCCAGCAAACTTTCTCCAGCCTTGGGATAACACCTAAAAAGCTGGTTATCCTGGCGCCAATTGTTGCCAGTTCGAGTCCTCTGTGCCCTTTCGAAATTCGCAGCGATTCTTTGATTGCAGAGGATGCTGCACCTAGGGCACAATATCATGCCTGAATCTCCTTTGTGGCATGTCATGAGATAATCCTTGAGACTAGCATCTCCAGTGTGATTATCCCCCATTCTATACTTTTCTTTTTCTAAGTATTTTTATACTTCCTCCATCTCAGAGCGAGGTCTTTCCATATCCACCATATTTATTTCAACATCTTCCCCCTTAGCTTCATCATCACCCCATCCTGTGGGCTTTATATCCTTAATCTGAACCTTCGAACTCTCTGGGGCAGAATATTTGACCAAATAGTCAAATTTTCCACTGGGTTCCCCTAGAGTGTCCCATATTTCCTTCTGAGGGGAAATTGGCTGCGTCATTTGGACTTTCTCCAATTCCAGCCTCAAGCCTTCAGTGACTTGTGTTAGTTCTTGGTTTTGATTTCCCTGGCCTTCAGTAGCCTGGGTTTCTCTTGCAACGGCTACAGGTGCGGCAATCGAAGTCTCTGGCGTATTCTGGATGTCTTCAGTGACCTCCTTATTGACTTCGACCATCACCCAGTTTTCAGCTTCAGTACCCTTCTCTCCTGTTAGGGCGTCGCTTTGATCAGTTTCCACCATGTTGACCTCTCCAATGCATGCAGACTCGGAGTAGTTGGTGTCTGCGACGTCCAAGGGATCTTCGTCCACTTTCATCTTCACCTTATCAGCAAACTTTAGTCTGCCATCTTTGATCGCGTTTTGAATTAGGTCCCTGAAAAGAAAACATTGTGAGGTTTTGTGGCCTAGGAAACTATGATATTTGCAAAATCCTCTCTTCTTTCTCTGATCCAAAGGAGGTATTTTGACATTTGATGGCACAATTAGTTGGCCATCTTTGACAAGTAAGTCAAAAATCTCGTCACATTTAGTGACATCGAAGGTATACACCTTCTTTGGAAATTTGTCACTTTTCTTATTTTCAACAATGTCTTTCCCTTTTGTGGGAACTAACAATTTGCAGGAATAAGGTGGGGCCTGTTTTAATTCAGCGAGGTTGATTTCGACCTCTTCGAATTCGAATTTAGGATATTCTTCTGCTTCCTCAGTCCCAACATAGGAAATCCTTTCTTTCTTGCTATTCTTAAAGACTCTGGCTTTTTCGGCCTTTAGTCTTTCGACCTGTCGAACCCTATCGGCTAACTGAGCCATATCCCTCAAATATTGAGTGTCTAGTTTCTTTCGAATAGAATAATCCAAGCCACCAGCGGCCATTTCGACTAACTCATGTTCAGGCACCACTGTGTAACATCTGGATTTCAAAAGCCTAAATCTATTAAGATAATCATCTATGGGTTCGGTGAACTTTCTCTTAACACTGGCCAATTCCTTCAAACTTATTTTCGACTGTCCCATGTAAAATTGTTCATGGAATAATCTCTCTAAGAGAGCCCAAGTGTCAATGGACCCAGGAGGCAAAGTGGTAAACCATGTGAAGGCGTTTTTAGTCAAGGAACTTGGGAAGTATTTGATCCTGAGATCTTCATTATTGGCTATATCTCCCGCTTCGGTTAGATATCTCGCTATGTGTTCGACTGTTGACTCATTGGTATCCCCAGCGAACTTTGTAAATTTAGGGACTTTATATCCCCTTGGTAAATCAGTATGCATTATGCAATCCAATATAGGAGAAGCATAATTTGGCCTTCTCATTCCTGTGTTGAGGCCATTCTGGGCCATGACTCTCTCTATCATGGTGGTTAGGTTGTTTTCTGCCAAGATGTCATCGTTTCGAATTCTATGAACGACAGCATCGGCATCTTGATTTCGACCAACCAAGACAACTCCCCTAGGTTGTTCTTCTCGAAACTCTGGGGCTTCTAGCCTTTCGACCCTTGCCCCTGGTTCCATAATTTCTCTTTGTGGGCCCGGGATTATTAGGGCTTCTAACCTTGGTGCCCTGGCCCCTAAGTTAACTTCTTCTCTGGGTGGTCTATAAATTGGGTCGTTAGCAATTTGTCCTATAACAGGCATGTTTGCTCAAAATCCCGCCTGATTCTGCCTACGCCTTTCTGGGGGAGCAAAGAAATATGCTATTCGACTCATATTGTCAGCGTTTTCTCTGTTTGTCACAGTCACATTTTGCACTATTGGGGCAAATATCTCCTGCATGGTTTGTGCTAACACCCCTATCATATTATGGTTACTGTCATCCATCAATTGCCTAAAAGCCATCTGGTTGTCTGTGGTTAAGATAGGCATTGTGCTATAACCCACTGACCCTTGGTTATTTGTCATAAACTGATTCGCCCCAGACCCAGACCCTAGTTGTGGGGATGAATTCGATGTGGAATTGTGTAAACCTGCCATAAAAGATGTTGGCATTCCATAAGAGGAATTTCTGGTTCTATTCCCATCGAAACCGGGTGGTCTAGTTAATGGAGTGGCGAAATGGGATTGTGTCCCTGATGGTGGAACGAATCCCCCAGGGTAACCAATGGTTCCAGTATTTCCTAAGATCGAACTATTAGTTGATATACCACTTACTCCATTGGTGGCTATGTTACTGGTTGAAGATGCAACAGACTGTGCATTCGAAGGGATTACATTAGATGTTCCGATCGAAGTGGACGCATTAGTGCCTGTTGTATGTGGGCCATTTTGTTCC
This sequence comes from Vicia faba, assembly GCA_948472305.1. Classification (NCBI taxonomy): domain Eukaryota; kingdom Viridiplantae; phylum Streptophyta; class Magnoliopsida; order Fabales; family Fabaceae; genus Vicia; species Vicia faba. The sequence goes on along the minus strand of OX451741.1, from coordinate 820,052,080 downwards.
CCTTGTTGATTGTCAGAATTAAACATTTTGTCCAAACGTTTTCTTTTGGATGAAGGTTGGTTGCTGTTGGTTATTTTACCACTTCTCAGGTTCATAAAACAGCAAACTTCTTAGGTTCCAACGTTTTTATAATGGTTATGTCTCAACAATCTTTATTTCTAATATCCAATTATTGGTCCCACCGGGTGTGCCAATTTGTTTCCAGTGATTTCTGGTAAACAACCGCTAGTCTTCCAAACTATCGAATAATCTTTCTGACTGTTATTCAATTCCTCTGGTAACTCACAGGATCGACTAGATTGATCCTAGGATTCATTGGACATTAAGGTTACTCTTATGATCGAACAGATATTCATGGTTGATATTTGAGTGTTGTATATGCGTTTGGCTTATTTCGATTTCTCTCTTAAAAAGTCTAAAGATGTAATCAAAATGTGCGTGTACGAAACTAAGTTGCATGAATAAATGTTAATTGTAAAGACATGTAAAATTGCATAAAAGTCAAGTAAATGGTTTCGAATTATAAAACAGTTAATGTAAAGGATTTCTGGAACGTATAAGGTTTGAAATATGAAGAAAGCGTTTAATGCAAGAAATCTGTAAATGACTTTAAGTAAAAATATGCGTTCGAAGGATAAGACTTGAAGGTAAAGGTATGGAAAATATGACAGTTTTCTGAGATGTAAAGTGCTTGAAATGTGAAGAAAGCATTAAAATGTAAAACTTTGAAGAAGAGATTTCGAAGTGAAAAGACTGTAAATGAGAAAACTTGTAAATGTTATTTGACAAAAAGATAAAGGAAAGTGCTGGAAATGGTAAAAGGTTTTCATTAAATCAGAAATACATGGTGCTATCATACGTACATTTCTCTTGCATTCGTTTCCCTTGCCATGTGGTATTTTGAATGTTACTGAGTATTTAGTACAATAGATATGACACACGAAATCCTAATACTAAGACTTCTATTTATACTAATTCGACCATAACGGTCTTGCTATAGGATTATGCGACGTTCAGAACATGCAGAACAATGCCTCTTTCTTCTTTCCACGTGTCCCCAAATGCTCCAGCACATAACTTTCAAACTTTGAATGTCCCGCTTCCATTTGAATTTCAAATGCTTTGGTACTTCTCCGTTTCGAACGCGCTTCCCAGACACAGCCTTGTTGTTATTTCGAGACTTCTTTAGATATGTTCCCATAATTGCCACTCGAAGCTCCAAGCTTTGACATGCTTATTTGAAACACTGCTTCTGCTACTTCGAAACATGACACTTTACCTCATTTCGATTGAAACGTTTAATTCATTTGGCTTCTAATAACATTATCAAAATCTTCAGCCAACAACGGTATAGCTTGGTCTGAGTTGTAAGGCACATGACCAGGTGGATAAATGATCAAAGGAGCAACAGGTGCAGTCTGACTGTCGTAAACGATCTCTACTGATTCGGGCAAATTGAATTGTGGTATTATAACATTCACTTCATCCTCCGGATCTCTGTCATAGGTAATGGTGATAACCCTCTGGTCTAACAACTTTTGAATATCCTCCTTCACAATAGGGCAATCAACCTCTCTTGAACAAAATTCACAAACATCATAATCATGCTGATGCCTAACAAAGGCAAGTCTTCTTAAACTCTGATGTAACCTGATCAACGACTCTCTTATGTGTTCAACTTGAAAAACTCGAAACTTTCCCGGATAACCTTCCACCATATTCACTGATGCTGCCCCATGTCGAGGCAAAGGATTATCTCTAACATTTGGGTTAACATCCTTGAAAGACAAGATACCATTCTTAATCAACCTCTGCACGTCCGCCTTTAGAGCAAAACAATTTTCAAGGTTGTGCCCCGGCGACCCTTGATGATATTCACAAAACTGATCTGCCTTGTACCACGGAGAAGTACTATTTGGTGCGACAGGAGGAGGCTTCGTCGTTATGAGATTCTTTCTGATTAAAGCGGGGAACAATTCAGTATAAGTCATAGGAATGTGTTGGCTCCTAAATTCGACACCTTTGTTTTGTTGATGTCAGCCATTAAAGCTGAAAGATGTTTTCGACTGGCTGAGTCTGTCGAAATGCCCGTCGAAAGATGGCAAAGTACTTAGAAGACTTCTTCCAAGGAAGAAGGCTGATTGCCTTCGACGTCGAAGGAGTTTCTCGTCGAAGATGTCTCTTGACGAAAGTGTTCGATGGTCCAGAGTGGAGCAGTTTTGAAATTCAAGCTTTTGGAGGGAAAACGGTTTCCAACAGTTACCACGTGCAAACGTGCAAGGATCTGGAGCGTCGAGCATGGAGAACGTGCCAAGTGGATTGATCTCGAAGCAGTGTAACTGCCCGACGGTTACTTGGGATGTTTTAGTATAAATAGTAGTAGACATGTAGTTTCTCGCGTGTGTTCACAATTCTATACAAAGTCACTCATATAGATTCGAGTACCCAGCGTGTGAGAAAGAATTGTTGAGAAATGTATGTGTGAAACACCAATTTTATCAATTAAAGTCATTTACTTTTCCAGAAATTTACTTGCTTTCCTCTTTACATTCTTGTCGAACCTTTTACTTTAAAGCCTTGTTTATTTTACCAAGTCTTTCCTTTATGCAATTCATTTAAAGCCAATTTATTTAAAGCCTTATCCAATTCAATCAAACTTCAAAATCAACCTATGTCCTAGGATCAATCAGATCGATCCTGCGAGTAACCAAATAAGTAACCATTTGGAGGATCAGCGGTTGTTTACCAAAAACCAAGGTAAACAAATTGGCACACCTGGTGGGACTGTGTGTTGATTGTTGAAAATAATCTCATCTTTTCGAGTTGTATGTTATTGAGAAGTGGTAGAATATACACTAACGATAACAATACTGCCAGAAGAAGGGAAGAGATGGCGAATCCGCCAAACACTAACGAAATCCCACAAACGAGTGTGGGAGCAACGGTTAATATGACCGTAAGTGAAGCGACTAATGTTGGTTCGACACCAGCAGTATCGGTCACAACCACGGGGCCAATACCTTCGTTAACAGGCCCCAGGATGCCTCTGGGAACTCCCCCACCAAGGGGAAATTTAGGCACAAGGCCTTTGGTTCCCCCAGGATTCATTCCATTCTATGGTATGCCAACTTCTGAAGTGGCAAGCCTAACGAATGCAGCGTCCACTTTTTCAGACCCTTTTGTGAGTGCCTCTTCGCCACTCCAAGGCTCTGGAGTAGGCATGGCGAATAGAAATAGGACCCAACTCTTAGGAGGAACGTCCCAAGTAGCCCATGGCCTTACAAATGCCTCGACAGCAGTCTTGAGGCAACAGATGGATGAAAGCAACCATGATATGGTGCAAATGCTGGCACAAACTTTGAGTACAGTGCTAAACCCTCTAATACAAAACACTACTCAATTGAATCAGCAAGTGACAGCGCAAATGACGCGTTTGGCTGACTTCTTTGGAGTACCCCCACCTATTCGACAGCCCCAAAGGGCGCAAATAAGGGGAAATCAGGGGATATTTTTAGAGGAAGAAACCACCATTAACCAGGCTCAACAGCCTGTCGAAGAAAACCTTAGGGCACGATTGGAACAACCTGTCGAAGAACCTAGGGTAATAACCCCAGAGGTAAGGTTAGTTAACAGAAACCAAAATGCTGACGAAGTGGTTCAGCATATCCAATACCAAAACATGGGCTTGGAAAACAATCTGGCAACCATGATTGAAAGGATCATGACTCAGAATGGGATGAACATGGGCTTTCGAAGGCCCAACTTTACATCTCCATTGTCAGAATACGTGTTACAAACGGACTTACCTCCTAGATGCAAAGTCCCCAAATTTACTAAGTTCTCTGGGGACACGACAGAATCTACTGTCGAGCATGTGGCGAGATATTTGATCGAAGCAGGAGACATTTCGAATAACGAAAACCTAAGGATCAAGTACTTCCCAAGTTCTTTAACCAAGAACGCTTTTACTTGGTTTACAACTCTTCCCCCCAATTCGATCCATCATTGGACCCAGTTGGAAAGATTGTTCCATGAACAATTCTACATGGGGCAGACCAAGATAAGCCTGAAAGAACTGGCCAGTGTGAAGAGACGTTTCACTGAACCTATAGACGAATATCTGAATAGGTTTAGGTTGCTCAAGGCGAGATGTTTTACACAAGTGCCAGAACATGAGTTGGTCGAAATAGCCGCAGGCGGTTTAGATTATTCCATTAGGAAGAAGCTAGACACCCAGTACCTGAGAGACATGGCCCAACTGGCCGATAGAGTTCGACAGGTCGAACGCCTCAAAGCTGAAAAAGCTAAGGCAACGAAAACTCACAAGAGAGAAAGGATAGCGTACGTTGAGATGGATGACGAAGATCTAGAATCCTTCGACGATACTTTAACTGTCGAAGAAGGAGAAGTCGATTTAGCAGAACTGAAACAAGGGCCACCATACTCTTGTAAACTGTTAGTCCCCTCAAATGGGAAAAATCCCATTGGTCCAGAAAGGACCAACGATAGGTTCCCAAAAAAGACTTATAGTTTTGACATCACAAAATGTGATGAAATATTCGACTTGCTAGTTAAAGATGGCCAAATGATAGTACCCCCAGGGGTAAAAGTGCCTCCTCTTGATCAAAGAAAGAAGAGAGGTTTTTGCAAATATCATAATTTTTTGGGCCATAAAACTTCTCAATGTTTTCTTTTCAGGAATCTTGTACAAGACGCTATCGAAGAAGGGAGATTGAAGTTTGCTGACAAATCCCCCATGGCTGTCGACTCCAATCCATTGAAGGCTGAAGCCCACTATGCTGAACCCTCTGAGGTGAACATGATAGAAGCAACCAGGATCCAGTCGAAGAAGCCAGGAATTACCATGGTCGAAGTCTCAAAGGACCACATCAACATGCCAATCTTTGGCAGTTTTTCTGGAAATTTATCCAGGAAGACAATTGAAGCTGTCTAGAAAGCGGTCGAAAACCCGAAGTCGGAGACCGCTGAAGCACAAAAAACTGGATCAAAACCCAGTTCCCACTTGGCCACTGTTCAAGGCCAGACGGAGAATCTGGAGATACAAATGAAGCAGTTAACTCTTGCTAACAAAGATACAATGAATATCAACATGGTCGAACTTTCTGACCCAAAAGCATCAGAAGAGGCCATGAGGCAAGAACAAGCTAATAAGACTGCTTTCCCTCGGGAAAACGAAAACTTGGCAGATTTTCTACAAAGATGCCAGAAAAAGAAATCAGAGGTGATGCTGTGTCCAAGATGCAGTTCGATCTTTGATAAAAAAGCTGCTGAGCACATTCAAGGCGTAAGAGCAGCGAATAAGAGAAGGGAGAGTGCTGACCTTCGACATGATCCCAGAAGGGGTTCTAACCAAGACAAGAGGCCATTGACTTTTAGGCCTCCAACAAATGTGCCAGTAGACACTTGGTACAAAACCTCTGGCCGGAAAAGGCCAAGTGAGGAGAAATGGCATTCTTTCGATGTGCCAAGAGGTTCCTCTTTGACTCAAAAGAAAGAGCCTCAAGTTGCTGCACCTAAGGTTACACAAGTGTCCAGCAACTACAAAGGTAAAAACCCTATGTCTCGATCTCAATGGAGGAGATATCAAAGGAGACGAAAAGCTGAAAGGGAGGCTGCCAACGAACCTAAGGCAGAAACTAGTTCGAATGTTCCTCAAAGGAAACAAAGGAAGCCTCTAGAGAGAGAGCCAGTAACCAACAGGCTAGTTTGGCCTAACCAAAGTGAAGTCGAAGACGAAGACGATGCTGAGTCTGATGATACTTTGGACATAATGGTGAATATCGTTTCAGTGCTGCCCAGAGAATTCAATCGACAGGTAGAAGTCAAAGCAAGTGACTGGGAAGTGGAGCAAGAAATGGCCAAACATAGGCCAGTGTGCTATTTTGTCATGGACAATGGCACTACTGAGGAACAAAATGGCTTCTTCGAGCCACCTACAGAGGCGATGAAAAATCACCTCAAGCCTTTATTCATAAGGGCTAAACTCGAAGAAACTACTGTGAATAAAATATTGGTTGATTGTGGGGCAACCATCAATATTATCCCTCACTCTATGCTAAGGAAAATTGGCAAAAGGGATGAGGAAATTAAGCCTCACAACATGGTCTTGTCGAACTATGAGGGCGGCATAGGGACCACTATGGGAGTGATCCAGCTAGATATCAAAGTAGGGTCTATCCTTCGACCAACGATGTTCATGGTCATATCGGCCAAACCCAACTACAATCTTTTGTTAGGCCGTGAATGGATCCATGGTGTTGGCGCTGTGCCTTCATCGATGCACCAAAGGCTGCTGCTATGGCGTCCAGATGGGATGGTCGAAAACATAGAGGCAGATCAAAGCTACTACCTTGGCGAAGTGAATCACCTGGGTTTGGCAGATTTCGACAAAAACTTGGCTCACATAGGGCCATGTCCAACACCTGACTTCGACATGGCGCCAGCGCCAAACACCTTTTGTTCCCTATACCTGCATCCTGAGCATGGTTTCCAATGGGACAGAGAAGACTTGTCCCACATAGACTTCAGTGGGTTAACTGATATCCAACCAACTGGTTGGGGAAGTGAATTCAGTGATAATGACTAAGTCACAATCTTTGAAGCGAATTTCGGCTTATGTGGCCGAAACCAAGATGATAACGGCTCTCGAAGCCGAAGTAAAGTACATGGCCACACAGGCCAATGATCAACAATTATCTGCTGTAGGCCCAGGAAAGGATTTCGATCCAAAACCTCCTGATATCATGCCAGAAGAAATGCAGGAACAAAGGCTCGACGCCATCTATGACGATGAGCCTTTGGGCTTCGAAAAGGACCCCTTGGCGAACAACATTAAAATGTTAGCACAAGACCCTTTAGAAGAAATCAACTTAGGCGAAGGATCAGAGAAAAGGCCAACTTACATCAGCGCCAAAATCGATCCAGAACTTAGGTTGGAAGTAATCCAATTGCTGAAAGAGTTTAAAGACTGTTTTGCATGGGATTATGACGAAATGCCTGGTCTCGACAGAGGATTGGTAGAACTTCAGTCGCCAATCAAACCTGGAAAGAAGCCAATCAAGCAAAATCCAAGGCGCTTCGCCCCAGAAATACTGTCGAAGATCAAAACGGAGGTCGAAAGACTTCTGAAATGCAAATTCATCCGTGTTACAAGGTATGTCGAATGGATTGCAAATATTGTGCCAGTAATTAAGAAAAATGGCACATTAAGGGTGTGCATAGATTTCAGAGATTTGAATGCTGCCACCCCCAAAGATGAATATCCTATGCCTGTGGCGGAAATGCTAGTCGATTCTGCCGCTGGTTATGAATACCTGAGTATGCTCGATGGTTATTCAGGATATAATCAAATATTCATTGCTGAAGAGGATGTGTCGAAAACAGCTTTTCGATGCCCTGGGGCCTTAGGCACTTACGAATGGGTAGTGATGCCTTTTGGCCTAAAAAACGCTGGGGCAACGTACCAGCGAGCAATGAATACTATCTTCCATGATTTTATTAACACTTTTATGCAAGTATATATCGATGATATTGTTATAAAATCTGTTTCCAGGAAGAATCATATTGACCACCTTCGACAATCATTCGAAAGAATGAGAGAACATGGTCTGAAGATGAACCCTTTGAAGTGTGCGTTCTGCGTGAAAGCTGGAGATTTCTTGGGCTTCGTTGTCCATAAGAAAGGGATCGAAATCAACCAGAACAAGACGAAGGCAATTCTGGAAGCGAAAGCGCCATCGAATAAGAAGGAATTGCAATCTCTCTTAGGCAAGATAAATTTCTTAAGGAGGTTTATATCTAATCTAAGTGGGAAAGCTCAGGCCTTTTCACCCTTACTTCGACTGAATAAAGAGGGGTTCGAATGGGGGCAAGAGCAACAAGAAGCCTTCGACAAAATCAAAGGGTACCTCACTAAGCCACCTATTTTGGTGCCTCCTTGTAGCAATAGGAGTATGAGATTGTACATAGCTGCATCTGACAAAACTCTGGGAAGTATGTTAGCCCAAGAAGATGAGAATGGAGTCGAAAGACCCATTTACTATCTCAGTAGAGTTTTGAACGATGCAGAAACTAGATATAGCGAAGTTGAAAAATTGTGTCTATGTCTGTATTTCTCTTGTACAAAACTCAAGCAATATATAAAACCAGTTGATGTTTATGTTTCGTCTCATTTTGATGTTTTCAAATATATGTTGTCGAAACCTATCTTGCATAGTCGAATTGGCAAGTGGGCATTAGCATTAACTGAATACTCCTTGACCTTTATGCCTCTTAAGGCAGTAAAAGGACAAGTGGTGGCAGACTTTATAGTCGACCACTCAATTCAAGTTGAGGATATTAATTACGTGGAGATAGAGCCTTGGAAGTTCTACTTCGATGGTTCCAGCCATAAAGATGGAACAGGGGTAGGAGTCTTGATTATTTCTCCAGATAAAATTCCAACAACATTCAAGTACAAGATATCAGGTTCTTGTTCGAATAATGAGGCTGAGTATGAAGCTCTAATTACTGGCCTTGAGATATTGTTGGAATTGGGGGCAACTCGAGTCGAAATAATGGGAGACTCAGAGTTAGTCATTAAGCAAGTCACAAAGGAATATAAATGCATAAGAGAAAATCTCATTATGTACTTTGTGATAGCAAATCGTTTATTGAAAAAATTTGAAGCGGTCAATGTTCGACACATACCCAGAGTCGAAAATCAAATAGCCAACGACTTGGCACAGATTGCATCTGGGTATAAGATTTCAAAAACGAGATTACAAAGAGCAATCGAAGTTCGAGAGAAGATAAAAGCAACTTGTCTATCACCAACAGACTTGGAATCGACGAGACTAGGATATGCTGATCACAGTAACTTCGAGATTTCGTTCATTGATAATTTGTCAGAGCAAGATTGGAGGAAACCCATTGTGGACTATCTTCAAAATCCAGGAGCTTCGACAGAACGAAAAACAAAATTCAGGGCGTTGAGTTATGTACTCATGGGTAATGAGTTATTCAAGAAGACGCCTGAAGGGGTGTTGCTGAAATGTTTAAGTGAAACTGAAGCATACATAGCCCTTTCGACGACGCATGCTGGGGCATGTGGGGCTCACCAAGCAGGCCATAAGATGAAATGGTTATTGTTTCGACAAGGACTATATTGGACCACTGTACTGAAAGATTGTGTTGAGTTCGCCAAGGGTTGTCAAGAGTGTCAAGTTCATACAGGCATCCAACATGTACCAGCAAGCGAACTTCACTCGATAGTGAAGCCTTGGCCCTTTAGAGGATGGGCGTTGGATCTCATTGGAGAGATTCGACCAGCATCATCAAAAAGTCAGAAATACATATTGGTAGGCATTGATTATTTTACTAAATGGATCGAAGCTGTCCCTTTAGTCAATGTAGACCAAGAAAATGTCATTGAATTCATTCAAAAGAACATTATCTTTAGGTATGGAATCCCTGAGACGATAACAACTGATCAAGGGTCAGTTTTCACTGGTCGAAAGATGCAGGAATTTGCTCAGGAAACAGGTTTCAAACTCCTAACATCAACACCTTATTATGCACAGGCGAATGGTCAAGTCGAAGCAGCTAACAAAGTGGTGATTGGCTTGATAAAGAAACATGTTGGGAAGAAACCAAAGAATTGGCATAAGACGTTAGACCAAATTCTGTGGGCTTGTCGAACGTCCCCAAAAGAAGCCACTGGTACAACACCGTATAGGCTAACTTTTGGCCATGATGCAGTGTTGCCAGCAGAAATTTGTCTTCAATCTACGAGGGTTCAGAGGCATTATGATATTCCTTCTGAAGTTTATTGGAACATGATGTTGGACGAACTGGTGGATTTAGACGAAGAGAGATTACGCGCTCTCGACCTACTCAGGCTTCAGAAGAAAAGAGTAGAAGACTCTTATAATAAAAAGGTAAAACCTAAGGTATTTTTGCCTGAAGAGCTAGTTTGGAAGGTAATTCTTCCCATAGATCGAAGGGATCGAAGCATGGGGAAATGGTCACCCAAATGGGAAGGACCCTTCAGAGTTATCCAAACTTTTTCTGGTGGAGCCTATGAAGTCGAAGAGTTAGGTGGAGATAAAAGGCTCTTGAGAGTAAATGGTAAATACTTGAAAAAATACAAACCTATACTTCAAGAGATAAAAATAAAATAATAAAAGAACAAGACTAAATTAACCATAAAAATGCCAAAATGGAAATTTTATAAATTTCAGCCAAGATGGCAATTGTTGTCGAATATGGATTACAAAATATGGTTACAAAAGAGAATCAATCAAAAGGAAAGAGAGTCCTTGAATCGAAGATACTTGGCTTGCTGCAGCTCCAACCTTTTCTTGCACCAGGCGTTTTCCTGCACTAGTTTGGCAATCTGAGCGTCGAGGCTTTGGGCCCTCTCAGCGAATTCCAGGCCTTGTTTGATCTCAGTTTGGCTATCGGTGTCTGAGATGGTCGAAAGAAGTTCCTCCTTGCGTACAGTGTTGGCGTTTATCTTCGCCTCTATTTCTGCGATTTGTGCCCGGAAGGAAGCATTCTCTCGATCAATGGCATCGACTTCTTCCTGCGCAGATGCTTTTTGTTTCGACAACTCCGCAATTCGAGAAGTCGAATCTGAGACAGCAGTCCACGCAGAGGAGCTTTTGCCATACAACACCTCAAGCTGACTGTTAAAACCCCTTTGGCGCCTGTAATCTGCTGAGACTTGATCAATCATAGAGTGTAACTCCATGATCAAGCTTGAAACTTCTGGGGCTACAACTTCAAAGTCGACAGCATTCAAGACCTCCTTCAAACATGATGGAGCAGTGGGGTCCCCCTCTAAAGCCTTCATCAAGTCCCTCTTGAAGAACTGGGCCTTAACCTTCGCCAAAGCATCATCAAGGGGAGAAGTTTCAGTAGACTTCCCCGACAGGGTAGGAATTTCCTGACTAGCGTCAGACGAACTCTTACTCTCGATGATTGCGTTGAGATAGCTAACAGGGTCAGTTTGTTTCAAGAGTTCTAAGTCCTCTTTTGACCTGTGCTTCGAGGAGGTAACCCTTGCAACAGTATTATCTTGGGTTTGAGGCTGTTGAATGTTAAGTGCCTCGACTGGTTGCTCTTCGACTCGGACTGGGGCAGTACCAGCGTCGACTTGTGGTTCTTCGCTAGCCTCACCCTGGGGCCCTTCGCCAGCGTCATCTTGGTGCTCTTCGCTAGCGTCACCCTGGTGTCCTTCGCCAATGCCACCTTGGTTCTCTTCGTCAGCAGCATCTTGATTTTCTTCGCCAGCATTACCTTGGTCCCTTTCTTCATGATTCTCTTCTGACAGATCCACCACCTGAACCGCTTCTGGTTGTGGTTCCTCCGTTTGAGGCTCCTCCGTTGGTTTTTCTACTGTTTCAGCATTGGCCTCATTCTCAGTATGGGCTTCGTCATTTCCCAAGCCTTTTTCCTGAGGCCTGCTAAGTTCAGCAGATTCCAGCATTTCAGAGGTCCTTGGCGGAGAACTTTCAGTGGTGTCCTGGAAAAGGAAAGAAGAAAAATCTTCAGATGACGAAAGAGACACAATCGAATATGGGTATACTGTACCTAAGTTATAAAAGGGTCTAAGATATTACCTGTGGATTAGCTTCAGCCCCAGGGCTGGAATTGTCGCTTTCGACAGGCTTGTTAAGAAGAACGTTCATTTCCTCTTCCGTTGGCTCCTCAATGATCACTGGAGGTAGCCTAGGCTTTCGCCCAGCAATCTTTATTCTGACGGTTCGACCTTCAGGAGCAGGAGCAGGAACAAGAGCATCCTTCGTCAACTTTCGCCTTTTTAAGGGGGCAGGAGGAGAATCGCTTTCTTCATCGCTCCCAGATTCGACCACCAGTGCTAGCCGTTTCTTGGGCGAAGGTGCCTAGAAAACCAATAGGAAGTTCGATTTAATAATTGAATCGAAAGTGAAGAGTCGAAAGCCAGGAAAAATGATGAAAATCTGGTTACCGATATAGAAGGCTTCTTCGAAGAGCCTTCCCCCTGTTGGTTGCTTATGGTCTTCGCCGGCGCTGTAGTCTTCGCCGGCGGTGGAGGTTTTGTTGAAGGGCCTCCTCCTTGTTGGCCTTCTGTAGCCTTCTTGGCTACAGGCTTTCGAACAACTGGAAGCAAATAAAAAGTTAACAGGCTAGCAGTCGAAGAGAAAGACAAAAAGTAATGTGAGAGAATGAACTTACATTTCTTTATTTTGTCCAACACAAGGACAAAAGACTTCTGCAGCTCATCCATGAAGTCCTTCTCGTCGAAGAAGTACTCAGCATAATAGCTTCTCCACCACTCCTCGAAGGATGGTGAACAAAGAAAATTAAGCTGGTAGTCAAACAACGAGAGGACTGTTCGACCAGCATATCTTCCGATATGCTTGATGGCAGCTTCTTCTGTGTAATCATTGCAGAAGTACAACATGGACTTCTCTCTTTGAAAAATCGGAGAAGGTAGGGTTTGGATAATACCAAACTGGCGAGATACCAGATTTGGTTGGTAGGCAATCAGACTCAAATGAGTCTTAGAACTCTTGAATCGAAGAGGCATGATCCTTGGTGTAAGGAACGCCTCCCACAGTATTGTGTGTTCGTCGACATTGGGACCACTCGACGCCTTTGGATGTGGCCTTGTGAACCATGCTGGGCCTACCTGCCGTCGAGCAAATGGGGCCATAGTTGAAACAAACTCCTTCCTTCGAGCAAACATTAGAACGAAGTTGGTGAAGGTTTGCTGAAACTCCAGTCCATCTTCCATAGGTGTCAGCAGAGCCAGCCTGGTTCCTTCGACGCGTCTATTCGCTATCGCTGGAGCCTGTTCATTTATCTGAACCTTCTTGGGCAAGAAAGATTCGAAAGTGGCGTTGAGCCACAGTTGGAGCAGCCAAAAGGGCCCAGCAAGTAGCAAACTGGCCCTGTCCTCGATATGTTTCAGAAGAGTTGCCCCATTGCTGATCGAGTCATAGAGGCTAGCCAGAATCAGTTCTGCCAAACAGATGTTTTGGCGGTGATGCAGTTGAGTAGCAAGAGTGACCATCTTTTTGGTCACTTGTAGAGATTTCGAGCAAAACACAAAGCGAGTCAGCCATAAGGCTAGAAACGCTATGTGTTCGACATCCGACACAGCATCTGTCGACCTGTCGTGATAATGGTTGATGAAAGTGGTGTATGTTGGTTTGGTCTCAGAGAAGCCAATTTGGTCCTCCGACATCTCCTCCGGATCGAAGTAATCCCCGGTGGGTCGAAGGCCAGTAATAGCGGCCACATCGAAGAGTGTGGGGGTTAGCATCCCACAGGGGAGATGGAAAGTAAAGTGGGAGTAGTCCCAGAACAGCAGTGAAGCAATCAGCATCTCCGGGGAGTAGTTCAAACCTGTCTTCGACAGCATCACTAAGTCGAAGATTCCCATATCCTTCCAGATCGAAGTTTGGTGCTTCTCCATCTTTGTTAGCCAAGCAACATAATCGGAGGTAAGGTTAGGGCAAGACCTGAAGGCCCTAACACCTCTGTTGAAGAAGCGGAGGTCGATTTTTTCATGTGCAGGGTCTTCATTGTCTTCTGCGTCTTTCTTGGCGCATGCGACTGGTTTGAGTTTCTCGACTATCGGGAAATAGCTCTTGATCTTCAGAGCCTCAGAGATACTTGGATTCATGGGGCCAGACATTGCAAAGATCTGGTTGGAGTATCCAACCGGGATCATCAAGTGGCGCGAGTAAGCATCGCGAACGGCGATGTCAGAGGGTTCAGGAACCCTTCGTTTGCCTGTAGAATTCACTACTGGGGCAGTGACGAAAACCTTGGGTTTAGCATGTTCAGTTGGTGCGTTAGCACTAGGAGCAGTAGAACCAGATGCCATGGTTTGGTGTTGAGTTTGAAATGAGGTTGAAGATGAAGTGAAAGAGGAAGAGTTTCTGCAAAGATAACAAGCTTGTACGAAAACAGGGAAGTTTGAAGGCTAGATGGCGTAAAAAGTCCCACAATGGGGTACTTACTACTATTTATAGTAGTGGGAAAAATCCCCAATAACGAGGACATTAAATGCCATTTAATGCTGCAGGAGTTAGTGGGACGCGTGGCAGCCCCCTGTTGTTTTAGCCGTTTCTGCAGAAATAGAGGGACGCAGCGTGCGTCCTCGATTTTGGGAATTGTCATAATGACAAATTCTGAAATGACGTTTGGTACTGCACGCCGTACTGAAAGTGACGTCCTAGGTACGGAACAATGATGGCTTTCTTGGGATTGCCACTAGTTGGTAGAAAACAACAAAAAATGCACAAGTTAATTTGTGACTAAGCGTGAAAAGACAAGTGTCGAATGGCGTTTCAAAGAATGCCTTTTTCTGTCAGAGTCGAAATAAGGCATTCTTGGGGGGCAATTTGTTGGCTCCTAAATTCGACACCTTTGTTTTGTTGATGTCAGCCATTAAAGCTGAAAGATGTTTTCGACTGGCTGAGTCTGTCGAAATGCCCGTCGAAAGATGGCAAAGTACTTAGAAGACTTCTTCCAAGGAAGAAGGCTGATTGCCTTCGATGTCGAAGGAGTTTCTCGTCGAAGATGTCTCTTGACGAAAGTGTTCGATGGTCCAGAGTGGAGCAGTTTTGAAATTCAAGCTTTTGGAGGGAAAACGGTTTCCAGCAGTTACCACGTGCAAACGTGCAAGGATCTGGAGCGTCGAGCATGGAGAACGTGCCAAGTGGATTGATCTCGAAGCAGTGTAACTGCCCGACGGTTACTTGGGATGTTTTAGTATAAATAGTAGTAGACATGTAGTTTCTCGCGTGTGTTCACAATTCTATACAAAGTCACTCATATAGATTCGAGTACCCAGCGTGTGAGAAAGAATTGTTGAGAAATGTATGTGTGAAACACCAATTTTATCAATTAAAGTCATTTACTTTTCCAGAAATTTACTTGCTTTCCTCTTTACATTCTTGTCGAACCTTTTACTTTAAAGCCTTGTTTATTTTACCAAGTCTTTCCTTTATGCAATTCATTTAAAGCCTTATCCAATTCAATCAAACTTCAAAATCAACCTATGTCCTAGGATCAATCTGATCGATCCTGCGAGTAACCAAATAAGTAACCATTTGGAGGATCAGCGGTTGTTTACCAAAAACCAAGGTAAACAGAATGGCATCGAATTGCGGTTTTCTTGGTGAACGGTTCTGGTTGTTGAATGGATAAGCCTGTTGTCGAGGCTGCTGCTGAAATGGCCGTTGTTGAGTTGGTGGGGTTTGATGAGCTGGGGTCATCAAAGCTGGGCGGACAGCCGGAGTGACTGCCGCAACGTGTGAGTAACCTCTCCTTGGTCTCCCTGGGAAGATTGCGCTGACATCCTGCTCTTTTCTTTTCGAGAAAACACTTCCAAACTTCTTGGTACTGCTAGACGGACTTCCTTCTTTACCCAAACGCCCTTCAAGAATCCCTTCCTCCAACCGCATGCCCATGCTTACCATTTCGGTGAAGTCACTGGGTGCGCTGGCAATCATTCTTTCATAGTAAAAGGAACCTAAAGTCTTCAAGAATATCTTCGTCATCTCTTTCTCCTCAAGAGGAGGATAGATTTGAGCAGCAATTTCACGCCACCTCTGGGCGTATTCCTTAAAAGACTCTCTGTCTCTTTGGGACATCGCCCGGAGTTGATCCTTGTCCGGTGCCATGTCAACGTTGTACTTATACTGGTGAATAAAAGCTTCGCTAAGATCGTTGAAGTTGCGGATCCGAATGCTGTCTAAACCCATATACCACTTTAGAGCAGCACCCGTCAAACTGTCTTGAAAATAGTGAATCAACAAGTCATGATCATCAGAATATGTAGACATCTTTCTCACGTACATAGTCAAGTGACTCCGAGGACACGAATCCCCCTTATATCTTTCAAAGTCTGGCACTTTGAATTTTGCTGGAATCTTGACATTCGGAACTAAACAAAGGTCATGCGTGTTCTTTCCAAACAAATCCTTCCCCTTTAACGCTCTGAGCTCCCTCTGCATTTCTTGGAATTGGTCTTGAAATTCTTCCATTCTATCAAAAAGACCCAAACTTTCAGCAGGCTCGGCAGGATAAGTAGGTTCATTCAAGTATGGCACGGAGTGAACCACAGGAGCGACAGTTGTCATTACCGGTTGCGGGAAAGGTGTCACAGACGGGATTACCGGCGGCATGGCAGTTGTCTCTGGTTGAGGAAGAGACAAAGTAGGTTGAAATAAAGGTTGTACGACAGGCTGATACCCCTCTGGCACAAAGTTCTAAGGCATTCCCCACGGAAAACCTTTTGGCATCTGATGCTGAAGTGGAGTGTTGATTTGAGTCACAGATGTTGGAACGATGACAACCTCGAAAACCACAGTAGTTGAAGTCTGAATCTCAGCAGCTGTAGTCGATGGCTGATTCTGAGCAGCCATCAAACTTTCCACTAGCGCAGTTAACTTTTCCATACCGACACGAAGGGTAGCGACCTCCTCACGAAGCTCGTGGTTTTCCTGTTCCAGATCTTCCATTTTCCTCTGACGATTGGCTCGAGTATCGTATCGATGAGACAGCTTGACAATCTATCGGAGTGGAAAAAGAAACAAGGATAAGACTCTAGAAAACATGTGAAGTGGAATGTTGGATGATGCATGATATGTGATGCAAATGATGATTCATTTTAATAGTTTTTTCAAGGAACTTCAATAATTTTGCACACATCAATGGTAAAGGAATTTGGAACAACAAAAACTCAATCCATTAATCGAAAGTGGTAAATTACAACTTACAATTTTGGAACAACAAAATGATAAATTACACTTTGGGATAACAACCCAATAATAAAGCAGTAAACTACAACTTTGGAACATGAAGCCCATAATAAAAGCAGTAAATTACAACTTTGGAACATGAAGCCCATAATAAAAGCAGTAAATTACAACTTCGGAACATGAAGCCCTTTTACAGAGTTTTACAAAATGACATCAATAAAATAAAACTAAGAACTAAAGATCACTCAGAATCATCAGATGAAGGACCAAATGCCAACTGTAACCGGAGCTTCCTGATCTTCTCTTCATAAAAGTCTTCCATCTCTTTCTTCTCAGCTACCAGTCGATCAATGATTTCCTTTTGCGGATTAGGAACAAGAGCAACACTTACCGATCCTTCCTTCTTTCTCTTCCTTTCACTAGCATACTTCTTCAGTAAAGCATCCTTTTGACGAAGCTTCTCATCATGATCAATGAACCAGCCGTCTTGAATAAATAGCAAATCCTCCTTTTCCTTTAGTTGTCGAGCCAGGACCCGATTCTCATATTCAGACATATTATACTTTTCTTTCCAAGCATCTCTCTCGGACTTCATCCTAGCCAGATTTCCTTGGTATTCTCCCATATTCTCGATAGGGATATCAACAGATGACGATGCAACGGTAGGGAATAAAGGTTTCTCAAGTTTATAGGGCATCTTGAGAGCACAAGCCCTAGCACGGACCCATTGTAGGTAAGGCTCCAAAGAAACGGAACCCCTATGTCCTAACATGTCTCTCCCTTTCCTATGGATGTGGCGCCAAGCTCCTTCGATCTCCCTCTTAGCTGCCTGGTGATCTTGTCCTTCCTGCAGAAAGAAACCACTCACATGGATGTTGTTCGGCTTGTCCCTCATCGGGTATCCAAACTGACGGCGCGCAAGAACAGGGTTATAGTTAATTCCACCTTTCGTACCAAGAAGAGGCACGTTAGGAAAAGCACCACAGCTATCGATGATCTTCACGTTATAGTAAACTCGATTGTACCAATCAATGTCGAAATGAGTGAGAGCCATAATTTTTGGCGCCCATCAGAAAACATCAGACCTAGGTAGATGAGAAACATACCACTGATACAACAACGGTGCACAACAAATAATCAATCCTCCTTGATAAGAGTTTCGAAGATGGATGGAGTAGTAGGTATCTCCTAGCAGCGTAGGGACCGGATTTCTAATCAAGAAAATTCTGATGGCGTTGATATCCACAAACTTATCAACGTTAGGGAACAAGAATAGACCATAAGCGAGTAAAGCAAAGACGTCTTCGAAGGCAATAATATCTTTTATCTCAGTGAAATGACGAGCTTTCCTCAACAAAAACTGTGCAGACAAGCCTCGGGTTCCCCCTTTTGTAGTCATGTTCTCCTCTATCTCTGATTTCTTCAAGTGGGTGATGGTCGCTATCTCGTGAGATTTGGGTTCCTCTTCCAAACCAGAAAAAGGAACACAGTCGGTGATCGGCAAACCAAGTATGTAGGAGTACTCTTCTAAGGTGGGCATTAACTGGTAATCCGGAAAGGTGAAGCATCGGTACAAAGGATCGTAAAATTGGACCAACGTACCAAGGATGCCTTCTTTCATCTTGCGCTTCATGAGAGGTATAATGGACCCATACTTTTCCTAAAAATCCATCGGGTTCTTGATCTTAGGAATTAAACTCTTCAGTTCTTCAATCTCGGGCTCCTTAAAACTAAAACTTCGAGTGTTTCTTCTTCCAAATTCCATAATAATAGTACCTGAGATGTCTGCAAGAATCATTCTTAAGTTCCTTAAAAAACAAGTTTTTTACAAAAATGTTTATGGATGTATGGATGAATGATAATGCAACAGTTACACACAAGTTCACAAACATGGGGTTCAAAGGTTCAACGTTTCAGCATGGAGTCGAGGGTAAAGCCCACCCCAAGGTATGTACTATGGTTCAATCACACCTGTAAGACAAGGTTCTAAAAGTTCCCAGAGTCTACATTCCTCCTTCGGATATTGCCAACGTCTTGATTACTCAATAATTAGCAATATTCTCAAGAGAAACTCATCCGAGCGTAGCATCGCGTAACAACTACTTCCGGATTACTCCGTTATAGTCTCCGCGCTACACCTAAAAAGGCCAAGATGGGTTAGGGTTCTACGGTCCTCAATTTCTCTGGCTCCCAGGTCGAAAATAATAATGTCTTCCCGATTACTCGGTAAACAAATATTAAGTTCAAGAGGGCCTTCCATTGAGTGGGGGATCTCATGCCTCCTTCTTCGGGATTACTCCCTCAAAGTTAACATGATTGTACCGCCCGTCCTATTCCTTAAGTGTAACTTAATCCGGGTATAGGATTCGTCCTTTGCAAAAAACCCAAACAACCCCAATTTAAACACATAATCAAACAAATCAAATAATAATAAAACAAATAAGACAAATTAGGCTTAACCCACTTAGGGATGGACCAGCAAGAGGTCAATCTGTCCCCAGCAGAGTCGCCAATTCTGTAGCGATAAAAAATGTAGCGGGGTAAATCGGAGATCGAATTATTGATTAATTCGTCTCACAAAAGCAAGAGTCGCCACCGCGCTTTATTATTTCCAAGGGAAAAGGGGAAAGAGCGAAATAAAACCCTAAATATGCAATGTAAAATAATACTTTCTAAAAGTAATAAAGATACAAGGCGTTTTTTTGAAAAGAGATCTATGGTTCGGGGGTTGGTTATACAATGGGAAGGTATTAGCACCCAATGTATCTATAGTACTCTATAGGAACCTTTTAAAATATCTGTTTATTAAAATTGTTCGTTTGATTTAAAAATAAATTGTTTTGGCCGAAAAGGGGTACGGACGGTTTTTTGAAGGTACGACGACCTAATGTCGAAGTTTTGGCTTAAAAGGTATAAGTTTTGGAAAGATTGAATATTTGGGGAAAAATTATCCTAAGTTTTAATGAAATGAAGATATTCGCGTGATTGGATTTGAGGACATGAAGTCAACAAATTTAATCATTTTTCTCTTGGATTTAGACGTAAACGGAATAATCAAATAAAGATGAAATAAATCAAACTGAAAATCAGATAGATAATGATTTAAATAGCTAAATGATATATAACCACAACAATGATTAAATAACAGATTAAATGGTGTGAACATGCATTTTTTATATTTTTGTTTAATATGTATAACGCAAGAGAATTAATTAAAGAAAAAATATAATGTTTTAATTTTTTAATTCCTATTTTTTATATATTTTTTAATATTAATATACAAATTATAAAATGACTTAATGTCTTATGCTAATTTAAGCATTTTAACTAATTTTTTATATAAGGTCTTAATTAATATATAACAAAGTATTGTTCATTAGTAATCAATATAAATAAAAATAATATATTTAATTAAACTATATATGAAAAGTGGTTTATTATTTAGAATTATAAAAAAGGTAACTCAATTTTGGTTTATGAATATTAAAACAAAAATGAAAGGAAAACAAAAATGGGCCAAATAGTTTTCTAAAGGGGGGGCCCAAATTAAGAACAAACAGAAAAATGGGATGGGGGGTGTGCTTAAGGAAAATCGTTTGGGTTTTAGGTTAGGGGAAACGGGTTAAGCCCAATGAGGGAACAATGTTAGGGTTAAGCATTTGTTTTAGTTTGCGTTAGGGTTAGGCCAAAAGGGGACAGAGCGGCGCTCTTCATTCACGCGTCCTTGATTCGTCTTCTTCGTGCATTCTCCCACCTTCGCATGAGTTCTCCCTTGCCCAATGGCCACCGGCGTTTCAGTTAACTCCCTCTTCTCCAAGGTCACGTGGGCAACGGTCTACGAGGTATTGATTTTTACTTTGTATGTTTTATGCTTTTGCGTGTTTTTAGTTACTTCTGATTCCCTTTTATATTGTTCAATGTTTGCACGGGATTGTGGAAAATAAAGGAAATGAAGGGTTATACCTTTGGAGAGGAGGTGAGAAGGACCGGAGGCGACAGGGCGGCCAAGGGCGGAGGAAAATGTTGACACGTTGCGAGCTAGTTCACTTTGCTGGAACTTGGTATTTCTGCACTTTTCTTTAGGCTTTGTGATGATAATGGCTGAAAGCCTCTTTGTTGATTTCACTTCTTTCTTCTTCGTTACCTTTAATGCTTCACCTGCTTATGTTGCCTTCGGTACGCTTGTGTTGCCTTGAACGTTTGCCTTGCACGTTGCTTCTGTCTACTTCTTCTGTTGCCTATTTTGTATGCTATGCTTTTTTTTACTGCCCTGTGATGAACCTTCTGAGGGCCCTTGTGATGAACTCTTTAGACTTCTTTATCTCCTTCTGGTTGCCTCTTGGAACACTTTCTTCTTCAACTGTCTCGTTGCCTGCTTTGCCTTACTGATTTGCCTTGTGCTGGTGGATATGTTTGGCTTTGAGTTGCCTGCCTTGTATGTACTTGTTTTTGATAACCTTTGCCCAATGATGATGCTTTCTGAGGGTTCAATGGATGAAGGTTTTAGGCAGGTCGTTGGTGGTTAAGACTGATGCAGGTAAGGCTTGACATGGTTTGAGTAGTTTGGGCTTGTGTTGTTTAGATTTGGTAGGTTGTTGAATGGTAAGGTTTGAACAGGCTTTATGCAGGATGATACAGGGTTGGTGATCTTGTGGCTTTTTACTGGTTTTTGCTATGTGTTTATGGTTTCAGTCATGGTTTTGACATGGTTTAAGGTTTGATGGTGTTTTTGGCTGGGCAACAAGTTTGTGCAGGTTATGTTGGGCATATGCTGGTTGTGCAGGTTTTATGGTTTAGGCCATATTGGTTGAGGCTTTTCTGGTCTTCTGGTTAGGCTGGACAGTTTTGTGTTTTGATTTTTTAGGCCATGGTTTTGGTTTTGAGATAGCAGGTACTACTGGTTTTTTGCTTTTAGACTTTGAGAATTGGCTTCTTGTATTTGTTTTGACAGTTTTGTTTTTGAAGGTTTGAAAACAGGTTGTACTGAACTCTCTTTTTGAAGGGTTTGTTGTTATAATAGTTGGTTGGCCTTGAGGCTTTGGACGATTCAGGTTTTGAGTATTTTTTACTACTCTTCTCTGATACTTCTGCACTCTAATACTGTTTTATTCAGTTTGTCCATATTCTTTTTTATGCTTCCTTCTCTTTACTGTGTTACTGCTGTTTTTGTTTTCTATTCCTTTTTCTGCCTAAGGCCAAAACCTGTAAACCCACACTCTTTCTCTCTTCTCTCTCCTTAGTACAGTTTGACATTAAAATGTGATGTTATGTACTTGTTCTGAAAAAGTAAAAGCTGGAAAATAATGAGAATTAGAAATATATTGCTTGCATATTTGGTTTTAAACTGCACATCTCTTTGTCAACTGCATTATACAGTAGAGGAGCCTTTGTATTTTTGGCCTCTTCCCCCATGCTGGATAGTTTATGTTGCATATTGGCTTTGAAAACTTGCATATGCTGTTGTACTATGCATTTTATTTGAAATATGCAGTTGGCTTTTGAAAATGTGCAATTGATTTTGGATTATGCAGTTTACAATAAAAATGTGCAATTTTGACAAAAGTGAATTTGTGCATATTGGTTTTTGAAATATGCAGTTTATAATTAAAATGTGCAATTTTGACAAAAGTGAATTTGTGCATATTTTTAACTTGTGCATTCATTTTTATCAATAAAAAATTCATCCCTTTTTGTGAACCGGGAGAAATCCCGTGATTTGCAAAGAGGGTAAAAAATTGATTCCAGTCGTTTGCTTTTAATGATGAATGCTAAATTAATTTTCTGCTTTTAATTATATTCATTTCTGACTTTTTCTTTTAATTTTTTTGCAGGTAAAATCAAATGATCATCAAAGAAGCATTGGATAGAAGATGAAGATTTAGAACTTAGGAAAAAAAATTAGGATAGCTTTTATTTCATTTTAAACATTGTAAAAATTATCATTGTAAATACGTTGTAAATAAATACGGTATTTAAACAACAATTGTGACAATTAGAATAAAATGAATAAAACTCCAATATTTTATCAATTAATTCTTTTCTTCTTCGCAATTATTTACCTTATCATTTATAATTCTTTAAATTATATAATAACTGAAAATAAATTTCAATTATTTAAATTCAGAATAATAAATAATTAAATAAACATCATTGACCAATTAACTTTTCTTCAATTATTATTTCATTATTTATAATTCTTCTAAATTATAATAACTGAAAATAAAATTTCAACTATTTAAACTTAGAATGATAAATAATTAAATAAACATTGTTTGATCAATTAATAAACTTCTTTTCAAATATTTACTTTATTATTTATAATTCTTTAAATTATATAATAACTGAAAATAAATTCCAATTATTTAAATTCAGAATAACAAATAATTAAATAAACATCGTTGATCAATTAATAAATTTAGCGTTTCAAAAATAAACAGCTCTCGACTTGAAAAAAGTTATGAATTTAAAAACTGTTTTGAAAGTTGATAAAATAGGTAAAAAAAACAACTTGCAATGTAATGATGCAGATGGGAGATGGTATCTTAGTTCAAAATTTGGGGTACAACAGGAGCGATGTTGTTTGGAACAATTAATGATTTTCCGGCATACGAAAATCTATCAGGGTATAACATTAAAGGTCAAAAAGCGTGTCCTATTTGTGAAGAACACACAAATTGGAAGCGATTGGAATTTTGTCAAAAGAATGTATTTCTCGGTCATTGTAGATTCTTAAATTCTAATCATCACTACCGTGGGTGGAGAAAGGCATTCAATAGAAATCCAGAACATGATAGAGCTCTACCTACGTTGACAGGTGACCAAGTTTTTGAAAAGGTGAAAGATATGAGTACTCAGTTTTACAAGCCTTTTGCATATACGCTTGTCAAAGGTGGGTGGAAGAAGAGGTCAATTTTTTTTTGAATTGTCGTATTAGAAGTTGTTGTATGTAAGACATTTTCTTGATATACAAGGAAAGTCTAAGGAGGACCTTAAAGCAAGAAAGGACTTGATACAAATGGGAATAAGAACTGAATTAGGACCCATGAAGAAAGGAACATGAACATATCTTTCGCCCGCTGCTTATACTTTATCTAGAAAGGAGAAAAAAATATTGTGTAAGTTTCTAAGTGAAGTTAAAGTTCCAGAAGGTTACTCTTCAGATATTAGAAGACTTGTGTGTATGAAAGACCTCAAGTTAAAGAGTTTAAAGACACATGATTTCCATGTTATAATGGAGCATTTTATACCAATAGGTATACATTCTATTTTACCAGAAAAAGTAAGAAGCGCCATAACTAAATTGTGTTTTTTCTTCAGGCCAATTTGTAGTAAGGTGATCGATCCTAAGATCTTACCAATATTGCAAAAAGAAATAATTATTACTTTGTGTGAGCTTGAAATATATTTTCCTCCCTCATTTTTTAACATTATGGTACATCTTGTTGTTCATCTTGTGAAAGAGACACGATTGTATGGACTAGCATATATGAGATGGATATACCCTATTGAGCGTTATATGAAAATATTAAAAGGGTACGTGAAAAATCAAAGTCGGGCAGAGGGTTGTATGGTTGAACGATACATTGTTGAAGAAGCGGTTGAGTTTTGTACTGAATATTTGACCAATGTTCAATCCATTGGACTACCAAAATCTTATATTATTGAAAGGAAGGAAAAAATTTAATCAGAAATAAAATTGTGACAATATCAAGGGTTGAATGAGATCAAGTGCATTTATATGTTCTGCACAATGACAATGAGGTTGAGCCGTATGTTGAAATGCCCAAGGATGTACTCTAGGGTGTAAATCCGAATAGAAATGAAAATTGGATAGTACGAGAGCACAATCAAAGTTTTATATAATGGTTCAAAGATCATATTTATTCAAAGTTTTATTTAGATCCTGCTTCAATAACAGAAAGGTTGAGATGTTTAGCATATGGTCCGAGTTTGCTCGTGTTTTCTTATAACGCATACGCAATTAATGGATACACATTTTATACCAAAGAGCAAGATGATAAAAGTACTATGCAAAATAGTGGTGTCACTGTTTTAGCTGAAGCAATGCACATTTCAAGTATGAATGACTTAAACCCTAAATATGCAAATCTGTCATATTTTGGGGTTATCGAGCACACTTGGGTGTTTGATTATGAGAAGTTCCAGATGCCTATCTTTGGTTGCAAGTGGGTACATAATAGCGACATACGAATGGATAAGTCGGGATTTTTACAAGTGGATCTTAATAGGGTGGGGTACAAAGATAAGCCTTTTATTCTAGCCTCTCAAGCTAAACAAGTGTTCTACGTCACTGATCCGACAAGTTCCAAATGGTCTATAGTGCTTTTATCTAACAAAGTGATTGATGATAACAATGTAAATCAAAGTGATATTGATGTTGAGAATGAGTCATATGTTAGAGGCAATGCGTCGTATGTACAAAATGATCAAGATGAGAATATCATAGCGGATGAATCATATATTAGAAATGATCATAATAAGGGAATTCGTATCAATCCATCCGTCCGAGTTGTTAAAAGCCAAGTAATTCATATTACAACCAATAAACAAAAGATATGTAAGTGAAAAGGTACTAGTGAAATGTTATATGTTCCGTCATTCAATAAAATTATGTTTTTGTTTTTATATTGTGTTTATGGTTTTATATTGTGTTTATGTTTTTATATTATGTCTATTCATTCAATGTTATTTGAATTTTATATGGTGTTTATGTTTTTCTTTAATATTACAGGTGAAATGGCTACTAATGAGGAAAAAGATCATCCTGCTTCTAATGTTGATGGAAATGAATCAACTCGTGATGTGGAGAATGATATTAGATGAGGAATAACAATTATGAAGTCAATAGTTCATGCAAGAGATAAAGGTATCAAATTTGACGTACATCAGAATGAAGACAAACAGCTAATTGAGCCTAACGGTTCAATGTTGACAAGTTACATTGATTTCGTTGTAAGGAGAGAAGTTCCAATCACTTGTGATGATTGGAGAAGGCGTGAGTTGAAACCCGTTAAAGAAAAAATATGGACTGAAATACAGGTGCAATATGTGATGTCTTTCGTTTTTGTTGACGCTTATGTATATAAATTACTAAAGCACTCTATGTATGTTTTTTGTAGAGGTCTTTTAACATTGATGATGATAGAAAATGATATTGTCTTTAATTGGCCGGAAAAAGACTAAGAGGGTTTCGATCTTTTTTTTCAAACAAGTTTCTTAGGGATACCGATAACAATTTTATCGATGCAGAACTTCCAAAGGCGTTTGCAGGCTTGTTTTCGCCTGAAGAATGGGAAACCTTCAAAGAAAAAAGAAGAACCTCGGATTTTCAGGATGTGAGTGGCGTGAATCGCCAACGAGCATGAAGTCCCCCGTATCCATACAAAAAAGGGCGTATGGGATATGCACGCTTGCAACAAAGATTTGTAAGTATATATAAATGATATGATATACTTATTCATCATGTGTTATTATTGATTTATTATTTCTCTTAATGTGTAGTTAGAAGAAGAGAAAATTCAAGAAACATCTCTTCTGGAACATGTTATGTGGAAGGCTTCCCGGGTGGGTAAGGATGGAATTGCTAAGGAATATGTACTTCAAATTTATGAGAAATGTGTAAGTATATCAATATTCCTATAATTAAATCAAAATTTTATTAAAATACAAAATTTATGAGTTTAATCACCACTAATTTATTTTGCTGTGCATATGAATTTCAGGAGAGTCTATCTCAATCTTTAACTCAAGCTGAAGACCATGATTGCAGGAGCATACTTAGTCGAGTATTAAATGTTCTTGAGTATACCGGTCGTGTAAGGGGTAAGGGATTCGGGGTGACTCAAACATCTTTGGATAACCATCAAAAGAGGAAAGTTTATAGCAATAAAGAAGTGATGGAAGAGTTATAAAAATTAAAATCTAAAGTTCGTGAGTTGGAAAAAGACAAAGAAAGATACATGTCAGAAAGGCAAAGTTCAGGGTTCAAGGATACTAGTGACAAAGATAGTATCAATCGTGATTTCCAACAGAAAATTCCCGAGGTAATATATATTATTATGAATTAGGACAATTTTTTTAATTGACATATATAAACATTAGCAATTTCATATTTATTATTGGTTTAGGGCATTTTACCTTGTCAGATATATTTATCGTCACCGGTTTATCGCGTGGTTGGAAAGGGAAAAGTGCATAACACCTTAGGAGAAGTACTTTACCATAAATTTCTCCCTGCTGGATTTTTGAAAGTATCAATTGATATTTCTTTATATAGGGATGCACCATTACTGTTGCCTGACGATATTTCAGATGCAACAGTGGTGGGAGAGGTAATATGATCTTATGTTGCATGGCCGTCAAGCCTCACTTGCATAGATGATGAGGTATAGTAACATTTGCAGCGTTGAAAACTATTATGAACCTTTGAGTATTCAAATTTTTTACGACCATTTAACATACATTTTTTCATGGTAATGTTAGACTCCCACGAAATCCAAATCAAAAGATAAGGGGATTAAGCCGCATACCGAGTCAGTTGCATCCAAAAAGGAGGTAAATTGATATATATTATGCATAGAAAAGGTTAATTCACGATCTTATACTTCACCTAACTTATTATATGCATTTGATCTTTAGATTCATGTTAAAGACATGCAACAAGTCCATATGATTAAGAAGCCTGAAATTGGTAACATGTCCGCACAAAAAAAGGATATGGCAAAGTCAGCGGCTAGAAAAAATCCTACTTCTCGGTATAGGTCGTGCCTTCAGACATTAATGGGAATTTCAGATTTGATCGACGAATGTGCTCGTAATATACCTATGGAGGAAGGTATTTTTGGTTTTTCCTATTACGAAACAATAAGTAGAGAGGATGTGGATCAAATTCTTAGACATGAAGAATTAGGCCTCGGTGTTGTCAATACATACATCAAGTATTCTCTGATCAACTTTATTTCATTTTTATTGAACAATTTATCTACTAATTTCAATTAATGGTCTTAATGTTAATGATGTTTTTATTTAAGTTTCATGTATGCCAACTTGATGCGCCCGCGTCAATTGGACCAAAGATTCTCCTTCTTATCTCCAAATAATATCAACGCACTATTAATCGAACAACGACCAGATGATGTTAAAGAGTATTTTGTCCGTACATTTATGGCCAACAAAGATACGAAAACATTGTTTTTTTTCTCCATTTAATACTGAAAATGGGTAATATTTTTATTCAAACTTCATATATTATAATTTTTTGTGTTTTGACGTTTTGTAGAAAGTTTCAATCTAACCTTTGTTAATCTTACATTGAACACTGGCTGTTGGTTGCAATCAATCCGATAAGAGAAGTTATAAATTATTTGGATTCGTTAGAAGGCGATTGGAAAAATACCCAAACATGAAGGAGATAGTTGATACGTAAGTTAGATTGTTCTAAAACTTCATTTGTATACTTATTTATTTTTTTATGTGAGATTGTTCTAAATCTTCGTCTATATTTTGTTAGGGTTATACAAATTTTTAGATCACAAAGAAATCTTCAAGTACCAAAGAGTAAGGCAAACAACATTACATGGATTAGAGTGCAGGTATATTTTTCATAATTTTGATTATATTAGTGATGCTACTTGATAAAACAAGTTAAATCATATGAGATGATATACATTCGTATATTTTTCCATGTGTAGTATCCTCGTCAGTGCAATGGTATAGATTGCGGTTATTTCATGTTGAGGTTTATGAAAGAAATTATTCTTTTGAATCAAATAGAGATTCCAACCATGGTATGATTTTCTAACTTATAATTTATTTTAATATATTTAACACATTTCATCTAATTAATTAGTTTTTAACTAAATCATATTATGTTATATTATGTAGTACTTTGATGAATCCAAGTCTTCTACTTATTCGAAAGATCATTTGGACGAAATTAAGGATGATTGATGTCAATACATTATTGAGATGAGAATTTTATAAGGTATTGTGACACTTTCATTGATGATAATTTTGAGTATATATAAGTTTGAGTTAATGAGATACTATGTCGTTATAGTGTGGTAAATTGTTGCAATATTGTTGTTGTTAAGTGGAATGTTAGTTAGGATGGTATTGGATTTAAATTCAAACAAAATTTTGTTTGTATCATGGTATGAATCGGGGAACTTTTAATGGTGGGTTATAACAAATTCTTTATTTGTTTTTGTTACATTGATTTGTATTAAATTATAATAGTTATAAGATTTAAGTGTTATATATATATATATATATATATATATATATATATATATATATATATATATATATATATATATATATATATATATATATATATATATATATATATATATATATATATATATATATATATATATATATATATATATATATATATATATATATATATATATATATATATATATATATATATATATATATATAGCTTGGTTCTAATATATATGCATTTGTTGGTTTTGTTTCAGGTAAGTGCATATGTAGAAGATATATAGATTCATTTAGGATTCTTCATTGTTTTTGTTTGTAGAGAAGATAGTAGAGAATATAGAAGCTTTAGAAGATAACAATATGTACATTTGGTGCATACTCATTTGTTTATAAAGCTGTATATGTAAATATTTAAATTTATATATATATAAATTATTGAATTCTTTAAGTTGTATTTATGTATATATATAAATTGTTGGATTAAAGTTGTATATATAAATATGTAAATTTGATGCATATTTATTGGATTGAAGCTTCAAATTTATAAAATTTGGTGCAAATTTGAAAGACAATGCTTACATTTTAAGTGATTATGTGTACATGGTGCTTAAAATATAAGCTAAATATATTAAAAAGTCCGTGAATATTAGACAGCGCTTTAAACCAAAAAGCATTGTCTATGATGGGGAATAGAAAGCGCTTGTGAAATAACAAGCGCTGCCTAAAAGGAGACTTTAGAAAGCGCTGCCTAAAATACAAAAAAAAAGGAAAAAAGTACATTAGACATCACTTTCTGAAGCGTTGTCTAAAGTAAAAGCGCTGCTATAGGCACACTATAGAAAGCGCTTATAATGTTAAAAGTGCTGCATAAAATATAAAAAAAAAAGAGAAAAAAAATACATTAGACAGCATTTTCTGAAGCGCTGTCTAAAGTGAAAGCGCTGCTATAGGCACACTATAGAAAGCACTGCTATAGGCACGCTATAGAAAGAACTTACAATGTTAAAAGTGCTGCCTATATAGGGCCCTTTAGAAAGCGCTTATTCAATAAAGCGTTGTCTAAGGTCTACATTAAGCAGCGCTTTCACATAGACAAAAAGCGCTTTCTATGATTATAACAACGCAGGAATATGTAGCACTTATAAACGTTGTCTATGGCAAAAAAAGCGTTGTCTATTCCCTTATATGGCGTAGTGTATAATTTACTTAGGGTTTCATGTAAGCTTGTAACTTCCTTTTTCAGTGAGACACAAGACTCACATGCTCCAACTTGAATTTTAATATTAGCTATTTCGTACTTAAGTGTTTTATTGCTCTTTTCTAGAAAGTCAAGATGATCCTTAAGTTCTTAGCACTTAATTTAAATAATTTCTTATATGATAAATTTGTTACCTCATGGTCATCTTCTTCGTGAGATACTTTCAAGCAGACTTAATCTTCTTCATTGGAAGAAGATTCTTCGAAGGTTCTTCCTGAGGCTGACTCTTCATCATTTGTAGAGGCTTTATTCTCTTTTCTTCTATCAAAGATTCTACTAGATGACATTTCTTCTTTATATCTTCCAGTAGATGAAATTCCTTCATTTGATGTTGAATTCTCTAAGGATCGTTCGACTAATGAGACTATTCTTTTGAAGAAAACCACTGGATTTGACTTGTCTAAGTAATAAAAATAAATTTGTGTCCACATGGATTGCAAATTTAAACAAAGTTATAATCGTGCGATTTAAATAAAATACGAGGGGTTTTCAAATTGAGTTTGAGGAAATTAGTTACGCGAATAAAACTGATAAAAATACGATAATATAAAGGAAATTAGATCACATTTGAATCCCCCCTAATTGTCCCCTATTGATGAATGTGCATTACTTAAATAAAATTTACTCTATAATATTACAGCAAATTAAAAATACCACTACCCAATTTCTTGGTGTACAACTTATTAATTTTGACTACAAATGCCTAATTCCTTAGGAGAATTCAAAGTAAGACTAGGCGATCTATATGCATTAATTCTCTAGTCACAACTTATAATTACATATCCCTAGTTAATTACTAAATTGAACAATTGCTCTATTTCAGAGCGATATGTTTACGACCAGTAATTCATACTCATTTAAATTCTCTTTGTGCACTCGTCAACACACAACGTGCATTACGACCAATAATCCATACTCGTCCATTTGTTGCCTCACAAATTGGAGAGAACGCGTAGTTAATGATGGCATACCCCGAGGTTAACATCCTAGCCCTCCTCGAGGTTGCACCATTCGACCATAATTGCTTATAGCAGATCATGATACTAAATATGAATTAATAGGTGACACAATAATTGTTTGCATTATCTGCATATGTAGACATACTGGGATGTAGGTTTACCATCATTGCAGTTGGCATGCCATAAAGTTGTTCTCTATTGCCAGGGGATAGTGTAAAGTTTAAGGGAAATTTAGGCATTTGGTCTCCTATATTCTGGGTGACCCTAGGGGTAGTCGAAACACTGGACACTTGTGGTGGCGTAATTTCCACCTCTAGTTGTATAGTCGAAGCCGACACTTGGCTTATGACATTAGGATTTTCTCCAACAGAAGTGGAAGTTACTGCATTGCCAACAATAAATGTGATTGGATGTTCTTCTATGTTTGGGGCGTTGTTTTGGGGAGGGGGATGTTTCTGGACGAAGGATGAGACATTTCCAGAAGATTTTTACCACTCCTCAGGCGCATATACACTCGACAACTTAAGACATTTCATGAATGAAACAGTTTGACAAAAAGACAACACTTTTCTGCAAAAGTCATAAATTTTCTACACAAAACGGTTCCACTGGGCATGCCAATTTTTTTACTGGTGTTTTTTAGTAAACAATCACGGGTTTAGTTTACTTAAGATATTAACTCGAAAAATCTCAAGGACGATTTGTGTAAAGAAAAAATATAATAAAATGCGTGTGTGATGTTGGTTTAAAATGTTTGAATAATAACCAACTGGACGCAAATAATGAACTTTGGATAAAGATAATAAAGGAAAAACAAAGTAAATGAAGTAAATGACATTTAGCGTAAAAAATTCGAATACAAAAGATTTGTAGAAAGTTAAAAAGATGGACGCAAACTCACATTTCTCATAAACTGTTTCGCTCTTTAACTTGGGTACTTTAGTCTTATAGATAATCAATGAGAATTTTGCGACCTCGATTATAATGCATAAGTCTACATTATATGCTACTACAAGGTAACCGTCGACAACAGTTAAATCTTATGTATCTGACACATATCTCACTACTTAGACTTTCATACTCTAAACTGTTTCCACGCGTCTTAAAAAATGAAACTGCTAAAAAACCAAGTATCATGCTGATAATTACGTTGATAACTGCTTTGAACTTCTCAACTACCTTTTGTCGAGTCTTTGTTCAAATCTTATAGTGCTGAAACATCTCCCGTCATAAAGTCTTTGGACTCAAGAATATCCTAAGTCCTTAATATCTGGTGAACATGCTGACTTCGACACTGTGAAGAAGGTTTACCTTATGTAAACCTTTTCGAGATTTTGGACATGTTTTGAAGAGAGTGATCCTAATCTTGTGAATTTGTTCTTAAGATTCTTCCAAATCATGCTTACTACGCTAGTCAAACTACTTAGTCGACGTGGTTAATCTGTAGAAGCTTTTCAGCCGAGACTTCTTGACACTTAGAATTTTTTCAACGTAACTATTTACACTTTGTTGACTTTTCTTCAGTTAAAATTTTCAGACTAACACACCGACACTTCTACACATGTTATAGTATTTGAATTTTTAAACATCTATTATAAAAGAGTTAAAAATATCCTAATAAATAATTATTGACTTTAACTTTTCATTGAAAATATTATTTCATTTCATATATGTATGAGATTTGTCTTAAAAAATGTATAAGATGTATTGAAAAAAAAAAGAAGAAAAAAATAATTCTTTTTTAACACTTTTTAAAATTGTCTAATATGTATTGTATGAGCGTTTAACAAGTATCAAATACCAATTTAAAGAGTGTCAAATCAAAGAAAATAAATTATTTATTTGAGGGCATTTATATGACTTTTTTAACACATATCATACAAATCATATAAATGTTAGACATTGCAACAGACTCATTCCTAAAAGTGTACATACTTCATAAATCATGCGGTTTAATTATTCTCCTCTAGATTTCTGGGCATCCACCACCCACTCTCTTAAAAATTGTGATATTTTAGAGAGATTGGACTCATTGGATTAACAACCTTCGGGGGCTATAAAAGGAGCACTATGACAATAAAGGAAAATCTCTAACAAAGAAAACTATCATATAGAATTTCTCATTGTTCTCACGTAAGGTAAACTTTAATCCTCAATGAACCTTAAGCCTCTGATACTCCTGATCCATTTGAGGTTGTTACATTCATTGCGTTTTTATTTAGTACAATATTATAATTATAAATTGAATTATATTTTAGAATAATATTTTTTAGTAAGTGATTTATAATTTAAGAGAAGGAATAAAATAAGACAAAACTTAATATAATTTTTTAAGTGTCCTTCTTACTATTTTTTAATAAAAATATAATATCTAAATATTATTTAAAGAATAAAAATATGAGTCATTTGTATATGTGTAAGAGGAAATTATATATTTAACATATTTTCATTAGAAAAAAAATAAAAATTACATCTAAAAAATTGTATCAAAATTTTGTCCAATTAAATATAATTTGAAACACCTAAAAAATTGTGATTATAAATATCATAACAAAACTTTTCAAATTTTTTATAAAAAGTTATTAAGTATTAAAATAATTAAAATATATCGCATAAATAATTAAAAAATATTTCCATTGATAAAAATTTAAAATTATAATCAATCTTATTTGATGACAAAACATCAAAGTTGGAATAATAAATTTGCTTTATTTTATTCTATCACTACAAAATAAGTTGAGTTTTGCCACGTGAAAGCCACGCCGCTAACACCCAAATCACGTCACTACTCAAATTTTGCCACCTTAAAGAACACGTCGCTATATAGCGCGTGGCAATCTTGTTGTGGCGTGAAAAACATGTCACTAAGTTGCCACGTGAAATTCACGCCGCAACATACTGTATAGGATAAAAGCAATTCAGAGCAGAGCAGAGCAGAGCAGTGGGTCAGAGCAGGTTTACAATTTTTTTACGTTAGCTTTAGCGACGTGTTTTTCACGTCACTAATTAGTGACATGAAAAACACGCCGCAACCTGTTTTATTTATAAAAAAAAAAATTTATGTTTTAAATATATTAATTTTGTTTTAATAATTAATATTATTTTTTGTTTTATTAAATTTATAAATTAAATATTATAATTTAATTATTAAATACAATATTATTAATCAAATTATCAAAAACAAAACTAAATATATCTAAATGTATAAATAAATATACTTAATATTATAAATTTAATAAACTCAAATTTAAATTTATAATATTTTTAAATATACCATATCATTATAAATTTATATTACACAAATAAAAAACTAAATACAAAATAAAAACAAAACTAAGCAGAATCATCGTCGGAAATGTCGGGAAGAAAGTCATCATTATTTTGGTGGTTATTAT
Organism: Vicia faba; assembly: GCA_948472305.1. NCBI lineage: Eukaryota > Viridiplantae > Streptophyta > Magnoliopsida > Fabales > Fabaceae > Vicia > Vicia faba. Next base: position 820,017,456 of record OX451741.1, on the reverse strand, counting down.
TTTGGCCACCACTGTTGGGATTTCTACCAAATGCTTGCATAAATTGTCGCATTTGCTCCTCCATATCAGCTTGCCTCTTCGCCATTACCTCAATTTGTCTATTATGTTCACCCCTCATTGCCTCCATTCGGGCATCCATTTGAGCCTTCAATGCCGCCTCACGATCTTCGGACTCGCGCCTAGCCAATTGTCTTACCAGTTTTAACTGATCTGGTGTCAAATTTGTTTGACGTGACCCTCCTTCACCGTCTGCAGCTCTCTGATACAGATTTCTATCCCCACTCCTCAAGGTGCCCGCCAAATTTCCACCACCAAAAAAACACCCGTTAGGCCCCTTTCCCCCAACAACTTGACTCCAAATATAGAAATCCACATCTGGGTGAACCGGTTTTTCTGGAGGAGGCGTATACTGAGGATTATGGGTCAGAAATTCTACAAGCAACGCCTGATAATCCTCCTACACATACAATAAAAAAATCAAGTTAAATGTATAAGTAACATTAATGAAATTAAATGAAATAAAAAAAAAAATAAAAAATAAATAGCCACGTGATTGTAACGCCACAACTTATCACTTGCCACTCAATTTTCACGCCACAACATGCCACTTGCTACATGAAAATCACGTCACAAAATTGCTTAAAAAAATATAAACATAAATTTACTTACCAGGGCTTTTTTTGTGCGCTCGTCAGTAAATCCTCCCGATTTCTTTGTCCGAGTCTCCTTAACCAGCTCCGTCATCAACGGTTGTCTCTCCAAACGCTTAGCCTAAATATAAAAATTAACTTAAATTAATAATATGTTATAAATCCAAATATGACCTTAAAAAGTGGTAATAATTACCATGCGTCGAGCATGCTCAGCAGTACTAATACTTCCAACAGCATTAATGCAACCCCCTTTTTCAGATGCCCCCATCTTCTTTGCAGTTTCAGATTTAGCCTTAAATTCATCTGATTCCCAATACTTAAGAAGTTGTTCAAAAACTTCTTTGCCTATCCATTTGGGACGAATGCCCAAAAGGTGCCAATTCTCTCTAACACGCCGTAGCATGTCAGAAAGTCGTCTTGAACTCCTCCCAAAATAATTTTTTTTTTTACTTTGTTATGGTTCAAGGGATCCCAAACACATTTCACCTGCAATATTGTATGACATTAAAATAAATAGTTAGATAAATTATAACAATAATGAAAAGGTAAGTTAAATAAAAATAACTTAAGAAATAAATTAATTATACCTGAAATTGCTTGAACCATTCTTCTTTATCGGAAACTTCTCTAAAACTCTTCAAAATTTTTGTATAATTCTGCTTAATTATATAATTGATAACCTTAGCAGCAGTCCAACTCGGCCCAAAACTAAAACAAAAATAATTGAATTAGCATAATTAATTATATAAAGTTATATTAAAAATGGAAATGTGTACTTATAAATAAAAATCAATAAATAAGAAACTTACGAGTTCCCTTCAGGCCATATCCAAAATCTCCCATCAATGGTATGAATCTCACTCGGATCATCATCCCCTCGAAGATCTCTCCCATCTATCTGATCATCATCCCCACCAAGATCGTCATCGTCCGACTCTGTGTGGGATGTGGGGGTGCGACCAGTCTGTGTGGGTCGTGAAGAGGTGGATCCTCCAGGCTACTGGACGGATGGGGGCATCTAGGTAGGAAGTGGGGTGCTGGATCCTCCAGGCTGCTGCAGGAATGAGGGCATCTGTGTGGGAAATGGAAAACCGTGCTGGAAGGATGAGGGCACCTGTGTCTGCTGGAAGGATGGCACATGTGTCTGCTGGAAGGATGAGGGCACCTGTGTCTGCTGGAAGGATGAGGGCACCTGTGTCTGCTGGAATGGTAAACCAGGTGGGGCCCCAGATGGACTAATAAAACATGTACTCCCAGATGGGAACTGAAGAGGACTCTGAGATGATAGTAATGGAGTAAATGGTATAGTACTGTCCATGGACATATGATGAACCTGACTCTGCGGGGGAGGACACGTGGCTGAGTGAGGTGACTGGCATACTACTACCCTTGGACGCCTGGGCTTCCTACCACTATCACTAGGACCTTTACCCTTATTATCTTTGGGTGGCATTTTTACCTAATTAAAGAAAATACAAGTTAACATATACATATTCTCATGAATACATATTCATTAAATCATTCAATAAATGGTTCTTTGAGTAAAATTACAAGACACAATTCTCATGAATACATATTCATTAAATCATTCAATAAATGGTTCGTTAAGTAAAATTACAAGACACAATTCTCATGAATATAGGTTCACTATTCTGAATCGTCATGCTCGTCATCCATTTCATCATCGTCATCTGATGTGATACTATCCTCAGATCCAGAATCTTCATGATCTTCATGATCTTCATCCTCATCAACTTGATTCCCCTCAACCATTGTATCAGACAAACTTGTAGTGTGTTCATCTGGAATCACATCATTAACTTCAACTTCATCCACTTGGTAAGCAACATCCTCCATGTAGGTGTTTAGGTATTGGCTTGCATTTTTGGTAAATCCCAAGTGTATGTGTGAATGTCATGACTGATGTCATAACATTCTAGTTCAGTTTGTACTGACTCATTAGGCACCTTTGCAGAAAAATATTGTAATTCAAGTACTGATGTTTATAAGTGTGTATCTGAGCATTTTTCAAAATGATCACATTTTGCTAAATTAGTAGACAGGTTTTCTCAGATGTCATAACAGATGTTATGACATCCTGTTCTGAACTAACAGGTTTGCAGGTTGGATAAGTCTGAGTTTTTTCAGGAAAATAACTCAGTCTTTCCTGAACAGAATCCTGCGTTTTCTGAGGGGTAACCTAGCTCAACCCTAACCTGGTTAATAAAGCCCTGTGACCTGGTCTTTAGGTCAAACGGAATTAACCCTAGGTTTTTGTGGAAACCCTAACTGAAGTTGCAGCTGCTATATATTCAACAGAGCTGCTGTTTTTCAAGGCATCCCTTTTATTGATCAGAAGATCATTTGTAATCTGTATAGATTTGATTATTGTACTCCAAGCAATTATCATTGTGATAAGTGACTTGGAATAGGTTTCGAATTGTAAGGGCTGTGTAGCACTCAAAGCTTTGAAGCAAGAGTGTTTGAATGTTCCTTGACTAAAGCTGTGAAGCAGAGTCAAGTTAGTTGTGTGCATCACTCAAAGCTGTGAAGCACGAGTGATTGTGTTGCTTGATTAAAAAGCTGTGAAGCTTAATCAAGTGTTTGTTTTTGAAGAGTGTCTTCATCAATTTTTAAGTCAAATTGGTTTATGTATCACTGCTGTGATTGAGGGGGAGTGAGTAGGAACTCAGGTTTAAGTTGTACTTAGATTGGAATTGCATTGGGTAGGTCTTAAGTGAAGGAGATAAACTGGTTGGTTTATTCCTGAATTAACATCTCTTATAGTGGATTTCCTCCCTGGCTTGGTAGCCCCCAGAGTAGGTGTTGTTGCACACTGAACTGGGTAAACAATTGACTGTGTTCTTTATTGCTTTTGTATTTACTGTCATATAGTAAGTCAGATACGGTGTCATAACATTGAACGTGACATTGAGTATCTGCAGCCAGAATTTCAATTGGCATCAGAGCAGGCACCCTGCCTGTATTACTGGGTGAGATCTAGGGATATCACTTTCTGGCACTATGGACAAAGAAGGAGTTTTTGGAAATAGACCACCCATTCTGGATGGAACTAATTATGACTACTGGAAACCTCGTATGATTTCCTTCCTAAAATCTCTGGACAAAAAGGCTTGGAGAGCTGCTGACAAAGGATGGATTCATCCCACCATAACTGAGAAAGATGGGACAATCAGTCTGAAGCCTGAGGAAGATTGGAGTAAAGAAGAAGATGAGTTAGCTCTGGGAAATTCAAAAGCTTTAAATGCCTTGTTCAATGGAATTGATAGAAACATTTTCAGACTAGTACATCAATATGAACTGGCCAAGGAAGTTTGGGACACTCTCAAAACTACTCATGAGGGCACTTCCAAAGTAAAAATGTCAAGGCTTCAGATGTTGACCACCAAGTTTGAGAATCTAAAAATGATGGAAGATGAAACCATTCATGAGTTTCACATGAACATCTTGGAGATTGCCAACACCTCAGGAGCACTGGGAGAAAAGATGTCAGAAGAAAAACTGGTAAGGAAGATTCTCAGATCCTTGCCTAAAAGATTTGCAATGAAGGTAACTGCCATAGAGGAAGCCCAGGACATCAGCAAGTTGAAAGTGGATGAACTTATTGGGTCTCTTCAGACTTTTGAGACGGGGATCACTGATAATGGTGACAAGAAGAACAAAAGCATAGCACTTGTATCCAACACTGATGTTGAAAACAAGGAGGATGAAGAAGAAAATATATCAGAAGCTATTGCCATGCTTGGAAGACAGTTCAACAAGCTCATCAAAAGAATGGATCCAAAGTCAAGGTCTAATGTTCATAACATTCCCTCTGACATTGACAGTTCCAGCAGAAGACCAAGGTCAGAAGATAAGGGAAACCAAGGCAGAGGTATTCAATGCCATGGATGTGAAGGATATGGACATATTCGAGCTGAATGTCCTACCTTTCTTAAGAAACAAAAGAAAGGAATGATTGTTACTTGGTCTGACTATGATTCAGAAAGTAATTCTGAAGAAGAATCTGCCAAACTAGTTACTGCTCTAACTAGTGTGTGTACTTCTGAAAGTGACACTAGTGATGAAGAAGTGACATTTGAAGAACTGGCTGATACCTACAAGAAATTGTGTATCAGAAGTGCTGAAGTCTGTGTGCAGAATGAGAAACAATCAAAACTCATTATAAAGCTGGAGGCGGAAAAAAAGGCAGATCTTGAAACTATAAGTCACCTAGAAGGGGAGGTTCAATTACTGAACTCACAACTGAACCAAATGACAAAATCTGTCAAGATGTTGACCAATGGATCAGATAAATTGGAAGAGATCCTACAAGTGGGACAAAATGTGGGAAACAAATCTGGTCTAGGATTTGTGGAAGCTAAGAAACCTAGTGCAGACAAGAAGATCAAGCATGTTAAACAATTGTCAAAGCAGATGTCTCAACACAACTCTCAACATCAGAAATACATGAAGAAAAAATACCAAAGATGGAGATGTCATCATTGTGGGAGGTATGGACACATAAAGCCCTTCTGCTTCAAATTGCATGGATACCCTAATCAAAACTCTGGTGCTAAACCTAAGCCAAAAAGGGTACCACATACTCCTCATTGGAAGAAAAAGGCTACTGCCCTGATAGCCCATACTTCCCTGAGAGTGTCTGCAAAGGAAGGCTGGTACTTTGACAGTGGATGTTCCAGACACATGACTGGATTCAAAGATCTCCTCAATAATGTTATGCCTCACACCACCAGTTTTGTGACCTTTGGAGATGGTGCTAAAGGTGAAGTCAAAGGAGTTGGTAATTTGGACTGTCCTGGAGTTCCAAGTCTGAATAAAGTACTGCTGGTAAAAGGGTTGACTGCTAATCTCATTAGTACCAGTCAATTATGTGATCTAGGATTCAAGGTCAACTTCTCAAGATCTGAATGTCTAGTAATTAATGAAAAACTAGAAGTTGTAATGAGAGGAATCAGATCCAAAGATAACTGCTACTTGTGGCAGCCTGAGAACACTGATATCTCCACTATATGTCCAATTATCAAAGAAGAAAAAGAGATGAAACTGTGGCAGCATAAGCCTGGTCCCCTTCATCTAAGAAGAATGAAAAGAGCTATTTCTATGGAAGCAGTCAGAAGAACTCCAAAACTACAGGATGATAATATCTGTGATGTGGCAAATAAACTTGAAGAAGGATGTGCTGTCAGAACCATAAGTCATCTTGACAAGGATGTTGGAAATAACATGTCCAATAAATTCTGTTTCCCTGAAGAAATGAGGCTTGAAGTCTCCTCTCCTATAACTCTCCATCAAAATGGACTGGACAAACAGAAAATTATTCAAGAATCAACCAGAACTATGATTCATATCAAAAGAATGCCTTCCCAATTCTGTGCGGAAATAGTTGCTGCTGGGAAAAACTGTTCTCAAAACATCTGGTCAAAACAGATGCTCCCTGAGTACAATGTCACACAAGATGTTGTGACATTGTGTTGTGACAATCTGAATACAATCAACATTTCCTTGAAACCTATTGACTTTGAAGAGAAGAAGTCATTTAAACTGGAACATAGTTTCTCTAAGCTTCAGCTGACTGATTCTTCTACCAAGGCTCTTGTTGGAAATAAACTTGAAAATTTGAGGGGCAGGTTGGGTATTCACCAACATAAGATTTTATAGCAATTAATTTTGCTTAAAACAAAGGTTGAAGGAATTAATTTTATTAAGTCTATCTTTAGTGGGTTAATCATATACTTTCACAATTCTTTCAAAATCTTTAAGAAGTTGAAAAGACTCCCTTTTACCCTCTACCTCTCTCGTCCTTGCAACCTGTTTCCTCCTCTCAATCAAAGATCTTTCTCAAACTGCTACCATTACTCAAAGTCAATCAAAATGTCTCAGACATCGTCTTCAACCATGGCAACTTCGTCATCCTCATCATCGTCATCATCTGACCAAGATTCTAGGGCAATCACCACATGCATAGAATCTGAAGTTCTTGAGGTCACTCCTCTCAGAGAGATGGCAACTGACCCAGCCAAAGTCAAAAAGCTCAGAACCAGACATGTAGGAAGAGCTCAAGCTACAGCCTCTAGTAATTCTTCTCATCCTTCGTCTTCTGTACCTAATAGAGAAGGATCAGTTCAAGTTCACCAAGCTATTGCTAGGCTGGTTACTAGTATACTAAGTGGCAACCAATCTGTACCGGGGATTTCTGTCCCTTTAAATCAATCAGAAAGTCCAAATGTGGAAGTTTCTGAAAATGTAGATGTCACTGAGAATGTTGTGACACAAAAAGACAACATTCAGAACCCTTCAGAAAAGGCTGTTGATCCACCTATCATTGATGTGGATGAGGATTACTCAGATAATGATCTGATTGCTAATGTGAACCCTATCATAGCTAGGAGATTGATGAAAAGAAAGAGTAGTCAGAATGATAAACCTAATGCTAAGAAATCCAAGGCTGAAGGCATGGCTGAGAAAAGTATTCAGACAAAAGGGAAGAAGGCCCAGGTGCATACTGCTAGACAACCAATCTCTAAGAAGAGTAAAGAACCTGAATCTTCTGATTCTGATGAGGAATCAGAATTTGAGATTGATATTGAAGAAACTCCTATCAGAAGGAAGCTCCCCTCCAGCAAAATTGCTAGAGTGCCTGAAGTGCCAACAGACAACATCTCTTTTCATCATCCTGACAATGCAAACAGATGGAAGTATGTTTGCTTAAAGAGAATAGCCTTAGAGAGAGAACTCAACAATGATGTCTTGGAGTGCAAAGACATCATGGACCTGATCAAGAATGCTGGACTAATGAAGACAGTGATAAAGTTTAACAAATGTTATGAAAATCTGGTCAAGGAGTTTGTAGTGAACTTGTCTAATGATTGTGCTGATGGAAGGTCAGCTGACTTTGAAAGTGTTTTTGTTAGAGGAAGAAAGGTCAAGTTCTCTCCATCAGAAATCAACAAGTTTCTTGGAAGAACAAATGAGGACTGTCCTGATCTAGAGGCAACTGACAATGAAGTTTGTCTAACCATCACAGCCAGGCAAGTAAAGTGCTGGCCCTTGAAAGGCAAGCTGAATGCTAGTAAACTCAGCATGAAATTTTCCATCTTGCATAAAATAGGTGCAGCCAACTGGGTGCCTACAAATCATAAATCAATTATCTCCACAGGATTGGGGAGATTTATCTATGCTGTGGGAACCAAGACTGCTTTTGACTATGGGAGGTACATCTTTGAACAAACTTTAAAGCATGCTGGCAGTTATGTTGTCAAAGGACCAATTGCCTTTCCCTCCCTCCTTTGTGGAATCATCCTTGCACAATACCCTGATATCCTTGTGGCAAGAGATACAGTCTGCAAAAGAGCTCCTGCCCTTGGCCTGCACTACAAACTGTTTCAGGGATCTCATGCTCCAGACATTGTCATAACATCAGCTGAGACATCGTCTGTGAAGACCCAGTCCAAGACATCAGATGTCATAGCTGTTTTAAAAGAAACTTGCAAAGAGCTGGATGCTAGAAAAAGGACCCTAGAAATTCTAATTGCCAGGCTAGAAAAGGAGGAAGCTGAAGAAAATAGAAGGGAAGAAGGTGTAGAAGCTGAAGGTCATCTCAGAACTAGCTCCTCTGAGTCTGATGACAGTGCTTGAAGGTTGGTTGCTGTTTGGTGGTGTTGCTGGTTGGTGGAGTTTGGAAGTGTATTCAGTTGTTTTCTGCTGCTGCTCTTATTATTTTGTTTTGGATAACTGTATAATTTTATGAACATGTATCTTTGGCCCTTTTGTGGCTAAAGAGGGGGAGAATATTTTGGTACTTACTTAATTAGTACTTAACATTCTATTTTTCTGCTGTCACTTATTTCTGCTGCTATCTATCTCTGATTGCTTAGGGTCTTTAGCCAAAAATCTGCCAAAGGGGGAGTTTGTAGGTGTTTAGGTATTGGCTTGCATTTTTGGTAAATCCCAAGTGTATGTGTGAATGTCATGACTGATGTCATAACATTCTAGTTCAGTTTGTACTGACTCATTAGGCACCTTTGCAGAAAAATATTGTAATTCAAGTACTAATGTTTATAAGTGTGTATCTGAGCATTTTGCAAAATGATCACATTTTGCTAAATCAGTAGACAGGTTTTCTCAGATGTCATAACAGATGTTATGACATCCTGTTCTGAACTAACAGGTTTGCAGGTTGGATAAGTCTGAGTTTTTTCAGGAAAATAACTCAGTCTTTCCTGAACAGAATCCTGCATTTTCTGAGGGGTAACCTAGCTCAACCCTAACCTGGTTAATAAAGCCATGTGACCTGGTCTTTAGGTCAAACGGAATTAACCCTAGGTTTTTGTGGAAACCCTAACTGAAGTTGCAGCTGCTATATATTCAACAGAGCTGCTGTTTTTCAAGGCATCCCTTTTATTGATCAGAAGATCATTTGTAATCTGTATAGATTCGATTATTGTACTCCAAGCAATTATCATTGTGATAAGTGACTTGGAATAGGTTTCGAATTGTAAGGGCTGTGTAGCACTCAAAGCTTTGAAGCAAGAGTGTTTGAATGTTCCTTGACTAAAGCTGTGAAGCAGAGTCAAGTTAGTTGTGTGCATCACTCAAAGCTGTGAAGCACGAGTGATTGTGTTGCTTGATTAAAAAGCTGTGAAGCTTAATCAAGTGTTTGTTTTTGAAGAGTGTCTTCATCAATTTTTAAGTCAAATTGGTTTATGTATCACTGCTGTGATTGAGGGGGAGTGAGTAGGAACTCAGGTTTAAGTTGTACTTAGATTGGAATTGCATTGGGTAGGTCTTAAGTGAAGGAGATAAACTGGTTGGTTTATTCCTGAATTAACATCTCTTATAGTGGATTTCCTCCCTGGCTTGGTAGCCCCCAGAGTAGGTGTTGTTGCACACTGAACTGGGTAAACAATTGACTGTGTTCTTTATTGCTTTTGTATTTACTGTCATATAGTAAGTCAGATACGGTGTCATAACATTGAACGTGACATTGAGTATCTGCAGCCAGAATTTCACTCCACTAGATCGTCAGTTTCAATATGACCCAATGGTTTTGTTTTTATTACAACACAACACCGACGTTTACGTGGCACAAATGAAGGATAAGGAACATAATAAACTTGCCTAACAATATTTGACATTATGAAAGGGACGTACTATTTGTACCTCCGGTCCATTTGAATCTCAACAGTACCATATGTCTTATCTATTTTTGTGCCTCTAGTTGGATCATACCATTCACAATAAAACAAGACAACTTTATTTTCCGAGTCCAAGTAATTGTATACTAACTCGTAGATATGTTTAACAAAACCATAGAAGTCATCTTCACCACCATCTGTAACTCCTTTCACAAATACGCCATTGTTTATGGTTTTTTTCCCTTCAGTCCATTCATGAGTGTGAAATTTATATTCGTTCACGAAGTATGTGTGCCATTTGTTTGCACTTTGACGAGGGCCATTAGACAAGTTTCTCAAATGGAGTATTTCTGGAGTCGGTGCAACAACCCTATACAATTTCTCCTTGAACCATGTTGGAAATTGGGCATGAATGACACCAGATGTTGATTGTACACCGGTACTTTCAAAGTAGGCGTTGTTAAATTCCCTAAAAAGAAATACACTATAAGTTTCAAGGTAATCAATTTTATATATTCACACTGTAAATAAAATTAAGAAGTTGGATTATACTTACTCAAGATATGGTTTAACTTCAATGCAGTTGATCAAGACATGAACATGTGCAGATTGCATTTCTTGTTGGGTCAACCAATGCTCACCCTTCTTTCCAGAGGGACGACCTGGAAGCCCGAAGACTGATAAGGTGTACTGACTTCTTTCGATAACATTTACAAGATTCCTTATGATTCTTGGAGTTAACATCAAGTGCTTGAAATAGTGACTGCAAAAATGTGAAGTTTCTCGATGCAAGTAATGTGCACATATTGATCCTTCTACTCTAGCTTTATTTTTCACTGATCGCTTTGAATCACCCATGAACCTTTCAAACGGGTACATCCACCTATATTGAACAGGTCCTCCTAGATAAGTCTCATATTCAAGATGCACAGGTAGATGTTCCATGGAGTCAAAAAAACCAGGAGGAAATACTTGTTCCAACTTACAGAGAATGACTGGAATATTTTGATCCAACTTAATGATGTCATCCACTCTTAAAGCGGAAGCACAAATATCTCTAAAAAATTGACTAATTTCAGTGAGTGGATTAAGCACATGTTTGGGTAGAGAACCGAACGCAATTGGTAGCAATTGTTCCATAAAAACATGGCAATCATGACTTTTCATACCATGCAACTTCCCAGTGTTAGCATCAGCACACCTTGCTAAATTTGAAGAATACCCGTCGGGCATTCTCAAACCTTTTAGCCATCCATAAACCGCTTTAGCTTCTTGGGGGGTCAGACTGAAACAAGCTTTGGGTTTAAATAATTTTCCATTTGGTTGAGGCTTCAATTCCAACTCTTTACGATTACACAAAATTTCCATGTCTTGTCTAGCCTTCACATTATCTTTTGTTCTGTCTTTAACATCCATCACTGTGTTAAATATGTTATCAAAAAAATTCTTCTCAATATGCATAACATCAAGATTATGGCGCAACAAATTATCTTTCCAATACGGGAGGTCCCAAAATATACTTCTTTTTGTCCAATTATGCGTGACTCCATATCCTTCAATTCTACATGCTTTGCCAGTATCTGTAAACTTTGGAAGTTCACAAACTTGGTTCCATATAGCAACTGGTGCCAGTCGAGGTGGAGGCAGATCTGTTACCCGTTCGTCCTTTTTGAAATTTGTCTTGTTTTTTCTAAAGGGATGATTTGATGGTAGGAATCTGCGGTGACAGTCAAACCACGAGCTTTTCCCCCCTTTTTCCAATGTAAACGCCTTAGTGCATTCCATGCAATGCGGACAACCCATTCTACCATGCGTACCCCAACCAGACAACATGCCATATGCTGGAAAGTCGTTAATGGTCCACATCAAGGCAGCTCGCATAGAAAAGTTTTGTTTACGGGATATATCATAAGTCCATTCTCCATCATTCCACAACCTCTTCAAATCATTAATTAAAGGTTGTAAGTACACATCAATTCCGGTTTTTGGACTCGACGGTCCTGGAATGACGCACGTCAAAAACATGTATGGTTTTGTCATGCACATCTCAGGAGGGAGATTGTAAGGGGTTACAATAACTGGCCAACAAGAATACGCACTTCCGGACGCTTGGACATATGGAGCAAAACCATCAGAGCATAATCCAAGCCTGACATTTCTAGGTTCAGCGGCAATATCAGGATGTACCTCATCAAAGTGCTTCCATGCATGGCCGTCAGATGGGTGTCGCATATTGCCTGGGCTTGTTTTGTTTGTATGATGCCATGTCATTTGACTTGCACTGTGCATTGAAGAAAACATTCTTTTTAACCTTGGTATTATCGGAAGATAAAACATGGACTTTACTGCTACCCGTTTTTGGTTACTGTTAATGACTCTATTGCAAACTTTATATCTTGGACTATGACAAAACTTACATTCCTCTGACGATCCATCTTGAGTACCAAACTCGTTCTCATAAAACAACATACAACCATTAGTGCAACAATCAATCTTTCTTACTCTTAAACCCAACTTCGACACCAACTTCTTTGCATCATAGAAACTCGCAGGCAAGTTGTCTTTCGTTGCAGTTGAGTCCAACATCATTTTTGCGAAGTGCTCCAAACACTGATAAGGAACATTCCAATTTGACTTGGCGGACAATAATCTAACACACATTGATAGCTTTGAGTCTGACGACCCCTCAAACAACGACATATTCATCTCATTCAACAACTGATAAAATCTTTGCGCTTCCTCATTCGACAACTCTTCCCCGTCAAAGTCTTCAGGTTGATCATAGGTCACGTTAACACCAAAAGCATCACCAACCATGTCACCTATCAGATTAAAGTTTTCTTCAAATTCCATAGGTGGTTGCATAACCGGTTGACTACTTGAAGCATCTGTGTTGCTAGTCTCTGGTACATTACTCGGTAGTGTTTCACCATGATGCGTCCAAACCCAATAATTTTCAATGAAACCTTTCCTATGCAAATGACGTGTTATTTCCTCTGGGTCACTAATTATATATCTACATCCACATTTAAGACAAGGACACCTAACTCCTCCTTCACTTCGACAACATTCCTGGGCAAACGTCCACGCGATAAAACCATTAACCCCGTCTATAAAATTGGGTTTAAGTGCGCGTCTTCCTGGATATAGTCAATCGTACATCCAACTACGATAATACATATAATATTCCATTTACTGCAAATTTATATAATCTAAACCTATTTAATTAGAAATATTAATTAATCAACTTAATAATAATCCTAAACATATACAATTAAAGATAAATATATGCTTTCAACAATACTTATAAACTCAAACAAATATTTTTAAACACTTAAAATTTAATTTAAACACCTAAAATTTATAAACTCCTAAAAATTTAAAAACTAATTAAACTCCTAAAAATTTAATTTAAACACTTAAAATTTATAAATTCCTAAAAATATTTATTTATTTTTAAACACTTAAAATTTAATTTAAACACCTAAATTTTATAAACTCCTAAAAATTTAAAAACTTATTAAACTCCTAAAAATTTAATTTAAACACTAAAAATTTATAAACTCCTAAAAATAAAAAAACTTAAACTCCTAAAATAATTAAACTCATTCATCATCACAAATTAATAATTAATAATTATTATAAACTAAATAATTAAACCTAACATTTAACTCAAATACAGAAAATATATATATAACCCAAATTCAACAATTTTAACCCAATGCAAATTAATCAAAATCAGAAAATATACTAATTTCAAAAAAAATAAATTCAAGACATACCTTTTATCTTGTAACTCCTTCAATCTTCTTGTCCCTTTTTGCAATCTATACTTCTATATTCTCCTTCTCTATTCAAAGAAAAATTGAAAAAAATTTATACTCAAAATAACACATCAAAAGCTATTAACAAAGTATATAAAACATGAAATTGAAATTCCCTTACAAAATGGATGAAGATGGTAGGAATTAAAGAGTGGAGAAGAAAATTTTTTGGGGAAGAAAATGGGTATGGTTGAAGAGTGGGGAAGAAAATTTTTTGTGAAGGTTGAAGATGAAGAAGTGATAGAAACAGAAACGTTGTGGAACGTTTTCATAAATTACATAAACCACGTAGCGACGTGAAAATCACGCCGCAACGTTGCCACGTGATTTTCACGTCGCAACAAATTTACAACTGCTTTCTCTTCCTTCAAAGCCTGCACACGCCAGTGTTAGAAGTTGTGATTGAATTAAATTTTGTGATATTTTAATTAGCGACGTGAATCCCACGTCGCTACTTTTTTTAACAAAGAAACGTAACTGACACACTCAATGTATCTGTTTTATATTATTAAAACACGTTGCCACGTGATTTTCAACTGGTTTTATTTAGCCACATGAAAATCACGTGGCAACTTCACTGGCTTGGGAAGCTTTTTCTTGTAGTGTATAGTCTATTTATATTGAGGTTGGATTGGACCTCAAGTTATCATTTTCCATCAAACAAACAATAATCTTGTCTTCAAATCCATCACTGTCTCGCCGTTTATCGCCCTCCATTGTTCATCCCTACGATTCTTTGCATATCTCTCCCTCGCAGTCTTCACTACTGCTTCTGACTGAGGAACAACATACATACACAGTTTAGAACTTAGGAAGCACGATTCTATTTTCTTGTCGTGAAGGGTTATTTTCATGAACTAGTAGAAAAAAATATGTAAATGGTTGTGTTATAGGATATGAAGCACGGACATCTCGAATTTGAGTTTGACATTAACACAGCGACATCAATAATAATTTGAAAAAATATATAAATTAAATTGTTGCCTTTTTAGTCTCTAGGTATTATAATTTGTTTCTGTTTAAATAGCTTTTCTATTTTTTATTTTATTATTATATTTTTGGTCATAGTTACTGGTGAAGAGACTGGATAACTCTGTGGATCAGGCTGATGGTGAAGTGGAAATAGCTGATGCCATGGCTGCCGAGGTAACAAACTGGCTGATTATGTCTCAACATTTTTTTCCTTCAAAAGTGCACTTGAAATTTCTTATCACAAAACTATTGTTTGACATTGCCTTAGGTGCGTCGTTTGGCCGACGAAGTTTCCATAGATAATGTCAACTATTCACTTATTGTTTGCATACATTGTCTAGCACCATTCCCTTTTCGTTTGAATTACCTCAAATTTGGTCATTAGAATATTTTCCTTCATGCCATAGTAATAATGACAACAAAGGAGTAGTTAAAGTAAATTGCACTATTTTGATTGGTTCATGCTTTTATTTTACAGGTCTACTTCGACCAAGTGTTGATGGCTTTTAAGCGTTTCTTCTTAATTTTCACTTATTCAGTGATAACTTACCTGGAGCTGCTGTGATTTTTCCTTTCTCATTTTAATTTCTTCGTTGTAACAGTTGAACTAACAGCTTTTTGATATTCAAGCCAGTGAATTGGGATTTTATTTAGTAAATAGAATTTAGCCCTCAAGGAGTTTGGTTTGGTTTTTCTTGCCTTATTTTACTTTTTGCTTTTCTTTTTTTTTTCTTTTCCGAAACCTTGTCCAGCATTAGAGATTCGTTAGAAATAGCTTAGCTAAGGCTTTGTATCTAGCAAAACTGATTCAATACACCTGCTGTAACAGGTCACCTGGTTGTTATTATAAGTACAACCAGGTGCCACCTAAAGTAACTAATTTTTTCATTCAATACAATTCATTTACAATTGAAAATGAGAAAAGTAACTAACCTTTCTTGTTGATTTTGGATTTTAAAAATTTTGTCATCGAAGAAATTACCAGATTGAGTCGCAGACTAAGTCACTCTCTTTAAGACACGATTACTACTCGCATAAAGATATCGATCTAGAAATACACTCTCTGATGGTCTAAGACCATTCAAATATGGTATCAACACCACTTGTAGTATCTGGTACAAATATCAGTCATAATAATTTCTCAAACAAAAAGAAACTCAAATAATTCTCCAAAGAGAAATTAATAATGGTCATTTGACCACTCATAATAATTTCTCCAACAAAGAGAAATTCAAATAATTCTCCAAAGAGAATCCAAAAGATTAAACTTGAAAATTTCTCAACTTGAATGAGGAGAAATTAACATAATTCTCTAAAGAGAATTCAAGAAAATACTTAGAAAATTCAACAAGTAGGAAGAAAGGGGGAAGAAGACGGCGATTCGACAATTCGAAAGACGCAGAGTTATGAGAGTGAGGAAGGAAAAACTAATAGAATAGTTTTTGGTATGATTTGGAATGAAACATGTGTACTCCTTATATAGTGGAGTAAGATAGTTAATATTTCTCAAATGAGCAATGTGAGACTAAATGATTTTTTCAACCAAAAAGATATTCTAACAATGTGGAACTTGAGAAATTTTTAAATTCAACATATTAGAACATGGACATGTTCCAACAATCCCTCACTTGAATTTAAAAAATTGATTTTATAAGTAACGTCAAACGTTTCTAAGATTGTGCATAAATAAAGGTGTCTACGACTTGAACTTTTACATAGCAAGTAGGATTCCAATTCAACAAGAGTGACACAAATGTCTTGAACTCTATCTCAGACATCAAACCCGCACACAACCTTTTCTTGAGGTGTATTCTAATAGTTTGTGCTTTAATGGTCCTGCACGTGTATCCTAGTTTAATGAAGGCTCTATGAATTCTGCTTCGAAATTCCAAAGGAACCGGCCTAAATTCCACAATCACATAGGTGAGTCTATCAAGAGTACTCCTGTAGCCTAGGTACTCCCTCATACAAAGTATAGATCTCATTAAGAGTTTCTATTATCTCATCCTCTTATTACTTTAGGATTCATGCTTTACTTGCATGATCATCTCATATTACTCATAACTTGTTATTACCCATTGAACCTATTTCTTGGGATCTCCAGTCATTTAGGCCTGGTTACCATCATGAGCAACTCATTTTCCTATGGGAATTAGTCTCATCTTATATGATGTAGTATAAACTTTCTCTCTAGCTAATCCTTTCGTCAAAGAATCTGCTAAATTTTCATCAGTGCGTACATGATCCACTCTTACAGCTCCTTTAGAGATACAATCTCTAACAGTGCTGTGCTTTCTTCTTATTTGACGTCTTTTACCATTATAATAACGGTTCTCAATTTTTGCAATAGCCGCGGTACTATCGCAGTGGATCAACACAACTGACATATGTTTTTCCCATAAAGGAATCTCAGTTAGCAAGCATCTTAACCAACTTGCTTCTTCACTAGCAGTCACTAATGCTATATTCTCAGGATAGTATGTTTCTTTGATTTCCAAGATACAACTCATCTAGCTATGTTGAATACATAGCCATTAGTTGCTTTAGAATCATCTGATAAGGTATTCCAATCTGCATCATTGTATCCTTCAGGTACAATAGGAAATCTCTGATAATGTAAACCGAGATTCATGGTCATTTTAAGATACCGTATGACTCGCTCAATAGCTTGCCAACGTTCATTACTCGGTCTACTAGTAAACCCGCACAACAATTCCATGACATGTGCAATGTCAGGTTTAGTACAATCAATGGAATACCTAAGACTTCCAATGATGCTCGCATATTTTGTTTGTCTAACACTTTCACCAGTATTCTTAAACAGCTTCACGCTTGGATCATTTGGTGTGCTCACATGTTTACTGTCAAAGTAATTATATTTCTTTAAGATCTTTTTCACATATTGTGATTGATCCAAAGAAATTTCTTGCTCGGATTTTGTGATCTTGATACCAAGAATCACACTCACTTCTCTGAGGTCTTTCATATCAAAGTTGTTGCACAACAATGATTTCATATCATTAATGGCCCGAATGTTTGATCCAAATATGAGTAGATCGTCTATATATAGACATATGATAGTGAAAATACAATTCTCAAATTTGTAATAAACGTATTTGTCACTTTCATTCATTTTGTACACATTCGATATTATTAAGTTATCAAACTTTACATGCCATTGCTTTGGAGCTTGTTTTAGCCCATACAAAGATTCATCTAACTTACAAATCTTATTTTCTTATCCATAGATCACAAACCCTTCCAGTTGTTTCATATAGATTTCTTCTTCTAAGTCACCGTTTAAAAAAGTTGTTTTAACATCCATTTGGTGTACTATTAAGTTATAAATAGCAGTTATTGAAATAGATACCCTAATGGATGTAATTCTAGTGACAGGAGAAAAGGTGTCGAAGAAATCTATATTTTCTCTTTGTCTAAAATCTTTGGCAACAAGGCGAACCTTGTATTTATCAATAGTTCCATCAGGTTTTAGTTTCTTTTTCAAAACCCATTTACAACTGATTGGTTTGCAACCAGGAGGCAAGTCTACTAAGTGTCAGGTCTTGTTAGATTCTAGAGATTCTATCTCATTATTAATAGCTTCTTGCCATAAATAAACATCCAGAGATGACAAGGCTTCTTGAAGATTCATTGGATCTTCTTATACATTATAAGCCGCATAATCAGGCCTATAGTCTTTAGCAACTCTTACTCGTTTACTTCGTCAAAGTTCTATTTCTACATTATCGTTGCTTTCTGTGCTTCTTATCACAGGAATGTGACTCGATTGTGTGCCCCCACTATTTCTCAATTTGAAAGGAAATTTGTCTTTATAGAATTCAACATCATTTGATTCTATGATCAATTTTTCCTTTAGGTCATAAAACATATATGCTTTACTGTTTGCTGCATACCCAATGAAAACACACTCATATGCTCTACTAGCGAGTTTAACTCGTTTCGAATCCGGAATTCTGACATAAGTCAGACATCCCCAAGTTCTCAAATAAGACAAGTTTGGTTGTCTTTTCTTTAATATATCATAAGGAGAGATCTTACATTTTGACTTGGGGACTCTATTCAGGACATAGCAAACAGTCAATAAAATTTCCCCCAACCAGTGAGGTGCAACACCAGAATTCATCATAATTGCAACAACAAATTCAATAAGAGTTATATTCTTTCTTTCTGCTTTACCATTCATTGCAAGATAGTATGGTGCAACCGTTTCATGTACAATTCCATGTATAAAATTCATTAATAAACTAGAATCATAAAATTTCTCTATCACTATAAATTCTTATTATATCATTTTCAAATTCTTTACAAAATTTTTAAACATATAAACTTCATTCTTCGTAATGGCGTACAAATCTACCCAATAGACTGACTAAACCCTGTCTTATTTAAATGAAAATTAAAAACAATATTATTTCTAATCTTAGGAACATGCATAACGTTCTTTAAGATTAAAGTCTTTTTGAAGGTGAAATTTAGCTCCATGTCTATAATTCCAGCAACATTCGTGGTCTGGCCATCTCCCAACAACACTTTCTTATCTTTAGTATTCGTGTATGTTTTAAATATAACACGATCATAACAGACACAACGAGAGACGCATGTGTCTATCCACCAACTAACATATCCATCAACCCTGTTGATTTTAATGACTATAGCAATAAATTTCTCATTAGTCAGGTTGACCTGTGCATTAGGGACAACACCAAGTTCAAGCTTACTTCTATATTTCTTAGTCATATGACCTGATGTTTCATAGTTAAAACAAAGGGAAACCAATGTCATTTCTTTTAGGTGGTGGTTATTTCCTAATTGGAGCTATTGGGTGTTGGCTCCTAAATTCGACACCCTTATTTTTATTAATATCAGCTATTAAAGCTGATGGATGTTTTCGACCAGCTGGGTCTGTCGAAATGCCCATCGAAAGATGGCAATGTACTTAGAGGATTTCTTCCAAGGTAGAAGTTGGTTGCCTTCAACGTCGAAGGTGTTTCTCGTTGAAGATGCTTCTCGACGAAGGTGTTCGATGGTTCAGAGTGGAACGGTTTGAAATTCAAGCGTTTGGAGGGAAAACGGTTTCCAGCGGTTACCAAGTGCAACGTGCAAAGATCTGGAGCGTCGAACGCTGAGAACGTGCCAAGTGGAGTCATCTCGAAGCAGTGTAACTGCCCGACGGTTACTTGGGATGTTTTAGTATAAATAGTAGTAGTTCACGCAGTTTTTCGCGTGTGTTCACAAATATATACAAAGTCACTCATATAGATTCGAGTACCCAGCGTGTGAGAAAGAATTGTTGAGAATGTATGTGTGAAACACCACTTTTATTAATCAAAGTCATTTATTTTCCAGAAACTTTACTTGCTTTCTTCTTTACTTTTCCTGTCGAAGCCCTTTATTTCAAGCCTTCATTTATTTTATCAAGCCCATTTCTTCATGCAATTTACTTAAAGCCTCTTTATTTTCTTGTCATTTAACCATTATCCAACTTAATCAAAACCTCAAAATCAACCATGTCTTAGGATCAATCTGATCGATCCTGCGAGTAACCAAATAAGTAACCATTTGGAAGATCAGCGGTTGTTTACCAATAACCACGGTAAACAAATTGGCACACCCGGTGGGACTGTGTGTTGATTGTTGAAGTTTAACCTTTTTTAACGTAATCTCATCTTGTTCGAGGAGTGTTGCATGTTATTGAGAAGTGGTAGAATATACACTAACGATACCAATACTGCCAGAAGAAGGGAAGAGATGGCGAATCCGCCAAACAATAACGAAATCCCACAAACGAATGTGGGAGCAACAGTTATCCCGACCGTAAGTGAAGCGATAACCGCTGGTTCAACACCAGTAGTAACGATCACAACAACGGGGCCATTACCTCCGTTCACAGGCCCCATAGTGCCTTTGGGAACTCCCCCACCAAGGGGAAATTTAGGCACAAGGCCTTATGTTCCCCCAGGATTTATGACAGGCGGTCATAATCGAGAACCGCTATATGGCATGCCAACTTCTGACTTGGCTAGCCTGACGAATGCTGCGTCCACTTTTTCAGACCCTTTAGTGGGTGCCTCTTCGCCACTCCAAGGTTCTGGAGTAGGTATGGCGAATAGAAATAGGACCCAACTCTTAGGAGGAACGTCCCAAGTAGCACATGGCCTTACAAATGCCTCGACAGCGGTCTTGAGGCAACAAATGGACGAAAGCAACCATGATATGGTTCAAATGTTGGCACAAACTTTAAGTACAGTGTTGAACCCTCTAATACAAAACACTACTCAATCGAATCAGCAGATGACAGCGCAAATGACGCGTTTGGCTGATTTCTTTGGAGTACCCCAACCTATTCGACAGCCCCAAAGGGCGCAAATAAGGGGAAACCAGGGTGCGTTCTTAGAGGAAGAAACCACTATCAACCAAGTCCAACAGCCTGTCAAAGAAAACCTTACGGCACGATTGGAGCAACCTGTCGAGGAACCTAGGGTAATAACCCCAGAGGTAAGGTTAATTAACAGAAACCAAAATGCTGACGAAGTAGTTCAGCATATCCAATACCAAAACATGGGTTTGGAAAATAATCTGGCAACCATGATCGAAAGGATTATGACTCAAAATGGGATGAACATGGGCTTTCGAAGGCCCAACTTTACATCCCCGCTGTCAGAATACGTGTTACAAACAGACTTACCTCCTAGATGTAAAGTCTCCGAATTCACTAAGTTCTCTAGGGACACGACAGAATCTACTGTCGAACATGTGGCGAGATACTTGATCGAAGCAGGAGATATTTCGAACAATGAAAACCTGAGGATTAAGTACTTCCCAAGTTCTTTAACAAAGAACGCTTTTACTTGGTTTACAACTCTCCCCCCCAATTCGATCCATCATTGGACCCAGTTGGAAAGATTGTTTCACGAGCAATTCTACATGGGGCAAACCAAGATAAGCCTGAAAGAATTGGCCAGTGTAAAGAGACGTTTCACTGAACCTATAGACGAATATCTAAATAGGTTTAGGTTGCTCAAAGCAAGATGTTTTACACAAGTGCCAGAACATGAGTTAGTCGAAATAGCCGCAGGCGGTTTAGATTATTCCATTAGGAAGAAGTTAGACACTCAATACCTGAGAGACATGGCCCAACTGGCCGATAGAGTTCGACAGGTAGAACGCCTCAAAGCTGAAAAGGCAAAGGCAACGAAAACTCATAAGAGGGAGAGGATAGCGTATGTTGAGATGGATGACGAAGATCCAGAATCCTTCGACGACACTATAATTGTCGAAGAAGGAGAAGTCGATTTAGCGGAACTAAAACAAGGGCCACCATACTCTTGCAAACTGTTAGTCCCCTCAAGTGGGAAAAATCCCACTGGTCCAGAAAGGACCAACGATAGGTTCCCCAAAAAGACTTATAGTTTTGATATTACAAAATGTGATGAGACCTTTGACTTGCTTGTAAAAGATGGCCAAATGATAGTACCCCCAGGGGTAAAAGTGCCTCCTCTTGATCAAAGAAAGAAGAGAGGTTTTTGTAAATATCATAATTTTTTGGGCCATAAAACTTCTCAATGTTTTCTTTTCAGGAATCTTGTGCAAGACGCTATCGAAGAAGGGAGGTTGAAATTTGCTGACAAGACCCCCATGGCTGTGGATTCTAATCCGTTGCAGGCTGAAGCCCACTATGCTGAACCTTCAGAGGTGAACGTGATCGAGGCATCCATAAGCCAGTCAAAGAGGCCAGGAATCACAATGGTCGAAGTCTCAAAGGACCATGTCAACATGCCAATCTTTGGCAGTTTTTCTGGGAATTTATCCAGAAAGACAATTGAAGCGGTTCAGAAAGCGGCCGAAAGCCTAAAGCTGGAGACAGTTGGAGCCCAAAAATCTGGAACAAAACCCAGTTCTCACTTGGCCACAGTTCAAGGCCAGAAAGAGGATTTGGAGATTCAAATGAAGCAGTTGACTCTTGCCAACAAAGATACCATGAATGTCAACATGGTCGAAGTCTCTGAACCAAAAGCATCAGAGGAGGCCATGAGGCAAGAACAAGCTAACAAGACTGCTTTCCCTCGGGAGAATGAAAATCTGGCAGATTTCCTGCAAAGATGCCAGAAAAAGAAGTCAGAAGTGATGCTGTGTCCAAGATGCAGTTCGATCTTTGACAAAAAAGCTGCCGAACATATTCAAGGCGTAAGAGCAACAAATAGGAGAAGGGAAAATGTTGATCTTCGACATGATCCCAGAAGAGCCTCCCAAAGAGGTTCAAACCAAGAAAAGAGGCCATTGACTTTCAGGCCTCCAACTAATGTGCCAGTAGATACATGGTACAAAACATCTGGTCGAAAGAGGCCAAGCGAAGAAAGATGGCACTCTTTCGACGTGCCAAGGGGTTCATCTTTAACACAAAAGAAAGAGCCTCAAGTTGCTGCCCCTAAAGTTACACAGGTGTCAAGCAACTACAAAGGGAAAAATCCCATGTCTCGATCTCAGTGGAGGAGATACCAGAGGCGACGAAAAGCTGAGAGGGAGGCTGCCAATGAACCAAAGGCAGAAACCAGTTCAAATGTTCCTCTAAGGAAGCAAAGGAAACCTCTGGAAAGAGAGCCAGTAACCAACAGGCTAGTTTGGCCTAACCAAGGTGAAATTGATGACGAAGATGGTTCTGAGTCTGATGACACTTTGGACATCATGGTGAATATAGTCTCAGTGCTGCCCAGAGAGTTCAACCGGCAGGTGGAGGTCGAAGCAAGTGATTGGGAAGTGGAGCAAGAAATGGCCAAACATAGGCCAGTGTGCTATTTCGTCATGGATAATGGCACTACTGAGGAGCAAAATGGGTTCTTCGAACCACCTACAGAGGCGATGAAGAATCACCTCAAGCCTTTATTTATAAGGGCTAAACTCGAAGAAACTACAGTGAATAAAATCTTGGTGGATTGTGGGGCAACCATCAACATTATTCCTCACTTTATGCTAAGGAAGATAGGAAAAAGGGATGAGGACATCAAGCCTCACAACATGGTCCTGTCGAACTATGAAGGCGGCATAGGGACCACTATGGGAGTGATCCAACTGGATATCAAGGTGGGATCTATCCTTCGACCAACGATGTTTATGGTCATTTCGGCCAAACCTAACTATAATCTTTTGTTGGGCCGTGAATGGATTCATGGTGTTGGAGCTGTACCATCATCGATGCACCAGAGGCTGCTGCTATGGCGTCCCGATGGGATGGTCGAAAACATAGAGGCGGATCAAAGCTATTACCTGGGCGAAGTGAATCACCTAGGGCTGGCAGACTTCGACAAGAACTTGGCTCACATAGGGCCATGTCCAACACCTGACTTCGACTTGGCGCCAGCACCAAATACTTTTTGTTCCCTATACCTGCACCCTGAGCATGGTTTTCAATGGGACAGAGAAGACTTGTCCCACATAGACTTCAGTGGGTTAACTGATATCCAACCAACTGGTTGGGGAAGTGAATTCAGTGATAATGACTGAGTCACAATCTTTGAAGCGAATTTCGGCTTACGTAGCCGAAACAAAGATGATAACGGCTCTCGAAGCCGAAGTAAAGTACATGGCCACACAGGCCAATGATCAACAATTATCTGCTGCAGGTCCTGGAAAGGATTTCGATCCAGAACCTCCTGATATCATTCCAGAAGGAATGCAGAAACAGAGGCTCGACGCCATCTATGACGATGAGCCTTTGGGCTTCGAAAAGGACCCCTTGGCGAACAACATCAAAATGTTAGCGCAAGATCCTTTAGAAGAGATCAACTTAGGCGAAGGGTCAGAGAAAAATCCAACTTACATCAGCGCAAAAATTGACCCAGAACTTAGGTTGGAAGTAATCCAATTGTTGAAAGAGTTCAAGGACTGTTTTGCATGGGATTACGACGAAATGCCTGGTCTCGACAGAGGATTGGTAGAACTTCAGTTTCCAATCAAACCTGGGAAGAAGCCAATCAAGCAAAGTCCAAGACGCTTCGCTCCAGAAATATTGTCGAAGATCAAAACGGAAGTCGAAAGACTGCTGAAGTGCAAATTCATACGCGTTACGAGGTACGTCGAATGGATTGCAAACATAGTGCCAGTAATTAAGAAAAATGGTACATTGAGGGTGTGCATAGATTTCAGAGATTTGAATGCTGCTACACCCAAAGATGAATATCCTATGCCTGTGGCGGAAATGCTAGTCGATTCTGCCGCTGGCTATGAATACCTGAGTATGCTCGATGGTTATTCAGGATATAATCAAATATTCATTGCTGAAGAGGATGTGTCGAAAACAGCTTTTCGATGCCCTGGGGCTCTAGGCACTTACGAATGGGTAGTGATGCCATTTGGCCTAAAGAACGCTGGGGCAACATACCAGCGAGCAATGAATTCTATCTTCCATGATTTTATTAACACTTTTATGCAAGTATATATTGATGACATTGTTATAAAATCTGTTTCCAGGAAGAATCATATTGACCACCTTCGACAATCATTCGAAAGAATGAGAAAACATGGTCTGAAGATGAACCCTTTGAAGTGTGCATTCTGTGTGAAAGCTGGGGATTTCTTGGGCTTCGTTGTCCACAAGAAAGGAATCGAAATCAACCAGAACAAGACGAAGGCTATTCTGGAAGCGAAAGCGCCATCGAATAAGAAGGAACTGCAATCTCTGTTAGGCAAGATAAATTTCTTAAGGAGATTCATATCTAACCTAAGTGGGAAAGCTCAAGCCTTTTCACCCTTACTTCGACTGAATAAAGAGGGATTCGAATGGGGGCAAGAGCAACAAGAAGCCTTCGACAAAATCAAAGGGTACCTCACCAAGCCACCTATTTTGGTGCCTCCTTGTAGCAATAGGAGTATGAGATTGTACATAGCTGCATCCGACAAAACTTTGGGAAGCATGTTAGCCCAAGAAGATGAGAATGGAGTCGAAAGACCCATTTACTATCTTAGTAGAGTTTTGAACGATGCAGAAACTAGATATAGCGAAGTTGAAAAATTGTGTCTATGTCTGTATTTCTCTTGTACAAAAATCAAGCAATATAAAAAACCAATTGGAGTTCGATTTAGAAGCTGCATCGAAAGTCAGAATGTTAAAGCCAGAAGAAAATAATAAGAGTCTGGTTACCGATGCAGAAGGCTTTTTCGAAGGGCCTTCCCCCTGTTGGTTTGTTGTGGTCTTCGCCGGCGCTATAGTTTTCGCCGGTGGTGGAGGTTTTGTTAAGGGGCCTCCTCCCTGATGGCCTTCTGCAGCCTTCTTGGCTGCAGGCTTTCGAACAACTGAAAATAGACAAAATAATTAGCAGACTACCAGTCGAAAGGGAAAGACAAAAGTAATTTGGAAGGATGAACTTACATTTCTTTATTTTGTCCAAGACAAGAACAAAAGACTTCTGAAGTTCGTCCATGAAGTCCTTCTCGTCGAAAAACTCCTCAGTGTAGTAACTTTTCCACCACTCCTCGAAGGATGGTGAGCAGAGAAAGTTAAGCTGATAGTCAAACAACGAAAGGACCGTTCGACCAGCATACCTGCCGATATGTTTAGTGGCAGCGTCTTCAGTGTAGTCGTTGCAAAAGTATAACATAGACTTCTCCCTGGGAAAAATTGGAGAAGGTAGTGTTTGAATAATACCAAACTGGCGAGACACCAAGTTTGGTTGATACGCGATTAGACTCAAGTGAGTCTTGGAGCTCTTGAATCGCAGGGGCATTATTCTTGGTGTGAGAAATGCCTCCCACACTGTTGTATGCTCTTCGACCTGAGGACCACTTGACGCCTTAGGATGTGGCCTCGTGAACCACACTAGACCAACCTTTCGTCGAACAAACGGAGCCATGGTCGAAGCAAACTCTTTCCTTTTAGCAAACATCAAGACGAAGTTTGTAAAAGTTTGTTGAAGCTCCAGTTCATCTTCCGTTGGAGTCAGCAGAGCCAATCTGGTGCCTTCGATGCACCTATTTGCTATTTCCGGAGCCTGCTCATTTATTTGAGTCTTCTGAGGTAAGAAAGATTTGAAGGTGGCATTGAGCCACAGCTGAAGCAGCCAAAAAGGTCCAGCAAGCAGCAGACTGGCTCTGTTCTCGATGATCTTCAAAAGAGTCGCTCCGTTGCTAATCGACTCGTATAGATTCGCCAAAATCAATTCTGCCAAACAGATATTTTGGCCATGGTGGAGTTGGGTGGCGAGAGTGACCATCTTCTTGGTCACCTGTAAAGACTTGGTGCAAAACACAAAGCGTGACAGCCATAGGGCTAGAAACGCGATATGTTCTACATCCGACACAGCGTCCGTCGACCTATCGTGGTAGTGATTGATGTAAGTGGTGTAGGTTGGTTTTGTGGCAGAGAATCCAATCTGATCCTCCGACATTTCCTCTGGGTCGAAATAGTCCCCAGTGGGTCAAAGGCCAGTGATGGCGGCCACGTCGAAGAGCGTGGGAGTCAGCATTCCACAGGGAAGATGGAAGGTGAAATGGGTGTAATCCCAGAAGAGTAAGGAAGCTATCAACATTTTTGGGGAATAGTTAAGACCCGTCTTCGACAACATAACCAGGTCGAATATCCCCATATCTTTCCAGATCGAAGCCTGGCGTTTCTCCATTTTTTCCAGCCAAGCACTATAGTCAGGAGTGAGGCTAGGGCTAGACCTGAAAGCCCTAACACCTCTGTTGAAGAAACGAAGGTCGATTTTCTCCTTAGCAGGATCTTCATTATCCTCTGCATCCTTTTTAGAGCATCCAACCGGTTTGAGTTTTTCAAGTACCGGAAAGTAGCTTTTAATCTTCATGGCTTCAGCAATGCTTGGGTATAGTGGGCCGGACATGGAAAAGATTTGGTTGGAGTATCCAACCGGAATCATGAGTTGGCGTGAATAAGCATCACGTACAGCAATGTCCAAGGGCTCAGGGACCCTTCGTTGGCCCGTGGGAGTAACTACGGGAGCAGTGGAGAAAATCCTGGGTTTAACGTTTCCAGAGGGGATGTTAGCGCTAGGAGCGGTGGAAGAACCGAATGCCATTGTTGGTACTAAGGTTGAAGATGAAGTGAAGAACAGGTGGTTTGCAAAGGTTGCAAGAGTTTGTGTGCAAAAAGGGATGTCTGAAGGCAAGGTAGCGTGAAAAAGTCCCATAATGGGTACTTGGCGCTATTTATAGTAGTTGGGGAAATCCCCAAATTCGAGGACATTTAATGCCATTTAATGTTGCAGAAGGTAGTGGGACACGTGGCGCCTCCCTGTTGATGTAGCCGTTCTGCAGAAATGAAAGGGTGCAGCGTGCGCCCTCGTTTTTGGGAATCGTCATGATGACAATTTGTGAAAAGACGTTTGGCACGCTGCACGCCGTACTGAAGTGACGTCTTAGGTACGGATGAAATGATGGCTTTTCCTTGGGATTGTCAGTGGTTGGTAGAAGACAAAAAGTGCACAATTTAATTTTTGACTAAGAATGAAAAGACAGGTGTCGAGTGGCATTTCAAAGAATGCCTTTTTCTTTCAGAGTCGAAATAAGGCATTCTTGGGGGGCAATTTGTTGGCTCCTAAATTCGACACCCTTATTTTTATTAATATCAGCTATTAAAGCTGATGGATGTTTTCGACCAGCTGGGTCTGTCGAAATGCCCATCGAAAGATGGCAATGTACTTAAAGGATTTCTTCCAAGGGAGAAGTTGGTTGCCTTCGACGTCGAAGGTGTTTCTCGTTGAAGATGCTTCTCGACGAAGGTGTTCGATGGTTCAGAGTGGAACGGTTTGAAATTCAAGCGTTTGGAGGGAAAACGGTTTCCAGCGGTTACCAAGTGCAACGTGCAAAGATCTGGAGCGTCGAACGCTGAGAACGTGCCAAGTGGAGTCATCTCGAAGCAGTGTAACTGCCCGACGGTTACTTGGGATGTTTTAGTATAAATAGTAGTAGTTCACGCAGTTTTTCGCGTGTGTTCACAAATATATACAAAGTCACTCATATAGATTCGAGTACCCAGCGTGTGAGAAAGAATTGTTGAGAATGTATGTGTGAAACACCACTTTTATTAATCAAAGTCATTTATTTTCCAGAAACTTTACTTGCTTTCTTCTTTACTTTTCCTGTCGAAGCCCTTTATTTCAAGCCTTCATTTATTTTATCAAGCCCATTTCTTCATGCAATTTACTTAAAGCCTCTTTATTTTCTTGTCATTTAACCATTATCCAACTTAATCAAAACCTCAAAATCAACCATGTCTTAGGATCAATCTGATCGATCCTGCGAGTAACCAAATAAGTAACCATTTGGAAGATCAGCGGTTGTTTACCAATAACCACGGTAAACATTGGGATGATATAAGGATTCCCATTCTTAATTCGGTTCACAATATTGCGGTTCTGATTCTTTAATCATTTGCCAAATGACTTCAAAACTATACCGAATTTCTTTTTGTTGTTTGAAACAACTAAGAATTTTTCTTTTTGATATTGTCTCTAAGATTCCCTTTTTGTTTTTTAAACATTCAAACTATGGGGTAGTTTGTCAATAATAAAACCAATTTTAAATTGTTCATTTAAACACATACCTTTTGTGATGATCTTTTAAGCAATCTTTTGAAGTTCGTAACATTGAGTCTCCACCGACCTTACATCTTTGCATTTGATACTTGAAGTAGCAGCTAACAACATACTTCTCTACTTCAGCTTCTACGTCATACTTCTTTTTCTGAGTCTCTCAATCTTGTTTTGCAATATCACATCAACTGTAATTATCATATAGATCATCTGCGAGTCTATTCAAAATATGATTTTGTAGAGATTTTCATTCTCTTTCTATAAGGTGATTTCTTTACTGTGTTGTAAATCATCCGCTTTAATCTGTGCAGCAGATTCAACTTCAACACTATTAAGTGTTCCTTCTAAATCTCCAGGTTTACTACAGTTAGTTTGTTCGATTGATCCATAAGGAGCAATAAAATGTCATCGATCAAAATGTTAGCAACTTTTTTTCAACGTTAAGAACTTCATCTTTTGTTGCCAACATTTGAAGTGACTTCCCTCAAACATGAACGATTTCTCAAAGACAATATCCACAAAAGAACCAATAATTTCTTTGGTAGCCATGGCAGTTTGAAACGTCTTAAAATTTTTGATTTCGGATTTTAAAAAATTTGCCACCGAAGAAATTACCAGGTTGAGTCGCGGACTAGGTCGCTCTCTTTAAGACGTTTCGCGGCACTGCTCAAAATTATGCAAAGCAATCGAACTACCGCGCCGCCTCCAGGATAAAACAGCTCAGCTCTATACTGTACGATTACTACTTGCATGATAGATAATAGGTCTAGAAATACACCCTCTAATGGTCCAAGACCATTCAAATATGATATCAACACCACTTGTAGTATCTGGTACAAAGACCAGTCATAATAATTTCTCAAACAAAAAGAAACTCAAATAATTCTCCAAAGAGAAATTAATAATGGTCATTTGACCACTCATAATAATTTCTCCAACAAAGAGAAATTCAAATAATTCTCCAAATAGAATCCAAAAGATTAAACTTGAAAATTTCTCAACTCGAATGAGGAGAAATTAACATAATTCTCTAAAGAGAATTCAAGAAAATACTCGGAAAATTCAATGAGTAGGAAGAAAGGGGAAGAAGATGGCGCTTCGACAATTCGAGAGACGCAGAGTTATGAGAGTGAGGAAGGAAAAACTAATAGAATAGTTTTTGGTGTGATTTGGAATGAAACATGTGCACTCCTTATATAGTGAAGTAAGATAGTTAATATTTCTCACATGAGCAATGTGAGACTAAATGGTTTTTTCAACCAAAAAGATATTCTAACAATGTGGGACTTGAGAAATTTTTAAATTCAACATATTGGAACATGGACATGTTCCAACATTTCTAATATGGTATCAGATTTCTGAACCGGTCCTAGGATATGGCTACTCCTACACCGGTGTCGCCTTCCGCTTCCGCCAATGTTTTCACTGCTCGCCAAATTAGGGTTAAACTTCGTGCAATTGTTCTTGATAGTTTCTCTGTTCAGGATTATCTCCTCAAAATTCGCACTATGGTTGCTTCTTTAGCTTCCATTGGAGATTCTATTCCCTTCTCACACCACATATATGTGATTCTTGAAGGTCTTACTGCAGATTGTGCTCTGGTTGTTTCAGTCATTGAGAGAAAATTTGGTCTTGCTTATGAACTTCATCCCTCCAAATTCAAGAAGAATTTTATACTTGATATTGTGTCTCTTAATCTCACTCACATAGTGCCCTAACCAGTAGTTTCCCTCGAGGACATTCAGACTGCCAGTACTGATTCCTCTTCTGCACAAGATCCTATTTCTAATCCTGAGAATTACTACCAGGCTTTTAGTGGCAATAAACCTAGTCTTGGTGGTAAAAGTGAACGAGGCAGGCTAGGTCGTTTCTCTAACAACACCATCCAGTGCCAAGTGTGCTCTAGGTATGGTCACTCTGCCCTAAACTGCTGGCATACGTTCAACCAGGAGTTTCAACCTGCAGGCTTCAATGCTAGCTATTACAACCAACCTCCATGGTCGAGTCAGTCTATACCATATTGAAATAATGTCTGGAACAGACAGGCTTCTCCTTTTAGGCATTCTCCTCTTATCACACATGCTCCTAGTACCTTTGTTGCCAATGCTTTGCCCTTCACATCCACCTTCTAGTTTCCAGACTCAGGAGCCTCCTACCATGTCACAAATGATGTCAAGAATCTTCAACGGGTAACTCCTTTTAAAGGCCATGACCAGATTTACATAAGAAATGGACAAGGTTTGCATATCCATTATGCTGGCTCTAACACTTCTCCCTCACCTCTCCAGCCTCACACACATCTCACTGATGGATTATGAGTTAGGAATAACGAAGTAATAACATAAAAGATGGAAATTTTTTTATAATTGTATTATTATGGATGAACAATTACAAAGATACAATGACAGAATTCAAATAACAAATTGATAGTGGAAAACTATCAGCCCTAAGCATGCAGTGCTTCCCTCACCAAGATGGTGATCCTTAAACCTAATAGAATAATTAGATACCTACTTCCCTCCATTCCTTTCCTATTTTATAGACACAAACTTAGCTGATTAATCTCTCTCTCTCTCTCTCTCTCTCTCTCTCTCTTCCCTATTTTATCTCCTATAATTACTATAACCAACTCCTATAATTATAGTAACAATTCAGATAGTTATCTCTCTCTTCCTTCCCTATTTTATAGTAACAAATGATGGCCCATCCTACCATCCACGTTTCTATCAACTCCTACCTCCATAGGAACAGACTTGTCCTCAAGTCCAAATTCAGGAAACTGACCATGCAGACTGTCATTGTCTTCCCTTGTTACATCATCAATAAACTTATTCTTCCATTGGATCCAAACTCTGATGAACTGCAATACCCTTCTTCATAGTGATCCTTGACCCCAACACCTTGTCTGGATACTTACATGCAGCTTCTGTAACCTCTAATTCTCTAGGTATTTCCCTTTGACCTAGTGTTGACAGCCAAGACACTCCTAGGACGACATCTAGACCTCCCAACTCAAGAACCATAACATCCACAATCACCACACACGATTCCAGGTTAATTATTATCCATTTACACACTCCTGATGAAGTCACCTTATGTCCATCACCCAACTTGATATTCCTAGCAGCAATAGGAGTGACTTCTAGACCTAAGGCAGTTGTAACCTTAGGGGAAATGAAATTATGGCTAGCACCACTATCCACCAGCACCTCAACATCCATATTCATCAACTTTCCTTTGATCTTCATGGTATAAAACTCTCCCATGTTATCCATAATTAGCTTATACTCCACCTCTTTTTCTTCCTCAGCATCAGAAGTAAGAGCCTCCATGAAAACGATTTCACCTTCTTCATTCACACACTCTCCTTCCACCAAAATTAACACTCTCATGGACTTCTCTGGACATTTATGAAGCGTTGGGTAGAACCTACCCCTACACTTAAAACAGATCCCCTTAGCTCTTCTTTCAGCCATCTCATCGTTTGGAATTCTTCGAACCCCTTCCCATTTATGTGAGGAATTTCATTGGCGATCACCTTATGTTTTCTCTCCCGTTGAACACATTGAAGATATGGGACGTTGGGTATAACCCACTGAACCCGCTTTCTGAGTCGGGTTGGACCAACCCATACTTGAGGACTTATCGACATTATCAAGGAAATTTGGCCCATTTGGTGTCTTTTCTAACAGCCTAGTCCAATCACCATGATTACCACACTTACCTCCTGGAATATTTGTATAACCACCTTTCCCCATCATCATTTTCCTCTTTTAATTCATCTTTGGCATCTTTAACAATTCACATCATTTGCATCCGTGTCACAGGATTCAGAGTGCGAACACTCCTTCTAATTGGAGGTTTCAATCCACTCATAAAATACCCTAAATATTGCTTCTCTAGAAATCTCCCCACCTGTGATGAAAGCAACTCAAACGCCTCCACATATTCTTCCATGCTGCCGATTTAACGCAAGGTGGATAACTCCTCAAATGGATTTTCTAACCGACAACTGCCGTAACGCGTGATCAACAATTTCTTCAATTTGTCCCAGGACGATTGTCCTCTGTTTCCATGAGTAAGTTAAACAAATGGATTGTTGCACCCTTCATGCTCAGTGGAGCCAATTTCACCTGCATCACATCTGATGTATTATGAATATCGAAGTAAATTTCAGCTCGTATGATCCACGCCACCGGGTCACCCCATTTGAACAAGGGAAGTTTCACCTTTTTCCCCGCAATACGCGATTTGCTCTGTGACGAATCACCAAAAGATGTCTTTGCCTCCAGTGTTTTCTTCCCAGTCTGTTTGCTCAATTCAATTAATACTACACTCTGTTGTTGCATCTGCACAGACAACTCCTGCAAATTTGTTGTTACATTCTCCATTTTCTTCTCCAAGGATTCAATTCGATCTCCCATCTTAGGTTTCCTTGGCATCTACAATATCTGTCGGTATATTTTTTGATCCGGTAGGGTTTTTGATCTGGTAGGTCAGACCAATTGATAGGTTATAGTTAGGAATAACGAAGTAACAACGTAAAAGATGAAAAATACTGTAATTGTATTATTATGGATGAACAATTACAGAGAAACAGTGACATAATGCAAATAACAAACTGATAATGGAAAACTATCAGCCCTAAGCATGCAGTGCTTCCCTCACCAAGATGGTGATCCTTAACCTTAATAAAATAATTAGATACCTACTTCCCTCCCTTCATTTCCTATTTTATAGACATAAACTTATCTGATTAATCTCTCTCTCTCTCTCTCTCTCTCTCTCTCACTCTCTCTCTCTCTCTTCCCTATTTTATCTCCTATAATTATTATAACCAACTCTTATAATTATAGTAACAACTCAGATAATTACCTCTCTCTTCCTTCCCTATTTTATAGTAACAAATGATAACCCACCCTACCATCCACATTTCTATCACCGACCCTTAAGAATTTGCTCCTTCTCCCTTTTATCACTAAAAATCTCTTAAGTGTTAGTCAGTTTTCTAGAGACAATAATGTTTATTTCTTGTTTTATACTAACAAATGCCTTGTCAAATCACAGGATTCAGATGCAGTCCTACTTGAAGGACATGCTGGCATGATGATCTCTATGCCTTTCCTTCTACAACATCACCACCTTCTAATTCCTCTCTCGAGTCATCTTCTATTTTCAATAAGACTATTCCTAGTGTTTTATCTACTGCTATTGTTTCTACTTTGCCTAGTGTATGACACCTTAGACTAGGTCATCTTAGTACTCATTCTCTTAATATTATTTTACAAAGTTGTAACATTCCTATTAATAATATAGAGAACAATATATTTTTCTTAGCTTGTTGCATGCGTAAGGCTCACAAAGATTACACTCACATGTTTCACACACCACATACACTAAGCCTTTAGAGCTAGTCTTCAATGACCTTTTGGGACCCTCCCCTAGATCTTTCATCTCTAGGATTTAATTATTATATGTATTTTTTATATGCTTATTCCAAGTTCACTTTGGATCTATGCCCTTAAATCCAAAGCAGAAGCTTTGTCCACCTTTAAGCAATTTAAAATCCTAGTTGAACTACAACTTAGACTTTCCATTAAATTAATACATTCTGATTAAGGGGAAGAGTTCAAACCTTTCACTAAATACCTTGTTGTGATAGGTATTATGCACATGGTTATTTGTCCCCATACTCACCATCAAAATTGGAGTGGTTGAGAGAAAGCATAGGAATACAGTGGACATTGGTTGTGGCTTTCTTAGTAAATCTAACCCGCCTCTAACCTATTGGGACTATGCCTTTTCAACTCCCGTATATCTGGTTAATAGGTTTCCTTCTTCCTCCACAAATTGTCATGTTTCCTACACACTTTTGTTCAATATCCAATCTAATTATGCTTTCTTAAAGGTCTTTGAATGTGCACGTTTTCCTCTTATTAGACCATATAACACTAACAAGTTAGATTTTAAATCCCATGAGTGCATATTTCTTGGGTACTCAACCTCACAAAGGCTATAGGTATCTCTCTCCAAGTGGTAAATTGTATATCTCAAAAGATGTTCTTTTCAATGAACTTAGATTTTCTTATCACAATCTTTTCTCCACACTTAAACCTAACCTATCTCAAACCTCTCATAGGGAAACATCCCTATTCTCTATTTACTTCCTCTTATCTCCTTCCCTTACTTACTCGTCTCTTATCTCCTGACATTCCTTCTATTCATGCTAGTGTGCCTTCCCTTGTTCCTTATTATACTATATCTTTTAGGTCTGAGCCTAGTCCCGCTCCCGTTCAGTCTAAAACTATCTCCTCACCCAATTCTTCTTCTCCATCAATTTTCTAGTGGTTCTCCTAACCCTCAATCTGTTGCCACCTCTGAGGCCTCTACTTCCTCCTCTGAACCAAGTGTATCTATTCCTCTTTTGGTTGTGCATGTTGTTAATATCCATGTCAACCATCAAGAATGAAGACTAGATCTAAGTATGTCTTCTCTCAACCTAGACTTTAGCCAAGGCTCTTGCCAATCCATATCAGGCCTAAAATAATCAAATTTGCTCTTGCCTATCAAAAGTGGAAGTCTGCTAGGCATGATGAATTTAATTCCTTTGACAAAAAATAATACTTGGACCATTGTTGCTCTATCTCCTTATAGGCAACCTATTGGTTGTAAATGGGGTTTTAGAGTCAAAGAGAACTCCGATGGAACAATAAACAAGTACAAAGCTAGACTTGTTGTCAAAGGCTTCCATCAAAGATATGGCTTTGACTTTAATGAGACCTTTTACCTTGTGATCTAGCCTATCACTATTAGAGTTATCCCCATCGTTGCCATCACTCGTAAATGGTCCATTCAACAACTTAATGCCAATAATGCATTTCGTGATGACTTATTTGATGAGGATGTCTACATGAAGCAACCTCATGGATTTTGTGAGTTTTGACCCTACTCCTGTGTGCAAACTCCACAAAGCTCTTTATGGGCTCAAATAAGCCCCTAAACAATGGTATGAAAGACTTCAAACTGCCTTGGTGAAGCTTCAGTTCAAAGCAAGTAGACATGATTCCTCATTATTTACCAATTTTTTTAAAGGTTGGACCATTTATCTCTTGGTATATGTTGATGACATTATCTTAACTAGTATCTCTAAAGTTATTCTTCAATAAGTCATCATAAAGCTCAGTCTTGTCTTCTCTATCAAACATCTTGGATACCTGAATTATTTCCTAGTACTTGAGGTCAAGCAGTCTTCAACTTTCTCATTTTTATTGTCTCAATCCAACTGCATTAGAGATCTCCTACAAAAGACACACATGAGTCATTCTTGTCCTATCACCAATCCAATGCAGTTAACTTGCAAGCTCACCAAAATAACTTCCCCTGCTCTTCCAGATTCCTACATGCACATGTCTGTTGTGTGAGCCCTTCAGTATGCTACCATCACCAAATCTGATATAGCCCACTTAATTAAAAAGGTTTGCCAGTTCATATGTCTCATCCTCTTGAGACTCATTGATTTGCAGTGAAGAGAATCCTTAGATATCTCAAACGAACAATTGACCAAGATCTTCATTTTTCTCCTCTTAATCCTATTGCTCTTCATGCTCTTTAGGTATTTTGTGATTCAGGTTAGGCCTTAGACCCTGATGATAAAAGAACCACCTCATAGGAAACTATCTTCTTTGACTCCCATCTCATCTCTAAGGCAGCTAACTTAGTTGTACACAAGGGGGTATTAGAGATACATTAGAAATAACTTAGGCAAGATTTTTGTATCTAGCAAAACTCAGTTGTTATTATAAATTAGTGAAATATGTGTGCGCCCGCACGAATACTGCTGTGGACTGTATAATTATTATTATTTTGTCATGTAAATTTAAATAAATTAGATAGCATCAAAATATTATTGAAAAATAGAAAAAATTAAAATTGGAATGCAAGATACTTGTATAAGTTTATAAGAACTACCATTGTTATTTATAATTTTTTAAACACATACTTTGAAAAAAAACAATTGCGAAAAATAGAAAAAAAAAAGTTTTAACGTTTATAGAGTTGTAATAATAATAAGGTTTATAAATTTTAATAAATGAGACAAATGAATACACAAAATTAGAATTAGTTGAAAATCAATAGAAAACTAATTTTACTTAAAAGTCGAAAAAAAGAATGATTTTAAAGAATAAAGTTTAATGTTGTAAAAAATAATAATAACCTATGAGATCACATTGATTTTGGAATAGTTACCCGTATGTTCATACGGTACTAGTGTGTTACCAATGTGTTCGCACGAATACTAATATATTATCTGTGTGTTCGTGTGTTACTCATGCCTTTGTATAATTACATTTGTGGACCAAAGATTTTTTACATTTTTTCATATAAATTCAAATAAATTAATGAATATCAAAATATTTTATAAGTAGAAAAAGTAGTAAACTATTAGAAAGTAACCCACAATTCTAAATTTCAAATTGAATTTTGAGTGTTGAATCTAGAAACATTGAAATTAAAATTTTCAAACTTGAACAATTACTTTTATTGAAAAAGAAGCAAATACAAAGTAAGATGAATGTGACAATGATAAATATATTTACATTAATTTAGGTTTAGAGTGCTCCTTAATTTAGTTATCTTATGAATCACATTTTTATTATTATTGCCCTAAAGTCTAAACCATTGCTATAATTTCCTTCAAATCACATTCACATCACAAATACAAAGAGTTTTATATTTGCATGAAAATGACTTATAAATATAATGATATAAAACCTTGTATATTGTTGGTTAGTTTATTAAGTACACTAAGTAAACTCACTCCCACTTGTCAAATGATCTCAACTCAAGATATCATTGATATTGCCTTTTAAGTTTGTAAAGTCAGAGAATATATATATATATATATATATAAAAGCTGTTATATTGGTGTAATGATTTTTCTTTTGTGATGAAGGTCTGTATGTTATTCATTTGTTCAGTTTCAATTGCATGTACCTATGTTCACTATTGATTTTCCAAACATCATTTTTATGTTGACCAATCTAAGGTTATATTAATATTGTTTCATACAGTTGAATTAAGTGATTTGATGCTAAAAAGGGAAGAGTAATGAAAATAATTCCCTAGACACATAAACACTGATGTCTATCAATTGCTTACTTCTTCTTTGATTATGATGTTGGTAATATTTTTGGTGTAGATGAAGTGATACAGAATGATAATGTTCAGTGTTGATGCAAACAAAAGTGACAAAACTCATGTTTAATTTTTCCTGTTATCTATTTGTAGTATCATATCGAGGCCAAACCAAGGCAGAAACAGACCCACCGAACGACTCCACCACTGTGCTCGAATCGGCGCGTTGATTTCCTGGAGAACCTCTTCATGAACTTGATGTCGTGCCTCTAAATAATGACGCACTTCATGTGCTTCTGCTGTATAAGAATCTTTTTTAAACTTGCAATGCAAAAGATTCAACAGGTTCATTGATTTTTAAAAGTTAAGAAATTTTAGGGAAAACAGATTCAACTGAAATTATGGAAAAAAACGTGAACGTTCCAGAATCAGATAAACATAATAAGAAATCGAACTGAACATTCCAGAATCAGATTTCCAACGTTCATGAAATCTCTTGCAAAAAAATTATTCTTTAACCAAGAAGCCAAAAGCAACAATAAATAAACTATTCTATAAGGAAGAAGCCATTTATGATTAATTCTTGTACATCCTGAAATTAACAAGCTCGATAGGGTAGTGTAATCGGCAAGGAGAGAGACTAAATCAGTAGTCTACTCAGGGCGAAGGTATTTGGGGTGAAGCTAGGTTAAAAGAATACCAGATGACACATAGACCCGAGTAGCAACCCGTCATCATTGTTGACCTGGATAGGGTAGGTAGCTGGGAAACACCTGCTCGTGATCGGTCACCATCTCGGCCATTAATGCTTGTAACTGTAAGAACAAGAAGTGTTTCTACATCTGGCCTTGAGATTTTGATGATAACTTTACATGTTATCTTAGAGAATAATTGTATACACTAATAATTTTGTCTAGTGTGTAGCTGCTGCTATAATGTCCTGATTCTGGTACAAGGCGTGTGACATCATCAGGTTTTGAACATACACTCTGAAAGAAAACACGTGGTTAAATGTTTCGTTGAAGTCAAGGTTCTGAACTGATCTTCTGCAACGTGTCTAAGGAGTGTTAGTACAAGAAGTTATGATCGTGACTTTGTGGTTTGGCTTTGGAGGCCTTCTAAAGCTTTACTTATGTGTTACAAGTTCCGAAGATTATGAAGACGAGGTTCTGCTGAACAAGTTCTGATGATATGAAGAAAAGCAAATTCTTACAACCAAGTGTTAAAGACTCTAAAGACAAGGTTTTATGTGACATGTTCCGAAGACTCCAAGACTTAGGTTCTAAGGCTTAAGAAAGATTCTTCTACAACAAGCTTCAACATTCAACATCCAAATATCTGAAGCCTCTGAAGATAAGAAGAAAAGTTCAAATGGTTAACGTGTGATGTTGTGCAAAAGGTACATAAAGTGTTTGTGACCTCTACCCTCTAGGGTGGCGTAAGAACAGTCCTTTATATTGTATTGACAACCACTCTCATTGTGACCGTTGGGAAGAAACAACTTAATTTACAACTATCTTTCTTTACTTAACGGATCCCAGTTTACAGGCTTAATAAAAAAATATTATTCAGAGGAAAAGGTGGAAAGCTATCATTGAACAGTGACAGGATACAAAAATATTATTTTATACTATCTAAACTCTTACACCTTATTCTATCCGCTGAGAACTAACTGTTGGTGGAGGAAAAGTTTGTTCTATTCTCATAACGTCTCTCTCCGTCAAAGGCTATAAAAGAAGATCAAAGCTTCAAAGATAAATTACTGGAAGCTGGTTGCTGTAAGCAATCACCATTTTCCATTAGCCATCAAGCCTCATCATGTGGAAAGAAAGCAGTGGATTCTGAAGATGTTAAAGATGCAATGCTACATATTATGAAGACCACTAAAGAAGAGATAAAAGAAAGAAGCTTTCAACAAGATTCCATTCAACTATCCTCATATGCATTTTGGATGAAACAAAAGAAGCAAAGAGCTGCTGCGCGTAGCTTTCTCAAAGTAGAAGAATACTACAAGATGTTATTCAACTTCCAATCACACACATCTTGGTAGATCTCAGAAGAAGTAAGGAGTTGTTGCTCGAAGCTTGCTCAACAAGAAGATGAAGAAGAGCACTACAAGATGATACTCAACTTATGATCATATACATATTTATAGAATATTGTAATGAACACTAGAGTTGTTGCTCGTATAGTGTTTCAGTCATATCTCTTCATGTAAATTGTTTTAACACTTGAGTTGCTGCTCGAAGAAGTATTAAACAATATGTGCTCAAAACACTTGTGTAATTTTCTTAGAAGAAGCATTCATGTAAACACAAGATCACCATCAACTATTGTTGATTGATTCCTTGGGAGACTTGGTGAAAGTCAAATCTCAAGAAGATAATAATTGTTGGTCATTATGGGAAATCTTGATAGGAGATTCAGTGGGATCGAAATTTGTTGGGCCAATGGTAGTCATATCTCAATGGGGACCGAGTGAAGGTTAGACTCTCGTGAGATCACAAATGGATATCATTGCAAGGAAATCTGGCTAGGAGATCTTAAATGATCATATTCTATTGGGTCAATGAACTTTATATCCGTTTGGATCACTGAACGTGTCATTGTGAAGGTTAAAGTACCCGATGGAAAGGTATTTCCTCTTCTCAATCAACAAACGTTTTCCATCAGAAGAAAAGGTCTACATTCAGCACCTCAACTCAACCGAAGCTTCCTTTCAAATAATCGCTACAAGCTGAAATGGATCCAATCAATGGCATATCTGAAAGATCCATCAAGAACTCCAAGAAGTGTGAAGCTTCTCAAAGTTATGTTCTTCAGAAATCAGATGGAGGAGTCGCCAAAAAGTCTTGAAGAAGTGTTGCGCAGAAGAATGAGAAGTCAAAAGGAGGAAATGCCATCCACCAATGAGCATATCAAATCAGAACACCTCTGAAGTATATGGAAACTACTATCAGAATCTGAAGAAAGCAAAGCAGCCACTGAAGAACAAGAAGTGAAGAAATCAGAAAATAATCATCCAAAAACTTCTTATTTTTAAAGCTATGAAGGAGGCACTGACAAAGAAGTTATAAGTTACCATAAGATTGAATGGAATGGAATCTCGTGATCCTCAAAGAATCTCTTAAAAGGAAAGATCTAGAATCAGAATCGTGAAAGCGTCAACATGTGTCATCTAAACTCTCTCTCTTATTATTTTTTATTATTGTTTAGATTAGACAATTACCTGTGTTGTCTTTTCATTTTGCCGTAATTTGTCACAACATGCGCTATAGAGTCTTCTTGAAAATAGGAATAAATCATCATTACTTTCCTTGCATACATGCTTCCAAAACCACCTCTATATGTCTTTTAAATAATCTTCCCCTCCTTAATGGCTTTCTTAGTTTTAGTTATAGCTCTAGCTCAAATCCTAAAACAATTTCATCTGACCCATGCATCATCAACATTACGTCGCTGTCTGTTTTGACTTTCTCCAACCAAAAATTAGGTCTTCCTATCGCAAGTGAGGTTGTTGTTCGTCTTTACTGGATCCTTCTAATTTGTTTCCCATCCTCGATGTCTCCCTCTAGCCATCGCATCAACTCCCTCTTCAGACGCTTCATGGAGTGAATGTGCCAGAATTTCATTTTCATCGGAGGTTTTGTGGCGGAGAAAATAACGTAACCATCTCTGGTAAAAATCATGGGCGATGTCATGAAGCAAATAACAGAGAAAAAAAATAAGAGAACGGTGCGAGAAAGTGTGAGAAATGAAGGAGAAACAGACAAATTATTTATAAATGCATTTTGCCTTAGGAGTCAAGTGAGATGGCGCCTCCTCTCACTTTTAAAGTGCATGCGCCATCTCACTTGACTAAAAGAGAGACCATGCGCCAAGTGGGATGGCGCCTAAGGTAAAATGCTCAGTGCATGCGCCAACTGGATTGGCTCCTCCCTTGTGGGGTTTTCTAAAACATGATTATTTACGTAATTTTCTCCGAAACATGGTTATTTGTGATTTTTTTTAATACGTAGTTATTCCAAAAAAAAATTCAAATATTCATATCATGTTACAAAATATAAATATACTTTAACATAAAATAGAGCGGACTATGAGCATGAGTATTTATATATTCGCTTCTCATAGATAAATATAATTAATTTCAAAATATTAAAATTAATTTTAAAAATATAGTATAATTTTAACATTTATATTTAATATAATAACTATTATTTATAAATATTTTTAACTTTATCTAATTTAAAATAATTATTAAAAAAATAATTACAAAAATAAAATATATGTAAAACAAGTTTCCTCTTTTTTAATTTTTAAAATATATAATTTTTAAAATTTTTTCATCTTAAAACAATTATAAAAAATATAAATTGCAAACACGTTATACTTTATTTTTTCTTCAAAACAATTTTTAAAAACAAATTTTAAAAATTAAAAAATAAAACTTATTCATTCAATTCCTTAACTGATCATAATTTTAGCCATTGGTATTTGAATAGAAGGTTGATGCTCGTAGATTTAGCCTCAAGTGTTAGTGGCTTGAATTAACCTATTTTATTAATTTTGATCAATAAAATGGTTAGTGTTTTGTTAAAGATGAAAAAAGGAGGACAACAACATTAATTATAAATAAATTGATGTTTGATCTTTGAAATAAAGTTGTAGAGTAGTTCAAATGTGACATTTGGTTTGAAGTAGATTTCAAAAATATTCAGAAATGAGTTATGGTGTTTGGACCAAGTGACATGATATTCTTGATTTTAGGTCAACCACACATGTACTATCTTGTGATTTTTGATATTTTCTTGCATCTAAAAGCTCAATGATCATCACTTGAACACAAATTGAAGGAATCTTGATTGTCCCTGAAATAAACTTAATAATTGCTTGAGAATTGAATGGAGATAGATTAGTAA
Source organism: Vicia faba (assembly GCA_948472305.1). Taxonomy (NCBI): domain Eukaryota; kingdom Viridiplantae; phylum Streptophyta; class Magnoliopsida; order Fabales; family Fabaceae; genus Vicia; species Vicia faba. The sequence goes on along the minus strand of OX451741.1, from coordinate 819,974,234 downwards.
TAAACACGTGAACAACTCTTGAATCAACCTTAAAACCATGCTTCAAACTTGAACCTCCCTTGATCAAATGATATTAGATTAAGCTTGACATGAATATGACCTAGGATTATAGATCATGCATTAAAGTGAAAGCTCTTGAGGACCACTTGTTGAACAAACTTTGACTTTGAGAACCAAAACCCTAATTTAAAAACCAAACTTGATCCATTGATTGCAAGTGCCTACCTTGAACAAAATGAAAAGAAAACAACACCTATTTTTGTATTTTGAATAAGGTTATTAAAGGAAACAAACATAAATGCAAAAAGAAAACACAAAGGGTGCTTGGATATCTCCCAGAAAGATTGAACCAAAGAGGTAGAGGTTAGGAGGGTATGATGTTTGTGATCTTGGGTTAGATGCAAATGATATGATATGCATAATCTTAAGGGTAAAAATTAGGGCATGACACACCTCTAGAGATTTTTCTAAATTTTGCAATGATGAAGGTATAGAGCATGATGTCATTGCACCCTATATTCCTCAGCATAATGGTATAGCTGAGAAGAAGATTCGAAGTATACTGAATATGGTCAGAAGTATGTTAAAAGCTAAAGAAATTCCAAAGAGATTTTGGGAAGAATTAGTTTTGACAGTAGTGTACATACATAGCAAACGTCCAACCAAGAAGATAATTAAGAAGGCACCTTATGAGGCTTCGACAGGACATAAGCCAAATGTCATATATCATAGAGTTTTTGGGTCAATGTGTTTCAGACATGTTCCTAAACAATTGAGGAAAAAGTTAGATGATTGAAGTCAGACCATGGAGCTCATAGGATTTCCTTCGCATGGTGCATACAGGTTGTATTCGCCAAACGACGATAAATTAGTGATCATTAGTGATGTTCTAGTGGACAAAATAAAAGGGTGGGATTGGAGTCATGAGTGACTTCGATAAGAGTCAAATACAGTCATAAATGTGTTTGAAGAAGACCAACAAACTGAAATCACAACCAATCGAAATGAAAATACACCTGAGTAGAATGTCTAAAGATCGATTAGAGAAAGAACTAAGTCGACAAGGCTAGTTGGATATGAGAGATTTCAAGATCAAACAGTTGACGGGTGACTTAATAGAAGAAGTGATAATGATGGTTGAATCATAACCAATTTATTTGGATCAAACTACAAGTGATTCAAATTGGTTAGCAGCTATGCAATAAGAACTCAGGGAAATCAAGAAGAATAAGATCTGGGAGCTTGTCGAAAGATCTAGCAAGAAGCCCATTGATGTGAAATAGGTTTACAAGTTGAAACGAAATCCAAATGCTGAAATTTCCAAGCATAAGGCAAGACTAGTGGAGAGAGGTTTTCCGCAAAAACCTTGTATTGGTTTCGAATAATTCTATGCACCTGTTGCAAGGCTAGAGACAATCAGAATTGTTGTGTCGAGTGCAACATATGAATGATGGAAGATACATCAATTAGATGTGAAATCAACATTTCTAAATGGGCGATTGGAAGAAGACATCTATATATGTCACGCAACCACCCAGATTCAAAATCAAAGGAGAGTCGAAGGTGTACATATTAAGAAAAGCTCTATATGGTTTGAAGCAATTTACACGTGTTTGGAACAAGATAATAGATATATTCTTGATCGAAGAATGTTTCACAAAGTATGTCTATGAACATGGAATATATGTCAATGATACAGACATTGTTAGTTGAATCATTTTATGCATGTATGTAGATGATTTGTTGATTACAGGTGTAGATGAAGCAGATATAAGAAGAGTGAAGTTGAAGCTAATGCATGAATTTGAGATGTACGACCCAGTGAAATTGTCATATTTCTTAAGGATGGAGTTCAAAGACAAAAATGAAGGAGTATTATTACCCCAAAAGAAGTATGCCAAGGATATCTTGAAGAGATTCAAGATAAGAAACTAAAATGAAATTGTCACGCCATTAGAGACAAGAGAAAAGTTGAAGAAGGGTACAAATGATGAGTTTGTAAGTGCAACACTATACAAATAAATCATTGGATCCTTGAGGTATCTTTACAATAGAAGACCAGATAACTATCAAAGTGTCGAATTATTGAGCAGATTCATGGAGAAACTCTAAGAATATTATCTTACTGCAGTTAAGAGGATGTTGGGATACATAAATGGTGTGATTGATCATGGTGTGTGTTAGTTGGGAATTTCGACCAGGTTAATAAAGGAGCTTTTACATTTTAAAATTTCCATAAGATGGCTGAAAAAAGAGCCTTTTGTCGAAATATATTGCTAGATCTGCGTCGAAGATAGTTTGAAAAGACAAGTTGTTTATTTGGTCAAGAGGGCGCATTTTCGATGGCCACGTAAGAAAATCATTACTAAAGGTTTGAGCGGGATTATTTGAAATTCGAAAATGGTTTCTTTGGATAAGAAGGACGCGTGGAAGCCTTAGAGTGTCGAAAGACATGCAAGAAAGCAACGTGGCCTTTTCTTAGAATAGTACCGTTATGGTTAGGACATTATAAATAGCTCCTTAGTGTTAAGGAAAAAGGAGGTCAGAATTCGTACAAAGTTACTCACAAAAATACTCAAGTACCAAGTCAAAGAGAAAGAGTTTCGTTGAGAATGTACGTATGACCTCACAATTTTATCTTTGAAATTGCACTTATCAACATAATTTTCTTTCAAACCATTCTTTTACATATTCCTGCAATTGTTCTTAAAATTCTTTATGTTCTGTTAAATTCTTTATGTTCTGTCGAATTGTTTTACTTTCCTGCAAAGCTTTATAGATCCAATTCCTTTTTTAAAGGCTTTTTATTTATAATCAAGTCACTTAATTCCAGTATTATGTTTTTTTTATTGTCAAATATTTACATTCAAACCTTTTCCGTTTAATTAAGACGCTTCGTCTAAACCTTTACATTTGAATTTAATTTCAGAAGTCTTGCATTCCAAGCCTTTACACAAACACATGCACAAGTATCACGTCATATTTTACATAAGCCCTCAAGAAAGTGTTACAATTAACGTTAAGACAGTGTCCTAGGATCAATCTAGTCGATCCTGCAAGTAACCATACATATCAAATATATTTGGAAGACTAGCGATTGTTTCTCCAGAAATCACTGCGAACAAATTGGCACACCTGGTGGGACTGTGTCATAACGTTTTAAGAGAAAACCAGTGGTAATCATAACAGAGGGTTTGAAACACTTTTTTCTGGTAAAATACGCAAAAGTGTTATATGAACCGTAGGAGTGGCAGAGTTACTAGAGAATCTCAACCAATACCTAAGAAAAAACATACCAGAAGAACGGTTAACACAACTAATGATCAAGGAGGACAAAATCCTCCACAAGGATCAGGAACGGTCGGTACAAATTCGACGACTAGTTCCCAGGCCATTCCAACATCAATAGGAGCAATGGCCGCAACTAATTCGAATCCACCTTACACAGGAGCTACTTCTGTGGCTATTGCGACCAACATGCCCCCCTTCGGGGGTACATCAGAATATCTGTCGAATACTCAAAATGGTCCTGTTTTGACATATGTAGGAGGCCAAATACCACCTTCGACACCCACAGGCCACCAGGATTCAAAAATTTTAGGCCTTGGACAGAACAGCCATATGGAGGGCCCTCATCATCAGTCATGAGCCGTTTACACAATGGCACTTCCACATATACACAACCCAACATAAGTACTTTTTCACCGATCCAAAATGTTGGTTCAATTGGTCGAAGCGCCCAAAACCAAGGCCTATCAACCCAGATGCCTGCTTTGACAACAAATACCCAAGCAACACTTAGACAACAGATGGACGCTAGTAACCAAGATATGGTTGGGATATTGGCGAGGGAAATGAGTACTATCTTTTCTCCCCTAATCCAGAATATAAACAGAACCAATCAAGAAAACACCAAATCATACCAACAGTTGTCAGCGCATATGGCGCGAATAGAAAATTTCTTTGGGAACCCCCAACCACCTGTTCGACGCAGGAAGAATATCATAGGGGTTCAAGAAGAACCAACCATAAACTAAGTTCAACAACCTAGACAGAATTTTGTCGAAGAACCAAGAATTGAACCAGTAGGCATTCGACAGCCAGACCCTGAGGAACCACCCAGGAGAATAGTCATGGTCAATAGAGGCCAAGATGCAGATGAAGTTGTTCATAGAGTGAGACAAGACCACCTGTTGGTCGAAAATAATATAACAAATATAGTCGAAAGAATCATGGCTAATAACGGTTTAAACAGAGTTTCGATGCCCCAACTACACTTCCCCTATAGCGGAATTTATTCTACAAACAGAATTGCCAAGGGGTCACAAGATCCCAAAATTCACTAATTTCTCAGGGGATACAAATGAATCCACCATTGAGCACATTGCCAGGTATTTGACAGAGTTGGGAAACTTGGAAAACAATGAAGACCTAAGAATAAAATATTTCCCTAGTTCACTAACCAAAAATGCTTTTACATGGTTTACCACTTTGCCTCCTAGTTCCATAGATACATGGTCTTACTTAGAAATACTTTTCCATGAACAGTTTTATGTGGGACAAACAAAGATAAGTTTGAAGGAATTGGCAAGCGTAAAGAGGAAATTCACAGAACCCATAGATGACTACCTAAATAGGTTCCGTCTTCTGAAATCTAGATGCTTTACTGTGGTGCCTGTTGTACCCCAAAATTTTCCCTCCCATATTCATCAACATTTTTCATCACAAGGCTCTTGGAACTCAAGATCAAGCTAGGGTTTGCTCTGCTCAAGACACCTCCTTGCACTGTTGATCTAAATTAGGGTTTGAGTTTGCACAGGGATATTTTGACCTACAATGCTCAAAGTGACTTTCATACTCCATGTTGGACCCACAAGTTTGGCCATACCAAGTTTCAAGCCTTGATTCAAAATTTTGCCCAATCAATTGGACAGTTGACCTAAAAATCAGTTGTATTGGGGAAAAAAGTCAACTGTGGCCAATTGACAGTCAAACCTCATGAATTTTGACCCACATCAACATAATGAACTCATATGAGTCCTTTGATCAAGTTTGGATCACAATTCCACAATAAATTTGATCAGATCACCAAAAGAGCAAAATGGTCATTTTTAGGGTTTTGACTGTACAAAGGCAATTTTTGACTGTTTGACCTAACCAATGGCAAATAAAGCTCAACCATAGGCTCAAGGACTCAATGAAATTGTCTTGACCCATTCAAAAAGTTTAAAAGATCTCAATTGCATAGGATTGACAGATGAATTTTTCAGTCAACTGATCAAAATTTGACTGTACACTGAAAAGTCAAACTTTGACTTTTTGGTCAAAATCAAGTGCCAAGAGTTATTTTTCATCAAGACATGTCAAATTATGAAACTTGTTCATCAAGAAACCTAAAAATGCAAATTAGGGTTTAAAATGGAAAATTTTCATAACTTAGAAATTTTCTAAGTTATGAAATTTTCTTATTTTTTCCTAACTTTGTCCCATTTTTTCACCAAGATGAAAATGGATTCAAGCAAAACTTGAAACATTAAAGTTGTATTCCATCATAAATTATACAACTTTGATTCACAAAGTTTTCTCAAAAGAAGCTTGTATCTCAAGTTATGATTTTTGGAACAAGGGTACCTAAAACTTTTAACTTAGAGAAATTTTGCCCTAGTTTAGGCAGGATTTTGACCCATCTTCTTGGCCATTTTTCACATAGTTCCACTTGGAGTTTCAAGTTGCATTTCAAAGACGGATTATATTACATGTTTCAAGCTTTCCAAATTGTCCAAGAACTCCTCAAACACCCTTGTGGTTAGAGAGAATCGAATGCTTGAAGTTAGCAAAAACTCACTTTGATCCATGGCCAATACATGTTCATACAAACTTGCATTTTCAAATCAGCATGTTTGGTACTAGCTTGCAGGCCTCAAAACCAGTTTGTACTCCATAATTTATTGCATAACCATTGAGCTAAGGTATTATCTTGGTCATTTGGACATTACATACAAATCTAATCCCTATTTGGAAAAAGGTATAATGCCATTTTTGTAAAGTTGCACTTTATGTCAAACCAAGATCCTTGAGGCATGGGGCCATATCTCTGAGGCAAGATCAAATCTACCAATTCCAGGAACCAAGAGCAAAAGATGCAGCATGATATAGGACTTTCACAGGCCTGCATTGAACAGATAGACACTCTTGCTTCAAGAAGAAGAAAAGTTGCAAACCACAAGCCATCTCTCACATCTGTTAAAACCAACTTACACAAACATTGCAAACAAGTTTGATACCTCCTAACAAGCCAGAAACACGACCCCTTTGCCTCTCAAAACTCCTAGTGTACAAATTCCCCATTTTCTTGCAAAACAGGGTCAGTTCTGCATTTTTCAAGCCATCTTCAAATTCCATCGTGCGTTTTGCCCAAAGATACTTCAAACACCTTCCAACCAACATACCTAAGCTATCCAGATCATCCATTGCTAGCTGTAACACCCTTAACACACATTGTCATTTTTGTTCCAAAGCTTCGCAGGTTGAGTTCTGTAGCACGATTCAGGCTACTTCAATACAAGCCAAGCATTGGGAAAGCTTCATTGGACATCAGGCAAGCTCAAAAGAAGCTCAGGCACCCTTGGAAGTTGCTGCATTGTCCAGCTCAAAGTCAACTGAAACAGGTATTTCATGAACTTCTATCTCTCTATTTAGGAATAGTTAGACTTAGGTTTGTGAATGAAAGATGTTGTATTCATAGCCCTGAAGCCATACATATGCTTAGTTTTCATTTATATTAATCGTGCTAAGAGAATTTCATCCATGAACTTTCTGAAAAAACTAGGTTAGAAATTAGGGCCAGAGAAATTTTCTCTGGTCTTTGAGAGTTAGCTTAAGTTTTTATATGGTTAGATTCGTTGTTTGATGCTCTACAAGTTTCATGTTATGAGTTTTGTCAAAAAATTAAAGAATCAGGAGATAGTAGTTGATGTACAGAATGCGCGTTTTTGTGAACCAAGGAAGAAGATGAAGTCTGATTGGGCTGGGCCTGGTCATTTTTGCTTCTAACATCCCATTTTTCAGTTTACACTCCCCTAGCCTATTTATTTGTATATTTGTCATTTTGATATTTTTATTTTTTATTCTGACTTTATTATTTTTTGTCCAAATATAAAAAATGCCAAAAATTATTTTTTATATTTTTTCATATTTATTTGATATTTATTTTTATTTTACTAGTATAAATATGTAAATAGTTTATTTTCTTTTATTAAAACTTAAAGAATAATGTAAAAAAATATGTTAATTTTCATTTATTATTTTATTTATATTTAAAAATATTTTCTTGAATATACACATTTTGTAAATAATTAATGTTTATTTTTTATATATTTAATATGTATATATATATATATATATATATATATATATATATATATATATATATATATATATATATATATATATATATATATATATATATATATATATATATATATATATATATATATATATATATATATATATATATATATATATATATATATATATATATATATATATATATATATATATATATATATATATATATATATATATATATATATATATATATATATATATATATATATATATATATATATATATATATATATATATATATACTTTATTTTGTTAAATAATTAAGACAAAAATACAAAAATATTACATTTTTATTTTTATTAATATTTTACACTAAAAATATCATTTTTACAATATACTTTTATTTTTTGTATAAATCAATACATTATTGCATATAAATAATAAATAATACTATTTATTTAAAAATTAGGGTTTTTGCCCTAAATAATAAAATAATTAAAATTGACCCTTTTTATTATTCTTTACATTTCACATTAAAAAATACTTTTTACATTCATAAAAACTTTTTGCATAATACATTTTATTTAGCATTTATTTGTTGTATCTTATTTAATTATTGCACATTTAAATATTGTCTTATACATTCGATTTGGTTGTAATAATTTAGAATTTAATTTCTTGTCAAAAAACCCCAATTCAAATTTGTACCCCCTCCCTATATCATGTTGTAATAGTGTAGGCTTTAAATTCTCGCACCTTTAAATGCTTTCAATTATGCCATGGATAGACCTAGGGTTTGTATACAAAAATCAAATTAACAAGTAGCTTGACTTAATCCAAGATAAACATGCATGAAAAACAAACACAATGCACACTTGCACCCCCTAGGGTTTCAATCCACTGGTTGCCTTAAAAAATGGGCCATGGTTGCATGTCAAGTACTTTGGCAAAACAAAAAGAAAGATCATAGTCCCTCGATGATGCTATCTGAGTTGCCTAAACAAAATGATCAAGTCCCTTAAGAAAATTTCCCAAAATACTTGATACAATTGCTATCATGGTTTATACGATGACCCGCGTCTCGTTTAACATCCTAACACAAGGTTGTTCACCAAATACAATGTTGAAACAACACTGTTAAAAGGGTTAAAAACATAAGAAAGATCTTTGAGTAAAATAGGGTAGATAACTCTTAGTTACTTGAACAAAACTTGCAAAAACATCCTTGCTATCTTCAAAACACACTTCAAAACACAATTTCAAAACCCTACTTTCAAATATTGAAAACTTTTCAAAAGACAAAAACACCTTTGTATACATTCAAACAAGAATCATTACAAAGGTTGCCACAACAATGGCCTCTTTTCAAAACATCTTTCAAAATCACACACAAAGCACCATTTCAAACAATTGAAAAGCAAAGCAAGTGATCTAAGCAAGTAACTAAGAGCCCATGGATAACCATGGATAGAAAGGGTGTTAATACCTTCCCTTTCTATAATCTACTCCCCGAACCCAAGAAAACATCTCAAAGGTCTTTCCTGTTCTTTTTGACCTTTCCTTAGGATAAAATAAAAAGTCGCTGGCGACTCTTGCTAAACCGAAACATTTGCGAACACAAACGCAAAATCCCAAGTCAGTTCTCCCACCGTATCACATAACTGGCGACTCTGCTGGGGAATTTTCTAAAAGTGGAGTAACCTTAGGGCTTAGATCACCCTTTGCATGATTATTGTTTGCTTTGCTTGCTTTACATTTTGGTTCTCTTGTTTGGGCTTGAAATCCTCCACCCGGATTTGGGAAACATTCATAGGTAAATAGCAATACGTTGTGGAAACTGTGCAGGGTATACCGACACGGTTGAAGCAATAGCTATATTAGTGCGACATATTTGTGAGTACCGGTAGCCTTTGAGTCAATCAAAGAGAATACGGGGCCGCTGAGTGATGTCTGAAGATGTAAAACTTAAATCAAATTCTTAGACAACACTGTAGTTTTATCCTGGTTCGTTTGATCTCAAACTACTTCAGTCCACCCGTCAAGGTGATTCCGCCTCTCTCTAACGAGGTCTTAATCCACTATATTCAAAGGATTACACAGCTACTTTAACAACTGTTAAAGCCTTCTTGAGTATAACCACAAACCGGTTTATCTCAAGGAAATCTCTTACAGATAATTGAACAATGATGTGTTAACATTTTCTAATAAAACAATATATCACAAATGTGATAATACACAATTTAAGCTTGGAGTAAAAACAGATTTGCTAGAGCGTTTGAGTAAGCGTGATTTGAAGGCTGGGCAAATTATGAGTGCATGCGTATTGATAAGCGTCGTCTTTTCTCACACATAATTGTTTAAATAGGCAAGGCAGAGATACGTTGTCCATAATGTCCATAAAGCCATTTCAATGATAATAACGCACTTTCCTTTTTGAGAAGATCTTGTCTGAATAAAGCCGTTAGTAATTAATTTGTCTTGAATACTTAGTAACACTTCAGAGTCTTCTTTGCTTATGATAATGCTTCAGAGTGTTCTTTCAGGTTTCTGAATTTGACTCTGATCTGTTGATATCTTTCCAAAATTTCATTAAGGATTTCAGCTAGTTCAGCCTTAGTAAAGTTTATAGTAAAGTCAGGGAATACCTCTTCTGTATCCGATTCAGAGTCTGACTCAGAAGCTTCACTGTCTTCTGTTATGTTTGCCATGAGAGCTATGTTTGCTCTTTCATCATCTGATTCTGAGTCAGCTTCAGATGTGTCAGAATCATCCCATGTAGCCATGAGACTTTTCTTCTTTTCCTTGCCAAACTTCTTTTTGGGCTTCTCCTTCTGAAGCTTTGGGCAATCACTTTTGTAGTGCCCTTGCTCGTTACATTCATAGCAGATGATGTCTTTGTTGTTTGGCTTTCTGTTTCCTGAAGAACCTTCAGATCTTCTGTGTCCAGAGGAGGATTCTGACCTTCTGTATCTGGAGGAGGATTCATTCTGATTTTCTGATCTTCTGGGATTCCTAAACTTCATTTGCCTTTGCTTCCACAATTGTGTCACCCTTCTGGAGAGGAGAGACAGTTCATCTTCTTCTAATGAGGACCCATCAGAGGTTTCTTCCACAGCCTGCAAAACTTTGGAGTCAGATTTTCTGTTAGATTTTAAAGTTAATGGCTTACCTTGCTTTTGAGGTTCATCTGCTTCTAGCTCTATCTCGTGACTTCTGAGGGAGCTGACAAGTTCCTCCAGAGAGATTTCGTTGAGATCCTTGGCTAGCTTAAGCGCTGTGACCATTGGCCTCCATTGTTTTGGCAAGCTTCTGATGATCTTCTTAACGTGATCAGCAGTGGAATACCCTTTGTCAAGAACTTTTAGACCAGCAACAAGAATTTGAAATCTTGAAAACATAGTTTCTATTGATTCACTGTCTTCCATCTTGAATGCCTCATACTTCTGAATGAGTGCAAGGGCTTTGGTTTCTTTGACTTGAATGTTGCCTTCATGCGTCATTCTCAGAGAGTCAAACATATTCTTTGCAGTGTCTCTATTTGATATCTTCTCATATTCTGAATAAGAGATGGCGCTGAGAAGAATTGTTCTGGCCTTGTGATGATTTCTGAACTCACGCTTTTGCTGATCAGACATTGTTTTCCTGTCAATCTTCTGACCACTTCCATCCACTGGGTGCGTGTATCCATCAGTCACCATGTCCCACAGATCAGCATCATGGGCCAGAAAGAAACTTTCAATTCTGTCTTTCCAGTAGTCAAAATTCTCTCCGTAAAATACTGGAGGTTTGCCACTGAATCTATCTCTTTCTTCATTGTTGTCATTGCTGATGTTTTGATTTGGTCCTGCCATTGTGTTTTTCTGACGCTGGATCTTGTACTGACACGGTTAAGTGTTATAAGCTCAGAACCATGCGCTCTGATGCCAATTGAAGATGTGAAAAACACAAGAAGGGGGGTTGAATTGTAAAACTTAAATCAAATGCTTAGACAACACTGTATTTTTATCCTAGTTTGTTTGATCTCAAACTACTCCAGTCCACCCGTCAAGGTGATTTCGCCTCTCTCCAACGAGGTCTTAATCCACTATATTCAAAGGATTACACGGCTACTTTAACAACTGTTAAAGCCTTCTTGAGTATAACCACAAACCTATTTATCTCAAGGAAATCTCTTACAGATAATTGAACAATGATGTGTTAATGTTTTCTAATAAAACAATATATCACAACTGTGATAATACACAATTTAAGCTTGGAGTAAAAACAGATTTGCTAGAGCGTTTGAGTAAGCGTGATTTGAAGGCTGGGCAAATTATGAGTGCATGCGTATTGATAAGCGTCGTCTTTTCTCATACAGACTTGTTTAAATAGGCAAGGCAGAGATACATTGTCCATAATGTCCATAAAGCCATTTCAATGATAATAACGCACTTTCCTTTTTGAGAAGATCTTGTCTGAATAAAGCCGTTAGTAATTAATCTGTCTTGAATACTTAGTAACGCTTCAGAGTCTTCTTTGCTTATGATAATGCTTCAGAGTCTTCTTTTAGGTTTCTGAATTTGACTCTGATCTATTGATATCTTTCCAGAATTTCATTAAGGCTTTCAGCTAGTTCAGCCTTAGTAAAGTTTATAGTAAAGTCAGGAAATACCTCTTCTGTATCCGATTCAGAGTCTGACTCAGAAGCTTCACTGTCTTCTGTTATGTTTGCCATGAGAGCTATGTTTGCTCTTTCATCATCTGATTCTGAGTCAGCTTCAGATGTGTCAGAATCATCCCATGTAGCCATGATACTTTTCTTCTTTTCCTTCCCAAACTTCTTTTTAGGCTTCTCCTTCTGAAGCTTTGGGCAATCACTTTTGTAGGAGAAGCCCAAAAAGAAGTTTGGCAAGGAAAAGAAGAAAAGTCTCATGGCTACATGGGATGATTCTGACACATCTGAAGCTGACTCAGAATTAGATGATGAAAGAGCAAACATAGCTCTCATGGCAAACATAACAGAAGACAGTGAAGCTTCTGAGTCAGACTCTGAATCGGATACAGAAGAGGTATTCCCTGACTTTACTATAAACTTTACTAAGGCTGAACTAGCTGAAAGCCTTAATGAAATTCTGGAAAGATATCAACAGATCAGAGTCAAATTCAGAAACCTGAAAAGGAATCTTGCTTCTGACTCTGATAAGACTGAGAGTCTCAAATTGGAGAATTCTGAGTTAAAAGATAAAATTTCAAAATTAGAAAACCAATTGCAAAACTCTCAGAAGGAAACAATCCCTGAAACTCCCAGCAATGCTGATGAGATCATCAAGGAGTATGATCACAGCTTTCAGAAATTTCTAGCTAAAAACATAGACAGAAGCAAAATGGCTTCAATGATCTATGGAGTTAGCAGAAATGGCAGAAAAGGGATAGGATATCAAGGTAAGGTACCTACACCAAAAAATGCCATGGATTTAGTTATAAAACGTACTCCACTTGATTCACACTTTATATAGGGCACACACATGACATAAAATATACAAGTAGTGATTACTCTGTCAAACCAAAATTCAACCAGAGTTTTGGTAAATCTAACAAATCAGGACCCAAGAAAATGTGGGTACCTAAGGATAAAATAATACATGTGGCAGATATCTTTAGCAGCAAAGAAAAAACACCAATCATGATACCTGGACTCTGGCTGCTCACGACACATGACGGGAAGAAGGCATATGTTCCAAAGCCTGGAACTTAAGCCTGGAGGCCACATAGGCTTTGGAGGCAATCAGAGAGGAAAGATCATTGGCTCTGGAACAGTAGGTAATGGAAATCTTCCCTCTATAAGTAATGTTTTATTAGTTAATGGATTAATGCATAACCTGTTATCCATAAGTCAATTAAGTGATAACGGTTATGATATAATCTTCAATCAAAATTCACGCAAAGCTGTTAGTCAGAAAGATGGGACTATCCTATTTAATGGAAAGAGGAAAAACAACATTTATAAAATAAAACTTTCTGAACTAAAAAGTCAGAATTTAAAATGTCTACTGTCTATTAACAACGAGCAATGGATCTGGCACAGAAGATTGGGACATGTTAGTATGAGAAGAATATCTCAGATTAACAAACTCAATCTGGTCAGAGGACTTCCTAACCTGAAGTTTAATTCAGATGCTCTGTGTGAAGCATGTCAGAAAGGTAAGTTTGCAAAACCAGCTTTCAAATCCAAAAACGTTGTTTCCACCTCCAAGCCATTAGAACTTCTGCATATTGACTTATTTGGACCAGTTAAAACTGCTTCAGTCAGTGGCAAGAAGTATGGGTTAGTAATCATAGATGACTATAGCAGATGGACATGGGTAAAGTTCTTAAGGCACAAGGACGAGTCACACTCTGTGTTTGTTACCTTCTACAACCAAGTTCAGAATGAAAAGGATCTTAGAATTGTCAAAGTCAGAAGTGATCATGGTGGAGAATTTGAAAACAAAGATTTTGAGCTATTCTTTAATGATAAAGGCATTCTGCATGATTTCTCTTGTCATAGAACTCCCCAGCAAAATGGAGTTGTAGAATGAAAGAACAGAATATTGCAAGAAATGGCCAGAACCATGATCAACGAGACTAATGTTGCTAAGATCTTCTGGGCAGAGGCAATAAACACAGCGTGTTACATTCAGAATAGAATCTCCATAAGACCTATTCTGGAAAAGACTCCATATGAATTGTGGAAGAACAGAAAGCCCAACATCTCCTATTTTCACCCATTTGGATGTACATGTTTTATCCTGAATACAAAAAATTATTTGAACAAGTTTGACTCTAAAGCACAAAAGTGTATTATGTTAGGATATTCTGAACGCTCAAGAGGGTACAGAGTATACAATACAGAAACACAGATTGTGGAGGAGTCAATCAATGTTTGTTTTGATGATAAGCTTGACTCTCAAAAGTCAAAGCAGAATGAATTCCTTGCAGGTATGGAAGTTGAACTCACAGGTACTAAAGACAAATCATCAGAAGCTCTCAACAGAGACACTCCCTCAACATCAGAAAGAGTAACTTCAAGCAATCCAACACCTTCTGTTGATCAACTCCAGAAAGACCATCTAAAAGCAGCATGGATCACCCAGAAGAAACAATCTTAGGAAGTAAGGAAGATCCAATCAGAACAAGATCTAGCTTCAGAAACTCTGAAGAATCCCTCATGGGACTGGTTTCTCTAATTGAACCAACAACAATTGATGAAGCACTTCTGGACAATGACTGGATTCTAGCAATGCAAGAGAAACTAAATCAATTCACAAGAAATGACGTATGGGATCTAGTTCCCAAACCAAAAGGATTCAACGTCATTGGTACAAAATGGGTGTTCAAAAACAAACTGAACGAACAAGGTGAAGTCATCAGAAACAAAGCACGACTGGTAGCACAAGGTTATAGTCAGCAAGAGGGAATAGACTATACAGAAACCTTTGCTCCAGTCGCCAGGATAGAATCTATCAGACTCTTAATTTCATTTGTTGTTAATAAAGGCATCACTCTGTATCAGATGGATGTTAAGAGTGCATTCTTAAATGGCTATATAGAAGAAGAGGTATATGTGCACCAACCCCCTGGTTTTGAAAGTTCCAAAAATCCAGAATATGTTTTCAAACTAAAGAAGTCACTCTATGGTCTGAAACAAGCTCCCAGAGCTTGGTATGAAAGCCTAAGTAACTTCCTGCTAGAAAAGGAATTCACCAGAGGGAAAGTGGACACAACCTTATTCTGTAAGACAGTTAAGAATGAAATTTTAGTATGTCAGATTTATGTTGATGACATCATATTTGGATCCACTAAACCCTCTCTGGGAAGAAAGTTTGCTAAATGTATGCAGGAAGAATTTGAGATGAGCCTAATGGGGGAACTAAAATTCTTTCTGGGAATTCAGATTAATCAAACCCCAGAAGGAACTTACATTCATCAGAGCAAATATGTCAGAGAACTTCTGAAGAAATTTGATCTCTCAGAATGTAAGCCATCAAAGATTCCAATGCATCCCACGTGCATTCTGGAAAGAGAAGAGGTAAGTAAAAAGGTAGAACAGAAGGTCTACAGAGGTATGATTGGTTCTCTTCTCTATCTGACGGCTTCAAGGCCTGACATTCTATTCAGTGTTTGCATTTATGCTAGATTCCAATCAGATCCTAGAGAATCTCACTTAACAGCAGTTAAGCGAATTTTCAAGTATCTGAAAGGTACTACTAATCTGGGTTTGTTTTATAGAAAATCAAGTGATTACAACTTGATAGGATATTGTGATGCTGATTTCACTGGAGACAGAGTAGAACGTAAAAGCACTTCTGGAAGCTGCCAGTTTCTGGGAGAAAATCTGATCTCATGGTCCAGCAAAAGACAATCCACAATAGCTCTATCAACAACAGAAGTTGAATACATAGCAGTAGCTGGATGCAGCACACAAATGCTCTGGATGAAAAGTCAACTTGAGGACTTCAAAATATTTGAGAGTAACATCCCTATCCTCTGTGACAATACTTCTGCTATTTGTCTCAGTAAAAATCCTATTTTGCATTCTAGGGCTAAGCATATAGAAATAAAACATCATTTTATTAGGGACTATATTCAGAAAGGGATTCTAAATTTAAAATTTATTAACACAGACCATCAATGGGATGATATCTTTACAAAACCTCTTTCTGAAGATAGGTTCAACTTCATTCTGAAACATCTCAGCATGAAGCTCTTCCCAGAATAAAACTGTTTTGATTCCATATCTTAACCTTCAGAACTTTGTTTATTTTTCCATGAACTACTAATCAATCTTTCTTCAGATCTTTAGAAGTATAGATTGTATCAGAATCTATCCATGAAGATATGCGCGCTTCATTTCAAGGATAGAAATGTGCAGTTCACTCAAGCAAACAGGTGTCATGCAGTCATCAGCTACCTTTTGAGGCTGAACACGCGTTCACATTTCTGAAAGGTCAAAAGCGCTGATTGGATGCATTGGGACACATGTCATGGGTAACCGTTCCAATATCTTTCTGAATCCCCCAAAATCAGCTATCATTAAATTCTCATAACCATTATAATTTATTTCTCTCTCTTGCCGTTTATATTTTCAAAATCTTTTTTAAAAATCTATTTAAACACATCTCTCACTATTTACACTTTTTCACTTTCACTTTAATTTTCTCTACAATCTTATTGATTTCAGTTTGAAACCTTTCTTAAAACCCTTTCAATTTCTTCTCAAAACCTTCGGTGTGAACATGGCTTCCTCAAGCAACCCTACTTCCAGTACTCAGAAAACAGATTCCTCCGAACAATATGAAGAACCCTACAGAACTCTTCTCACACCCATCAAAAATCAAGAAGTTCTTTCAGAATTGATTGTGGACTTTAACAGTCTTCAAGAAAACGGGTTTAATCTCTCTGAAGAAGTAAAGGCTCAAGGCTGGGACATATATTTTGACCGACTGGTGGGTCCAACATTCCCAATCCTTGTGAAGGAATTTTTGATTCATGCTTCATCTTCCAACCATCAAGTTACTTCATACATAATGGGGAAGAAGATAGTCATAACTGAGGACCTCATTGCAAGATTAATAGGCTACAATGGTGGTGGTGTACGATGCATTGACATGGCTGAAAGATGCGCTGATGTCGCCCTAATTGCTAGAGAAATCTTCACTCTGGGTCTTCCCTCCAGCAAGATAAGGGATCTAAAAGACCACCACAGAATATGGGCCAAGATTATTCTGGGATGCATAAACCACAGGAAGCCTACCAGCTCTCCTGACTACATCAATATTGATCAGCAATTTCTGATCTACTTCATCTCCCAGAAGACTAAGGTGAATCTGGCTCATCTGCTGTTTAATCATCTAAGGACTAGTGTTAAGGAAACTAGAGAAGAGGAGCGCACAAAAAGGGACTGGATACCCCTAGGAAGGCTTATATCAGATATTCTAACAGAGAATAAGCTGATTGATCATCTAACAGAAGCTCAGGAAATCAGCTCTTTGGAAGCTACTGTTGGCAAACAGTTGAATGCAAAGAATCTGAAGAAAATGAAGTTAATTGAGAACATCAAGAAGGAACCCAGTGTCACTTCTTTTGTAGCAATCTCCAGTAGAAGAATCCCTCTAGATAACTTTCCTCTGTTCTTAGAGATTGATTCTAAACCTGATATAATAGTCAGATATCTGGATGCATGCAAGGCAGATGGTACAGCACCAGATTTGAACATTCAGGATCTGCAACAGAAGGCTCCAGAAGTTGTGCTGAAGAAAACCAAGAAAAGGAAAGCTGTAGTAGAAGGATCATCCCAGCGGACTCCTAAAAAGAGAGGTAATCCTTCTTCTGTAACTGTTCTAAACTCAATTTCTGTATCAACATCTATACCAATTCCCACTCAATCAGAAAACCCCACACCACAAACATTTGATGACTTTGACATTGAATTCGACCCCTCAGAAACCTTAACTCTTAGAAGATATCGCTCCCTACCTCCAAATCCAAATATTGAAGCAACCTAACAAGAACTTGCAAAAGTTATATCAAATATAGAAACCTTTGACCAACATACTTCTGCTCCCATGCCAGAAAATCCAAACCCTGAAACCACCACAGAAGCACCACAACCAGAAATTCCCCTCTCTCCACAACCAGAAATACCACTACCTCCATCTCCTCAACCAGAAATTTATCCACCTTCTCCATAACCTGAACTATTTCAACCAGAAGTTCAAACTTCTGAGGCTCAACCTTCTGAATCCTGTGAACCAGAACCTCATAACGATCAATCAAACCAAACTGTTGATTCTGATACCATTCCCATTCCTGGAATCACTGAACCTCTGGCCATCCGTATGCCCCTAACCATTCTGGATATTCCCCAAATTCCCTATTCACTAGAATCAACTCCACCAAACTCCCCAACTAGTCCAATAATAATTCCAGACTCTCCCACTCCCTCACCAAAGAACAATCAAGATGACAACATCAAGACTGTCATTGATTTAACAGTTTTTGAATGTCTTGCTGCCATAACCCACAAAACAGCTATTCCAAAACCAAAACCATCTGAACCCTCTCCAGATGTTGGTACCAGCTTATTGATATTTGAAACAGAAGTACAGAAGTGGATCACTTCTCTGAAGCAAGCTAGTCTTGAGCTGATTGATCCTGCTGCATCAGACTACCTTTGGACAAGGTTCAGAAGATGGGTATGTTCTGAAACTCGTAAGATGAAGGAACAGAGCTACGGACAAGTTCAACAGAACTTCAGTAATATACTAAAAGTAATTGAAGATAAAGTTCTAAGCCAGGTGCTCAAGGAAGAAGTTCTCCCTCTGGATAATGCTCCCTGGTCTGAACATCGTCCAGCATACAAAGTTCAATCAGAGTCAGAAGATCTCAATCTGACTGTTACTCCAGAGCAGATGATTCATGCTGAAGAACTGGGTCAAAAAGAGGATATTGCAGAATGCTCTGAGAAGCATCCAGTTACTGAAGATCCTCCAGCTTCCTCCTATGAAAGGCAGACTCTAGAAGACCTGAAAAGATCTGATATTTTGATGAAGGAAAGAATGGATAAACAGGACGACAAAATTGAGGTAATCATGAGCATGTTAACCAAGCAACAGGAAACCAACATCCAAATCAAGAGCATGTTGGAAGATTTGTTCATGCGTCTACCTCCTCCCTCTTAGAATTTCCTCATTTTTAAAACATGTTTATCTGTAATATTCTTACATTGCTGCTGTTCTGAACTTATCGTTGATTCTGGTTTTAATATAAACGCATTTTTGCTCTGATTATATGTTCTTTTTGATAACTGATAAAAAGGGGGAGAAAGAATAAGATATTTTTCAATAACGGATTACTGAGACATAAGTCTCAAACATTCTGATCTATTTAAATTTCTCTCTTCTGAAAAGCTTGAACAGGTACAAAACTCTGATGAAAGATACAGTAAGGTTCTGATGCTCAAAGACTCATGGAATTAAAGGGAAGTAATCAACTCAGGGGGAGTTTCTCTTCTTAATTCTATACTTTTTATTCTTTATTTTTAATTGAAAAATCTGGTTTTTGTCATCATAAAAAAGGGGGAGATTGTTAGAACATAGTTTGATTCTACAACCCTTGATTAGAGTTTTGATGATAACAAAATACAAAGAATAAATAAATTCAAAGATATATATAAAACAAATATGCTTCTTAAAATTATGTTTTGTATATACAGAAGTTCTGATGGAATCAACATCAGAAGATCAGTAATATGTGCTACACGCTGAAGCTACCAGATTATACGCTGAAGCTTGATGACCAGAATCTGCGCATAAACAAATACACTGACTCTGATCAAAGATCATTACCAAGTCATCAACATTCTAAAGCGTTATCATAAGTTAAAGAAAAGAAGACTCTGAAGCGTTATTAATTATTCAAGACAGAATTAAATGCTAACGACTCTCTTCAGACAAGATCTTCTTCAAAAGGAAAGTGCGTTATTATCATTAAACTGGCTTTATGGACAACATATCTTTGCCTTGCCTATATAAACAAGTCTGCTTGAGAAAAGACACACGCATGCACTCACATAATTGGCCAAGCCTTCAAAACCACGCTTATTCAAACGCTTTAGAAAATTTAGTTTATTCCAAGCTTAAGTTGTGTAATTATCACAATTGTGATATATTGTTTTGTTAGAAAACGTTAACACATCCTTGTTCAATTATTTGTAAAAGATTTCCTTAAGATAAACCGGTCTGTGGTTGTACTCAAGAAGACTTTAACAGTTGTTAAAATAGCTGTTGTAATCCTTTGAAAATAGTGGATTAAGACCTCGTTAGAGAGAGGCGAAATCACCTTGACGGGTGGACTGGAGTAGTTTGAGATCAAACGAACCAGGATAAAAATATTGTGTTGTCAAACCATTTGTTTTAAGTTTTACAATTCAACCCCCCCTTCTTGTGGTTTTCACATCTTCACACTGGGGCACAAGAATTCCATCCCCCTTGAGCCTTACCTCAAGTGGGTACGAACCCACTCCCAGAATCTTATGATGCCATACCCTCACATTCTCCCCTTGATCAAAGAGCCTGTTACAGAAGGAGAGGTTCCATACACCATCCTACATCCTGACATGCCAACATCATGGGAAGAAATGCAAAAGAGTTGGATCCAACTCAAGGAAGAACGAGATACTTTTGAAGCCAGCTTCTATGCCAGTGAGAAGAAGATTTTGGAGCTTACCCGCCGACTTCACGAGGAGGAAACTCTCAACACTTACATCGCTCCAAAGAGGATGCGCAATGTCTTTTTACTTTAAGAATTTTGTAATGTTTCGCCCGTGGGGCACTTATGTACTAACAAATTTCTTCTTAATATGACGTGCGTTCGTTTTGTTTGCAACAAATTTGAATTTCTGAACCCTTGAATGCATTACATGAATAACATACCATTCATCATATGCATAAACAGGTCTTTATGCCAGGTTTCCTTATCTTTCTGCTGTTTATAACAGCAAGATGGATTTAGAGCAGACGGTAAAGGATCTGCAGGCACAAAATTCACAGTTCCAGCAACTCCTCATGACCTTGGCAAAGGGTCAAGAGGACCTCAAAGTTTTGTTAGAGAAGAATAAAGAGAAAAAGAAAAAGAGACCTGGGGTGGCCACTTTTGGAAGAAGGTTTGAGTGCAATGCTAGGAAGGTTCTTGAGTTCCCCTCAACGTCTGACGAAGGGGCCAGTAAAGGGAAAGGGACTGCTATGCCTTCTGAATCCGAAGTTGAGGAGGAGGAAGAGGAAGAAGACGAAGACTACTCCGAACAACAGTATCCACCAGCAGATGATAAATATAAGAACGTTGAAGATAGATTGGCAGCTATGGAGTTGCCGAGGGTGCCCTGATTGGAATTTGAAGAACTAGGGTTGGTAGCTGGGATTGTTATCCCTCCCAAGTTCAAGGTGCCAACATTTGCCAAGTATGACGGTCTGTCATGACCAAAGATGCACCTGAGGTCGTATGTCAGAAAAATCCAACCCCACTCATCCGATAAAGACCTATGGGTACACTTTTTCCAAGACAGCTTGTCTGGCACGCAGTTAGACTGGTTTTATCAGCTCGAGAGATCAGAGGTTCACAATTGGGAAGACTTGGCAACTGCTTTTTATCGTCAGTATCAATATAATGCTGATTTGGCGCCCACTCGTACTCAGTTACAAAGTATGGGGATGGCTTCCAATGAAGGGTTTAAAGAGTACGCCCAGAAGTGGTGTGATCTGGCTGGAAGGGTGCAGCCACCGCTATCAGATAGGGAGTTAGTTGACATGTTTCTGAGGACCCTGTCTGGCCCTTTCTTCAACCATCTAATCGGGAGTTCTTCCGCGGGATTTACTGAACTGATTTTGACCAGTGAAAGGGTTGAGGCCGGTATTAAGAGTGGAAAGATTCAAAAGGATACTTCCGCATCCACGGCTGTTAAGAAACCCTTCCCAACCAAGAAGGAAGCATCTGCTGTGTATTCTCAGAAAGGACAGGGAAGAACTGAGCATCGACCGACTGTGGGGGTTGTGATGATTCAAAACTCGTCAAATGATCAACCTCGTAACAACCAGTTGAGACCTAATCAACAACGGGTGGAAAGGCCACAACAGCAGTTCACCCACATCAACATGACGCTCACTCAGGTGCTTCCCCATTTGTTGAAGCTGAATCTGGCCATTTTGAAGGAAGCGCCAAAGAACCCTAACACCTCCTCTCCATACTACCACTCCAATGCCAAGTGTGCTTACCATTCTGACAGTGCTAGGCACGATACCAATAATTGTTGGGCGCTTAAGAACAAAATCCAGGATTTGATTGATGCTAAGGAAGTAGAATTTGATGCTCCTGAGAAGCCCAATGTTATATCTGCTCCGATGCCCAAGCACAACCACAATATTCATGCTGTTATGGAGGACATTCATGTTACTGATGTTGTTGACCTGTTGACGCCGTTACGTGTGATTAAAGAAAACTTGTTGAGAGCCGGGATCTTTCCTGGTTGTGGTAAAGACTGCTATTTTTGTTTGAACATACGAGGTGATTGCCCAATGTTGAAGTCAGGTGTCCAACGCCTGATGGATACCCAAGAGATACTTTTCCAGAAAACCCCTGTTGATACCTTCAATCCTGTTACTCTTGATACTTTTGCTACTTCAACCAACGATATTGCAATTATAACCATTTCCGACAATCCTCCCAAGGCTTGCAAAAGGCCTGTCAGGATTACACCCAACTCTGAATGTGTACCATTAAAGATCACCATGCCGGGACCTGTCCCGTACCAATCAAGCAATACGATACCATGGAACTATGGGGGAGAAATCTTCTACCATGGTGTCAAACAAATTGAGACAGTCCAAGAGATTTCTGAAGAAGAAAACCCTAATGTAGGGAACATTGCGGGTACAAGCAAGATAACCCGCAGCGGCCGGATCTTTTCTCCGGAGATTGCTCCCCCTCGAGCAGTTTTTGGACCCTTGAAAGCTTCTGTACCTGTTGGACCATCTGTGCAAGGCCCAATGATTGAAGAATTAGATACTCCTGCAATAAGACCATCTGCTGATACTACCGACAAGGGTAAGGGGATACTGGAAGTTCCTGTCAGGACGAAGGCCCATGCTGTGGTTGTCCCTGAAACCACTCAGAAAGAAATGGATGAAATCTTGAAAATAATCAGAAAAAGTGACTACGACGTTGTGGAACAGTTAGGGCAGACCCCTTCTAAAATTTCAATGTTAGCTCTCCTGCTCTGTTCTGAGGCCCATGCTAAGGCCCTAATCAAATTCTTGAAAGCGGCACATGTACCCCAAGAGACTTCGGCTGACCAGTTCCAAGAATGTGTGGCCAGTCTTACTGCTGATAACGGCCTTGGCTTTCCTGATACTGACTTAACTCCCAAAGGAAGAAAACACAATGACGCACTACATGTCTCAGTTGAATGCAGGGGAACCACCCTCGCCCATGTCTTAGTTGATACAGGTTCTTCCTTGAATGTGATGCCGAAGAAAGCCTTAGACCGTTTGGACTGTGAAGGGCTGACTCTCAAACCTAGTAACATCGTTGTTAGGGCTTTTGATGGTTCCAAAAGAATGGTTCATGGAGAGGTTGATATTCATATCAAAGTAGGCACAGAAGTTTTCAACTCCACCTTCTACGTGATAGACATCCGTCCGTCATATTCATGTTTGTTAGGAAGACCGTGGATCCATTATGCCGGGGCAGTTACCTCCTCTTTACACCAAATGCTGAAATATCCTGTTAAGGGTAAGATTATAACAGTGAACGGCGAGGAAGAGTACATGATAAGTCATCTCAATTCCTTCCGCTATGTGGAGTTGGATGGCGAGTTCATCGAAACGCCTTTCCAACATTTCGAGGAAGTGTCTCCTGAGGTAGCAGTTGCGAAGACAATGGTCGAGATGCCTATCGTTCCCAAGCATGTATCTAGGATGGCATCTCTCAAGGACGCAGAGGCGGTAATCAAAGAAGGGAAGAGTACAGTATGGGGACAATTGCCTGACTTCCCCCATAAGACAGACAAGTTTGGGTTAGGGTTCACTGCTGCAGGAAAAAAGGCTATGTGTCGCTCCAAGGCTGGAGGGCCACCCGTCAAGATCTCTCACCATGGAATCAATGTTGTAGAAGATGAAGATGAAGAGAGCCACTTTGAATATTGGATCTTTCCGACCGTCGAAGGGGGTTTGAGCAACTGGGAAGCAAAGGATTTTGTTCCCATCAACTTTATCAACCAGTAATTTTATCTTTGAACAATTTCCCATTTTTATGGTCTGTAATAATTAAAACAGTTCGCACACTATTTTCACCTCATGCCTTGCCCGGGGCATGTAGGTCCATTTGTAAGGGTTTGATTTTCTTCATAATCATATGCCATGTTTTAATGAATCATTGGACGTTTTTCATCTATAAGTTGTTGTGTTCATTTTTCTTTCCTTTTGCATTTTCGTTTGTTTAAGGATGGCTATCCCTTACACCCACCCACGCTCACAAATGCAGGTACCCATCCACTCCAGATTCCATGGGTGACTATTCTGCTTTAGCCTTCGATAACTCTGAAGATATGGTCAATCATGCTCAGTACGAAGTTGACGAAGACTGTGAAGTGCCGAGAGAGTTAGCCAGACTTCTACAACAAGAAGAAATGGCCATTCTGCCTCATGAAGAGTTGCTAGAAACCATCAACTTGGGGACAGAGGAAGACAAGAAAGAAGTAAAAGTGGGTGCCAACCTGGAACCAGGTGTCAAAGAGTGCTTAATGCAGTTGTTGAACGAATACGTTGAAATCTTCGCCTGGTCTTATGAGGACATGCCAGGGCTAGACACAGATATTGTGGTTCACCGTCTCCCTACAAGAGAGGATTGTCCACCGATCAAGCAAAAGGTCCACCGAATGAGGCCTGACATGTCTGAGAAGATCAAGGCTGAGGTAATGAAGCAATTCAACGCTGGTTTTCTGGCTGTTACAACCTATCCACAATGGTTTGCTAACATTGTGCCCGTGACTAAGAAGGACGACAAAGTCAGAATGTGTGTGGACTATTGGGATTTAAATAGGGCTAGTCCCAAGGATGATTTTCCACTGCCACATATTGACATCTTGGTTGACAACACAGCTCAACACAAGGTTTTTTCCTTCATGGACGAATTCTCGGGCTACAACCAGATTAAAATGGCCCCCGAGGACATGGAGAAAACTACCTTTGTCACGCAATGGGGTACCTTCTGCTACAAAGTGATGCCATTCGGACTGAAGAATGCAGGGGCAACTTATCAACGCGCCATGGTAGCTTTGTTTCATGATATGATACATCATGAGATCGAAGTTTACGTAGACGACATGATAGCTCGATCACAGACAAAAGAAGAACACCTTGGTCATTTGCAAAAGCTGTTCGACAGGTTGAAGGAGTATAAGCTCAGATTGAACCCAAGCAAGTGCACTTTTGGAGTTAGGTCTGGTAAACTTTTGGGATTTATTGTCAGCAACAAAGGCATTGAGGTTGATCCATCTAAAGTGAAGGATATACAAGAGATTCCTGCCCCCTGAACTGAAAAGGAGGTTAGAGGATTCTTGGGACGTTTGAACTATATCGCCAGATTCATCTCTCACCTGACTTCTACCTGTGAGCCAATTTTCAAACTGCTAAAGAAGGATCAAGTAGTTGAATGGAACAATGATTGTCAATTTGCTTTTGATAAGATCAAGGAGTATTTACTAGAACCTCCTATTCTGATGCCACCCGTCGAAGGAAGGCCGTTGATCATGTATCTGACTGTTTTGGATAACTCAATGGGGTGCGTACTGGGCCAACATGATGAGTCTGGCCGAAAAGAGCATGCCATTTATTACCTTAGCAAAAAGTTTACCGACTGTGAGACTCGTTACTCACTGCTCGAGAAAACTTATTGCGCTTTGGTATGGGCTGCTCGCCAATTAAGGCAGTATATGTTGACTCATACCACTTTGCTAATTTCCAAGATGGATCCGATCAAGTATATCTTCGAGAAGTCGGCTTTATCTTGAAGAATCGCTAGATGGCAAATGATCCTGACTGAATATGACATCCAGTATACTACCCAAAAATCTATAAAGGGGAGTGTACTAGCTGACCATCTAGCTCATCAAGCCGTCGAAGATTATCAGTCTATGAGATTCGACTCCCCTGACGAGGACATCATGACATTGGACAACATTGAAGGTAACAGACCGTATGACGGACCTGAATAAGGATCCCGATGTACCCTATACTTTGATGGTGCTTCAAATGCACTTGGCAACGGTATCAGTGCGGTACTCATTTCTCCGGATGGTTGCCATACACCCTTCACTGCCCGACTTTGCTTCAGCTGTACCAACAACATGGCTGAATATGAAGCTTGCATCTTTGGTCTCAAGGCTGCTTTAGACTTGGGAATCAAATCTTTGGTCGTATTTGGGGACTCGGCTTTGGTTATCAGTCAAGCCAAAGGGGATTGGGACACCAAACATCCTAATCTTATCCCATACAAAGAACATGTCTTGACGTTGTTGCCTTATTTCGAGCAGATCACCTTCGAGCATTTCCCGCGAGAAGAAAATCAGTTGGCCGATGCTCTGGCTACAATGTCTTCCATGTTTAAACTCAACTAGGATAACGAGGCTCCCCAAATTACCATCGAGCGAATGGATGAACCTGCGCACTGTCATGAGATTAATACCGAAGAAGTAGTGGAACAACCCTGGTTTCATGAAATCAAAAGGTATCTCCAGACTAGAGAATACCCTGAAGGAGCTTCCGTCAATGACAAAAAGTTCTTAAGGAGATTTGCTGCCAAGTTCTTCCTAAGCACTGGCATCCTTTATAAGCGCAACCATGATTGTGTTCTACTTCGTTGTATGGACAAAGCTGAAGCAGAGTTGATCATGACTGAGATACACAGTGGAACATTTGGCACCCACTTGAGCGGACATACGATGGCTAAGAAGATTCTAAGGGCAGGCTACTACTGGTCTACCATGGAAGCTGATTGTCATCAACACACTCGTACCTGCCACAAATGCCAAGTCTACACCGACAAGGTACATATTCCTCCTATTCCTCTCAACATTCTGACAGCTCCTTGGCCATTCGCAATGTGGGGCATTGACATGATTGGAGAGATCAAGCCTACGACATCCAATGGACATCACTTCATCCTGGTGGCTATTGATTACTTCACCAAATGGGTCGAGGCAGCTTCCTATTCCTCAGTTACAAAGAATGTGGTTGCCCGCTTCATCAAGCAGAACCTCATATGCCGGTACGTTATCCCCGACAGGATCATCACAAACAACGGTACAAATTTGAACAACACTATGATCACCGCTCTATGCGAACAGTTCAAGATTTATCATCACAATTCATCTCCCTACCGGCCAAAGATGAACGATGCTGTTGAAGCCGCGGACAAAAATATTAAGAAGATCATTCAAAAGATGACAGTCACCTACAAGGACTGGCATGAGATGTTACCGTTTGCTCTGCATGGATATCGTACCACGACACGTACTTCAACAGGGGCAACCCCATTTTCTTTGGTATATGGCATGGAAGTTGTTCTACCCATGGAAGTTCAGATTCCTTCATTGAGGATTATGAAGGATGCCGGTTTGAGTGAAGACGATTGGATTCAGACCCGGCTTGATCAACTTAACTTAATCAATGAGAAGCGACTTACTGTTGTTTGTCATGGTCAGACGTATCAAAAATGGATGATCAAGGCTTTCAACAAGAAAGTCAGGCGTCAAGTATATCAAGTCGAAGATCTTGTAATCATGCGAATCATCTTACCGCAAAGTGATCCCAGGGGCAAGTGGACTCCTACCTACGAAGGACCATTTGTGATCAAGAGCATCTTTTTTGGTGGGGCAATGATTCTGACCACCATGGACGGCGACGACTTGCCGCACCCTACGAACACAGACATAGTCAAAAGATACTACACATAAAACGACCCGACAAGTTGAAAACCCGAAAGGGCGACTTGGGCAAAAATGGGCATCCCAGTGAATCGAAAACCCGAAAGGGCAGTTCAGGCAAAAATTAGGGATAAAACAAAAAATCTATACACCCGACAAGTTGAAAACCCGAAAGGGCGACTTGGGAAAAAAAGGGTTTCCCGGTGGATCGAAAACCCGAAAGGGCGGTCCAGGCAAAAGTTAGGGAATTAAAGCGTATGACTATGTCTCGTCGGATCACTTTAAGAACAATCTTTTCACCAACAAGCTACAAGCTTCTGATCAATCCAATCATCTACGGACGAAGCAACGAATAGACAGATACTCAGAGTTGTGAAGGCTATAGCAGAATGGGAACCCCATGGAATTGTTACACATATCCATCTTTTTGTATAAATTTTTTCTCAATTTTTACGGCAACATTCTCCTACTAGGATGTCTGTCTCCCTTGTACAAAGATACTTACAAAAATTAATACAAATATACTTCAAAGTAAAAAAATTTGCTTGCCTTTCTTTTTATTTTTTACACTTATGTTTTATTTGAAAACGTCCAATGTTTTGTTAAATAGGCATATGCATTTGAATATAATCACTGCTTACCAATAAAAAGAAATTGGGAAAGGATAATTACTGATAGGTTGAAGGTGTAGGAAGATATCTTTATGCCATTCAAGAAGAAATCCCCTGCATTACTTTTTTCAGATCCTCAACAAAGCTAAAACCTCGGAGTACATGTCCTCAGCAGAGTTAAGCTTCAAGATCCCCCAGCAGAGCCAGTACATTCCAAACTGGATTCCCCAGCCGAGTTAAGTTTCAAAGTTCCCATCAGAGTTCAAACTCCCGATTCCCAGCGGAGCCAGAATAATCTAAACCTCCTTCCCCAGCAAAGTCAAATTTCCAACTGATCAAACTCCCTCAATTTCCCCAGCAGCTAGGATGATCCCCCAGTAGATTGGAATACAACCCAAAGCTCCTGATTTCACCGGCCAAATAAACATTCTCCCCACAGAGTAATCTCCCAGCAGATCGAAGATTCTCGATCCCGTTACTCTAAGCAGAAATCTCCCAGGTCTTAACTCCCCAATAGAGATTTTCCCTATTTCCCAGGAAAGTCTTAAAGGATCCTCCTTCCCCGCAGAAGTTGTCAGAACCCTTATGAACCCCCACAAGTCACTAAGGATTTTCAATCCCCAGCATTAGTCACTAAGGATTTTCAATCCCCAAGCAGTCAGC
This sequence comes from Vicia faba, assembly GCA_948472305.1. Classification (NCBI taxonomy): domain Eukaryota; kingdom Viridiplantae; phylum Streptophyta; class Magnoliopsida; order Fabales; family Fabaceae; genus Vicia; species Vicia faba. Next base: position 819,945,119 of record OX451741.1, on the reverse strand, counting down.
AAGGATTTCTCATCTTCAATAATCAAAGATTTTTGGAATCCTCAGCTTCGGTCAGGGATTTATTTTCCCTGGCAGCAGTCAAAGATTTTATTATCTCCAGCTATCCAGGATTTATCTTCCTCAGCAAGACAGCTATTCAACTTACATGCATAACCATTACATTCATATATCATAAACATGGATTACAGTTCATTGCATCATACATATCATGCAATATAACCTCGTGTTTAGCTAACGTTTTACCCTTTTCAGGATAAGATTAAAAGGCTATCATTAACAATTATTCAGATACAATATGGATACACCCCAGATACGGCGGTCATTCTACTACTCATTCAGACTTCAGCAATCAGATACAGACTAGATACGCTCTAGACACGGTGGCCATTCTATCTCTCATTCAGATTCAACTATCAACTACAAGTTCAGATGCTCTCCAAACACGGATGCAATTTTGGCCTTTACACCAGCAGTTTGATTTTCCCCAAGTGCAGTCGCCACAGAAGTCATTCTGTCACTTATTCAGATCCCAGTTACAGTACGGATAAACCCCAGACACGGCGGTCATTCCACTACTCATACAGATCTCAACTTCAGATACAGTACAGATACGCTCCAGACACAGTTGCCATTCTGTCACTCATTCATAGTTTATCCCCAGAACACAGTTGCTCCATGCACAGATGTTTCTTTGTTACCCAGATACAATACAGATACACTCCAGACACGACAGTCATTCTGATATTCATTCAAAATTCAAATACAATTACAGCTCGGATACGCGCCAGACACAGACGCCATTCTTTTGCTCATACAAACTCAATCTCCAGATACAGTTCAATGGAATTCCAGACACGGATACCATTTTGATGCTCATTCTTCTAACCTACAACATTGCAAATCAACAAACATTCTTGGATGGCATCTTTAAGCCCATCTCCAGCAAGATTCTACCATCTAAAAATGGCATCTTTAAGCCCATTTCCTCAGCTATATTTTGATGAGTGCAAATTTACGGGCAATCTAGTGTCCAATCCTCTTTTACCTTCGAGCCACGAAAGGCAAACTTGCCAATCTAACTCTTCAGGTTCAAGAAGATTGAACAGGGGCAACTGTTGTACCCCAAAATTTTCCCTCCCATATTTATCAACATTTTTCATCACAAGGCTCTTGGAACTCAAGATCAAGCTAGGGTTTGCTCTGCTCAAGACACCTCCTTGCACTGTTGACCTAAATTAGGGTTTGAGTTTGCACAGGGATATTTTGACCTACAATTCCCAAAGTGACTTTCATACTCCATGTTGGACCCACAAGTTTGTCCATACCAAGTTTCAAGCCTTGATTCAAATTTTTGCCCAGTCAATTGAACAGTTGACCTAGAAATCAACTATATTGGGGAAAAAAGTCAACTGTGGCCAATTGACAGTCAAACCTCATGAATTTTGAACCAAATCAACATAATTAACTCATATGAGTCATTTGATCAAGTTTGGATCACAATTCCACAAGAAATTTGATCAGATCACCAAAAGGGCAAAATAGTCATTTTTAGGGTTTTGACTGTACAAAGACAATTTTTGACTGTTTGACCTAACCAATGGCAAATAAAGCTCAACCATAGGCTCAAGGACTCAATGACATTGTCTTGACCCATTCAACAAGTTCAAAAGATCTCAATTGCATAGGATTGACAGATGAATTTTTCAGTCAACTGATCAAAATTTGTCTGTACACTGAAAAGTCAAACTTTGACTTTTTGGTCAAAATCAAGTGCCAAGAGTTATTTTTCATCAAGACATGTCAAATTATGAAAGTTGTTCATCAAGAAACCCAAAAATGCAAATTAGGGTTTAAAATGGAAAAATTTCATAACTTGGAAATTTTCTAAGTTATGAAATTTTCTTATTTTTTCCTAACTTTGTCCCATTTTTTCACCAAGATGAAAATGGATTCAAGCAAAACTTGAAACATGAAAGTTGTAGTCCATCACAAAGTATACAATTGTGATTCACAAAGTTTTCTCAAAAGAAGCTTGTATCTCAAGTTATGATTTTTGGAACAAGGGTACCTAAAACTTTTAACTTAGAGAAATTTTGCCCTAGTTTAGGCAGGATTTTGACCCATCTTCTTGGCCATTTTTCACATAGTTCCACTTGGAGTTTCAAGTTTCATTTTAAATATGGATTATAGTACATGTTGCAAGCTTTCCAAATTATCCAAGAACTCCTCAAACAGCCTTGTGGTTAGAGAGAATCGAATGCTTGAAGTTGGCAAAAACTCACTTTGATCCATGACCAATACATGTTCATACAAACTTGCATTTTCAAATCAGCATGTTTGGTACTAGCTTGCAGGCCTCAAAACCAGTTTGTACTCCATAATTTAATGCATAACCATTGATCTAAGGTATTATCTTGGTCATTTGGACATTACATACAAAACTAATCCCTATTTGGAAAAAGGTATAATGCCATTTTTGTAAAGTTGCACTTTATGTCAAACCAAGATCCTTGAGGCATGGGGCCATATCTCTGAGGCAAGATCAAATCTACTAATTCCAGGAACCAAGAGAAAAAGATGCATCATGATATAGGACTTGCACAAGCCTGCATTGAACAGATAGACACTCTTGCTTCAAGAAGAAGAAAAGTTGCAAACCACATGCCATCTCTCACATCTGTTAAAACCAACTTACACAAACATTGCAAACAAGTTTGATACCTCCTAACAAGCCAGAAACACGACCCCTTTGCCTCTCAAAACTCCCAGTGTACAAATTCCCCCATTTTCTTGCAAAACAGGGCCAGTTCTGCATTTTGCAAGCCATCTTCAAATTCCATCGTGCATTTTGCCCAAAGATACTTCAAACACCTTCCAACCAACATACCTAAGCTATCCAGATCATCCATTGCTAGCTGTAACACCCTTAACACACATTGCCATTTTTGTTTCAAATTTTCGCAGGTTGAGTTCTGTAGCACAATTCAGGCTACTTCAAGACAAGCCAAGCATTGGGAAAGCTTCATTGGACATCAGGCAAGCTCAAAAGAAGCTCATGCACCCTTGTAAGTTGCTGCATTGTCCAGCTCGAAGTCAACTGAAACAGGTATTTCATGAACTTATATCTCTCTATTTAGGAATAGTTAGACTTAGGTTTGTGAATGAAAGATGTTGTATTCATAGCCCTGAAGCCATACATATGCTTAGTTTTCATTTATATTAATCGTGCTAAGAGAATTTCATCCATGAACTTTATGAAAAAACTAGGTTAGAAATTAGGGCCAGAGAAATTCTCTCTGGTCTTTGAGAGTTAGCTTAAGTTTTTTATATGGTTAAATTCGTTGTTTGATGCTCTACAAGTTTCATGTTATGAGTTTTGTCAAAAAATCAAAGAATCAGGAGATAGCAGTTGATGTACAGAATGCGCGTTTTTGTGAACCAAGGAAGAAGATGAAGTCTGATTGGGCTGGGCCTGGTCATTTTTGCTTCTAACACCCCATTTTTCAGTTTACACCCCCCTGGCCCATTTATTTGTATATTTGTCATTTTGATATTTTTATTTTTTATTCTGACTTTATTATTTTTTTTCCAAATATAAAAAATGCCAAAAAATATTTTTTATATTTTTTCATATTTATTTGATATTTATTTTTATTTTACTAGTATAAATATGTAAATAGTTTATTTTCTTTTATTAAAACTTAAAGAATAATGTAAAAAATATGTTCATTTTGATTTATTATTTTATTTATATTTAAAAATATTTTCTTGAATATACACATTTTGTAAGTAATTAATGCTTATTTTTTATATATTTAATATGTTTAATATATATATATATATATATATATATATATATATATATATATATATATATATATATATATATATATATATATATATATATATATATATATATATATATATATATATATATATATATATATATATATATATATATATATATATATATATATATATATATATATATATATATATATATATATATATATATATATATATATATATATATATATATATATACACTTTATTTTGTTAAATAATTAAGACAAAAATACAAAAATATTATATTTTTATTTTTATTAATATTTTACACTAAAAATATCATTTTTACAATTTACTTTTATTTTTTGTACAAATCAATACATTATTGCATATAAATAATAAATAATACTATTTATTTAAAAATTAGGGTTTTTGCCCTAAATAATAAAATAATTAAAATTGACCCTTTTTATTATTCTTTACATTTCACATTAAAAAAATACTTTTTACATACATAAAAACTTTTTGCATAATACATTTTATTTAGCATTTATTTGTTGTATCTTATTTAATTATTGCACATTTAAATATTGTCTTATACATTCGATTTGGTTGTAATAATTTAGAATTTAATTTCTTGTCAAAAAACCCCAATTCAAATTTGTACCTCCCTCCCTATATCATGTTGTAATAGTGTAGGCTTTAAATTCTCGCACCTTTAAATGCTTTCAATTATGCCATGGATAGACCTAGGGTTTGTATGCAAAAATCAAATTAACAAGTAGCTTGACCTAATCCAAGATAAACATGCATGAAAAATAAACACAATGCACACTTGCACCCCCTAGGGTTTCAATCCACTTGTTGCCTTCAAAAATGGGCCATGGTTGCATGTCAAGTACTTTGGCAAAACAAAAAGAAAGATCATAGTCCCTCGATGATGCTATCTGAGTTGCCTAAACAAAATGATCAAGTCCCTTAAGAAAATTGCCAAAAATACTTGATACAATTGCTACCATGGTCTATACGATGACCCGCGCCTGTCCCGTTTAACATCCTAACACAAGGTTGTTCACCAAATACAATGGTGAAACAACATTGTTAAAAGGGTTAAAAACATAAGAAAGATCTTTGAGTAAAATAGGGTAGATAACTCTTAGTTACTTGAACAAAACTTGCAAAAACATCCTTGCTATCTTCAAAACACACTTCACAACACAATTTCAAAACCCTACTTTCAAATATTGAAAACTTTTCAAAAGACAAAAACACCTTTGTATACATTCAAACAAGAATCATTACAAAGGTTGCCACAATGATGGCCTCTTTTCAAAGCATCTTTCAAAATCACACACAAAGCACCATTTCAAACAATTGAAAAGCACCATTTCAAACAATTGAAAAGCAAAGCAGGTGATCTAAGCAAGTAACTAAGAGCCCATGGATAACCATGGATAGAAAGGGTACTAATACCTTCCCTTTCTATAATCTACTCCCCGAACCCGAGAAAACATCTCAAAGGTATTTCCTGTGCTTTTTGACCTTTCCTTAGGATAAAATAAAAAGTCGGTGGCGACTCTTGCTAAACCGAAACATTTGCAAACACAAACGCAAAATCCCAAGTCAGTTCTCCCACCGTATCACAGTGCCTGAGCATGAGTTAGTTGAAATGGCTGCAGGTGGGTTAGATTATTCCATTAGAAAGAAGTTAGATACTCAACACTTGAGAGATATGGCCCAGTTGGCAGATAGAGTTCGACAGGTCAAACAACTGAAAGCTGAGAAGGCCAGGGAAAGTAAAAATCATAAAAAAGAAAGGGTAGCCTATGTCGAAGCAGAAAGTGAAGAATACGAGCCACATAACAACCCTTATGGTGTTGAAGAAGTAGAAATAGATTTGGATGAATTAAAAGAGGCACCCCCTTACTCTTGTAAAATGTTAACACCTTCGAATGGGAAGAACCCCGTCAAAGAGGAAAAGAGTGATAAATATCCCAAAAGAACTTACACTTTTGATGTCACTAAATGTGACGAAATATTTGATTTACTGGTGAAGGATGGCCAAATGATAGTGCCTCATAACGCTAAAATTCCTCCGTTAGAACAACGGAAGAAAAGAGGTTATTGCAAATACCATGGTTTTCTTGGCCATAAAACATCAGCTTGTTTTCTTTTCAGGGATTTAATTCAAAATGCTATCAAGGACGGACGACTGAAATTCGCTGACAAAGGGAAAGGACCTATGAAAGTGGATGCGGACCCTTTGAATGTGGCTGCCACCAACTACGCTGAACCTATGGACATCAATATGGTGGACGTGGTCAACACTGAACAAGCGAATGTCGTGGAGGAAGGAAAGTAGGCTACTGATGGCCTAAACACCGAAGGGTCTTTCGACACTGACATTGAAGATCCCCAGGCGGGACAAATCAAGATTGGGACTACTGAGGGTCCTTTAAAAGATACTAATGAGGCTACTGAAGGTCTCAGAGTTAGACTCGAAGGAATGGAAATCTCTGAAGGACCCATGGGAGTCAACATGGTCAATCTGCGCCAACCCGCTTCAGAGATGGAGGAATTGGAAAACTACCTGTTGAAGCAACAAAAGAGGAAGAATTTTGGCTACCCAAAGACAAATGAGAATCTGGACGAATACTTATGGAGATGCCATGAGAGGAATGCCCACAAGATGTTACTGTGCCCAAGGTGCTCCATTATGTTGAGTCGAAGAGTGGCTGAAAATTATGAGAGGGTCCAACGCATCAACACCCAAGGAAATTGGCGCCAAGAAAGTCAACTGATGAGATTTTACCCAAGGCCAGGCGAAACACTTTTGGTTTTCATACTCCGCTATTACAAAGCAGAATCAGAAATCCTGATGTGCCCAAGATGTGGCGCAGTATATGACAAAGAGATTGCTGAAATGTTTGAACGGATCCCTTTTCATGGTAGTTGGGAGCCAAGGGAGGCAAACCCAAAGATGTACGTGTTTGACAAAAGGGGAACGTCAAAAAGGCCAGATAGCCCACATCCCAAGGAAAGAAGAGTCTCGTTTAAATTACCTGCTGAGATACCAACTGACCGATGGATGTATGTTAATGATGAGAAATCAAAGTGGAGGAGTTTCGATAGGGGAGGCAGAACAGCTTTCGCCTACAGAAGGCAGTTCAATGCATCAACAAGGGAGGCTCACAGGCTGGACAATTACAAAGGAAAAAATCCTATGTCAAGATCCTAGTGGCGTAGACACCAGAGAACGAGGAAAACAGAAAGGGAACTAAATCAGAAAGGAGTAGGTGAGTCGAGCAATACCAAAGCAGTATTTGGAACATCGACATCCATCAAACCACCGGTAGGACGAAGGTTGTTCACTGAGGAACAGCAGAAAGAAGTGACTTAAGAAAATCCCATAAAATCTGAAGATATGTTGACGGACGACTTCGACTCTGAGGGCATGTTATCTCTGAACGTGAATTGCAACGTGGTATCCGTTATCCCCCATGATTACTATCAGGAAACGGAAGTGGAAGATTGCGAAGAAGCTGATGAAGAGGAGATGGCGAAACATATACCAATATGTTACTACATCCTCAATAATGGAGCAGTCGAAAAACAGAATGCCTTCTTCGAAAGGCCTGACTGAGCTATGAGAAATCATCTGAAACCTTTGTACATATGGGCCAAAATCGAAGACACTGGTATTAATAAGGTACTGGTGGATGGAGGGGCTGCAGTTAACTTGATGCCTCATTTCATGTTGAAAAGAATAGGGGTGTTCGATACAGACATTAAACCTCACAATATGGTGTTATCCAACTATGAAGGGAAAATAGGTCACACCCTGGGGGTGATTCGAGTAAATTTGACAGTTGGGTCTGTGACAAGACCAACTATGTTCATGGTAATTCTTGCGAAAGCAAATTACAATTTGCTGCTAGGAAGAGAGTGGTTACACGGGGTGGGGGCAGTGCCATCAACCATGCATCAGAGATTAACCATCTGGAGAGAGGATGGAATTGTGGTAAACATTGAAGGAGATCAAGGTTACTACATGACGGAGGGAAATACAGTAGACATGACCAACTTTGACAAAAATCTAGCAAATATTGGACCATGTGGAGTGGCGGGAGATTGTTATTTACCAAACAAGCATGCATTGTATTATCTAACTTTGCTTCCAAATGGATTTCATTGGGATAGAGAAATTATGGGAGAACTGGATGACCAGGAGAATGTCGAAGGTAGCTATCAAATACGACCAACTGGCTGGGACACAGACATTGACCATGTCTGAGCCCTCTTTCTTTGAGAGGCTTTCGGCTTATGTAGCCGAGAATAAAAGACAGGCGGTTATTGAAGCTGCAACAACAAATATGGCTGGCGAAGCCATTACCAAAGCAACTAAAGTGGCAGAATCTAGAGCAAACCCCAACTCAGAACCAACTGATGAGCAGGTTCAAGATGAGAAGGTAAATCAAAGATTAGATGCCATCTATGACAAAGAACCCTTAGGGTTCGAAAAAGATCCGACAGCGTCAAGTCCCAAGATGTTGGCTCAAGACCCCCTTGAGGAGATTGATCTTAGAGATGGGAGTTCGAAGAGAATCACTTACATCAGCGCTAAACTGAAACCCAGTTTGAAGGCAAAGGTCATATCGCTCCTTAAAGAAAATAAAGACTATTTTGCTTGGGACTACGACGAGATGCCTGGTTTGGAAAGGGAACTGGTCGAACTAAGACTGCCTATAAAGGATGGCAAGAAGCCCATCAAGCAGACTCCAAGAAGGTTCGCCCCAGAGATCTTTTCAAAAATCAAGACAGAGGTCGAAAGACTCCTGCATTGCAATTTCATCAGGACCACAAGGTATGTTGAATGGATTGCTAATATAGTACCTGTTATTAAGAAAAACGGTTCTTTGAGGGTATGCATAGACTTTCGTGATTTGAATGCTGCTACCCCCAATGATGAATACGCGATGCCAGTGGCAGAAATGCTGGTTGATTCAGCCGCAGGTTTTGAATACCTTAGTATGTTAGATGGGTATTCAGGTTATAATCAGATCTTTATTGCTGAATAGGATGTGCCTAAAACAGCCTTTAGATGCCCTGGGGCAATTGGCACTTATGAATGGATTGTTATGCCTTTTGGCCTAAAGAATGTCGGGGCAACGTACCAAAGAGCAATGAACTCTATATTTCATGATTATATTGAAACATTTATGCAGGTGTATATAGATGACATTGTAGTGAAGTATGGATCAGACGAAAGCCATCTGAATCATCTTCGCCAATCATTCGAAAGAATGAGAAAACATGGTTTGAAGATGAACCCTCTTAAGTGTGCTTTCTTTGTGCAGGCAGGAGACTTTCTGGGATTTGTGGTCCATAAAAAGGGGATAGAAATCAATCAGAATAAAATGAAGGCTATCATGGAAACAAAGGCGCCTTCGAAAAAAAAGAATTACAGTCGCTATTGGGGAAAGTAAATTTCCTGAGAAGATTTATCTCTAATCTCAGTGGTCGAACGCAAGCTTTTTCCCCCTCCTGCGCCTAAAGCAAGGAAACTGTGAATGGAACAAGGAACATCAAGAAGCTTTTGACAAGATCAAGCAATACTTGGTGCAACCGCCCATTATGTCACCTCCAAATGGGAAGAAGTCTATGAGACTCTATATATCAGCCTCTGACACTACTTTAGGTAGTATGTTAGCCCAATAGGACGAAAATGGCGTCGAAAGAGCCATATATCATCTTAGTAGGGTTCTAAATGATGCAGAAACAAGATATACTGCAATAGAAAAATTATGTTTGTGTTTATATTTCTCCTGTAACAAACTCAAGCATTATATAAAGCCAGTAGATGTTTTCATTTCGTCTCATTGTGATGTTATAAAACATATGCTGTCAAAGCCAATCTTGCATGGCAGAATTGGCAAATGGGCTTTGGCCCTCACAGAGTTTTCTTTAACTTTCATGCCTTTAAAGGCAATGAAAGGTCAAATACTATCGGACTTTATAGTAGACCATGCAATGGTCGAAAGCCAACTCTATGTTGAGTTGAAACCTTGGAGATTATTCTTCGATGGGTCAACACACTGGAATGGTAGCAAAGTTGGATTGCTTTTGATTTCTCCTGAAGGAATTCCAACAAAGCTTAAGTATAGGATTGAAGGTCCTCTTTGTTCAAACAATGAGGCTGAGTATGAAGCCTTGCTTGTTGGACTCGAAGCTTTATTGGAATTGGGGGCAACCAGAGTCGAAATCAAAGGGGACTCTGAATTGGTAATAAAGCAACTAACGAAAGAATACAAATGCATAAAAGAAAACTTGATTATGTATTTCGTCTTGGTGAATAGATTGCTCAAGAAATTTGAATATGTGGATATAAAACATGTCCCTAGAATAAAAAACCAAGAAGCAAATGACTTGGCACAGATAGCCTCAGGGTACAAAGTGTCAAAGGAAAGATTAGAAGGATTGATTGAGATAAGAGGAAAAGCATTGGCTACGAGGTTATCACCAATTAACTTAGAAACAACTAGACTAGGGTTTGCCAACCCAAAAGAGTTTGAGGTACTAAATATAAGCACTCTGGCAGATACAGATTGGAGAAGCCCAATTATTAACTATCTAAAAAACCCTTCAACCAACACGGATAGAAAGGTTAGATACAGAGCTTTATCTTATTACTTGATGGGAAACGAATTATTAAAAAAATCCCCTGAAGGAATTTTGTTAAAATGCTTGGGAGAAAACGAAGCGTATCTGGCATTATCAAGCATTCACAGTGGAACCTGTGGGGCCCATCAAGCAGGACATAAGATGAAATGGTTGTTGTTTCGATATGGGATGTATTGGCCAACTATGTTGAAAGACTGTATAGACTTCGCCAAGGGTTGTCAAGAATGTCAGCTGCATGCAAGCATTCAACATGCTCCTGCAAGTGAATTACATTCAATCATTAAGCCATGGCCATTTAGAGGATGGATATTGGATTTAATAGGAGAGATTTGACCCACTTCGTCCAAAGGACAAAGATATATATTGGTAGGAATAGATTATTTCACCAAATGGGTAGAAGCTATTCCTTTGGCGAATGTAGACCAAGAAACAGTCATTGAATTTATCCAAAAGCATATATATATATATATAGGTTTGGAATCCCAGAAAGCATAACTACGGACCAAGGGTCAGTTTTTACTGGTCGAAATATGCAAGAATTTGCAAAAGAAACGGGGTTCAAATTGCTAACATCTACACCATATTATGCTCAAGCAAATGGTCAAGTCGAAGCAGCCAACAAAGTCATAATAGGCTTAATCAAGAAGCTTGTCGGAAAGAAGCCAAAAAATTGGCATAAAACGTTAGATCAAGCACTTTGGGCTTGTCGAGCGTCACCTAAAGAAGCAACCAATACTACACCATTCCAACTTACCTTTAGGCATGATGCAGTATTACCAGTCGAAATCTTTCTGCAGTCAGTCCGCATTCAAAGACATGAAGAGATAGCTCCAAACCTTTATTGGGAAATGATGTTGAATGAATTGATAGATGTAGACGAAGAAAGGTTGCATGCTTTAGAAGTGTTAATAAGGCAGAAGGAAAAAGTAGCTAGAGCCTACAACAAAAGGGTGAAAGGTAAAACTTTCATTGTTAATGATTTAGTTTGGAAAGTTATTTTACCTATAGATAAAAAGAAACAAGTTTTAGGAAAATGGTGTCCCCATTGGGAAGGTCCTTTTCGAATTTTAAAAGTATTTTCGAATAATGCGTATGAGGTGGAAGAACTAGCAGAATATCGAAGGATCCTAAGGGTAAATGGGAAATACTTAAAGAAGTACAAACCATTTCTGCAAGAAATTAGAATAAGAAAATAGTAGTGACAAATAAGTAAAGCGAAGCCAGGATGGAAATACTAAAAATGGCTATTGTAACATATCAGAGATTTAAGGTGCCAAAATGGCATTTGTCTGAATATTACAATTAAAGGGGCAATGCAGCAAGAAAAGTCAAGGCTAGCGGCTAAAAGCTAGAAAGGAAGATTGTTCTTTATCCTTGCATATTTGATCTTCGACAGATTAAGTTTATATTGGATAGCCGCTTTGAACTCTTGAATTTTGGCTATTTCTTTGTCCATATTGGTAGCCGCTTCCACTTGAGCAACACTTTCCTTCGCCAAGAGGTCAGCCTGAGGGTTATTCAAGCCTTGAATGGCAGCCTGTTTCTCTTTCGCCTCAACAATCCTCGCTTGTAACTCTAAGATCTGAGTTTCCCAAACTTGGATGGAGGATGCATAGTTATTGTACTCCTCTTGGGCTTTCTTCTTCGACTGCATGAGAGTTTCAGAGGCAGTATAGGCGTTGTAATATTTTTCATATGCTAGAGATTGTGCCTTTTCGGCCGCTTGAAGTTTCGTCTGAGCATTGAAGTCTCTATTGAACTCAGAACTCACTTGATCAATCAATTGCTAAATATCAATTAAAGCTTCACCCACATTAGGTGGACACACTGTGATGGGTATCTGAGAAATCAACTTCTTTATCCGAGAACCAGCGGTGCAATCCTCCTTTAGGGTGGTAAAAAGATCAACATCGAAGACAGCTTGCTTCACCTGTTGCAAGAGGGCATCAAGAGAAGTTTCTTTGGTACCAACACCAGCTTGGACAGAAGCATCATGAAATGTTTTAGCAGGAGATGAATCCTTTAAAGCCATCATTAGTTTGACATACTTTAAGGGATCCATTGCTTTAAGGGAAGTTCTTTCCTCTTATGTGAAAGTGGCAATAGTGGGCTGACTTGAAGAAGGCTGGTTGTGCGTCGAAGCAAGATTAGACTCTTCAGTGGCGTGAGCGGAATCCAAGTCTTTGTTACTGAGAATCTGTTCTGGCTCTTCGATGTTTCTTTCATCGTCTCCCATCCCCTCATTACCTTCGAAGAAACCTTCTATGTCGGAAGAACTTTCCGCGTCCTCATTCGTTTCAATTTCCTCAGACGTGCCAGTATTAGGGGGAGTGCCACTTTTTTGAGCATCCGCCTCAGGAGAGGAATTCTCCTGATCTTCTGCGTCCTTCGACTCAGATTGAGGATTGCCAGTCGTAGACCCTTTGTTTTGGGAAATTTCAGCATTGGGAGGAGGTGAAGGAGTTCCTTCGATAATCGGATTTTTTAGAGGATCACACAGTTTGGGGGACTTGTTAGACTTTTTCTGCAAGAATGAATGCCGATGTTGGTTCAGGAAATATAATATGTCAAAATATAGGGAAATGAAAAGAAGATTTTAAAATAAATACCTTATCAGCAGTAGAGGTATTACTTCCAATATGCTCCAAAATTTTGGCTCCAGAGGTTGGAGGCCCAGCTTCTTTCGCAGAAGTAGGAAGAATAGCAGTTTCAGTTTCCTTTTGGGCAGTGCGCTGGGACGAAGTAACCTTCGACTCCTTTTTCTTTTACTTCTTCAAAGGAGGAGGAGAGTCATCAGCGCTACTACCTTCGATTGTAATTACTTCTTTTTCAGAATAATTTTTTTCTCTTCTTCGCCTTGGCAACTGGCGAACTCCCATCCTGCAGAAAACATCAAAAATTTGATAAATAAGCAAAACTAGAAGAAAAATTCCAGAAAAGAAAGTTTAGTATGAAAAACTCAGAAGCTTTGGCAGTTTTTCTCGAAGAAACGTTCTTCCCGGCATTTTCTGGTTGTGGAGAAGTAAGCTTTGACGTTCCAGTTGGAGTGGCCTTTGAAGTGGGTTTTCCCTTTTTGGGGGTTTTCCTTTCGACAACTGAAAATTCACAAAGTCAGAAGGGAACATGTTAAGATGGGAAATCTTAAAGTACATTTTTCGACATGGCACCTTGAAGCATTGGAGAAATGATTTTCACAGCAGACAAGTCATAGTGTAGGAAACCTTCGAAACTGTCTAGAGTGAGCTTAGTCGGAACAACCCGTTTTGCATGTTTTTGACTATCATTATGTAAGTCATGAAAAATGTTCCCACAGACGAACCAGTCTGGATAAGGTGGCGAAAATGCTAGAGCGAAGTCCGATGTGGGCAATTTTGGAAATCTGGGTGGTTGCAGTTCAAAAGCTAAATCATACTTGAATTCAGGTTTTACAGATTTGGGAAGTTTTAATTTTGAAAGAGTTTTCATAAATTTTTCTTTCAGAATAAGTGACGCTTGATAGACTGTTCGACTAAGCTCCGTAGGGTCATAGACAGTTTCAAAATAATCCTGAAAAGCTTTTATTTCTTTGCAATGAGTAGTTTTACCTTTAGGTCCATGATCCTGCAAAGATGAAAAGGCTTGGGTCAGTTGATATTTTATTTCAGTACTGTCGAACATGTTGTTAGAATAAAAATATGTCCACCAAGTATAAAAGCCTTTGGTCATATAAGTCACAGGTTCGAAAGAGGCAAGTTTGAAGACAGCAAAGTCAGCATGATATTCTTGATGTTTCGCCACGTCCCTCATAACATAATCTATTCCAGCATAGCAAATCTCCTTCTTACGGTTAAAAAGAGACACAGGGACAAGTTGATTCAACCAAAATTATCGAGAGATAAAGTTTGGTTGATAGGCTAACATGCATACGTAGTTCTTCACAGGCAAAATCCTGGAAATAAGGAGTCTGGGAAGGAGGAATGCACGCCAGACATCTTCAACTTCAGTGTTTGCATCTTTTATGGATTCTTCAATCGAAGCGGTAAACCAAGAAGGGCCATGAGTTCGTTTGGAGAAGGGAGCCATAACAGGGGTAAAGGCATGACGTTTCGAGAACATTAGAATATACTTGGTAAGGCTGGATTGAAGATTCGTGTCTTCACTAGGAGTCAGTAGTAGAAGCCTAATTCCTTCAATACTTCTTGCTACTATCATAGGATCCTCTTCATTCACATTTCCAGAAGTTTGAAGGGATGGTTCGAAGGTGGGATTTAGCCACAGTTGAAGAAGCCAGTAAGGTCCGGCTAAAAGGAGGTTACTACCAGCTTCATATTCTTTAAGCTTGGTTACAGCAACGCCTAAACTTTCATACAAACTTACTAGTAATAATTCACTAAGGCAAACCTTTCGACCAGAATGTAGTTGGTAGCCAAAGTTAAAAATCTTCTAGCTACTTGGAGAGATTTGCAACAGAAAACAAATTTGGACAACCATAAAACTAAGAAATCTATATGCTCTATGTCGGAAACATCTTCGCCGTCCGTATGATAGAAATTCATATAGGCATTAAAGGAGGCAGTTTTGGTATTGAAATCTATTGTGTTGTCAGATTGGAGAAAAGGGTCAAATATTTCTCCACTAGGAGAAAGTCCTGTAATGGCTGCTACATCGAACAATGTAGTTATCATCCCACAAGGAAGATGGAAAGTGTTATAAGTGGTGTCCCGAAAATAGTGAGACGCAAGAAGTAAAGGTTGGCAATAGCTAAAACCTAATTTCGACATCTGGATCAGGTCAAAAATGCCTAAATCTTTCCAAAATTGGCTTTTCTTTTTCTCTACTTTTCCTAGCCAGTTCAAATAAGACTTGTCCAAAGTGGGGCAAGATTGGAAGGGTCTGAAATTCTCAGTAATATAGTTCATTTGGAAAGGTTCCCTATTTATTTCAGGACTTTCTGTGGATATATTTTTAGGGGATTTGGAAGAATCATCAGAAGTGTTTCCCTTATTAACTATGGGTTTAACAACATGATAGGTTGGAAAAAAGTTTTTGCACTCTTCCAGATGTTCAGTGGAACCTAAAGGACCTAGGAATCCTAAGGTTTTACCAGATAATGAAGAAGAAATTAATACCTGGGAAGCAAAAATGGCTTTTTGTTCTTTGGACAGCTTCGGAGGTGTGCTAAATTCCTTATTCTCATGCGTGATTATTTTGCTAGTTGGAATGGATTGAGAAGATGAATCAGTGGAAGCTCCAGAATTTTTGATTTTGATTTTCATTAATTGTTTATCAGAGGCCATTGTTGAGATTCTTTAGGTCTTTCTGGAGATTTTCTGAGTTTTTTAGAAAGGAAAAGGTTTCACGGAGACTGAAAGGATTTTTGCTAAGAGAAGTTTGTAAAAGTAAGAGAGAGGAAGGAGAAAAACCTGTTTTATAGTGAAGAGTGATTGTCCATCAAGGGACACGTGTTCGCATCCTGAAGGAGAATGTGAGAAGTTTGTCAAGTCACCTGACATCGGGAATAGTTATTCATCATTATAACTGCTGCATGCACGTCTTGAAACGACGTTTTTGAAGAGATGTCATGATGATATCATTGAAATACGAAAAGGTTCTCTTTGCTGGTCGAAATAACATAAATCACAAGAAATGCCTATTTCTGCACATATTTGAAACAAACATTTTTTGGGGGCAATTTGTTAGCTGGGAATTTCGACCAGGTTAATAAAGGAGCTTTTACATTTTAAAATTTCCATAAGATGGCTGAAAAAAGAGCCTTTTGTCGAAATATATTACTAGATCTGCGTCGAAGATAGTTTGAAAAGACAAGTTGTTTATTTGGTCAAGAGGGCGCATCTTCTACGGCTACGTAAGAAAATCATTACTGAAGGTTTGAACGGGATTATTTGAAATTCGAAAATGGTTTCTTTGGATAAGAAGGACGCGTGGAAGCCTTAGAGTGTCGAAAGACATGCAAGAAAGCAACGTGGCCTTTTCTTAGAATAGTACCGTTATGGTTAGGACATTATAAATAGCTCCTTAGTGTTAAGGAAAAAGGAGGTCAGAATTCGTACAAAGTTACTCACAAAAATACTCAAGTACCAAGTCAAAGAGAAAGAGTTTCGTTGAGAATGTATGTATGACCTCACAATTTTATCTTTGAAATTGCACTTATCAACATAATTTTCTTTCAAACCATTCTTTTACATATTCTTGCAGTTGTTCTTAAAATTCTTTATGTTCTGTCGAATTGTTTTACTTTCCTGCAAAGCTTTATAGATCCAATTCCTTTTTTAAAGGCTTTTTTCTTTATAATCAAGTCACTTAATTCCAGTATTAAGTTTTTTTTATTGTCAAATATTTACATTCAAACCTTTTTCGTTTAATTAAGACGCTTCGTCTAAACCTTTACATTTGAATTTAATTTCAGAAGTCTTGCATTCCAAGCCTTTACACAAACACATGCACAAGTATCACATCATATTTTACATAAGCCCTCAAGAAAGTGTTACAATTAACGTTAAGACAGTGTCCTAGGATCAATCTAGTCGATCCTGCAAGTAACCATACATATCAAATCTGTCTGGAAGACTAGCGGTTGTTTCGTCAGAAATCACTGCGAACAGTGTGTTGATACCAAGATAAAAGAAGATCAAAGTAGATGTAGAGATATATGGCTACACTGATTCAGATTTCAGTGGAGATCAAGACGAGAAGAAGAGTATCACAGACTACATATTAATGGTAGAAGACGTTCTAATCACTTAGAGCTCAAGGAAGTAAATCATTGTGGTTTTGTCATCATGTGAAGTTGAGTACGTGGTTGCATCATATGCAGTATGTCAAGCAGTACAGATAGAGATGCTGCTAGAAGAATTCAAGATCATGGAACCTAAGAAAATAAAGTTGTTTGTAGATAACAAGTCAACTATCGACCTAGCCAATCATCCTATGTGTCATGGTCGAATTAAACACATGGAGAGGAGATATCATTTTCTTATAGATCAAGTAAATAAACAGATGCTTAAAATTGAATATTGCAAGACAGAATGACAACTAGCTGATATACTCACCAAACTCTTAAAGAAAATTAGGTCCGATGAATTGAAGAAAAGCATTAGAATAGAAGTTTCAAAAATATGAATTAGGTGGTGTGTTAAAAGTTATAATTTATTATTTTGTAAAAAAGATTGTATTCGATAGATATGTATTCGACCAATAATAAAAATCTGTTATATTTGACGGAGTTGAATACAATAACCAAAATATAATTTTATATGTTTTATGTACGTGTCTTGATCGCCATATAATTTTAGACAGTTAAGATTTTAATAGTTTCACAAATTTCAAAATATAATTTTTCTAATTCTCTCCTTTCTCTCTTTGATCTTCTTTCTCATATTTTTGAAAATTCAATAGTTTTTTTTTTCTTTGAAAAAATGGTTAGTGTTTTGTTAAAGACGAAGAAAGAAGAATAAAAACTAATGATAAATAAATAATCATAAGAAGAATGGAGACCCAAAAACACACAAAAGCAAGCGGTGAAGGACACTTCCCTACACATTCTATAACCACGTGTCTTTCTTTTCCCACACATAAAGTTATAAAATAACATGCTTTTGTTTGACCTCAACTTCTAACTTAGCAAGACAAAGTTATCCATCAAACAAATATCATGAATACCATGAATGCACATGCTAACTTGCATAAGAGAAAATCTTCCTTGATTGCTGATGGCACGAACCATGCTGCTTTTAAGGTACGTGTACAATTTTTATGCTATGCTTCAATGGAGAAAATTTTGAAGCAAATTCTAACTCATTTCTTTGTATATTACAAGACATCAAGGAAGGAAACCTATGTAGACTCTCTTGAAAGAAAGGATGATGCTATCGCTGATAACGACAACAATGAAGAAAAAGCCGGAGAAGAAGATGACGCTTCTGATGAAAAGAATAAGCCTTCTACTCGATGTTTCAGCCATGGATGCCATTTAATGGAAGGAGAAATGAATCATGGAATGGAAGACTATGTTTTTGCTCAACACAAAAAGCTCAATGATTACGATTTAGGATTGTACGCAATATTCGATGGACACTCAGGTCGTGATGTTGCAAAATATTTGCAAAACCATCTATTTGAAAATATACTCAATGAGGTTAGTATATTTCATTCTACACATTATTATTGTTACTCATGCAGAGTTGCACACTGTCATTTGATTTGTTAATCCTGCATGAATAGCCTGATTTCTGGGAAAATCCAGTGCATGCTGTTAAGAAAGCAAGTAAAACTACCGACGAGGAGATACTAGAAAACATAGCTGATTGGCGCGGAGGATCAACCGCGGTGGCAGCAATACTGATTAATGGAGTAAAGCTAATTGTAATCAATGTTGGTGATTCTCGAGCAATATCTTGCAAAAACGGTATTGCGAAACAGCTTACCGTTGATCATGAACCGGAGAAGGAAAAAAATTTGGTTGAGAGAAGAGGAGGATTTGTGTCTAAGAGTCCTGGTATTGTTATCACACCTACATTTTGCTATAGAGTTTTTTAATTATATAGATTACAAGTTTTTGTTCCGGTTTTGTTAGGGAATGTTGCAAGAGTGGATGGAGAGTTAGCAATGACAAGAGCATTTGGAGATGGAAAACTGAAAGAGCATATCACTGCAGAACCAGATGTGATGATTAAGAAGATTGATGATGACACTGAATTCATCATTTTGGCAAGTGATGGTTTGTGGAAGGTATAGAAGGAAAGTAATGACAATAAATTAAAGATGAATAATTTGGAATGAAATCTTTAATTACTTGCTATGTTATTGTAGGTGATGACAAATCAAGAGGCTTGTGATTGTATTAAGGATGTTGATGATGCTCAAAAAGCAGCTAAAAAGTTAGTGAAAGAAGCAAAATCCATGGGAAGCTATGATGATATTTCATGCATAGTTGTTATGTTCTAGATTACTTTCTCAGCATATTTGTCTATGTCTTCTGTGTATATTATCATTAAAATATAATGTAATTTTCATATACCAATTGCAAACTTATTTGGATCCATCTATCAATTCTCATTTATATCGTCTCATTCTCAAAACTAAATATGAATACAAATATCATACTACAAAATTGAGAATAAGTGTATTTTTTATGTGAATTTCAACTTCAATATGAAGTTTGATCCATCATTTTGGGTGTATACAATCTGAAGTTACATTAAAAGTACTAAGCTTATATTGAAGTTGATTTTAAAATCAACTCAAAGCTCACATTTGGATCCATTCATTCACGTGTATAGATTTACAATATGAACAGTTCATATTTAAGAGTCATTTCACACATATATAACTGAAGTTTCACAATATAGGAATATGTATTGCAATGGAATTTAGGGTCAACAGCTATAGTTTCGTGTTCTGCGATGCACGGTTTAATAATATGAGGCCCATTTATCCAGCTGGTTCTAATAAGTCTAAGGTGGAAATATTTACATAAAAGGATTTTTAGGTATTCAATTTTCAATCTTCACATCCAATTTAGTTATCTTTAACTATCTTTAAGTTTTAGATTGATTTGGGTGTTGGAGTGTTAATTATGCAGATATTCCTTTCTGAATTGTCGTATTAGAGATTTATAAAGCCGATTCAAGATCGACACAGATCAGTAATGTTGATTCAAGATTAATGCTTTCGGTTCAAGAAGCATTGTGATTGCAACCTTCAATCTATGGTATCACCTAACGGAATCACTCACGATGTTTCGGTCAATTGAGTTTTCACAATCTCTTACATTTCTGGTTCCAAATTGAGTTTTCACAATCTCTTACATTTCTGGTTCCGCAATGAAACATTAGCGTCGTCAGTGGGAAAGATTTTGGATTCTTATGATTTCTACGAAGTCAAGTTTGATTCTCATATCTGAATCTGAAACACCTTATGCGAACAAATCGAGATTCCCCGAAGTCGATACCTTGATTTTGCGGCGGTGAAGTTCGCCAAATTCGAATCCAATTCTAGTTGACTGCTCATCTCAACATCAATGATCCGCCAAGAAATGACGTCAGCAAACAGCCTTAGATCGCCAATTCTACGACATTCCAGGCGACCATAAGTCTCGACCCTGAACCGTCGGCAAAATCGGTTGGTAAACTTCCTCAGATTTAGATTCAGATTCAGGAGGGAAAACAATCAATCGAGCAGTATTCTGGGACCTTTTCCACTCGAATGGTCTTGTATTCGGTCCACGTCATCATCGTAAGAGCCTCACACTGGGTGTTTCGTCAGTGTAACGACCAAAGCCCGGTCCAGACGATCACCAGAGGTCCGAGACTACGAAGTGATAAGAGAGTTGCGAGATGAGGGACATTTTGAGACGTGAGGTACTCAAGGGATCAGAAGATCGTCCAGGTATCCAGTCGATGGAGTAAGCAAGGGCCATATGGCTCTCCATCACCTGGGAAAGATACCAACGCCTTGACCTTATTCCCAAGAGAAACTAGGAGGACATATGGAGTATAAGTCAAAAAGAATGAGGACTCATATATGACGAGACATGTCAGGTATAACTTCCACGAGGTTCTGCATGATATGAATCGTGGAAGGAATTGAAGAGCTACCTATCGCCACAAATGCCAATTATAATTTTCTCAGCAACCGATCAGATAACTGACCATCCAAGACATCCTTGAAGAAGATTTGATTTCAAAGATGTAAGTCCAATTCGACCCCGAGAAACAGATTCAAATGCATCTATTTGTCATAGGATATCTCCCAAGTCTATGATCCAGCCCACTAGAGCAGACGAGCCTTAAGCTACCCTGATAACATATTCGAAGGAGAACGATTGGTATATGTTGCAATTATTTTTTAAATCAGAGTCGCCGCCCTTAATTTTTATTCTATGGAAGGAAATATAATGGAATAACTCTAAAAATTCAGAGATTCTAGATTGTTGACTCGGTTCTAGGTGAAGGGAAGGTGTTAGGCACCCCTCGTCTACCGTGTTCACAAGATACTAGGGTTAAAAGCGCAATTTTTTAGGAAATATGGTTTTAATGCTTTATTAGGAGAAAAAGGTTTTAATTTCAATTAAGGAGAACTCACGACGATTTTTGATCGTATGTCTACGTATTCTCTTAGGAGGAATCATAGTCTCATTTCGTAGTACGCAATTAATTTGTGTTTTTTTATGGACTACGAAGATATTTGAATTTCCCGCATACTTAGTGTAGATGTGTGAATAGCGGAGATATTTAGACAAAGCGCACAATTAATTAAAATATGCTTCATACTCTTTTTAGAAAATTAATTGTTGAATTAATTTATTTATGAAAATGTTTGGTGTTGGTTAAATATGTTTTAATATATTAATTATTAAAAAAATTTATTTAAATACATGATAAAAAATTGGATTTAATGCAATAAATTTAAATGGATTTAAATAATTTATATGACAATAATGATAATAATGAAAGTATTGTTAAATATATTAAATAGATAAAATAAAAACATATAATAATTATTATAATTAAAATAAAATATAAAATTATAAAAATGATAAAATAAATAAAAAATTTGGAAAAAAAATGTAAGGGGGGTAAAATATAAAAGGGTAGTAAAAAGGTAGGGTGTTAATAGAAAATATTGAATTCAGGCCCAAAGGCTTAGGGGTGTATTTCTATAAGACTTTAGTAAAAATTGGGGGTTTGTTGGAATCAGGGTGTTGGGCTTAAGGGCAAAGGCCCAATGGTTGTTATAGGAGGCGTTGGGGGTACACTTATTTGAAGGTAGAGCAAAATAGGAGGTGAATAAAATAATAGGGCCCCGGTCCATATTTTGGACTGGGTCCAATAAACTGGGAGTGCAGAAACAAACATGTTAGCAAAAATAATGAAAAGGAGGTGTGATTAGTATTGGGCTAGGTCCAAAATATTAGAAGCCCGTTTGTACAATTATATAGGATGTACGGTAAGGTCATGGATACGCGTGTTTAGGATCGTATGATCTGGATCAGATGATTGTGATTTGAGGATGCATGGTAATATTATGGGGCGGTGTGTATATGATTATATGACATAATATAATTTCTTTTTACAAAAACAAAGATTCATTTTATTGTCTTTCTTTCTCTCTCAACCTCGTTTCTCTCTTCTCTTAACCCTCGCCTCTCATCTCTCCTCTCAGCCTAAACAGAAACCTTAGGTGGCCCTAAACAGCGGTGTGAATCAACAACCAACAATAACATACATCCCCAACCTTAAGTCCCAAACCTCGTATCCACGAAAAACACAAAAATAACGTGATCTAAAGCTAAGTTTGGGTTATCTTTGTTCGTATTGTTTTTTGAATCATCTCTTTCTCCTTATGTGGATCGCTAATCCTTCTGGTTTTCGCAGGTTTCAAAAGATGATGGTGATGGAGGTGAAGGAAGTCTAGGCGATGACGGCTCCAATGGATTTAGGGCTTCGGATCTCGAAACCCAAATCCCAAATGAGGATACGAACGACAAGGCGACCCTCTCTCTGTATTTTTTTCTTTTACTGCAATAATTTTCTTCTGTAATCGTCCCCTTCTCTGTTTCTGTTTTAGGTTTTTATAGGGTTCCCCAATTCGATATTTTAGGAAGAAAATTAAACTGTCTGTAAATTTCAAATTTCAATAATTAAGGTTTGATTTTGATTTAGGGAAATTATTTGATATTGTCTATGAATTGTAAACATTTGTATTAGTTTCTGTTTTTGTCTGAAAGTCAATTCTGTATATGCGTTGATTCGATTCTGAAATAGCATGTTTATGTAATGTCTGATATTGATTACGAGTTAATTTATTTTAAAAATGTACTTGGACTGTAACTGTTTCCGTAACTGTACTTGTTATTGTATCAAAAACATGTGTTAATCCCTGGTTGATTCAAACAATAGCTGTTTGAGGTTTTGGGCCACACATTCCTTTGATTCGGGCCTGTGATATATTTGGACGGTGCCTATTTTTATTTTGGTTTCTCATCAAAACATTTTTTTAATTGAACTGGGTTTGGTCTTTGTAATGGATTTGGGCTGAGAGTTATGTGTTTTAAGAAGGCCCAACATCTTCTCAATCAACAAACAAAACAAAGTTTAGTTTTATTAAGTTAATAACATAATTATAAAATAATTAGAAAAAATAACAATTTTGATGTTGATGATAATCAAAATAAAATAATTCTCAAAACAAAACAAAAATTAAATAGGCCACTGCTTTTCAATCACTGGGCCTAATTTGGCTTTTGTTTATTTGAAACAACAGCATAAGAAATCCAAATGAGCCTAAGTAAAAGGGTTATTGGTAGCCCTTTTTCTATCCAATGTTTTCAAAAAAACATTATAAAGGTATTGGAAAGGGTTTTAAGCATCACTTAAATAAAACCTTAATTAGCAGAAAACAATTCAAACCAGGAAATGGGCCAAACAAAATCAGAAAAAGCTCTTTTTATTAATTACCTCTTCTTTAGTTAAATACAAAACAAATAAAGTTTAAAAGTTCTAATAATAATTTTTTTGATAATGATGATAATAATTTTATATTTTCAAATTAGAACAAATCTCAACAAAAATTGACCGGGCCGGGCCACAGTATTTAACCTTATTGGGTTTTAACAAATAAAATGAATTTCTTTAAACACCCTCTTTAAAAGAAAAGAACCTTATTGGGCCTTAATACAATGATTTGCGCATACTTCTTTTTAAACAAAGACTCTCTCTTGACATGGACTTTTAACTTAAAACCTTAATGGGTCATCAGATATTGATGGTCCATTTTAAATCCATATACCCCTTTTCATGTTTTACCCTCCTTAGAAACAAGAATTAAATAATGCGACCTTTTTTTAAAAAGAGAACTAAATATAAATATAAGGGTAAGGCAAATTTAGGGTATGCCAGTTTCCCTTATTTAATCATCTTTCGATTGAACAATGCGAGAATAAGCAGGTCTCGCACGTCTTGATCAAAATTTTATTAGATATTGGAAGACCCCAAAATTTGTGTGAAAGATTATAAGGATACGTTGTACAACATTCCTACAGGTATGAAGAGCAATCACAGACGGTGATGTATCATCTAATATGCATTTGAACCCAAGTTGATTTGACTTAGACATGACGATGCGGAGTCTTGCCAGTATTTAAGAAGAGATCGTTTGTATATCTACTGTTGCTTGGGAGGTAAATGATGGATGTTTGAACATTTAACTTGACTAATGCTTGGAGACTAATATAGAAAGTTTTGGTTTTATTTGAGCTTGTTTATTCATCTTAACCTAGGGGAAGGATAAAACAAAGTTTGATAACACATTGTCGCATGGAGACTGATGCAATGGGTTAAATCGAGGAAAAAACTTGATAGTGACATTCTTGCCTGAAGACTGATACAATGGGCTAAATCGAGGTAAAAACTTGATAATGACATTGCTTCCTGGAGACTGATGCAATGGATTTTACAGAAAAAATATGACAATAACATTTATGTACAGAGACTGAGGCAATGGAAAAGGTTTGATGATGACATTGCTACATAGAGACTGACGCAATGAGCTAGATCATGAAGAAAGAACATACTGCTGCATAGAGACTGACACAACGGGTTCGAGTTTGATAATAACATTGTTGGATGGAGACTGACGCAATGGATCGAGTGGAAGATTTCGTAAATTGCTGCATGGAGCCTGACACAATGAGATATATTCGCAAATAGGGAAACAAATTACTGCGTGGAGACTGACACAATAAGTTAAATATGGAGAACTTCACACATTGTGGCATAGAGACTGACACAACGGATGGAAGTGCTGACTTTGCAACATTGTTGCCTGGAGACTGACACAGTGAGCTAGAATATATTGTTGCCTGGAGACTGACACAAAAATTTAAATATAGAAAATTTCAAACATTGTTGCATAAAGACTGACACAATGGGTAGAATTGTTGATTTCACAACATTGCTGCCTAGGGTCTGACACAATTAGCTAGACCGCAAAGGAAAGTATATTGATGCATGGAGACTGACGCAATATGTGACACCCCAAATAATCCGATTATTAAATAATTAGAATTTTTAATTATTAATTGGAAATTTAATTATTGGTATTTTTGGATTATTGGAATTAATTTAATTAATTAAAGGAAAGAAGTATTGGTGGTGGGAAGAGTGATTAGAGGGTGTGAGAGGTAAAATACTCTACTCTTACTAATTACTAATTTAATTATTTTATTGGAATAATAAAAGGAGTATTAAAAGGAAAAAGAAGAGAAAGAGAGTTATTTTGGAATATTCATCATACGTGCATTTGAGAAGAGGAAAAAGAAGGAGAAAACCGGAAGCGTCAGAATTCGAAGAACCCACAAGGTAAGGGGTGATTTCGATTAGTTAATTTGTATTATCAGTTTAGATATTCAATAGTATGGATCATAGTATGTTAGGGAATCCCGGTTTGTAATTCTAGGGTGTCATACGGTGGGAGAACTGACTTGAGGTTTTGCGTTTGTTTTCGCAAATGTTTCGGTTGAGCAAGAGTCGCCACCGACTTTTTATTTTATCCTAAGGAAAGGTTAAAAATCACAGCAAAAACCTTTGAGATGTTTTCTTGGGTTCGGGGAGTAGATTATAGAAAGGGAAGGTATTAGCACCCTTTCTATCCATGGTTATCCATGGGCTCTTAGTTACTTGCTTAGATCACTTGCCTTTGGTTTTCAATTGTTTGAAATGGTGCTTTCAATTGTTTGAAATGGTGCTTTGTGTGTGGGTTTGAAAAAGTTTTGAAAAGAGGCCAATTTGGTGGCAACCTTTGTAATGATCCATGTTTGAATGTATACAAAGGTGTACTTATCTTTTGAAAAGTTTTCAATGTTTTTGAAAGTTGTTTTGAAAGTGTGTTGTGATATGTGGTTTAGAAAAAAATAGGCAAGTGTTTTTGTTTTGCAAGTTGGCAAGTAACCAAGAGCTATCTACCCTAAATTTCTCAAAGATCATTCCTATGTTTTAACCCTTTTAACAATTTTGTTCCACCATTGTATTTGGTGGACCATCTTGTGTTAGGATGTTAACGGGACGGGCGCGGGTCATCGTTTTAGACCATGATTGCAATGGTGTCAAGTGTCTTTGGCAACTTTTTCCTTTAAGGGACTTGATCATTTGTTTAGGCAATTTTCGAAAGCGTCATCGAGGGACTATGATCAATTGAATTGTTTTGTTTTGCCAAAGAAACTCAACATGCAACATGGCCCATTATTGAAGGCAACAAGTGGAGTAACCCTAGGGGTGCAAGTGTGATTGGTGTTGTCCATTTTCATGCTTTTTGTCTTTGAATTAGGTCAAGCTATTTGTTATTTTTGATTTGCATACAAACCCTAAGTCTATCATGGCATATTTAGAAAGCTTTAAAGTGCGGAATTTAAAGTCCTAAATTATTACAACACAATTATGGGATGGGGGGTACAAATGTTCGAATGGGGATATTTAGCAAGAAATTAAAATCTAAGCTATTACATCCAAATTGAAAATACAAAGATTAATTGTACAATAATTAAATAAAATACAATAAATATGCAAGATGCAAAAAATGATTTTTTATATGTATGTAAAAAAAGTATTTTTCGTGTGACAAATAAACAAAAATAAAAAGTTAATTTTTGGGTATTTTTCATGTTTAGGGCAAAACCCTAATTTTGCAAATAAAAGGTATTTATTATTTAATATATACAATGTTTATTAATTATATACAAAAAATAAATAAAAAGGAAGTATATTGTAAAAAAGTGATTTTTGAGGTTAAATATTAATAAAAATAAAAATGTATTATTTTGTATTTTTATCCTAAATATTCTAATAAATATATAAGTATTTATATTATGTATGAAATATATTAAACATATACAAAAAATAAAAATATTTATTAATTACAAAAAAAAGTATATTTTTTTAGAAAATGTTTTCAAAAGATAAAATAAAATAAAATCAGAAAATAAAATGTATTTGTATTATTTTTAGTATTTTAAATAAGAGTATATATATATATATATGTTTATTTACATACACCTATCAAATAAAACAAATAAATCCCTAATAAATACAAAAAAAGGTGAAAAATATTTTTTAATGTTTTTTATATTTTAACAAAAAATAACAAGTCAGGAACAAAAAGAAAAAGTAAAAAATGATTAAAAAATTACACAATGGGCCAAGGGGGTGTATGTGTGAAAAAGTGGTGTAAACAGAAAAACAAAACAGGCCCAGCCCAAAGGTGGTTGTCTTCAACCTCCAGCAACTTTGAAACAAAGAAAACACACGTTTTCTTCCTTTCCTGCTATCTCTTGATTCTTTGACTTTTAACAAAAACTCACAACACAAACATTCTAGAGCATCATGTCACGAGTTCATACATATAAAAAACTTGATCTAACTCTCAGAAATGAGAGAGAATTTCTTCTCCCCCAATTTCTGACCTAAGTTTTTGTCAATGTTCAGGTCCAAAATTCTCTCAGCATACACAATATAAATGAAAAGTAACTATATGGATGGCTTCAGGGCTATGATTAGAATATGCTTTCTTCACAAACTTAAGCTTAACTATGCCTGAATAGAGAGATAGAAGTTCAAAAACTTACCTGTTCAACTTGATTCGTGTATGACAAAGGAGGTACTTTCAATGCAATGTGAGGACTTGTATAGCTTGCTTGAGGTCCAGGGATGCTTCTCCAACCTCTAGCTTGCTTTGGAACTAGCTGAAACGAGCTATGGAAGTTAACCTGCACAACTGAAAAAATGAAAATGATGAACTTGGTTAGAGGTGTTACAGTATGTAGCTAGGGCTTGGGACAGTTTGTATGGATGCTATGAAGTGTGTTTGAAGAGGTTTCAGCCAAAACGCACGATAGGAATGGACTGTGGGATTCAAACTGCAGCCTATGCCCTGTTTTGCCACAAAACTGTGTTTTTCTGTATATGGAGGTTTGAGAGATGGTTTGATCGTGTTTCAGACTTGGTTTGATGTTTGGAAAATGCTCATGAAGTTTGTTTAGGCTTGTCTTGACAGGAATGTGAGTTGTGATTAGTTTTGCCAAGTTTCTTTTATCTTAAGTCAAAAATGCCAAGTTCTGTTACAGGCTAATCTAGGCCCCTCAAATGTGCTACAAAATTTTCTCTTGATCAGTGGGATATGTCCACACACTTGTGCCTCAGAGATTTTCTTTGTACTTCATAGATTGTAAACTTGACATAAAGTTGATCTTTACAAGAATAGATAAAATGCTTTTTCAAATTATGGCTTAATTCTTCATGTAATGACCAAATGAGCAAAATAATGCTAGAACACAATGGATTGACATTTAATTATTGAGTGTAAATGAGATTGGAGGCCTGTAATCTAGCTTGCACATGCTGATTTCAAAAATGCCCAAGTTGTGAACATGCATTTGACCATGAATCAAAGTGACTTTTGCCCATATTGACAAATTCGATTCTCCCTAACCACAAGGGTGTTTGAGAAGTTCTTGGACAATTTGGAAAGCTTGGAATGTGTAATACAATCCATATTTGTAATGAAAGTTGAAATTCCAAGTGGAAGCATGTGAAAAGTGGCCATGAAGTTGGGCAAAAATCCTGCCTAAAATAGGTCAAAAAATTTCTATGTTAAGAATGTTTTGCACCCTTGTTCCAAAAATCATAACTTGAGCTACAAGCTTATTTTGAGGAAACTTTGTGAATCAAAGTTGTGGATTTTGCAATGGACTACAACTTTCATGTTTTGAGTTTTGTTTGAATCCAAATGTATCTTGATGAAAAAATGGGACAAAGTTAGGAAAAAATTAGGAAATTTCATAACTTAGAAAATTTCTAAGTTATGAAATTTCTTCATTTCAAACCCTAATTTGTAATTTTTGGTTTCTTGATGAACAAGTTTCATAATTTGACATATCTTGATGAAAAATGAATCTTGGCACTTGATTTTGACCAAAAAGTCAAAGTTTGACTTTTCAGTATACAGTCAAATTTGGATCAGTTGACTGGAAAATTCATCTGTCAATCTTGTGCATTTGGGATCTTTTGAACTTGTTGAACATGTCAAGACAATGCCATTGAGTCCTTGAGTCCATATGTGAGCTTGGTTTTCCATTGGCTAGGTCAAACAGTCAAAAATTGCCTTTGTGCAGTCAAAACCCTAAAAATGACCATTTTGCCCTTTTGGTGATCTGATCAAATTTCTTGTGGAATTGTGATCCAAACTTGACCAAATGGTTCATATGAGTTCATAATATTGATGTGGGTCCAAAATCATGAGGTTTGACTGTCAATTGACCACAGTTGACTTTTTCCCTAATACAGCTGATTTCTAGGTCAACTGTCCAATTGACTGGGCAAAGATTGGAATCAAGACTTGAAACTTGGTATGGATAAACTTGTGAGTCCAACATGAAGCATGAAAGTCACTTTGGGCCTTTTAGTTCAAAACATCTTTGTGCAAACTCAAACCCTAATTTGGGTCAACAGTGCAAGGAAGAGTCTTGAGCAGAGCAAACCCTAACTGGATCTTGAGCTCCAAGGGTCTTGTGGTGAGAAAATATTGATGAAATGGGAGAGAAAATTTTGGGGTACAACAGTTGCCCCTGTTCAATCTTCTTAGACCTGAGGATGTAGATTGGCTTCCGTGCCTTTCGTGATCCGAAGGTGGAAGATGATTGAACACTAAAGTGCCCAGAAATTTGCACTCGCATAGTGGAGTATCAGCAATGCGATGTCGGGAATGGGCTTATAGATGCCATTTGGAGATAGGATGGATAGGAGGATAGGCTTATAGATGCCATCTGGGGGTGTGACAGAACCTTGTCGGGAATGGGCTTATAGATGCCATTTGGAAGTGTTGACCGCGTAAGAGATTCCTTAGCGAGAACTTGCATGTTTTGAGAAAGAAAGATGGTTTCCTGGCTTGCTACAGGTGTTGATCTTCAGTCTCTTCATGCAGATATGCCCTGGCTAGATACAGGTATCAAATCTATAATCCAACGCTCACAGATATGCCCTGGCTAGATACAGGAATCGAATTCGGAACTTCAAAAGGTTGCTTACAGACGTGCCCTGGCTGGATACAGGTATCGAATCTCTAAACTCTTCATGCAGATGTGCCCTGGCTGGATACAGGTATCGAATCTACAATTAATCACTCGCAGATATGCCCTGGCTAGATACAGGTGTCGAATCTGGAAATGGTCGTCTACAGATGTGCCCTGGCTGGATACAGGAATCAGATCTGGAATTTGTCGTCTACAGATGTGCCCTGGCTGGATACATGAATCAGATCTAGAAATGGTCATCTACAGATGTGCTCTGGCTGGATATAGGAATCAGATCTGAAAATGGTCGTCTACAGATATTCCCTTGCTGGATACAGGAATCGAATCTGGAATTTGACAGTTGATAGTAATCATCTTTGGATTGACCTTTTCTTGAAAAGGCAAAACATCAGTTGTATGCAATGTCATGATGTATGAAATGCATGATGTCATGATGCTCAAAATGAGATAGTGTTGTATGCACTTTATCATGTATGCAAACAGGATGTATGAAATGTGAAGTGTCTATGAATGTAATTTCGTCTAGGAAAATAAATCCTTGACGAGTGCCGGGAGTTTATGGAATCCTGGGCTGATGTTGAAGAGTGGAGTTCTTCGTTTCCGCTGGGGATGATGGTTGCAAGAATAAACCAGTAGTAGAAGATGACTCCGTTGGGGAATAAACTTGTTGGAGAGATTACTCTGCGGGGAATTACTCTGTGGGAAGAGATACTTCACTGAGGCTTTGATGAGAGCTCCACTGGGGATCCCATTGATAAGTTATGTTGGGGAATTTGATGAGCTCTGCTGGGGATAGGAAGAACTTCGCCGAGGACGATCTTTCCGTAGTAATTAGCTGAGGATAACCCAGTTATACTCTGGTGGGGAAATAACCTTTGAATAAAGTCGTGGAGAGACGTATGTACTCTGCAGGTGATAAGCTTCCAGAATCTACTGGGGATATGGATTCCACTGGGGTATCTGTATTCCGCCGGGGAACAATCTTATATTAAGACTGCCGGGGATGCTTGCTGAGGAATGTCTATATTCCGCTGGGGAATGTTGAGATCTTCTGGGGATACCCAACTTCCTTAAGGCTGACAGTAGACTAACTCTGCTTTGGGGAGAGTATCGCTGACTTGCTAGGGGAATATTGTGCCTTTTTAGGGCTGATGGGAAAACAACTCTGCTTGAGGAGAGTATTGCTGAAATCTGGTCCTACTCTGTGGGGAGTTGAGGTAACTTGGTTTCATTCTTCAGCCGAACTTACCTTGGTGCCTCGGTGGGCAGAGCAACTAGATTGCTTTGGACAAATCATTATTGCCCCTGTTTCTGATGTCAATCTGTAATTAGTCTTTTGTTTCACATGCAAATATTCATGATTAGCAATTAATGTCAAATGCATATATCAAAATTGAACATTGGACGTTCTTTGCAAAACAAAACAGAAAAAGGAAAAAACGATGGGTAATTCGTCTGAAAAATTGAACTTGTATTGATTTTGAAATTTTCCTGTAAATAGGCGTTTTATGTACAGGAGGCTGACGTCCTAGTAAGAGAACGCCGCCGAGCAAAATAGAGTTTACAATTTTGTGAAAAGGAAACAAAACAGCTATGTGAAAAATAATCCCACTGGGTTCCAACTCTGCTATCGCCTTTATGTCTTCAAGCGTCTCATCACTTTTCTGCTTAGTTGAAGATGAAGCTGATTGATTGGAATCATCTGAGCCCGATAGTTGGTGCCGAATTCTGGATGCAAGGTGATCCAATGAGACATAGTATTACGCTTTACCCCTAACTTTTTCCTGGACCGCCCTTTCGGGTTTTCAGTCCACCGGGATACCCATTTTTGCCCAAGCCGCCTTTTCAGGTTTTCGACTTGCCGGGTGTACAAATTTTTTTTATTTCGTCCCTTATTTTTGCCCGAACCCTTTTGGTTCGCCGGGAAGCCCTTATTTTTGCCTAGGCCAGTCGACCTAGCGGGTCTTTAATTCATGCGTAGTATCTTTTTACTATGTCTGCATTGGCGGGGTGAGGAAGATCGTCACCATCCATGGTGGTTAGAATCATAGCTCCTCCTGAGAAGATATGTTTAACCACAAATGGTCCTTCGTATGTAGGGGTCCATTTTCCCCTGGGATCACTTTGAGGAAGAATGATGCGCTTGATTACCAGGTCTCCGACTTGGTACCCTTGTCGTCTGACCTTCTTTTTAAATGCCCTGATCATCCGTTTTTGGTACGTCTGACCATGACAAATAGCAGTGAGTCTCTTTTCGTCAATTAGGTTTAATTGATCGAGCCGAGTCTGGATCCAGTCATCTTCGCTCAAACCCGCATCCTTCATTATCTGGAGAGAGGGTATCTGGACTTCAATAGGCAAGACTGCCTCCATGCCATAGACCAAGGAAAAGGGAGTTGCCCATGTTGACGTCCGTGCTGAGGTACGGTACCCATGAAGAGCAGACGGTAACATTTCGTGCCAATCTTTGTAGGTCACCGTCATCTTCTGCACAATCTTCTTGATGTTCTTATTCGCCGCTTCTATAGCCCCATTCATCTTCGGTCGGTAGGGAGAAGAGTTGTGGTGCTGTATCTTGAATTGCTCGCAGAGCTCAGTGATCATCTTGTTGTTAAGATTGGTACCATTATCCGTAATGATCCTCTCAGGTACACTGTATCGACAGATCAGGTTGTGCCGAATGAAACGTGCCACGACGTTCTTGGTTACGGTAGCATAGGAAGCTGCCTCGACCCACTTTGTGAAGTAATCAATCACTACTAAGATGAAGCGATGCCCGTTGGATGCCGTAGGTCTGATTTCGCCGATCATATCAATGCCCCACATTGCAAAAGGCCAAGGTGCTGTCAAGATGTTCAGAGGTACCGGAGGAATGTGCACCTTATCAGCATAGATCTGGCATTTATGACAAGTTCGCGAATGCTGATAACAGTCGGCTTCCATTGTGGACCAGAAATATCCTGCCCGAAGGATTTTCTTTGCCATGGTATGTCCACTGGAATGTGTTCCAAAGGTACCTTCATGTAGCTCCGCCATGATCTTTTCTGCTTCAGTCTTATCCATACAACGCAGTAAGGTCGAATCATGGTTTCGCTTATAGAGAATGCCATTGTTGAGGAAGAACTTTGCCGCAAACCTTCTCAGTAACTTCTTGTCATTAACAGATGCGCCTTCAGGGTATTCTTGAGCTTCAAGGTACCTCTTCACTTCATGATACCAGGGTTTTTCTGTTACCTCTTCGGTCTTGAGATCGCAGCAATATGCAGGTTCGTCCAACTTCCAAATAATGATCTGGGGAGCCTCGTTGTCCCATTTGACTTTGAACATAGAAGACATCATAGACAACGCGTCTGCTAACTGATTCTCCTCTCTTGGGAAGTGTTCAAAAGTTATCTCTTCGAAGTGGGGAAGCAATGTCAGCACATACTCCTTGTAAGGAATAAGATTTGGGTGTTCCGTATCCCACTCGCCTTTGATCTGATTGATCACGAGAGCGGAATCTCCGAAGACACTCAGAAACTTGATCCTTAAGTCAATTGCAGCTTAAAGACCCATGATACATGCCTCATACTCTGCCATGTTGTTGGTGCAGTTGAAACATAGTCGGGCAGTGAGTGGAGTATGAGTGCCTTTAGGGGATATGATCACAGCGCCGATACCATTACCCAAAGCGTTCGAGGCACCGTCAAAGTGCATAGACCATCGGGATCCTTCCTCAGGTCCTTCATCCGGTCCAGATACTTCACAATCAGTTACTACCATGATATCCTCGTCTGGAAATTCAAAGTTCATCGACTGGTAATCGTCCACTGCCTGGTGTGCCAAATGGTCTGCCAACACACTTCCTTTGATTGCTTTTTGAGTCATGTATTGGATGTCATATTCCGTCAAGATCATCTGCCATCTTGCTATTCTTCCGGACAAGGAAGGCTTTTCGAATATGTACTTGATTGGATCCATTTTTGAGATCAACAGAGTAGTGTGAGTCAACATGTAATGTCTCAACCGGCGAGCAACCATACCAAAGTGCAGCAAGTTTTCTCGAGCAGTGAGTATCGGGTCTCACAGTCGGTAAAATTTTTGCTAAGGTAATAAATGGCGTGTTCTTTTCGGCCAGACTCGTCATGCTTCCCCAGCACACACCCCACTGAGTTGTCAAGTACTGTCAAGTATAGTATTAGAGGTCTCCCTTCAACCGGTGGAATAAGAATGGGTGGTTCTTGGAGATACTCTTTGATTCTTTTGAAAGCGGCCTGACATTCATCGTTCCAACGTACTACTTGATCTTTCTTCAGCAGCTTGAAGATTGGTTCACAGGTAGCAGTTAGATGCGAGATGAATCGGGCAATGTAGTTCAACCTTCCTAGAAAGCCTCTGACTTCTTTCTCTGTCTTGGGAGTTGGCATCTCTTGTATGGCTTTCACTTTGGCAGGGTCCACTTGAATACCTTTGTCGCTTACGACGAAACCTAGCAATTTTCCAGATCTCACCCCAAAGGTGCACTTGTTTGGGTTCAACCTCAGCTTGTACAACTTCAGACGGTCAAACAACTTCCGTAGATGGTCAAGGTGTTCCTCCTTAATTTGGGACCTTGCAATCATATCGTCGACGTATACTTCTATCTCGTGATGGATCATGTCATGGAACAATGCAACCATGGCACATTGGTAGGTTGCCCCAGCATTTTTTAACCCAAAAGGCATGACCTTGTAGCAAAAGGTGCCCCACTGAGTAACAAAAGTGGTCTTCTCCATGTCTTCAGGAGCCATCTTGATCTGATTATAACCGGAGAAGCCGTCCATGAAGGAGAACACCTTGTGCTGAGCAGTATTGTCAACCAGAACGTCGATATGAGGCATAGGGAAGTCATCCTCAGGGCTCGCCCTGTTCAAATCCCTGTAATCAACACACATTCGGACCTTACCATCCTTTTTCGGCACTGGAACCACGTTGGCAATCCAGTGAGGGTAAGAAGTCACTGCTAGAAACCCGACATCAAATTGTTTCATAACCCCAGCTTTGATTTTCTCGGACATTTCTGGACGCATACGGCGGACCTTCTATTTTACCGGAGGGCATTCTTCCTTGGTAGGCAGGTGATAAACCACAATGTCGGTATCCAACCCAGGCATGTCTTCGTAAGACCAAGCAAAGATTTCCACATAGTCATGCAGCAACTGAATCAACCGTTGTTTCACACTGAGCTCTAAATTGGCACCAATCTTGACTTCCTTTATGTCTGTCTCAGTACCCAGATTTACCGTTTCCACTGGCTCTTCATGTGGCTGAATGGCCCTCTCTTCCTGGAGTAGCAGTCTTACAAGTTCACCAGGCACTTCGCAATCATCTTCACCTTCGTCTTCGGCTAAGTTGATCGGATTTTCGAAGTCATAGCTGGTAGTAGCAGAGTCGTTACCAGTGAGATCCAGAGTGGATTGGAACCTGTATAAGTGAGTGTGTGTAAATATAGCTGTTTTGCAATATATAATAAAGAAAGAAAATGAGCGCAAGATTTTGAAATGCAACAAACGTCCAATGTTTTTATTGATGATATATGAAAATGACACACAAAAGCCCTCACAAATGAAGCCACGGTGCCCCGGGTAGGACACCGAGCCATAAAAGTTCCAACATATTGTTTGTTACAAATTGAAAACAAAAGAGTTCATTACTAAGTGACAAAAGTAATAGGTGTGAAGTCTTTGGCAGTCCAGTTGCTTGGTCCATCATCGGTTGTTGGGTAGATCCAGTTGTCGAATTCAGATTCCTCCACGTCGTCTTCAATAGCATTCACTCCCGGGTTGGTGATGAACACAAGAGGTCTTCCAATTCTTTCCTTACGGATAGCCCTCTGAGCCTCTGCAGTGAAGCCCAAGCCAAACTTGTCAGTCTTTAGAGTGAAATCAGGAAGTCGGCCCCAGTTTGCGCACTCACCCTTCTCAATCATAACCCGGGCATCCTTTAAGGAAGCCATCTTCAAAGGAGGGTCTTCAATCACAGTTTCAGCTGATGCCAGTGTCTGAGGAACTTCTTCAAAGTGCTGGAATGGAGTCTCAATGAATTCCCCATCCATTTCTATGTACCGGAACGAGTTGAGGTGGATGACCATATACTCTTCCTCCCCCTGAACTGTAATAATCTTCCCTCTGACCGGGTACTTAAGCTTCTGATGTAGTGTGGAGGTCACAGCTCCAGCCTTGTGGATCCATGGACGACCCAGCAAACAAGAATAGGATGATCGGATGTCCATCACATAGAAAGTAGAATCAAAGACTTGAGAACCAACCCTGATTGGGATGTCAACTTCCCCATGTACCATCCTTTTCGAACCGTCAAAGGCCCGGACAACAATGTTACTAGGCTTGAGCTCCAAACCCTCACAATCCAACCTGTCTAGGGCCTTCTTGGGTAATACGTTCAATGAAGAACCGATGTCTACCAACACATGGGCAAGAGTAGTGCCACTACATTCAATGGAGACATGCAGGGCGTCGTTATGGTTGTTTCTTTTGGCAGTCAGATCGGCGTCAGAGAAGCCCAAACCATTATCGGCAGTCAAGTTGGCCACACAATCGGTAAATTGATCAGCATATGTTTCTTGTGGCACATGGGCCGTCTTCAGGAAGGAGATCAGAGCCTTGGCGTGGGCCTCTGAACACAACAACAGTGATAACATAGAAATCTTTGATGGGGTGTGCCCCAACTGCTCAATTACGTTGAAATCACTTTTCTTAATGATCTTGAGAATCTCTTCCATCTCTTGTTGGGAAGCTTCAACATTGGTTGTCTTTGGTGCCTCCGTCAGGGCAGGCAAATCAGTAGCAATCCCTTTGCCCCGAGCGTCAGATGACTCGGCAGCAGGGGTAGAAACAGGAACTTGATCAGGAAGGGAAGCAGGCACACTTGCAGGTGTGATGACAAGAGGTTTCTGAATAGCTGGCGGTGCAATATCTGGTGAGAACAGCCTACCACTGCGAGTGACTTTGGCAGGCCCGATGATGTTGCTGACACCGGTACTATTATCAAACTCTTGTTTTATCCCAAGAACATAAACATCTGCCCCATAGTGCCAAGGGACAGCTTTGTCAGACGTATAAGGGAGGGGCCCCGGAACAGTGATGATGATAGGAGAAATCTTCTGAGTGGACATGATTTTGACAGGCTTCTTTGAAGGAGCCTTAAGAGGGTTGTTGAAAATAGTAACAATATATACTTCTTTAGCAGGGACAGCAGGAACAACAATCTTCTCGAACAAGATTTCTTTGCTATCCACCAGGCTTTGGATACCTGATTTCAGCAAAGGACAACCAACAGGTGAAACAACACATAGAAGGCAACCTTTACCACATCCCGGAAATAAATCGGCTAGTAACAGGTTCCTTTTGACGATCAATAACGGAGTAACAATCTCTTCCACGGAGGCTACATACCGGTCTTCTTCCACAACGTTCACTCCATGCTGGGGCATGGGAGCAATCACAACATTGGGCCTTTCGGGCGCCTCAAACTGTATTTCCTTAGCATCAATAAGGTCCTGAACCTTATTCCTCAGAGCCCAACAATCGTCCGTAGTATGCCCCGGGCTATCAGAGTGATAAGCGCAACGGGCGTTGGGGTTGTACTTTGGAGAAGCTGTGTTCACTACCTTCGGAGCTTCTTTGATAGTTACCAGATTGGTTGACAGTAGTTGCGGCAATATCTGAGACAGGGTCATGCTTAGTCGAGTGTACTGCCTTTTGGGTCTCTCACCCCTTGGTTGGTTATACTTCTGAAGAGCAGCAACAGGCTTTGAAATTACCACCGTATTGACAGCTTGGAGGCGTTCCGGTTTAATTTGTCTTCTGGGACCATAGACAGCACTGACTTCCTTCTTGAAGGGCTTCTTTTCAGTACTCGCGGAGGCACCTTTCTGTATATTCCCCGACTTAATACCAGCTTCTATCCTTTCACCAGTCAAGATCAGATCTGTGAACCCAGCAGAAGAATTACCAATCAGGTGGTTGAAGAATGGACCGGACAGGGTCCCTAAGAACATGTCCACAAGCTCACGGTCAGTCAGCGGTGGCTGCACCCTGCCAGCCAGGTCTCTCCACTTTTGCGCATACTCCTTGAATCCTTCGCCTGTCCCCAGTGACATACCCTGGAGTTGGGTACGCGTAGGAGCGAGATCAGAATTGTACTGATACTGTCTATAAAATGCAGTAGCCAAGTCCTCCCAGCTTCGAATACTGGCTCCATCCAGCTGATAGAACCATTCGAGTTGAGCCCCTGAAAGGCTATCCTGAAAGAAATGGATCCATAGGTTCTTGTCTGCAGTGTAAGGTTGGATCTTCCTTACATATGATCTGAGATGCAGCTTAGGGCAGGAAGCCCCGTCGTACTTCGCAAAGGCAGGTGCCTTGAACTTGTGTGGGATCACCACCCCAGAAGATAAACCTAGATCTCTGAAATCCAACCCCGGCACATGTTGAATCTCCATGGCACTTAAACGGTCTTCTAGTTGCTTGTACCTGTCTTCAGAAGGAGGGTACTGCTCATCATTGTAATCTGTCTCGTTGTTAGAGACCACAGGACTAGGAGCCCTTCCCCCTTGGGGATTGTCTTTCTCTGCAGAGGAAGTAGCCTGATCAGCCTCATTCTGCAGTGTATTTCCAAACCTTCGTCCAGTGTTAAACAATGCAGTCTTCTTCTTCTTCTTTTTCTTCTTCTTCAAGAGCAGAGTCTTCAACTCCTGTTGACCTTGGGCCAAGCTCATGACCAGCTCCTGAAACTGGGCGTTCTGGGCCTGGAGGGCCTTGATAGCTTGTTCGGTAGTAGGCTCGGAAGACATGATGATTGAGTGCTGAAATAAACAGCGAAGAAGATTAAGCAACCTGTAGAAGAAGGGTACCTGTTATGCATATGATGAATGATATGCTTATTTATGCAATGCATTCAAGGATTTAGAAAATTCAAAATTGTTTCAAACAAAAAGAACGCACGTCATATTAATAAGAAGAAATTTGTCAGTACATAAATGCCCCATGGGCCAAATATTACAAAAAACTTCTCAAGGTAAAAAGACGTTGCGCATCCTCTTTGGTGCGATGTAGGTGTTGAGGGTCTCTTCCTCGTGGAGTCGGCGGGTAAGCTCCAAAACCTTCTTCTCACTGGCGTAGAAGCTGGCTTCAAAAGTGTTCCGTTCCTCCTTGAGTTGGATCCAACTCTTCTGCATCTCCTCCCATGATGTAGGCATGTCAGGATATAGGATGGTGTAGGGAACCTCTCCTTCCTTAACGGGCTCTTTAATCACAGGGAGAACATGAGGGTAAGGCATCATTAGACTCTGGGCTCGGGTTCGTACCCACTTGAGATAAGGCTCAAGAGGGATGGAGTTCTTGTGCCCCAGTGTCTTGCTGTCTACCTTGTTAGGCATCCTCCAAGCTCTGATGAATCTTTGGCGAAGTCCTTGCGCATCGTTGTCGAAGTCAAAAACTAAGTCAGGAATCAGCATGTCGTGAGGGCCATCCCTCCGTGCATATCCAAATTGCCTCAAAGCTAGGCAAGGGTTATAGGTAATGCCTCCTCTAATGCCAAGTAATGGAACATTAGGGAACTCTCCACAACGATCGACGATGATGACATTTTCTCTGGACCGAGAACACCAATGTACATCAGAGTGAGTGAGGGTCATCAATCGTTGTGACCATCTTAAGCCTTGGTCATTCTTCAAGACAGATTATGGAAGGTGCGAAATAAACCACCTTGCAAGGAGAGGAGTACAACACCTGAGAACACCCATCTTTCTCATTGTTCGTGTGTAAAATGAGTGAAGAATGTCCCCAAGAAATGTTGGTATTGGATTCCGGGATAAGAAGATCTTGACGGCGTTGACATCTACAAGCTGGTCAGGATTTGGGAACAGGACCAACCCATAAATGAGGAGTGCCACAATTTCTTCAAAGGCTTATAGATCCAATGAATTCCAACACTCTTGTTCCTTCTCAAACAAGAATTTTTCCAAGAATCTTTTGACACCACTTCTATTTTCCCAATGCCCCTTGATGTCGGATGGTTGCAAGTGTAGTGCTTGAGCAACATCCTCAGGCTTTGGTTCTTTTTCCGTACTGTTGTAGGGTAGTTGATTAAGAATAGGAATTCTCAGGAGTTGAGAAAATTCCTCCAAAGTGGGCACCAATTGGTAGTCGTGGAAAGTGAAACAGTGGTGAAGGGGGTTAAAGAACTGGAACAACACCTTTACCATGTCCTCTTCAATGCTGGTGTTGACTAGGCTGAGCAGTCTACCATGTCTTTCACTGAAGGGAGAGCTTTCCGGAATTCTTGATGTGAGCTCCTTGAGTTGAGGAGGGATTCTCACAAGGTTGACCTGGATAGTTTTCCTGCGAAGAATTTCCATGACCTACAAAACAAGAACAAAGATGAAGATCCAAACCCTTGAAATGGTTAGTGAATGCATATGATGCTTTATGATGTTCATGATGTATTCACAAACATATGTACAAGCAATTCACACAAAACCCTAGTTTCAGGCTTGCATGGGGTTTCATAGGTAAGTACCCTCTTGAGTGTAGTTGGCTTAAAAACCTGTCCTATAAATAGTAACCGGGTTCTAAGGAGCTCAATATCATTGGATTGTTTTCCATGTTCATTGTTTTGGTTTAGCCACTCAACTAGCGACCAAAATATTCCAAGAAAAAACAATCCTCAATGAGTGTAGTATCGAGTATCTACCAACTTCGGACTGCACCAAAGCCGGTCATCTCACTACCCCTAATGAAAGGCCAAGATGGTCAAGTAAGGTTCTAGGTCATTAGTGCTTAGTGACATCACTCAGCGGCCCCGTACTCTCCTTGATTGAACTCAAGGGTTACCGGTATTCACAAATATGTCACACTAATATAACTATTGCTTCAACCGTGTCGGTATACCCCGCACAGTTTCCACAACGTATTGCTATCTATGAATGTTTCCCCAAATCCGGGTGTAGGATTCCAAGCCCAAACAAAAGAACCAAGATATAAAGCAATCAAAGCAAACAATTAGTCATGCAAGAGGGTGATCTAAGCCTTAAGGTTACTCCACTTTTAAAATTCTCCCCAGCAGAGTCGCCAGTTCTGTGATATGGTGGGAGAACTGACTTGAGGTTTTGCGTTTGTTTTTGCAAATGTTTCGGTTGAGCAAGAGCCGCCACCGACTTTTTATTTTATCCTAAGGAAAGGTTAAAAATCACAGCAAAAACCTTTGAGATGTTTTCTTGGGTTCGGGGAGTAGATTATAGAAAGGGAAGGTATTAGCACCCTTTC
The DNA here is from genome assembly GCA_948472305.1 of Vicia faba. Classification (NCBI taxonomy): domain Eukaryota; kingdom Viridiplantae; phylum Streptophyta; class Magnoliopsida; order Fabales; family Fabaceae; genus Vicia; species Vicia faba. The sequence goes on along the minus strand of OX451741.1, from coordinate 819,903,269 downwards.
TTTCCATGGTTATCCATGGGCTCTTAGTTACTTTCTTAGATCACTTGCCTTTGATTTTCAATTGTTTGAAATGGTGCTTTCAATTGTTTGAAATGGTGCTTTGTGTGTGGGTTTGAAAATGTTTTGAAAAGAGGCCAATGTGGTGGCAACCTTTGTAATGATCCATGTTTGAATGTATACAAAGGTGTACTTATCTTTTGAAAAGTTTTCAATGTTTTTGAAAGTTATTTTGAAAGTGTGTTGTGATGCGTGGTTTTGAAAAAAATAGGCAAGTGGTTTTGTTTTGCAAGTTGGCAAGTAACCAAGAGCTATCTACCCTAAATTTCTCAAAGATCATTCCTATGTTTTAACCCTTTTAACAATTTTGTTCCACCATTGTATTTGGTGGACCATCTTGTGTTAGGATGTTAACGGGACGGGCGCGGGTCATCATTTTAGACCATGATTGCAATGGTGTCAAGTGTCTTTGGCAACTTTTTCCTTTAAGGGACTTGATCATTTGTTTAGGCAATTTTCGAAAGCGTCATCGAGGGACTATGATCAATTGAATTGTTTTGTTTTGCCAAAGAAACTCAACATGCAACATGGCCCATTATTGAAGGCAACAAGTGGAGTAACCCTAGGGGTGCAAGTGTGATTGGTGTTGTCCATTTTCATGCTTTTTGTCTTTGAATTAGGTCAAGCTATTTGTTATTTTTGATTTGCATACAAACCCTAAGTCTATCATGGCATATTTAGAAAGCTTTAAAGTGCGGAATTTAAAGTCCTAAATTATTACAACACAATTATGGGATGGGGGGTACAAATGTTCAAATGGGGATATTTAGTAAGAAATTAAAATCTAAGCTATTACATCCAAATTGAAAATACAAAGATTAATTGTACAATAATTAAATAAAATACAATAAATATGCAAGATGCAAAAAATGATTTTTTATATGTATGTAAAAAAAGTATTTTTCGTGTGACAAATAAACAAAAATAAAAAGTTAATTTTTGGGTATTTTTCATGTTTAGGGCAAAACCCTAATTTTGCAAATAAAAGGTATTTATTATTTAATATATACAATGTTTATTAATTATATACAAAAAATAAATAAAAAGGAAGTATATTGTAAAAAAGTGATTTTTGAGGTTAAATATTAATAAAAATAAAAATGTATTATTTTGTATTTTTATCCTAAATATTCTAATAAATATATAAGTATTTATATTATGTATGAAATATATTAAATATATACAAAAAATAAAAATATTTATTAATTACAAAAAAAAGTATATTTTTTTAGAAAATGTTTTCAAAAGATAAAATAAAATAAAATCAGAAAATAAAATGTATTTGTATTATTTTTAGTATTTTAAATAAGAGTATATATATATATATTTATTTACATACACCTATCAAATAAAACAAATAAATCCCTAATAAATACAAAAAAAGGTGAAAAATATTTTTTAATGTTTTTTATATTTTAACAAAAAATAACAAGTCAGGAACAAAAAAAAAAGTCAAAAATGATTAAAAAATTACACAATGGGCCAAGGGGGTGTATGTGTGAAAAAGTGGTGTAAACAGAAAAACAAAACAGGCCCAGCCCAAAGGTGGTTGTCTTCAACCTCCAGCAACTTTGAAACAAAGAAAACACACGTTTTCTTCCTTTCCTGCTATCTCTTGATTCTTTGACTTTTAACAAAAACTCACAACACAAACATTCTAGAGCATCATGTCACGAGTTCATACATATAAAAAACTTGATCTAACTCTCAGAAATGAGAGAGAATTTCTTCTCCCCCAATTTCTGACCTAAGTTTTTGTCAATGTTCAGGTCCAAAATTCTCTCAGCATACACAATATAAATGAAAAGTAACTATATGGATGGCTTCAGGGCTATGATTAAAATATGCTTTCTTCACAAACTTAAGCTTAACTATGCCTGCATAGAGAGATAGAAGTTCAAAAACTTACCTGTTCAGCTTGATTCGTGTATGACAAAGGAGGTACTTTCAATGCAATGTGAGGACTTGTATAGCTTGCTTAAGGTCCAGGGATGCTTCTCCAACCTCTAGCTTGCTTTGGAACTAGCTGAAACGAGCTATGGAAGTTAACCTGCACAACTGAAAAAATGAAAATGATGAACTTGGTTAGAGGTGTTACAGTATGTAGCTAGGGCTTGGGACAGTTTGTATGGATGCTATGAAGTGTGTTTGAAGAGGTTTCAGCCAAAACGCACGATAGGAATGGACTGTGGGATTCAAACTGCAGCCTATGCCCTGTTTTGCCACAAAACTGTGTTTTTCTGTATATGGAGGTTTGAGAGATGGTTTGATCGTGTTTCAGACTTGGTTTGATGTTTGGAAAATGCTCATGAAGTTTGTTTAGGCTTGTCTTGACAGGAATGTGAGTTGTGATTAGTTTTGCCAAGTTTCTTCTATCTTAAGTCAAAAATGCCAAGTTCTGTTACAGGCTCATCTAGGCCCCTCAAATGTGCTGCAAAGTTTTCTCTTGATCAGTGGGATATGTCCACACACTTGTGCCTCAGAGATTTGCTTTTTACTTCATAGATTATAAACTTGACATAAAGTTGATCTTTACAAGAATAGATAAAATGCTTTTTCAAATTATGGCTTAATTCTTCATGTAATGACCAAATGAGAAAAATAATGCTAGAAAACAATGGATTGACATTTAATTATTGAGTGTAAATGAGATTGGAGGCCTGTAATCTAGCTTGCACATGCTGATTTCAAAAATGCCCAAGTTGTGAACATGCATTTGACCATGAATCAAAGTGACTTTTGCCCATATTGACAAATTCGATTCTCCCTAAACACAAGGGTGTTTGAGAAGTTCTTGGACAATTTGGAAAGCTTGGAATGTGTACTACAATCCATCTTTGTAATGCAAGTTGAAATTCCAAGTGGAAGCATGTGAAAAGTGGCCATGAAGTTGGGCAAAAATCCTGCCTAAAATAGGTCAAAAAATTTCTAAGTTAAGAATGTTTTGCACCCTTGTTCCAAAAATCATAACTTGAGCTACAAGATTCTTTTGAGGAAACTTTGTGAATCAAAGTTGTGGATTTTGCAATGGAATACAACTTTCATGTTTTGAGTTTTGTTTGAATCTAAATGTATCTTGATGAAAAAATGGGACAAAGTTAGGAAAAAATTAGGAAATTTCATAACTTAGAAAATTTCTAAGTTATGAAATTTCTTCATTTCAAACCCTAATTTGTAATTTTTGGTTTCTTGATGAAAAAGTTTCATAATTTGACATATCTTGATGAAAAATGAATCTTGGCACTTGATTTTGACCAAAAAGTCAAAGTTTGACTTTTCAGTATACAGTCAAATTTGGATTAGTTGACTGGAAAATTCATCTGTCAATCTTGTGCATTTGGGATATATTGAACTTGTTGAACATGTCAAGACAATGCCATTGAGTCCTTGAGTCCATATGTGAGCTTGGTTTGCCATTGGCTAGGTCAAACAGTCAAAAATTGCCTTTGTGCAGTCAAAACCCTAAAAATGACCATTTTGCCCTTTTGGTGATCTGATCAAATTTCTTGTGGAATTGTGATCCAAACTTGACCAAATGGTTCATATGAGTTCATAATGTTGATGTGGGTCCAAAATCATGAGGTTTGACTGTCAATTGACCACAGTTGACTTTTCCCCCAATACAGCTGATTTCTAGGTCAACTGTCCAATTGACTGGGCAAAGATTGGAATCAAGACTTGAAACTTGGTATGGATAAACTTGTGAGTCCAACATGAAGCATGAAAGTCACTTTGGGCCTTTTAGTTCAAAACATCTTTGTGCAAACTCAAACCCTAATTTGGGTCAACAGTGCAAGGAAGAGTCTTGAGCAGAGCAAACCCTAACTGGATCTTGAGCTCCAAGGGTCTTGTGGTGAGAAAATATTGATGAAATGGGAGAGCAAATTTTGGGGTACAACATAGGGTTCCGTAGAATTGTCCCTATTGCGTCGAATTGTAGGTTGAAAACCATTAGGGTGTCAGATGATAAAAAGGAATGATGAAATAATGTTGTTTGATGTTATAATGGTGCAAAATGGATGTGTTTTGGTGTTTCTCATGTTGCAATTCGTATGGGTATGTTTGGAATTGGTTTAGAATGAATAAATGTTGTCAAAAGTGCAGAATTTGACTCTGCAGGACGTGGGAACCGGTTCCCAGTGGGGAGGAACCGGGTTCCACTGTGTGAATTTAGAAAAATTGGCAAAATTGCACGTAGGAACCGGTTCCTGTATAGGTAGGAACCGGGTTCCCATACATTTTTCCAGAAGTGTGATTTTTGAACTTCGCGGGAACCGGTTCCTGCATATGTAGGAACCGGGTTCTTCTGTAACTTTTTGAAAAATATTAAACTTTGAAAATTCATAACTTTCAAACCGTAAGTCCATTTTGAGTGCCGTTTTGGACGTTATTTCTTAAATTTAATGCTCTATTTTATAAAATGAAAATATTTCCTAAAACCTGAAATTATTTTGAAAATGAAGTCAAATCCCGGAATAAGTGATTATTGGCTAACGCACATGGGTGTGTATGTAGCAGTGAACCTGTGATGGATGGATGTATTAGTATTGTGTGAATGAAGGGCATGTTTATGTTGCTAATGATGGTGTGCATAATCGTTGAGATATCATGTTTTTGGTTTTGGTTCAGTTATGATAAATTGATGTATTTCATAGACTGATTTGATGTTGCATGCTAGTGATGTGCGTGCATATGCATTGTTTTGGTGAAGTTAATTCCCATTGTGTGGAATTTGACTTGTATTGCCGTTAACCGATGCCCTGGTGATGATGGGTGGTTAGGCTGGATTCGTGTCCGGGTGTTTATGGACGAATCGATGGTTGCTGTATCCGGTTGATGATGGATCAGTGTTGGGTGACTTGGTCACGTGTTGGTACCATATGCATTGTGTCTGCATTTGTGTTTGCATGGAATTGTAACATGTTAGGATGTCTTCCAGTGTTACAATTCTTTGATTGATTATTGATTTGTGCATAATGACTTGTATGATTGGAACCGCGTGTTGAACGTGAATTTATGCTAAAATGGGTGAAATAATATGCTTGTGATATAATGTTGATTAAGAAGCTTATAATGCATGTTAATTATGAGAAATCTCACCCTTACTTTAACAATTTCAGATTAAAGTTAGCAGCTCAGGAGTTGGTGAGGATGGCTCTAGAGCTATGTTACTTTAAGTCTGCGTGTCAGTGTCGTGCTCTGATAGGTTGTAACACTGGGGAACGTTTAGTTGAGGAATTAGTTATTATTCAATTGTTTCTTTGAATTTCATTGGGAATAATTATGTTTTGGTTTATTCCATTTTGGTTATGGTATTTTTCCGCTGTGTAAGACATGGTCTTAAGTTGATTGAATTATTTGAATAATGACCCTCAGTGTAGCATGACTACTGTTTTATTGGAAGTTTTATTTATTTCATAATTGTGACATCTCTTGTTCTGTGTTAACTTTGATGGAATATGTCTTTAATCATTGATATAATTAATATTATTCGGGGTATTTTAGAAGGGGTGTTACAATATTGGTATCAGAGCATAGTCGGTCTTGTCTTGTGTCGTTATCCCTTTTGTATGCGACTAGTGTAAGATGACACTGTCGATACTTGTGTGCTGATGAGGTTGTTTTGTAATGTTACAAAACAATGGCCGGAAGAGGTAACGGAAGAAACGATGATGCTATTGCTGAAGCATTGGGAATGTTGGCTGGAGTACTCGGAGGGAACTAGCAGGGAGCTGTGATTGGTGCTGACCGACAATTGGGGAATTTTCAGAGGAATAATCCTCCGTTGTTCAAGGGTGCACATGATCCCGAAGGTGCTCAGAAGTGGTTGAAGGAGATCGAGAGGATCTTCAGAGTAATTGATTGTGCTGAAGGGCTGAAGGTGAGATACGGAACTCACATGTTAGCAGAGGAAGCTGATGACTGGTGGATTGCTTCCAGAACTGAAATGGAATAAGATGGTATTGCATTGACTTGGGCTGTGTTCAGGAGGGCTTTTCTGAGGAGGTACTTTCCTGAGGACATCAGAGGCAAGAAGGAGATTGAGTTTCTGGAACTCAAGCAGGGTAACAAGACTGTCAGTGAGTATGCTTCGAAGTTTACTGAGTTAGCGAAGTATTATGCTCATTATACTAACGATGCAGATGGAGAATTTTCCAAATGTATCAAGTTTGAGAATGGTCTTCGTGATGAGATTAAGCAGGGTATTCGGTATCAGCGTATCTGAAGATTTCCTGATCTGGTTGAATGTAGTAGGATTTTAGAGGAGGATCTTGCTAGCACTAAGTCAAATTCTCGAGGGTATGTTGATAGGAAGGGTAAGCAACAGATGGATCTTGGTAAGCCTTATGATAGAAGTAATCAGAGACCCGATGGTTGGAAGAAGTTTGGTGGAGGAGATTCTAGTTCTTCCATTAAGTGCTACAAGTGTGGTGAGACAGAACATCGTATGGTGGATTGCAAAAGTAATGATAAGAAGTGTTTCAAGTGTGGGAAACTCGGCCATGTGGCCAATGATTGCAGAGTAAGAGTGGTGACTTGTTACAACTGTTGTGAAGAAGGTCATACTCGTCCTCAGTGTACAAAACCCAAGAAGGAGCAAGCTGGTGGTAAAGTGTTTGCATTGTCTGGGTCAGAGACTAAGCCAGATGATCAGCTGATTAAAGGTACATGTTTTATTAATGACATACCTTTGATTGCGATTATTGATACTGGAGCTATGCATTCTTTTATTGCTTTGGATTGTGCTAAAAGATTGAATTTGGAAATTTCTAATATGGATGGAAGTATGGTTATTGATACTCCTGTGTCGGGTTCAGTGACTACTTCGTATGTTTGTAGGAATTGTCCTATTATGATTTTTGGTAGGGGTTTCGGTATGGATTTAGTGTGCCTACCGTTAGAACAACTTGATATCATCCTTGGAATGAACTGGTTGGAATTCAACCAGGTTCATATCAACTGTTTTGCAAAGACGGTTATTTTTCCTGAAGAGGTTGGTGTCGAAGATGTGACTATGTCGGTTAAACAGATGAACCTAGCATTGAAAGATGGTGCTGTGGTATTTATGTTGTATTCTGCAATAGAAGCGGAGGGAAAAGCAAAGAGTGATGGATTGCCAGTGGTGAATGAATTTCCAGAGGTGTTTCCGGAAGACGTTAGTGAATTGCCACCTGAGAGGGAGGTAGAATTTACTATAGATTTGATTCCTGGAACTAGTCCGGTGTCAATGGCGCCTTACCGTATGTCGGCATCTGAATTAGCGGAGTTAAAGAAACAGTTGGAGGAGTTACTTGAGAAGAAGTTTATTCGTCCGAGTGTTTCGCCGTGGGGTGCTCCGGTGTTGTTGGTTAAGAAGAAAGAAGGTTCAATGAGATTATGTGTTGATTACAGACAGCTGAATAAAGTTACAATCAAGAATCGGTATCCTTTGCCGAGGATCGATGATTTGATGGATCAACTAGTTGGAGCTTGTGTATTTAGTAAGATTGATCTGAGATCTGGATATCATCATATTCGTGTGAAGTCAGAAGATATTCAGAAAACTGCATTTAGAACGAGGTATGGACATTACGAGTATTCTGTTATGCCGTTTGGAGTTACTAATGCACCTGGTGTTTTCATGTAGTATATGAACAGGATATTTCATCCGTATCTTGATAAGTTTGTGGTGGTGTTCATTGATGATATTCTAATTTATTCGAAGAGCGATGAAGAGCATGCAGAACATCTCAGAGTTGTGTTGGAATTGTTGAAAGAGAAGAAGCTTTATGCGAAGTTGTCCAAGTGTGAATTCTGGTTAAGTGAAGTAAGTTTTCTTGGCCATGTAATTTCCAAGAATGGAATTGCTGTGGATCCTACGAAGGTAGAAGCAGTATCTCAGTGGGAAGTGCCGAAGAATGCTTCTGAGATCCATAGTTTTCTGGGTCTTGTAGGTTATTACAGGAAGTTTATAGAAGGATTTTCCAAATTAGCGTTACCGTTGACTAAGTTGACCAGGAAGGGTCAGATGTTTGTTTGGGATGTTGAATGTGAGAAAGGATTTCAAGAGCTGAAGAGGAGGTTGACAAGTGCTCCGATCTTGATTTTTCCAAATCCAACTAAGTCTTTTGTTGTGTATTGTGATGCATCATTAATGGGATTAGGTGGTGTGTTGATGCAAGATAAGCAGGTGGTGGCTTATGCTTCGAGACAATTGAAAGTACATGAAAGGAATTATCCGACTTATGATTTGGAGTTGGCAGTTGTTGTGTTTGTTTTGAAGTTGTGGAGGCATTATTTATATGGTTCTCGGTTTGAGGTGTTCAGTGATCACAAAAGTCTGAGGTATCTCTTTGATCAGAAAGAGTTGAATATGAGGCAGAGGAGATGGTTAGAATTTCTAAAGGATTATGATTTCGGTTTGAATTACCATCCTGGTAAGGCAAACGTTGTTGCAGATGCCTTGAGTAGGAAGTCCTTGCATATGTCGATGTTAATGGTCCGTGAGTTAGATTTGGTTGAGCAGTTCAGAGATTTAAGTTTGATATGTGAAACTACTCCGAATAGTGTGAAATTGGGTATGTTGAAACTGACTAGTGGTATTTTGGAAGAAATTCAGAATGGACAGAAGTCCGATGTTGGGTTAGTTGATAAATTGACATTGATCAACCAAGGTCAAGGAGGCGAGTTCCGGATTGATGAGAATGGTGTTATGAGATTTGGTAATAGGGTGTGTGTTCCGGATGTTGCAGAGATTAGGAAGAGTATTTTGGAAGAAGGACATCGTAGTGGATTGAGTATTCATCATGGTGCTACTAAAATGTACCATGATTTGAAGAAGTTGTTTTGGTGGCCGGGAATGAAAAAGGAAATTGCTGAGTTTGTGTATGCTTGTTTGGTTTGTCAGAAGTCGAAGATTGAGCATCAGAAACCGTCAGGATTGATGGAACCGTTGTTTGTTCTGGAATGGAAATGGGATGGAATCTCTATGGATTTTGTGTCTGGTTTGCCAAGGACATCGAAGAATTGTGATTCTATCTGGGTTATTGTTGATCGGTTGACGAAATCTGCTCACTTTATTCCGATAAAAATGGATTATCCGATGGAAAGGTTGGCAGAATTGTATGTTGAGAAGATTGTGAGTTTGCACGGTATTCCTTCTAGTATTGTGTCGGATCGAGATCCGAGGTTTACATCTAAATTTTGGACGGGATTGCAAGAAGCTTTGGGTATTAAGTTGCGTTTGAGTTCCGCTTATCATCCACAGACAGATGGTCAGACGAAGAGAACGATTCAGTCGTTGGAAGATTCGTTAAGAGCTTGTGTGTTGGAGAAAGGTGGAGCTTGGGATAGTTATCTACCATTGATTGAGTTTACCTACAACAATAGTTTTCATTCAAGCATTGGTATGGCTCCGTTTGGGGAATTGTATGGTAGGAGGTGTCGGACACCGTTGTGTTGGTATGAATCTGGAGAGAGTGCTGTGATTTGACCGGAAATTGTCCAACAGACTTCGGAAAAGATTAAGATGATTCAGGAGAAGATGAGGACTTCTCAGAGTCGTCAGAAAAGTTATCACGATAAGAGGAGGAAAGATCTTGAGTTTAGTGAAGGAGAACATGTTTTTATGCGAGTTACTCCGATGACTGGTATTGGTCGAGCTTTGAAGTCAAAGAAGTTGACTCCATGTTTTATTGGTCCGTTTCAGATTACCAAGAGAGTTGGGAAAATTGCTTATCAGATTGCTTTGCCTCCGTCACTTACAAATTTGCATGATGTTTTTCATGTATCTCAGCTAAGGAAGTACATTGCTGATCCGTCTCATGAGATTCTGGTAGACGATATACAGGTACGAGAGAATTTGACTGTGGAAGCGGTACCTGCGAGAATTGAGGATCGGAAGTTGAAACAGTTGCGAGGCAAGGAGATCGCGTTGGTAAGAGTGGCTTGGGGAGGACCAGCAGATGGAAATGTCACTTGGGAGCTGGAGAGTCAGATGAAGGACTCGTATCCCGAACTGTTCATCTAAGGTATGTTTTCAAGGACGAAAACTCTTTTAGTTGGGGAGAGTTGTGTGATCGGTGGATCTGGAACTGACTGTTTAACGCTGGTTCGCGAAATGTCGCGGTAAGCAAGAGTCGCCACCGTCTTTTATTTTCTCCAAATGGAAAGGACAAAAGCACAGAAAAATTCCTTAAAGATATTGCTCTCGGTTCAGGAGGTAGGTTATAGAAAGGGAAGGTGTTAGCACCCTTTCTATCCATGGTTATCCATGGGCTCTTAGATACTTGCTCATTTGTGTTTTCAAAATGGTTTGTTTTCTTTTCAACTGTGGGTTTTAAAAAGTTCTTTGAAAATTTCAGTTCGACTCTTGTATCGGTCCTCAAGAGTGTTTGAAAAATTGCTTTCGAAAGCTTTTTGAAAAGGTGTCGGTGTGAAAAGTATTTTTTTGATTTGTTTTGAAATTAGAGCAAGTATCTAGAGTCGTCTACCTACCCTAAGGAATTCGTCTGTGTAAATGTCCTTAAAGTAGTGCCATCCCACCATTGAGAGGTAGGTAGCACCACCGTTGAAGGTGTTCGGGTCAATTCGAGGTTCGGGACATGGTGATCACCAGAGCAATAGGAAGACACCTTAGAAGCTACCCTCATGCCAGGTTCCCGGATCATGAGGACTTACTAAAACATCCTCTACTCGACGATCACCTTTCGAGGGGCAAGGCAACAGTGAGACGTACCCTAGGGGTGGTGTGTGATTTGTGTGTCGTTTTTCAGATATTTTGTCTTGTTCATGTCATAGGCGATCTACGCTTTTGTTTTTATTTTGACATTCATTCTTGCATGCAATAGTTAACAGTTTAAAAGATGCGAGAATTAAAAGTCCTATGCTATTACAAAGGCGCGGGTCCACATCGCCAAATTAAATCCAGGACCCGATTTAAAATAAAGTAAAGTGCGAGAAATATAAAATGTCTAATTTACACGGCTTTGGGAGAATTACATAAAAAGAGGAAATAAAATAAACGCGCGAATTGGAACTACGATCGAATGCGAGGGCGTTGGACCCTTTTTTAATGAAATTAAATTACGATTAACAAATTAATTAAATTAAAAAAAGAAAATATTTTTTTGGAGTTTTTTGTATTTATGGATTTTTAATACGAAAAATTAAATTGGAATTAAAACCTAGTTCTAGCTATTTTTAATTTATTAAAAAAACATGTTAAAAGTTGCACCTAAAATCAACCTAATTAATTAATTCAATTTTATTTACAAAAAATAAATAATTAATTATTATAATGGTAAAAGAAAAGAAAAAGATAAAAGTAATTAAAACCTAATTCTACAAATTTTAAGTTTATTAAGAAAATGTTAAAATTAATCCTAGAATAAAAACTAATTAATTAATAAGACTTTATTTACAAAATAGCATTTAAATAAAATATATTTTATTTTTGTGACTTTCTGATTTTTATTATTTTTTATGTTATGAAAATATTGATTTAAGGAATTAAATTAAAACTAATTAAAACAAATAAAATAGAAAAATATAAAAAAAGAATGAAAAAGCAAACCAATGGGGGGTTCTGTCCCCAAACTGGAGGTGTGATCCAGCAATTCTGGCCCATCTTTGGAGGCCTTTTTTTTGACTTTTCAGGGAGCGTGCGTGTGCGTTGACCAGTATCCATGGTGTTCATCAGATCAGGACCCTTGGATTGCCCTCAGTGGCCATGTGGCACGTCTGGATTATGGGTGTATGGTGGTCTTCAGGGAGCAAGCTGCATAGAATCTCATGGAACCAAAACATATTAAGGAAGTGAGGGGACCTGGGAATCAAACCCAGGTCCCAGTGCTTATGTGACAACGCACCAACCATCTGAACCATTTGCTTTCTTTGTAACATTAGTGGATAATAAATAATGTATATAACAAAACTCGCTAGTAACATTAACTCAAAAAACGCGCTAAAGTTTGAATGGACCACTCAGAAGCCTACACGCATTGTCTTCCCCACCTGTTCTTCGTTTTGGCCTGAAAAAACAAACTAGTTAGCGGGGGTTTTAGACCCCCACTAAGTGCTGCATACAAAAATAGCGATTAGCTCCCTGTTAATCATAAATTAATCGCGAGGTATGGAAACGATTCACATGAAGCTTCTGAATCCAACAATCCTGGTCTTAGGGTCTAATTTTTCTGGATGAGGGAATCCCTAATTTTGCAAGTCTGAAACCCTAGAGTGCTTCAATGGTGATTCTTCATACGATGCATGAAAACTCAATTAAAACATATGGTTAGCTTTAGAATGGTTAACTGAATATAAATCAAACATTAAAAATTGCCAATAATGCGTGAATCATGATACATGAATATGAAAAAAAACATGAACGGGACGAAGTCGTTCTACCAATTCCTTGCATTAGGGATGATGGTTTTGATCCAGAAATGTCTCTTGAGACCTTTGCAAGCTAATGGAATCAATGTTTTGCCTTGAAACGCCTTAGAATCGTGTTTTCAGTTTTTGGAATTTTCTTGAAAAATGCAAAGTTGTTTATGGTGTTTTTGCGCAGCTTAGAGGTCTCTTGCACTAGGTCTAGCATCTGGCTTATGTATGGAGTGAATTAGGGTTGAGTTTTCAATCAAAAGATCAATGCAATCATGAATCAAATATTGGATTTAATGGCATATTTTTTTCAATCTTTTTCACATGTTTTTGATGTCAATCATAGCCAATCTTCCCCATTTGAGTTGTGCACGAATCTTGAGCCTTTAATGAATGATTACACTGCATAAAAAGATTCACATACATTTGTTTAGTATTTTTTTTCATATTTTAATTAATTAAATGAATTATTAGCAATTAAAAATTCAAATAAATAAATAAAAATGATGAATAAATCCCCTTTGGGCCAAATGGTCGTGCATATGCTTTGGATGATGAATTTTGGAAGAAAATGTGGCCCATTAGCAATTTTAAGGCATTTGAAGCAAAGTTGACTTTTCAAAATACCCAAAAATTTCCCAACTTCCACAAGGCATATCTTGCTCAATATTTAAGCTTTGATCATGTTCTTGGACATTTTGGAAAGGTCTTGAAGTCCTCTAACCAATGCCTTTGGTCCCATGTAATTTTTATTTACCAATCTCAAGTTATGGCCTTTGACTTAAAGTCCCTTTTTGTTGACTTTTGAAAATGACCTATAATGTTGAAATTGATAACTTTTTGTGAAAGCATTTCTTGGACTTGAAGTGTGAAGACGAGTTGTAGGAAATGTCATTCTCTTCAAAATGAGCTTTGGATGGAATTTTTCTGATAATCCATGTGGAAGTTATGCCTTGGTCAAGTTACAGTTGACTTTTTCAACTGTCCAAATATGGAAACTTTTGCATCTTGAGACTTTTTGAGCCATGCCTTGAAAATCATGATCATGAATTGATCAAATGATGTTTGTGGCCTCAAAATGAGATGTTGACCAACAATTTGAACTTTTGACTATCAAATGACCATTTTGCCCCTACAGTTGACTGTAGGGCAATTAGGGTTTTTGACTGTGCAATTTTGTGCTGTAAGTCTTGAAACTTGGTATGAGGATGCTTGACCATGTTTATAGGCATGTGGGGCTTGATTGGACCCTTGGAAACTTCATTTTCTTTGTCAGAGCCAAAACCCTAGTTTTTTGACTGTTAGGAGGCCCTTGAACTGTGCAACCCTCGAGGAGATTTTGAAGCTTTGACTTGGAAAATCTTGAAGAATATGGGAGGGCAAATTTTGGGGTACAACAGTTGCCCCTGTTCAATCTTCTTAGACCTGAGGATGCAGATTGGCTGACGTGCCTTTCGTAATCCGAAGGTGGAAGATGATTGAACACTAGAGTGCCTAGAAATTTGCGCTCACATAGTAGTGTGATGTGGGGAATGGGCTTATAGATGCCATTTGGAGATTGATGGATAGGATGATGGGCTTATAGATGCCATGCTAAGAGATGATGGAAGGTGGATGGGCTTATAGATGCCATCTGGATGTCGATCGCGTAAGAGATTCCTTAGCGAGAACTTGCGTACCTGGAAAAAGAAAATGATTACCTGGCCTGTTACAGGAGCTGGTCTTCAAACTCTTTGTGTAGACGTACCCTGACTGGTTACAGGAATTAAATCTGGAGCTTCAAAAAGGTGATGAATGAACCAGGGATGGTTACTACCTCAACGGGACGGTGAGAGAACCTTGGACGATTACTACCTCAACAGGAACGCTGAGAGAACCTTGGGGTGATTACTACCTCAACAGTAACGCTGAGAGAATCTTGGACGACTTCAACCTCAACAGTAACGCTGAGAGAATCTGGGGAGACTTCAACCTCAACAGTAACGCTGAGAGAATCTTGGGCGACTTCAACCTCAATAGTAACGCTGAGAGAATCTTGGGCGACTTCAACCTCAACAGTAACGCTGAGAGAATCTGGGGAGACTTCAACCTCAACAGTAACGCTGAGAGAATCTTGGGCGACTTCAACCTCAACAGTAACACTGAGAGAATCTTGGGCGACTTCAACCTCAACAGTAACGCTGAGAGAATCTTGGATGTCTTCTACTGAGTCTTTATCAGAAAAATCTTTTAGGGGTCGATTTAACTGGACTAGAGAAGGCCTTTGACTGGATAAGAAACAGGAAAATCTTAGGGTCGATTTAACTGAACCGGTCAAGGTCTTGAAACCTTCAACTGGATAAGAAACAGGGAGATCTTAGGGTCGATCTGACTGAACCAGAGAAGGCCTTTGACTGGATAAGAAACAGAAAAATCTTAGGGTCGATTTAACTGAACCGGTCTAGGTCTTGAAGTCTTCAACTGGATAAGAAACAGGGAGATCTTAGGGTCGATCTGACTGAACCAGAGAAGGCCTTTGACTGGATAAGAATCAGGAAAATCTTAGGGGCGATTTAACTGAACCGGTCTAGGTCTTGAATATAGCTGAGAACTTAACTGGATCTTTCCTGAAAGGTAAAGGTCAGTTATATGCGATGCATGATATGGATCAAGCAATGCTGTTCTCAACATAAATGAGATTTGTAAGATATGATGCGTATATGCATGCTATAATGTATGGAAGTGCGATGTTTATGAATGTATTTTTTTTCGTCTTAGGAAAATAAATCCTTGACGGGTGCCGGGAAGTCACTCCTGGGCTGATGTTTGGAAAATAGATTTTGCCTCCGCTGGGGATGATAGTTGCATGAATACCAGTAGGAGAAGATAACTCCATTAGGGAATAAACTTGGCGAATGGATTACTCTGCGGGGAGAAAAGTAATCTAGTGATCTTGCTGGGAAGCAACACTCTGTGGAGAGAGAGATGCTTTGCTGAAATGTTGATGGTAACTTCACTGGGGATGCCATTGTTGTGTCGGAAGTGTTAATATACTTCGCTGAGGATAAGAAGGCTTCGCCGAGAACGATCTTTCCGTGGCTTTTGGCTGAGGATAACCCAGTTATATCCTGGTAGGGAAATAACTCTTTGAATAAAGTCGGGAGACACGTTCGTGCTCTACGGGGATAAGCTTCTAGAATCTACTGGGGATAAGCTTACTGTTGGGGAGATGATTCCAACTTTCCTGGGGGAGCTGGATTGGACTCTCTTGGGGAAGTTTTGAACTGTATCAGGGAATTGATTCCACTGAATGTTTGATATACCGCCGGGGAACAATCTTTAGGTCAAGACTTCCGGGGATGCTTGTTAAGAATGTTCGTATATTGTTGGGGAATGTTGAGATCTGCTGGAGGATACCCAACTTCCCTAAGGTTGACTGTAACTTTGCTTGGGGAGAGTGTACTGACTTGCTGGCTCACTCTCTGGGGAATTAAGATATGCTGGTTATGTTCTTCAGCTGAACCTACCTTGATACCTCGGAGGACAACACAATTAGATTTCTTAGACAACTCTTTATTGCCCCTGTTTCTAATGTTACCTGTAATTAACCCTTTGTTTCGTATGCAAATATTCATGAGTTAGCAATTTATTGTCAATGCATATATCACAAATTGAACCTTGGACGTTCTTCGCAAAACAAAACAGAAAAGAAAAAACAATTGGCAATTTTAACTGAAAAGTGATTTTTGTATTGATTTTGAATTTGCCTGTAAATAGGCGTTTATGTACAAGAGGCTGACGTCCTAGTAAGAGAACGCCGCCGAACAAAAGAGTTTATACAAATTTGTACAAGAGAAAATAAAACAGCTGTGTGAAATGAATGATCCACTGGGTTTCAACTCTGCTATCGCCTTTATGTCTTTGAGCGTCTCATCACTTGATGACCTTAGTTGAAGATGAAGCTGACTGATCGATGCCGTCTGAACTTGATGTAGGTACCGGATTCTGGATGCAAAGTGATCCAATGAGACATAGTATTACGCTTTATCCCTAACTTTTGCCTGGACCGCCCTTTCAGGTTTTCAGTCCACCGGGATACCCATTTTTGCCCAAGCCGCCTTTTCAGGTTTTCGACTTGCCGGGTGTACAGATTTTTTTATTTCATCCCTTCATTTTGCCCGAACCCTTTTGGTTCGCCGGGAAGCCCTAATTTTTGCCTAGGCATGTCAGCCTAGC
Source organism: Vicia faba (assembly GCA_948472305.1). NCBI lineage: Eukaryota > Viridiplantae > Streptophyta > Magnoliopsida > Fabales > Fabaceae > Vicia > Vicia faba. Next base: position 819,886,637 of record OX451741.1, on the reverse strand, counting down.
GGGTCTTTATTATGCGTAATATCTTTTTACTATGTCTGCATTAGCGGGGTGAGGAAGGTCGTCACCGTCCATGGTGGTTAGAATCATGGCTCCTCCTGAGAACACATGTTTAACCACAAATGGCCCTTCGTACGTAGGGGTCCACTTGCCCCTTGGATCACTCTGAGGAAGGATGATTCGCTTGATTACCAGATCCCCAACTTGATATTCTTGTGGTCTGACCTTTTTGTTAAATGCCCTGATCATCCGTTTCTGATACGTCTGACCATGACAGATAGCAGTAAGTCTCTTTTCATCAATAAGGTTTAACTGATCAAGTCGTGTCTGGATCCAATCATCTTCGTTTAGGTCTGCATCCTTCATTATCCGGAGAGAGGGTATTTGTACTTCAATCGGTAAGACTGCCTCCATACCATAAACCAAGGAGAAAGGAGTTGCCCCGGTTGACGTACTGACTGAGGTACGATACCCATGTAGAGCGAACGGTAACATCTCGTGCCAATCTTTATAAGTCACTGTCATCTTCTGCACAATTTTCTTAATGTTCTTATTTGCTGCTTCTACAGCCCCATTCATCTTCAGTCTGTAAGGAGAAGAGTTGTGGTGTTGTATTTTAAACTGCTCGCAGAGCTCAGTGATCATCTTGTTATTGAGATTGGTACCGTTGTCTATAATAATTCTTTCTGGGACGCCATATCGGCAGATCAGATTATGCCGAATGAACTGTGCCACAACAGTCTTGGTTACCGTAGCGTAGGATGCTGCTTCAACCCACTTCGTGAAGTAATCAATCGCCACTAGGATGAAGCGATGTCCATTGGATGCCGTAGGTTTAATCTCACCGATCATATCTATGCCCCACATTGTAAACGGCCAAGGCGCAGTCAGAACATTTAGAGGAACTGGAGGAACATGCACCTTGTCTTCATATATCTGGCATTTATGGCATGTCCGAGAATGTTGGTAGCAGTCGGCTTCCATTGTGGACCAGAAATACCCTGCCCGAAGGATCTTCTTTGCCATAGTGTGTCCACTGGAATGTGTTCCGAAGGTCCCTTCGTGTAGCTCTTCCATGATCCTTTCTGCTTCAGCCTTGTCCACACAACGCAGTAAGGTCGAATCATGGTTTCGCTTATACACGACGCCGTTGCTAAGGAAGAACTTCGCTGCGAACCTTCTCAGAAACTTTTTGTCATTGACAGACGCACCTTCAGGGTATTCCTGAGATTCCAAATATCTCTTCACTTCATGGTACCAAGGCTTCTCAGTCACCAATTCAGTCTCGAGATCACAACAGTATGCCGGTTCGTCCAGTTTCCAGATGATGATCCGGGGAGCCTCATTATCCCATTTGACTTTGAACATGGAAGACATTGTAGCTAACGCGTCCGCCAGCTGATTCTCCTCTCTCGGGAAGTGTTCAAAGGTTATCTCTGTGAAGTGGGGGATCAATGTCAACACATATTCTCTGTAAGGAATAAGATTCAGATGTTTCGTATCCCACTCTCCTTTGATCTGATTGATCACGAGAGCGGAATCTCCGAAAACACTCAGAAACTTGATCCTTAGGTCGATCGCAGCTTGAAGACCCATGATGCACGCCTCATACTCTGCCATGTTGTTGGTACAGTTGAAACATAGTCGGGCAGTGAGTGGAGTATGAGTGCCTTGAGGGGATATGATCACAGCGCCGATACCGTTTCCCAAAGCGTTAGAGGCTCCGTCAAAGTGCATAGACCATCGGGATCCTTCCTTAGGTCCTTCATCCGGTCCAGGTACTTCACAATCAGTCACTATCATGATGCTCTCGTCCGGAAACTCGAAGTTCATTGACTGATAGTCGTCTACGGCCTGATGTGCCAAGTGGTCTGCCAATACACTTCCTTTGATGGCTTTCTGGGTTGTGTATTGAATGTCGTATTCTGTCAAGATCATCTGCCATCTTGCTATTCTCCCAGACAGAGCAGGCTTTTCAAATATGTACTTTATAGGATCCATTTTTGAGATCAACAAGGTAGTGTGAGTCAGCATATACTGTCTCAGCTGGTGAGCAGCCCATACCAAAGCGCAGCAAGTTTTCTCAAGCAGTGAGTATCGGGTCTCACAGTCGGTAAACTTTTTGCTAAGGTAATAAATGGCATGCTCTTTTCGGCCAGACTCGTCATGCTGCCCCAGCACACACCCCATTGAGTTGTCAAGTACTGTCAGGTATAGTATCAGAGGTCTCCCTTCAACCGGTGGCATAAGGATGGGTGGTTCTTGGAGATACTCTTTGATTCTGTCAAAAGCAGCCTGACATTCATCATTCCAACGTACTACCTGATCTTTCTTCAGCAGCTTGAAGATTGGCTCACAGGTAGCAGTTAAGTGTGAGATGAATCGAGCAATGTAATTCAGGCGTCCTAAAAAGCCTCTGACCTCTTTCTCTGTCTTAGGAACTGGCATCTCTTGAATAGCTTTGACCTTAGCAGGGTCCACTTGAATACCCTTATCACTTACAACAAAGCCTAGCAACTTTCCAGATCTTACCCCGAAGGTGCACTTGTTCGGGTTCAACCTTAGCTTGTACAACTTCAGACGGTCAAACAACTTCTGCAGATGATCTAGGTGTTCTTCCTCGATTTGGGACCTAGCGATCATGTCGTCAACATACACTTCTATCTCATGATGGATCATGTCATGAAATAAAGCAACCATGGCACGTTGGTAGGTTGCCCCAGCATTTTTCAGTCCAAAAGGCATGACCTTGTAGCAGAAGGTGCCCCACTGAGTAACAAAGGTAGTCTTTTCCATGTCTTCAGGAGCCATCTTGATCTGATTGTAACATGAAAAACCATCCATGAAAGAGAACACCTTGTGCTGAGCAGTATTGTCAACAAGGACATCAATGTGAGGTAGAGGGAAGTCATCCTTGGGGCTGGCCCTGTTCAGATCCCTGTAGTCGACACACATTCTGACCTTACCATCCTTCTTTGGTACCGGCACCACATTAGCAACCCACTGAGGATAGGAAGTCACTGCAAGAAACCCGACATCAAACTGTTTCATAACCTCGGCTTTGATCTTCTCAGACATCTCTGGACGCATACGGCAAACCTTTTGTTTAACCAGAGGGCAGTCTTCTTTAGTAGGCAAGTGATGGACCACAATGTCAGTATCCAACCCGGGCATGTCTTCGTAGGACCAGGCAAAGATCTCCATATAATCATGTAGCATCTGAGTCAACCGTTGCTTCACGCTGAGCTCTAGGTTGGCACCAATATTTACCTCCTTTCTGTCTGTATCCGTACCCAGGTTTATTGTTTCCACTGGCTCTTCGTGTGGTTGAATCGCCCTCTCCTCCTGAAGTAACAGTCTTGCAAGCTCGCCAGGCACTTCGCAATCATCTTCACCTTCGTCTTCGGCTAAGTTGATCGGATTTTCAAAGTCATAACTGGCAGTAGCAGAGTCGTTACCAGTGAGATCCAGAGTGGATTGAAACCTGTATGAGTGAGTGTGTGTAAATACAGCTGTTTTGAAATATAAAGGAAAGAACGAAAGAAAAGGAGCATAAGATTTGAAATGCGAGAAAACGTCCAAGATCTTTATTCATGATATATGAAATGGCAATTTATATGCCCTCACAAATGAAGCCACGGTGCCCCGGGTAAGACACCGGGCCATAGAGTTTTAACTGTTTATTACAAATAACAAAACAAAGAAGTTTATTACTGCATAACGAAAGTAACAGGAGTATGGTCCTTAGCAATCCAATTGGTCAATCCGCCATCAGCCGTCGGGTAGATCCAGCTATTGAACTCTGACTCTCCCACTTCATCTTCGTCCCCAACAGCATTCACCCCTGGATTGGTAATGAGCACAGGAGGTCTTCTGATCTTTGCCTTCCACATAGCCTTCTGACCCTCTGCAGTAAAACCCAATCCGAACTTGTCAGTTTTCTGTGTAAAATCAGGGAGCCTGCCCCAGTTAGCACATTCACCTTTCTGGATCACAGCCCGGGCATCCTTCAAGGAAGCCATCTTCAAAGGAACATCCTCTTCGACCACTGTTTCTGCTGCTGCCAAAGTTGGAGGTACCTCTTCGAAATGCTGAAAGGGGGTTTCAATAAACTCCCCATCCATCTCAATATACCTGAAGGAATTCAAATGGCTCACCATATACTCCTCCTCTCCCTGCACAGTGATAATCTTCCCTCTGACAGGGTATTTGAGCTTCTGGTGCAAGGTAGAGGTCACTGCCCCAGCTTTGTGGATCCAAGGTCGACCCAGTAGACAAGAATATGATGGACGGATATCCATCACATAGAAAGTGGAGTCGAATACTTGAGAACCCACCCGGATAGGAATGTCAACCTCTCCATGAACCATTCTCTTAGAACCGTCAAAGGCTCTGATGATGATATTGCTAGGTTTTAGTTCCAGGCCTTCACAATCCAAACGGTCTAAGGCTTTCTTGGGTAGCACATTCAGGGAAGAACTAGTGTCCACCAACACGTGTGCCAGAGTAGTGCCCCTGCACTCAATAGAGACATGCAGGGCATCATTGTGGTCCCTTCCCTTAGCAGTAAGGTCAGCATCCGAGAAACCCAAACCATTGTCCGCTGTCAGATTTGCTACGCAATCAGTAAACTGGACTGCAGATGTCTCCTGTGGCACATGGGCCGTCTTGAGGAATGAAATCAGGGCCTTAGCATGGGCCTCTGAGCACAATAGCAAGGAGAGCATGGAGATCTTGGAGGGCGTATGCCCCAGCTGCTCGACAACATTAAAGTCACTCTTCTTGATTATTTTTAGAATTTCCTCCATCTCTTGTTGGGAGGCCTCAGCAGTCACAGGTTTTGGTGCCTCCATCCGGGCAGGCTCATCTTCAATCCCTTTACCCCGAGTACTAGATGACTCGGCAACGGGGGAAACAACTTGATCAGAACTGGGAACAGGTACACTTGCAGGTGTTATAGTGAGAGGTCTTCGAATAGCTGGTGGTGCAATGTCAGGCGAGAAGAGCCTGCCACTGCGGGTAACCTTTGCTGGACCAGTGATATTGCTGATGCTGGTGCCAGCGTTAAACTCTTGCTTGATTCCATTCACATACACGTTTGCCCCATAGTGCCAGGGGACAACCTTATCAGATTCGTAGGGGAGAGGCCCCAGAACAGTAATAACAACAGGTGCGACAGTCATGATTTGAACAGGCTTCCTTGGGAGAGCCTTGATTGGATTATTAAAGATTGTAACAACAGAAACTTCTTCTACCGGAACAAACTGAACAGCAGTCTTCTTGAACAGAATCTCTTTGCTGTCCATTAGGCTTTGGATGCCCAACTTCAGCAAAGGACAACCAGAGAGGGAAACAGCACAGAAAAGGCAACCCTCACTACAACCCGAAAATAAACCGGCCAGCAGTAGGTTCCTCTTGACAGTCATTAAGGGAGTAGCTACATCATTCACAGAAACAGCGTATACATCCTCATCAATGATATTTACTCCATGCTGGGGCATAGGAGCAGTCACCATATTTGGCCTCTCAGGCGCTTCAAACTGTATCTCTTTTGCGTCAATAAGGTCTTGTACCTTATTCCTTAAGGCCCAATAGTCATCAGTGGAATGCCCCGGGCTATCGGAGTGATAAGCACAGCGAGCATTTGGGTTGTATTTGGGAGAGGCCGTATTCACCACCTTCGGGGCCTCTCTGACAGTCACTAGGTTGGTGGACAACAACTGCGGCAAGATTTGTGATAGGGTCATACTCAAACGGGTGAACTCCCTTCTAGGTCTTTCAGCCCTTTGAGGATTGGCTTGCCGAGGAGTGGCAGCAGGCTTAGCAATCATCACCGCATTGACAGATTGGCGGCGCTCAGGTTTCTCTTGTCTTCTAGACCCATATACAGCACTGGCCTCCTTCTTAAAGGGCTTCTTCTCAGAACTTGCAGATGCACCCTTCTGAATTTTACCATACTTCATCCCAGCCTCTATTCTCTCCCCAGTCAGAATAAGATCAGTAAACCCTACAGATGAGTTACCAATGAGATGGTTGAAAAATGGCCCAGATAGGGTCCCCAGGAACATGTCTACCAACTCCCGGTCAGTCAACAGAGGCTGCACCCTGCCAGCCAGATCCCTCCACTTCTGCGCATACTCTTTAAAACCTTCGCTTGACCCTAGCGACATACCCTGGAGTTGGGTACGTGTAGGGGTAAGGTCGACATTATATTGATACTGCTTGTAAAAAGAAGTAGCCAACTCCTCCCAGTTACGAACCTTGGTCCCATCCAACTGATAGAACCATTCGAGATGAGTCCCTGAAAGACTCTCCTAGAAGAAGTGGATCCACAAGTTCTTGTCCACTGAGTACGGTTGAATCTTCCGTACGTAAGATCTGAGGTGCAGCTTGGGACAAGACGCCCCTTCATACTTGGTAAAAGATGGTGCTTTGAACTTATGAAGAATAATCACACCAGTAGACAAGCCCAAGTCTCCGAAATCCAGCCCAGGCACTTGTTGGATCTTCATAGCATTCCGTCTGTCTTCCAACTGCTTGTACCGGTCTTCAGCCGGAGGATACTGTTCCTCATCAAAATCAGTCTCGTTGTCGGAGACTACCGGACTAGGACCTTTTCCCTCTTGGGGACTACTCTTGCCTATAGAAGAACCAGCCTCTTCATTCTGCAGAGTGTTGCCAACCTTCGGCCCGAGTTGAAAAGAACAGTTCTCTTCTTCTTCTTCTTCTTCTCCTTCTTCAGGAGCAGAGCCTTCAGCTCTTCTTGGCCCTGAGCCAAACCCATGATTAGTTCCTGAAATTGCGCATTCTGCGCCTGAAGAGCCTTGATGGACATCTCAGTTGATGATGAGTCAGGATTCATGATGCTGAAATAAACAGCGAAGAACGGTAAGCAACCTGAAAAGAAGAAAACCTGCTATGCATATGATGAATGATACGTGTTTATGCAATGCATTCAAAGGTTCGAAAGTTCGAATTTGTTGTAGACAAAAAGGAACACACGTTATCATTAAGGAAATAATTGTTCCGTACATCGAAGCCTCATGGGCACAAATTACAAAGCAAATCAATCCCAAAAGACACTACGCATCCTCTTTGGAGCTATGTAGGTGTTGAGATTCCTCTCCTCATGCAATAGGCGGGTGAGCTCCAAGACCTTCTTTTCACTAGCATGTAGACTGGTCTCAAGAGAATTCCGTTCTTCCTTAAGCTGGATCCAGCTCTTATGCATCTCCTCCCAGGATGTGGGCATATCAGGATGCTGAATGGTGTAGGACACTTCTCCTTCCACGACTGGCTCTTTGATTACTGGGAGCATATGAGGATAAGGCATTACTAACTTCTGGGAGCGGGCTCGTACCCACTTGAGATAAGGTTCCAATGGGATGGAGTTCCTGTGCCCCAGTGTCTTGCTGTCTATCCTACTTGGCATCCTCCAAGCTCTGATAAATCTCTGGCGAAATCCTTGTGCATCGTTGTCGAAGTCAAAAACTATGTCAGGAATTAACATGTCATGAGGGTCATCCCTCCGAGCATAACCAAACTGTCTCCAAGCCAGGCATGGGCTGTAAGTAATACCTCCTCTGATTCCAAGTAAAGGAACATTAGGGTACTCCCCGCAACGATCAATGATAGTGACATCCTCTCTGGACCGAGGGCACCAATGTATATCTGCATGTGTAAGAGTCATCAACCGTTGTGACCACCTCAAACCCCGCTCGTTCTTCAAAATTGATTGTGGAAGGTGCGAAATAAACCACCTTCCCAGGAGAGGAGTGCAACACATAAAGACACCTCTTTTTCTCATGGTTCGAGTGTAACATGAGTGAAGGATGTCCCCCAGCAACGTAGGTATAGGATTCCTGGACATGAAGATCTGGACATCACTGATATCTATAAGCTGATATGGGTTAGGGAACAACACCAAACCATAGACAAGGAGGGCAACAACTTCTTCAAAAGCTTGTAAGTCAAGGGAGTTCCAACATTCATGGGCCTTTTCAAACAGAAACCTGGCTAAGAACCCTTTGATACCACTTCTAACTTCCCAATGTCCCTTGAGGTCAGATGATTGTAGGTGTAAGGCTTTAGCAATCTCTTCAAGCTTGGGTTCCTTTTCCGTACCGTTGTAGGGTAGTTGATCAAGGATAGGGATCTTCAGGAGCCGGGAGAACTCCTCCAATGTAGGTACCAGCTGATAGTCCAAGAAGGTGAAACAGTGATGCAGAGGGTCAAAGAACTGAAACAGGACCTTTATCATATCTTCCTCAATGTTGGTGTTGACCAAGCTGATGAGTCTTCCATGTCTTTCACTGAATGAAGAGCTCTCAGGAATCCTGGATATAAGCTCCTTAAGCTGAGGAGGGATCCTTACAAGGCTGATTTGAATTGTCTTTCTGCGAACAGTTTCCATGTCCTACAAAACAAGAACAAAGATGAAGATTCGAACCCCTGAAATGGTTAGTCAATGCATATGATGCTGGATGATGTCATGATGCTATGATTAAACACACCACAGATATTTATAAAGACAAACATGTAAGGCACACAAGGCACACAAGACAAGCCCTTAGAGTTTAGGCCAGCATGGGGTCTGGGTATTACCCTCTTGAAGTTGGTGGGCTCAACCTGTCCTATTAGAAGTAACCGGGTTCTAAGGGTCCCAATATCACCAGATTGCTTTCATTGTTCATCGTTTCGATTTAGCCACTGAACTGGCGACCGAAATATTCCAGGAAAGCAACCCTCAATTGAGTGTAGTATCGAGTATCAACCAACCTCGGACTGCACCAAAGTCAGTTATCTCACTACCCTAAAGAGGCCAAGATAGTTCAATTAAGGTTCCTACGGTCTGTTGATGCTTCATGACACCACGCGGAGGCCCCGTACTCTCCTTGACTGAACTCAAGGGTTACCGGTACACACCAAAGTGCCACATCAACGTAGCAGACTGTTTCAACCATGTCGGTATACCCCGCACAGTTCCCTCACAGCCTTGTTGCTACTTTCTAAGAAGGTATCCCCAGATCCGGGTTAGGATCTATAGAACTCCCAAGACAGTCCCACAAATTTAAAGCAAGCAAATCAATACAATTGAAAACACAGTTATGAACTAATCCTAAGGTACACCTCACTTTATAAAAAGTCCCCAGCAGAGTCGCCAGTTCTGTGATCGGTGGATCTGGAACTGACTGTTGAATGCTGGTTCGCGAAATGTCGTGGTAAGCAAGAGTCACCACCGTCTTTTATTTTCTCCAAATGGAAAGGACAAAAGCACAGAAAAATTCCTTAAAGAGATTGCTCTCGGTTCGGGAGGTAGGTTATAGAAAGGGAAGATGTTAGCACCCTTTCTATCCATGGTTGTCCATGGGCTCTTAGATACTTGCTCATTTGTGTTTTCAAAATGGTTTGTTTGCTTTTCAACTGTGGGTTTTAAAAAGTTCTTTGAAAATTTCAGTTCGACTCTTGTATCGGTCCTCAAGAGTGTTTGAAAAATTGCTTTCGAAAGCTTTTTGAAAAGGTGTCGGTGTGAAAAGTATTTTTTTGATTTATTTTGAAATTAGAGCAAGTATCTAGAGTCATCTACCTACCCTAAGGAATTCGTCTGTGTAAATGTCCTTAAAGTAGTGCCATCCCACCATTGAGAGGTAGGTAGCACCACCGTTGGAGGTGTTTGGGTCAATTCGAGGTTTGGGACATGGTGATCACCAGAGCAATAGGAAGACACCTTAGAAGCTACCCTCATGCCAGGTTCCCGGATCATGAGGACTTACTAAAACATCCTCTACTCGACGATCACCTTTCGAGGGGCAAGGCAACAGTGAGACGTACCCTAGGGGTGGTGTGTGATTTGTGTGTCGTTTTTCAGATATTTTGTCTTGTTCATGTCATAGGTGATCTACGCTTTTGTTTTTATTTTGACATTCATTCTTGCATGCAATAGTTAACAGTTTAAAAGATGCGAGAATTAAAAGTCCTACGCTATTACAAAGGCGCGGGTCCACATCGCCAAATTAAATCCAGGACCCGATTTAAAATAAAGTAAAGTGCGAGAAATATAAAATGTCTAATTTACACGGCTTTGGGAGAATTACATAAAAAGAGGAAATAAAATAAACGCGCGAATTGGAACTACGATCGAATGCGAGGGCGTTGGACCCTTTTTTAATGAAATTAAATTACGATTAACAAATTAATTAAATTAAAAAAAGAAAAGATTTTTTTGGAGTTTTTTGTATTTATGGATTTTTAATACGAAAAATTAAATTGGAATTAAAACCTAGTTCTAGCTATTTTTAATTTATTAAAAAAACATGTTAAAAGTTGCACCTAAAATCAACCTAATTAATTAATTCAATTTTATTTACAAAAAATAAATAATTAATTATTATAATGGTAAAAGAAAAGAAAAAGATAAAAGTAATTAAAACCTAATTCTACAAATTTTAAGTTTATTAAGAAAATGTTAAAATTAATCCTAGAATAAAAACTAATTAATTAATAAGACTTTATTTACAAAATAGCATTTAAATAAAATATATTTTATTTTTGTGACTTTCTGATTTTTATTATTTTTTATGTTATGAAAATATTGATTTAAGGAATTAAATTAAAACTAATTAAAACAAATAAAATAGAAAAATATAAAAAAAGAATGAAAAAGCAAACCAATGGGGGGTTCTGTCCCCAAACTGGAGGTGTGATCCAGCAATTCTGGCCCATCTTTGGAGGCCTTTTTTTTGACTTTTCAGGGAGCGTGCGTGTGCGTTGACCAGTATCCATGGTGTTCATCAGATCAGGACCCTTGGATTGCCCTCAGTGGCCATGTGGCACGTCTGGATTATGGGTGTATGGTGGTCTTCAGGGAGCAAGCTGCATAGAATCTCATGGAACCAAAACATATTAAGGAAGTGAGGGGACCTGGGAATCAAACCCAGGTCCCAGTGCTTATGTGACAACGCACCAACCATCTGAACCATTTGCTTTCTTTGTAACATTAGTGGATAATAAATAATGTATATAACAAAACTCGCTAGTAACATTAACTCAAAAAACGCGCTAAAGTTTGAATGGACCACTCAGAAGCCTACACGCATTGTCTTCCCCACCTGTTCTTCGTTTTGGCCTGAAAAAACAAACTAGTTAGCGGGGGTTTTAGACCCCCACTAAGTGCTGCATACAAAAATAGCGATTAGCTCCCTGTTAATCATAAATTAATCGCGAGGTATGGAAACGATTCACATGAAGCTTCTGAATCCAACAGTCCTGGTCTTAGGGTCTAATTTTTCTGGACGAGGGAATCCCTAATTTTGCAAGTCTGAAACCCTAGAGTGCTTCAATGGTGATTCTTCATACGATGCATGAAAACTCAATTAAAACATATGGTTAGCTTTAGAATGGTTAACTGAATATAAATCAAACATTAAAAATTGCCAATAATGCGTGAATCATGATACATGAATATGAAAAAAAACATGAACGGGACGAAGTCGTTCTACCAATTCCTTGCGTTAGGGATGATGGTTTTGATCCAGAAACGTCTCTTGAGACCTTTGCAAGCTAATGGAATCAATGTTTTGCCTTGAAACGCCTTAGAATCGTGTTTTCAGTTTTTGGAATTTTCTTGAAAAATGCAAAGTTGTTTATGGTGTTTTTGCGCAGCTTAGAGGTCTCTTGCACTAGGTCTAGCATCTGGCTTATGTATGGAGTGAATTAGGGTTGAGTTTTCAATCAAAAGATCAATGCAATCATGAATCAAATATTGGATTTAATGGCATATTTTTTTCAATCTTTTTCACATGTTTTTGATGTCAATCATAGCCAATCTTCCCCATTTGAGTTGTGCACGAGTCTTGAGCCTTTAATGAATGATTACACTGCATAAAAAGATTCACATACATTTGTTTAGTATTTTTTTCATATTTTAATTAATTAAATGAATTATTAGCAATTAAAAATTCAAATAAATAAATAAAAATGATGAATAAATCCCCTTTGGGCCAAATGGTCGTGCATATGCTTTGGATGATGAATTTTGGAAGAAAATGTGGCCCATTAGCAATTTTAAGGCATTTGAAGCAAAGTTGACTTTTCAAAATACCCAAAAATTTCCCAACTTCCACAAGGCATATCTTGCTCAATTTTTAAGCTTTGATCATGTTCTTGGACATTTTGGAAAGGTCTTGAAGTCCTCTAACCAATGCCTTTGGTCCCATGTCATTTTTATTTACCAATATCAAGTTATGGCCTTTGACTTAAAGTCCCTTTTTGTTGACTTTTGAAAATGACCTATAATGTTGAAATTGATAACTTTTTGTGAAAGCATTTCTTGGACTTGAAGTGTGAAGACGAGTTGTAGGAAATGTCATTCTCTTCAAAATGAGCTTTGGATGGAATTTTTCTGATAATCCATGTGGAAGTTATGCCTTGGTCAAGTTACAGTTGACTTTTTCAACTGTCCAAATATGGAAACTTTTGCATCTTGAGACTTTTTGAGCCATGCCTTGAAAATCATGATCAAGAATTGATCAAATGATGTTTGTGGCCTCAAAATGAGATGTTGACCAAAAATTTGAACTTTTGACTGTCAAATGACCATTTTGCCCCTGCAGTTGACTGTAGGGCAATTAGGGTTTTTGACTGTGCAATTTTGTACTGTAAGTCTTGAAACTTGGTATGAGGATGCTTGACCATGTTTATAGGCATGTGGGGCTTGATTGGACCCTTGGAAACTTCATTTTCTTTGTCAGAGCCAAAACCCTAGTTTTTTGACTGTTAGGAGGCCCTTGAACTGTGCAACCCTCGAGGAGATTTTGAAGCTTTGACTTGGCAAATCTTGAAGAATATGGGAGGGCAAATTTTGGGGTACAACAAGTTGTGACACCCCAAATAATCTGATTATTAAATAATTAGAATTTTTAATTATTAATTGGAAATTTAATTATTGGTATTTTGGGATTATTGGAATTAATTTAGTTAATTAAAGGAAAGAAGTATTGGTGGTGTGAAGAGTGATTAGAGGGTGTGAGGGGTAAAATACTCTACTCTTACTAATTACTAATTTAATTATTTTATTGGAATAATAAAAGGAGTATTAAAAGTAAAAAGAAGAGAAAGAGAGTTATTTTGGAATATTCATCATACGTGCATTTGAGAAGAGGAAAAAGAAGGAGAAAACCGGAAGCGTCAGAATTCGAAGAACCCACAAGGTAAGGGGTGATTTCGATTAGTTAATTCGTATTATCGGTTTATATATTCAATAGTATGGATCATAGTATGTTAGGGAATCCCGGTTTGTAATTCTAGGGTTCCGTAGAATTGTCCCTATTGCGTCGAATTGTAGGTTGAAAACCATTGGGGTGTCAGATGATAAAAAGGAATGATGAAATAATGTTGTTTGATGTTATAATGGTGCAAAATGGATGTGTTTTGGTGTTTCTCATGTTTCAATTCGTATGGCTATGTTTGGAATTGGTTTAGAATGAATAAATGTTGTCAAAAGTGCAGAATTTGACTCTGCAGGTCGTGGGAATCGGTTCCCAGCAGGGAGGAACCGGGTTCCACTGTGTGAATTTAGAAAAAATGGAAAAAATACACGTAGGAACCGGTTCCTGTATAGGTAGGAACTGGGTTCCCATACATTTTTCCAGAAGTGTGATTTTTGAACTTCGCGGGAACCGGTTCCTGCATATGTAGGAACCGGGTTCTGCTGTAACTTTTTGAAAAATATTAAACTTTGAAAATTCATAACTTTCAAACTGTAAGTCCGTTTTGAGTGCCGTTTTGGACGTTATTTCTTAAATTTAATGCTCGATTTTATAAAATGAAAAGATTTCCTAAAACCTGAAATTATTTTGAAAATGAGTCAAATCCTGGAATAAGTAATTATTGGCTAACGCACATGGGTGTGTATGTAGTAGTGAACCTGTGATGGATGGATGTATTAGTATTGTGTGAATGAAAGGCATGTTTATGTTGCTAATGATGGTGTGCATGATCGTTGAGATATCATGTTTTTGGTTTTGGTTCAGTTATGATAAATTGATGTATTTCATAGACTGATTTGATGTTGCATGCTAGTGATGTGCGTGCATATGCATTGTTTTGGTGAAGTTAATTCCCATTGTGTGGAATTTGACTTGTATTGCCGTTAACCGATAACCTGGTGATGATGGGTGGTTAGGCTGGATTCGTGTCCGGGTGTTTATGGACGAATCGATGGTTGCTGTATCCGGTTGATGATGGATCAGTGTTGGGTGACTTGGTCACGTCTTGGTACCACATGCATTGTGTCTACATTTGTGTTTGCATGGAATTGTAACATGTTAGGATGTATTCCAGTGTTACAATTCTTTGGTTGATTATTGATTTGTGCATAATGACTTGTATGATTGGAACTGCGTGTTGAACCTGAATTTATGCTAAAATGGATGAAATAATATGCTTGTGATATAATGTTGATTGAGAAGCTTATAATGCATGTTAATTATGAGAAATCTCACCCTTACTTTAACAATTTCAGATTAAAGTTAGCAGCTCAGGAGTTGGTGAGGATGGCTCTAGAGCTATGTTACTTTAAGTCCGCATGTCAGTGTCGTGCTCTGATAGGTTGTAACACTGGGGAAAGTTTAGTTGAGGAATTAGTTATTATTCAATTGTTTCTTTGAATTTCATTGGGAATAATTATGTTTTGGTTTATTCCGTTTTGGTTATGGTATTTTTCCGCTGTGTAAGACATGGTCTTAAGTTGATTGAATTATTTGAATAATGACCCTCAGTGTAGCATGACTACTGTTTTATTGGAAGTTTTATTTTTTTCATAATTGTGACATCCCTTGTTCCGTGTTAACTCTGATGGAATATGTCTTTAATCATTGATATAATTAATATTATTCGGGGTATTTTAGAAGGGGTGTTACACAATAAGTTAAAAAGAAAATTTCACACATTGACGCATAGAGACTAGCACAATGGGTGGAATTATTGATTTCACAACATTGTTGCTTGGAGCCTGACACAATGAGCTAGATTGCAAAGGAAAAACATATTACTGCGTGGGGACTGACGCAATAAGTTAAAAAGAAAATTTCACATATTGACACATAGAGACTGACACAATGGATGAAATTGCTGATTTCACAACATTGTTTCCTGGAGTCTGACACAATGAGCTAGATCATAAAGGAAAAACATATTGCTTCACGGGGACTGACTCAATAAGTTAAAAAGAAAATTTCACACATTGTCGCATAGAGACTGACACAATGGATCAAATATATAAGAAGTTGTTTTAAATGATCCCCTAAATCAGATGTGAGAACAGATTTTACTGGTTATTTGTTTCTAACCGAGGTAAGAACTGATAAAGGGCCCTAAGATATTGGCTCTTGCTCAAAGAAAGTTTTTTTTTAGAAATTCCATGCTTGATGTATGTACATGATGCGTGTGTATGGAAATATGGACTTTGGAATGTATATGTAATGAATATGTGTATGCCTCGAATATATATTGATGCAAACTATGTATATATGCCCTGAATGTTATGGAAAATGCTTTTGTGTTCTCTTTTAAACCATTGGCTCTGAGTTACCAACCTCCCGACATTGGTGTTACAACATCTTGGTATTTTTTAATTGATTTGAACATGGTGGAAAATATTGGTAAGGTCTTGATGTTTGTACCATAGGCGTAGGCGTAGCATAGGTGCATGCATAATCGTGGAGATAAGCATAGACATGGACGCAGACGTGGATCTTCTTTTGATATTTTATAACCAAAATGCTTTTTGATATTTTATCAAGTGTTTTTACTTGTCATGTCCTCAAAATGATTTCAACATAACATTCAAAAGAAACAATCACAGTATTTTGCAAACAAAACTGAAAAATAAAAACACAATTCGTGAGATATGAAGAGAAATACAAGTTTTATTGATATGTGTAATACGGTGGGAGAACTGACTTTTGGTTTTGCATTTTATCGCAAATGTTGTGGATAGCAAGAGTCTCCATCGACTTTTCTTTTATCTAATAAAGGAAAGGGTGAAAAGAACAGGAAAAACCTTTAATAATTTTCTTGAGTTCGGGGGGTAGGTTATGAAAAGGAAAGGTGGTAGCACCCTTTCCATCCGTAGTTATCTACGGGCTCTTAATTGCTAGCTCACTTTGAAAATGCTTTGTGTTTGTGTATGTTTGAAAATATTTTAAAAATGCCTAAGTGCGACAATTTTGTAATGATTCTCGTATCGTTGAGAATGTATACAAAATGTTTTCCTTTGAAAATATTTATGAAAGAAAGTGTTGTTTTGGAAAGTGTTTTGAGAATGCCAATGCAAGGAAGTTTGCTTTATAATAACCCTTGTATTAGTCCTCAAGAGTGTTTATAAAGTGTTTTGAAAGTTTGTTGTTTTGAAAGTGTGAGGTGTGAAAATGGTTTTATTTTGTGAGCAAGCGATTACGAGCGATCTACCTACTCAAAGAGTTTTTGTTCTTTTCCTGCTCCTTTAGATAATGCTACTCTACCATTAGTTAGTAGGAAGTCATATCATTGGATGTGAGAGATAGGCGTGGGTCATCGTCCAGTCACAGAAGGCAACTTGTAAGGCGCTTTAGCAATTGTCGTAAGGGACTAAGATCGTTTACCAAAGGAAACATCTAAGGGTCATCGAGGGACTACGATCTTTTAACTGAGGGTTTTTGCTTAAAGCATCTCACGTTCGAGGGACATGACTGTTTAAATCCGAGGCAACAAATGAGGTTACCCTAGAAGTGCACCTTCGTGAAGTGTTTTGATTTCAGTTAATTTATCTTGGATTAGGGTTTGCTACCTTTTGCTTTTATATTTCCATATAATCCAATTAAACTAACAATAATAAGGAAAGCAATAAATTATGGAAATTAAATATCTTACGCTATTACAACGCTTCGGAGATGGGGGTACAAGTTTATGAATGGGGGAGGAAAGCAATAAACCCTAATTATCCATTACAAACTTTTAACAGTTACATAATGGTATTAATGCGAAAAATAAATAAACGCGCGGAGAAAAAAAGGGGAAAGATGGAAAAACCCTAAAAATTCAAAGTGTTTCAAGAAAATATTTATTTGTTTCTTTGTTTAGAAAAATGTTTTAGAATGATGAAATAACAAATTAGACCTAATTCTTAATTTATTTTACAATTTAAAATAAAACAAAATATAATTTAATTAATTAATTTTATTTATGAAAATTAAATTAATTAATTAAAACCTAAAGAATTCTAAGTATTTAGAAAATATTTTTGGTGTTTTATTTAGAAAAGATATTTAAAGTATAACCTAATTCTAATTAAATAAATCAAAGTGATTAAATTAAATTTTATTTGTCAAAAATTAAATTAATTAATAAAAAATCAAAATCTAATTTAAAAAAAATCATTTTTATGATTTTTTTTCTTCTGATTTTTAAATAAAAAAGATTTTAGAAAAGAAAATTAATTGAAATAAAATGGGTCTTGTTTACCGTGGAAATTGGTAAACAACCGCTGATCTTCCAAAAGGTTACTTATTTGGTGACTCGCAGGATCGATCAGATTGATCCTAAGACATGGTTGATTTTTGGGGTTTTGGCTAAGTTTAATGATGGTTAATGACAAGAAAATAAAGATACTTTATGTAAATTGCATGAAGAAGAAAACTTGGTAGAATAAAAGAAAGCTTTGAATAAAGGCTTCGGCTGGAAAAGTAAATGAAGAGGCAGTAAAGTTCTGGAAAATAAATGACTTTGATTAATTAAAGTGGTGTTTCACACATACATTCTCAACAATTCTTTCGCTCACACTGGGTACTTGAATCTATATGAGTGACTTGTATATAATTGTGAACACACGCGAAAAACTACGTGAACTACTAATATTTATACTAAACATATCTCAAGTAACCGTCGGGCGGTTACGCTGCTTCGAGATGACTCCACTTGGCATGCTCACAGCATTCGATGCTCCTGATCTTGGCACGTTGCACTTGGTAACCGCTGGAAACCGTTTTCCCTCCAAACATTTGAATCTCAAACCGTTCCACTCTGAGCATTGAATAACCTTGTCGAGAAGCACCTTCGACGTCGAAGGCAACGAGATTCCTACTTAGAAGAAATTCTCTAAGTACCTTGCCATCTTCTGATGAGCACTTCGACAGAATCAGCTGGTCGAAGCCATTCCTCATAATTAATGGTTTATATTAATAAAGACAAGGGTGTCGAGTTTAGGAGCCAACAAATTGCCCCCCAAGAATGCCTTATTTCGACGCTGAAAAAAAAGGCATTCTTTGAGATTCCACTCGACACCTGTCCTTCATTCTTAGCCACAGATTAACCTGTGCGCTTTTTGTCTTCTACCAACCAACTGACAATCCCAAGAAAAAGCCATCATTCAATCTGTACCTAAGACGTCACCTCAGTACGGCGTTTAGCGTGCCCAATGTCTTTTCACAGATTGTCATCATGACAATTTCCCAAAAACGAGGGCACACGCTGCACCTTTTCGTTTCTGCAGAACGGCTATGTCAGCGAAGGAGCGCCACATGTCCCACTATCTTCTGCAACATTAAATGGCCTCGAATTTTGTGATTTCCCAACCACTATAAATAGCGCTAGGTACCCATTGTGGGACTTTTTCACGCTATTCTGCATTCAAACCTTATTGTTGAACAAAATCTTCTACAAACCTGCAAACACTTTGTTCTTCACTCCACCTTCAATCTTAACCCAAAAATGGCTTCAGGTTCCTCTAACGCTCCTAGTTCCATCATTCCTTCTAGAAATGCTAAACCAAAAATCTTCTCAACTGTTCCAACAGTTACCTCTACAGGCCTGCGAAGGGTTCCTGAACCCCTGGAAACTGCTGAGCGTGAAGCTTATTCACATCAACTAATGATTCCGGTTGGATACTCCAACCAGATTTTCGCCATGTCTGGCCCGTTATCCACATGCATTGATGAATCTACGAAGATCAAGAACTTCTTCCCAGTGCTTGAGGCGCTCAAACCTGTTGGGTGTTCCAAAAAAGCTGCAGATGACAACGAAGATCCCGCTAAGGAGAAGATAGATCTTTGCTTCTTCAATAGGGGTGTTAGGGCTTTTAGGTCTAGCCCTAGCCTTACTCCAGACTACAACGCTTGGCTAGAGAAGATGGAAAAAAGCCAGGCTTCGATCTGGAAGAACCTGGGGATATACGACCTAGTCATGCTGTCGAAGACGGGTCTCAACTACTCCCCTGAGATGCTGATAGCCTCTTTGCTTTTCTGGGATTATACCCATTTCACTTTCCACCTTCCTTGTGGAATGCTAACACCCACGCTTTTCTACGTGGCTGCCATCACCGGCCTTCGACCAACTGGGGATTACTTCGACCCAGAGGAAATGTCGGAGGACCAAATTGGGTTTTCAGCTACTAAACCCACCTATACCACCTATATCAACCACTACCATGATAGGTCGACAGCCAATGTGACGGATGTGGAGCATATTGCGTTTCTAGCCCTTTGGCTGTCACGCTTTGTGTTCTGTACAAAGTCTTTACAGGTGACAAAGAAAATGGCCACCCTTGCTACCCAGCTTCACCATGGCCAAAACATTTGTTTGGCAGAATTAATCCTGGCGAATCTGTATGAATCGATCAGCAGTGGAGCGACTCTGTTAAAGGTCATCGAAAATAGAGCCAGTTTGTTGCTTGCAGGACCCTTTTGGCTACTTCAGCTATGGCTAAATGCCACTTTCGAGTCTTTCTTACCTCAGAAAACTCAGATAAATGAGCAAGCTCCTGAGATAGCAAAAAGGCGTATCGAAGGCACCAGATTGGCGTTACTGACCCCGACTGAAGATGGGCTGGAACTTCAACAGACTTTTGCAAACTTCGTCTTGATGTTTGCAAGAAGAAAAGAATTCACTTCGACCATGGCTCCTTTCGCTCGTCGAAAGGTTGGTCCAGAATGGTTCACCATGCCCCATCCCAAGTCGTCAGGTGACCCTCATGTCGAAGAACACACAATAATGTGGGAAGCATTTCTCACACCCAGAATAATGCCACTGCGCTTTAAGAGCTCCAAGAATCACCTGAGCTTAATCGCTTATCAGCCAAACTTGGTCTCTCGACAGTTTGGTATCATTCAATCACTCCCTTCTACCATTTTTCCTAGGGAGAAATCAATGTTATATTTTTGCAATGACTATACTGAGGATGCTGCCACCAAGCATATTGGCAGGTATGCTGGTCGAACAGTACTTTCACTGTTCGACTATCAACTTAACTTCCTCTGTTCACCATCCTTCGAAGACTGGTGGAAGAGTTACTGTGCTGAAGAGTTCTTCGACGAGAAAGATTTTGTGGACGAACTTCAGAAGTCCTTCGTTCTAGTCCTTGACAAAATAAAGAAATGTACGTTCACTCTCCAAATTATTTTGTCTTTCCATTTCGACTTGTAACTTGTTAATTATAACTTGTCTTCTTTCAGTTGTTCGAAAGCCTGCAGCAAAGAAAGCCGCAGAAGGCCATCAGGGAGGAGGTCCCTTGACAAAACCTTCAGCACCGGCGAAAACTACAGCAAGCCATCAGGGGGAAGGTCCTTCGATAAAACCTTCAGCACCGGTAACCAAACTTTTATTATTTCCTTCTGGTTTTAACATCCTGATTTTCGATGTAGCATTCTAAATCGAACTCCAATTAGTTTTCAGGCACCTTCACCCAAGAAACGACCTGCACTAACGGTCGAATCAGGGAGTGACGACGAGGACGAATCTCCCCCCGCTCCTCTTAAACGGAGAAAACTAAAGAAAGATGCTTCTTCTCCTGAGTCTCGACCCATGATCAGAATAAAGGTTGCAGGGAGAAGACCCAGGCCACCTCCCGTGATTATCGAAGAGCCAACAGAGGAGGAGCTAAATGTTTTGCTCAATAAACCCGTCGAAAGTGACAATTCCAGCCCTGGGGCTGAAATTCCTCTGCAGGTATTTTCTTTGACCATTTTTAACTCAGGTGTCGATGCTCACGTTCGATTGTGTCTCTTTCTAAACCAGAAGATTCTTCCTCTTCTATTTTCAAGAGACCACCGAAAGTTCAGCACCAAAGACTTCAGAGACACTAGACTCTGCTGAATACAGTAGGCCACAAGAGGAGGAATTGGCGAACGATGAAGCCAATGCCGAAGCAGAGGAACAACAACCAAAGGAAACTCAAGTGATCGATCTGGCGGAGGAACAACATGACGAAGGGGATCATGTTGATGCTGGCACTGCTGAACTACAGGTCGAAGAGAGTCACGTCGATGCAAACGCTACTCAACAACTTCAACCCCAAGACAACGCTGCTGTAAGGGTTACCACCTCGACAAAGCCTAAGTCCAAAGAAGACTTAGCACTCTTGAAGCAAACTGATCCCATTGGCTACCTGAATGCCATTATCGAGAGTAGGGGAAGTTCATCTGACCTTAGTCATGATGCTTCTACTGCATCGGGGAAGTCCACTTCGACTTCTCCTCTTGATGAGGCTTTGATGAAGGTCAAGGCTCAGTTCTTCAAGAAAGATGTGATGAAGGCTTTGGAGGGGGATCCCACTGCTCCATCTTGTTTGGGAGCTGTTTTGAATGCAGTCGACTTGCTTGCTGTGACTCCAGAGGTTTCGAGCTTTATCTTGGAGTTATACTCCATTGTTGACCAAGTCTCTACAGACTATCGACGTCAGAGGGGCTTCAACAGCCAGCTCGAAGCGCTACATGGAAAAAGTTCTTCTGCCTGGACTGAGGTAGCTGAGACGACTTCTCGAATTGCAGAGTTGTCGAAGCAAAAAGCATCCAAGCAAGAAGAAATTGACGCCATAGATCGAGACAATGCCTCTATAAAGGCGCAAATCGAAGAGCTGGAGGCAAAGATAAATGCTAATACCAAACGCAAGGAGGAGCTTCTCTCGACTGTTTCAGACACAGAGAGCCAAGCTGAAGTTACACGAGGCCTAGAGTTTGTTGAGAAAGCCCAAGCCTTCGATGACCAGATTGCCAAGCTTTCCCAGGCGAATGCCTTGTGCAACAAAAGACTGGAGCTGCAGCAGGCCAAGTACCTTCGACTCAGAGATTCTATCCCCTTCTAAATTACTCAGCCATTTATTAACCATGTATTATAATATTTATTTGGCAATGTAACCATTTTGGCTAATTCTTATAAAATTTTCCATTTTGGCTATTTATGGTTAATTTGATCATTACTTGCTATTTATTTTGATTTCTTGGAGCATAGGTTTATACTTTTTCAAATATTTGCCATTTACTCTCAAGAGTCTTTTATCTTCACCTAACTCTTCGACTTCATAAGCTCCACCAGAGAAAGTTTGGATAATTCTGAATGGTCCTTCCCATTTGGGTGACCATTTTCCCATGCTTCGATCCCTTCGATCCATGGGGAGAATCACCTTCCAAACTAATTCTCCAGGCGAGAATGCCTTAGGTTTTACTTTTTTATTGTAAGAGTCTTCTACTCTTTTCTTCTGAATCCTTAGTAGGTCGAGAGCACGTAGTCTCTCTTCGTCTAAATCTACTAGTTCGTCTAACATCATATCCCAATAAACCTCAGAGGGGATATCATGATGTCTCTGAATCCTTGCAGATTGAAGACAAATTTCCGCTGGCAACACTGCGTCATGACCAAAGGTTAGCCGATACGGTGTTGTACCTATGGCTTCTTTTGGGGACGTTCGACAGGCCCATAAGATCTAGTCTAACGTCTTATGCTAATTTTTTGGCTTCTTCCCTACATGCTTTTTTATCAAGCCAATCACTATTTTATTCGCTGCTTCGACTTGACCGTTTGCCTGTGCATAATAAGGCGTTGATGTTAGGAGTCTAAAGCCTGTTTCTTGAGCGAATTCCTGCATCTTTCGACCGGTGAAAACTGATCCTTGATCAGTCGTTATAGTTTCAGGGATTCCAAACCTAAAGATAATGTTCTTTTGAATAAATTCAATGACATTTTCTTGGTCTACATTGACTAACGGAATAGCTTCGATCCACTTAGTGAAATAATCAATGCCTACCAATATATACTTCTGGCTCTTTGATGATGCTGGTCGAATCTCTCCAATAAGGTCCAACGCCCATCCTCTAAAGGGCCAAGGTTTCACTATTGAGTGAATTTCGCTTGCTGGTACATGTTGGATGCCTGTATGGACTTGACATTCCTGACACCCCTTCGCGAACTCGACACAATCTTTCAAGATGGTTGGCCAGTATAGTCCTTGTCGAAATAACAACCATTTCATCTTATGGCCTACTTGGTGAGCCCCACATGCTCCAGCGTGCATAGTCGAAAGGGCTATGTATGCTTCAGTTTCACTTAAGCATTTTAGCAATACCCCTTTAGGCGTCTTTTTAAATAACTCATTACCCATGAGTACGTAACTCAACGCCCTATATTTTATTTTTCGTTCTGTCGAAGCTGCTGGATTTTGTAGATAATCCATAATGGGTTTCCTCCAATCTTGCTCTGACAAATTGTCTATGAACGATATTTCAAAGTTCCTTTGATCAACATACCCTAGTCTTGTCGATTTCAAATCTGTTGGTGACAGACTAGTTGCTTTTATTTTTCCTCGGATTTCGATTGCTCTTTGTAATCTCGTTTTTGAAATTTTGTACCTAGATGCAATTTGTGCCAAATCGTTGGCTATTTGATTTTCCAACCTAGGTATGTGTCGAATGTTGACCATTTCGAATTTTTTCAATAAACGATTTGCTATCACAAAGTACATAATAAGATTTTCTCTTATGCACTTATATTCTTTTGTGACTTGCTTAATGACTAACTCTGAGTCTCCCATTATTTTGACTCGAGTTGCCCCCAATTCCAACAATATCTCAAGGCCAATAATTAGAGCTTCGTACTCAGCCTCATTGTTCGAACAAGTACCTGATATCTTGTACTTGAATGTTGTTGGAATTTTTTCTGGAGAAATAATCAAGACCCCTACTCCTGTTCCATCTTTATGGCTGGAACCATCGAAGTAGAATTTCCAAGGCTCTATCTCCACATAATTTATATTCTCAACCTGAATTGAGTGGTCGACTATAAAGTCTGCCACCACTTGTCCTTTCACTGCCTTAAGAGGCATAAATGTCAAGGAGTACTCAGTTAACGCTAGCGCCCACTTGCCAATTCGGCTGTGCAGGATGGGTTTCGACAACATGTACTTGAAAACATCAAAATGAGACGAAACATACACATCAACTGGTTTTATATATTGTTTGAGCTTTGTACAAGAGAAATAAAGACATAGACATAATTTTTCAACTTCGCTATATCTAGTTTCTGCATCGTTCAAAACTCTACTAAGATAGTAAATGGGTCTTTCGACTCCATTTTCATCTTCTTGGGCTAACATGCTTCCCAAAGTTTTGTCGGATGCAGCTATGTACAATCTCATACTCCTGTTGCTGCAAGGAGGCACCAAAATAGGTGGCTTTGTGAGATACCCTTTGATTTTGTCGAAGGCTTCTTGTTGCTCTTGCCCCCATTCGAATCTTTCTTTGTTCAATCGAAGTAAGGGTGAAAAGTCTTGAGCTTTCCCACTTAGGTTAGATATGAATCTCCTCAAGAAATTTATCTTGCCTAACAGAGATTGCAGTTCCTTTTTGTTCGCTGGCGCTTTCGCTTCCAGAATTGCCTTCGTCTTGTTCTGGTTGATTTCGATTCCTTTCTTGTGGACGACGAAGCCCAAGAAATCTCCAGCTTTTACACAGAATGCACACTTCAAAGGATTCATTTTCAGACCATGTTCTCTCATTCTTTCGAATGATTGTCGAAGGTGGTCTATATGGTTCTTCCTGGAAACAGATTTTACAACAATGTCATCAATATATACTTGCATAAAAGTGTTAATAAAATCATGGAAGATAGAGTTCATCGCTCGCTGATATGTTGCCCCAGTGTTCTTTAGGCCAAAAGGCATCACTACCCATTCGTAAGTGCCTAAAGCCCCGGGGCATCGAAAAGCTGTTTTCGACACATCTTCTTCAGTAATGAATATTTGATTATATCCTGAATAACCATCGAGCATACTCAGGTACTCATAGCCAGCGGCAGAATCGACTAGCATTTCTGCCACAGGCATAGGATATTCATCTTTGGGTGTAGCAGCATTCAAATCTCTGAAATCTATGCACACCCTCAATGTACCATTCTTTTTAATCACTGGCACAATGTTTGCAATCCATTCGACATACCTCGTAGCTCGTATGAATTTGCACTTCAGCAGTCTTTCGACTTCCGTTTTGATCTTCGACAGTATTTCTGGAGCGAAGCGTCTTGGACTTTGCTTGACTGGCTTCTTCCCAGTTTTGATTGGCAACTGAAGTTCTACCAATCCTTTGTCGAGACCAGGCATCTCGTCGTAATCCCATGTAAAACAGTCCTTGAACTCCTTTAACAAATGGATTACTTCCAACCTGAGTTCTGGGTCTATTTTTGCGCTAATGTAAGTTGGCTTTTTCTCTAACCCTTCACCCAAGTTGATTTCTTCTAAAGGATCCTGCGCTAGCATCTTGATGTTGTTCGCTAAGGGGTCCTTTTCGAATCCCAAAGGCTCATCGTCGTAGATGGCGTCGAGCCTTTGTTGCTGCATCTCTTCTGGCATGATATCAGGAGGTTCTGGATCGAAATCCTTTCCAGGACCTGCAGAAGGTAACTCTTGATCATTGGCCTGTGTGGCCATATATTTTACTTCGGCTTCGAGAGCCGTTATCATCCTTGTTTCGGCTACGTAAGCCGAAATTCGATGCAGTGATTGTGACTCAGTCATTGTCACTGAATTCACTTCCCCAACCAGTTGGCTGGATATCAGTTAGCCCACTAAAATCAATGTGGGACAAGTCTTCTCCGTCCCATTGAAAACCATGCTCAGGGTGCAGGTATAAGGAACAAAAGGCATTTGGCGCTGGCGCCAAGTCGAAGTCAGGTGCTGGGCATGGCCCAATGTGAGCCAGGTTTTTGTCGAAGTCTGCCATCCCCACGTGATTTACTTCGCCCAAGTAATAGCTTTGATCCGCTTCTATGTTTTCGACCATTCCATCAGGACGCCATAGTATCAACCTTTGGTGCATTGATGATGGTACAGCTCCAACACCATGTATCCATTCACGGCCCAACAAAAGATTATAATTTGGTTTGGCTGATATGACCATAAACATAGTTGGTCGAAGGATAGATCCCACCTTGATGTCCAGTTGGATCACACCCATAGTGGTCCCTATGCCGCCTTCATAATTCGACAGGACCATGTTGTGAGGCTTGATGTTCTCATCGCTTTTGCCTATTTTTCTTAGCATAAAGTGAGGGATGATGTTGATGATTGCCCCACAGTCTACCAAGATCTTATTTACTGTGGTTTCTTCGAGTTTAGCCCTTATAAATAAAGGCTTAAGGTGATTTTTCATCGCCTCTGTAGGAGGTTCGAAGAACCCATTCTGCTCTTCAGTAGCGCCATTATCCATGACGAAATAGCACACTGGCCTATGCTTGGCCATTTCTTGTTCAACTTCCCAATCGCTTGTTTCGACCTCCACCTGGCGGTTGAACTCTCTTGGCAAAACTGAGACTATGTTCACCATGATATCTAGGGTGTCATCAGACTCAGAGCCATCTTCGTTATCAACTTCACCCTGGTTAGGCCAGACTAGCCTATCGGTCATTGGTTGTCTTTCCAGAGGCTTCCTCTGCTTTCTCTGAGGGACATTTGAACTTGATTCTGGCTTTGGTTCATTAGCAGCTTCCCTCTCAGCCTTTCGCCGCCTCTGGTATATTCTCCATTGAGATCGAGACATGGGATTCTTCCCTTTGTAGTTGCTTGATACCTGGGTCACTTTAGGGGTAGCAACCTGAGGTTCTTTCTTATGTGTAAAAGATGAACCTCTTGGCACTTCGAAGGAGTGCCATCTTTCCTCGCTTGGCCTCTTTCGACCTGATGTTTTGTACCATGTATCAACTGGCACATTGGTTGGAGGCCTGAAAGTCAGTGGCCTCTTTTCTTGATTTGAACCCTTTTGGTAGGTTCTTCTGGGGTCATGTCGAGTATCAACACTTTCCCTTTTTCTGTTTGCTGCTCTTACACCTTGAATATGTTCAGCAGCTTTTTTGTCGAAAATCGAGCTGCATCGAGGACACAGCATCACTTCTGACTTCTTCTTTTGGCATCTTTGCAGGAAATCTGCCAGATTTTCATTTTCCCAAGGGAAAGCAGTTTTGTTGGCTTGTTCTTGCCTAATGGCCTCCTCTGATGCTTTTGGCTCAGAGACTTCGACCATGTTGACATTCATGGTGTCTTTGGTGGCAAGAGTCAACTGCTTCATCTGAATCTCCAAGTCCTCTGTCTGGCCTTGAACTGTAGCCAAGTAAGAACTGGGTTTTGTTCCAGATTTTTGGGCTCCAACTGTCTCCAGCTTTGGGCTTTCGACCGCCTTTTGGACCGCTTCAATTGTTTTTCTAGATAGATTCCCAGAAAAACTGCCAAAGATTGGCATGTTGACATGATCCTTGGTGACTTCGACCATGGTTATTCCTGGCCTCTTCGACTGGCTTCTGGATGCCTCGATCATGTTCACCTCTGAAGGTTCAGCATAATGGGCTTCAGCCTGCAAAGGGTTGGAGTCCACAGTCATGGGGGTCTTGCCAGCAAATTTCAACCTCCCTTCTTCGATAGCGTCTTGCACGAGATTCCTGAAAAGAAAACATTGAGATGTTTTATAGCCCAGAAAATTATGATATTTACAAAAGCCTCTTTTCTTTCTTTGATCAAGAGGAGGCACTTTTACCCCTGGGGGTACTATCATTTGGCCATCTTTTACAAGTAAGTCAAAGATTTCATCACATTTTGTAATATCAAAACTATAAGTCTTTTTGGGGAACCTATCGTTGGTCCTTTCCGGACCAGTGGGATTTTTCCCACTTGAGGGGACTAACAGTTTGCAAGAGTATGGTGGCCCTTGTTTCAGTTCCGCTAAATCGACCTCGCTTTCTTCGACGGTTATAGTTTCGTCGAAGGTTTCTGGATCTTCATCATCCATTTCGACATACGCTATCCTCTCTCTTTTATGAGTTTTTGTCGCCTTGGCTTTTTCAGCTTTAAGGCGTTCTACCTGTCGAACTCTATCGGCCAATTGGGCCATGTCTCTCAGGTATTGAGTGTCTAATTTCTTCCTAATGGAATAATCTAAGCCCCCTGCGGCTATTTCGACTAACTCATGTTCTGGCACTTGCGTAAAGCATCTTGCTTTGAGCAACCTAAACCTATTTAGATATTCGTCTATAGGTTCAGTGAAACGTCTCTTTACACTGGCCAGTTCTTTCAGGCTTATCTTGGTTTGTCCCATGTAGAATTGCTCATGGAACAATCTTTCCAACTGGGTCCAATGATGGATCGAATTGGGGGGGGGGGGGGGGAGAGTTGTGAACCAAGTAAACGCGTTCTTTGTTAAAGAACTTCGGAAATACTTAATCCTCAGGTTTTCGTTGTTTGAAATATCTCCTGCTTCGATCAAGTATCTCGCCACATGTTCGACAGTAGATTCTGTCGTGTCCCCTGAGAATTTAGTGAACTTAGGGACTTTACATCTAGGAGGTAAGTCTGTTTGTAACACATATTCTGACAGTGGGGATGTGAATTTGGGCCTACGAAAGCCCATATTCATCCCATTTTGCGTCATGATTCTTTCGATCATGGCTGCCAGGTTATTTTCCAAACCCACGTTCTGGTATTGGATGTGCTGAACTACTTCGTCAGCATTTTGGTTTCTGTTGACTATCCTTACCTCTGGGGCTATGACCCTAGGTTCTTCGACCACGGGTTGCTCCAATCGTGCCCTAAGGTTTTCTTCGACAGGCTGCTGGACTTGGTTAATAGTGGTTTCTTCCTCTAGAAGTATACCTTGGTTTCCCCTTATTTGCGCCCTTTGGGGCTGTCGAATAGGTTGGGGTACCCCAAAGAAATCAGCCAGACGCATCATTTGCGCTGTCATCTGCTGATTCGACTGGGTGGTGTTTTGTATTAGAGGATTCAGCATCGTACTTAAAGTTTGTGCCAACATTTGAACCATATCGTGGTTGCTTTCGTCCATTTGTTGCCTCAAGACTGCTGTCGAGGCATTCGTAAGGCCATGCGCTACTTGGGACGTTCCTCCTAAGAGTTGGGTCCTATTTCTGTTTGCCATACCAACTCCAGAACCTTGGAGTGGCGAAGAGACACTCACTAAAGGGTCTGAAAAAGTGGACACATCGTTCGTCAGGCTAGCCAATTCAGACGTTGGCATGCCATAGAGTGGTTCTCGATTTGGCCCGCCTGTCATAAATCCTGGGGGAACATAAGGTCTAGTCCCTGGATTTCCCTTTGGTGGGGGAGTTCCCAAAGGCACTCTGGGGCCAGTGAACGGAGGTAATAGCCCCGTTTGTGTGACTGTTACTGCTGGTGTTGAACCAGCGGTTATCGCTTCACTTACGGTTGGGATAACCGTTGTTCCCACATTCGTTTGTGGGATTTCGTTATTGTTTGGCGGATTTGCCATCGCTTCTCTTCTTCTGGCAGTATTGGTATTGTTAGTGTATATTCTACCACTTCTCAATAACATGCAATACTTCTCGAAAAAGATGATTTTCTGTATAAATACGGTCAACCTTCAAAATCAACACAAGGTCCCACCAGGTGTGCCAATTTGTTTACTCACAGGATCGATCAGATTGATCCTAAGACATGGTTGATTTTTGGGGTTTTGGCTAAGTTTAATGATGGTTAATGACAAGAAAATAAAGATACTTTATGTAAATTGCATGAAGAAGAAAACTTGGTAGAATAAAAGAAAGCTTTGAATAAAGGCTTCGACTGGAAAAGTAAATGAACAGGCAGTAAAGTTTTGGAAAATAAATGTGTTTGATTAATTAAAGTGGTGTTTCACACATAAATTCTCAACAATTCTTTCGGTCACACTGGGTACTTGAATCTATATGAGTGACTTGTATATAATTGTGAACACACGCGAAAAACTACGTGAACTACTAATATTTATACTAAACACATCTCAAGTAACCGTCGGGCGGTTACGCTGCTTCGAGATGACTCCACTTGGCATGCTCACAGCATTCGACGCTCCTGATCTTGGCACGTTGCACTTGGTAACCGCTGCAAACCGTTTTCCCTCCAAACATTTGAATCTCAAACCGTTCCACTCTGAGCATCGAATAACCTTGTCGAGAAGCACCTTCGACGTCGAAGGCAACGAGATTCCTACTTAGAAGAAATTCTCTAAGTACCTTGCCATCTTCTGATGAGCACTTCGACAGAATCAGCTGGTCGAAGCTATTCCTCATAATTAATGGTTTATATTAATGAAGACAAGGGTGTCGAGTTTAGGAGCCAACAGTCTGCAGTATAAGAAATTAAGGGGGTGAGCAGTAGCAAAAATAACTCAGGTGTCGTACCCCAAATTTTTCCTACCGCGACGACTATTATTTTGGGATTGAAATAAAGAAAATACTTAATTAAAGACCTTACATCAATATCTGGTGGTCCGTCTTTATCCGACTAGGGGGGTGTATCCGAGATTCAAGAAAGCGAGACTTTCTAAATCAGAAAGACTCGTGTATCCGTAAACCCATTCGCAAATCATGTCGGTCGATGGCCCATGCAATTCGAAGATAGAAGAATAATTACTAGGTTATTAAATCCACTTATGTAATTTACTAGTAATTAATAATTAACTTTTAACTAATAAAACTCACTTTAGTGTTATTAGTAAAACAAAGGGGGTTGAAATGAACTAAGCCCATTAAAGTTTCAGTAGTCGGTCCTTTTGTTGTTTATATATATATATATAAACGTAGCATGTCATTGAGCAAAAAGAATATAAAATATTATTGTCGATCTTTACTACATTATGTCAAATATTGTTTGTAAATGTTAAAAATGTGTTTAAAACAGTTTGCACTAGGCACGGAAAGGCCAATTGGGCCTGGCCTAAAAAGAAAAGCGTTTGCTGTAAAAGAAAATACGTTGGACCGTAAAAAAACCAGCACAAGCCCAAATATCCAAAAAAAACGTCAACTGTAGCGATTGCATCCTAATCCACACACGTTTCTTGCACTAATATTAACTGTAGAGATTCACACTCAATCATATCCAGAAAATCACAAAATCCAATCGAATCAATTTCAAATCTAAAACAATAATTTTACAGCAAACAAAATTAAATCCAAATCAATTACAAATCAAGAAAGTCTTAACTACTAAAGCAGAATCGGGAGATTACAAAATATTTGCTCTTACTAAATCCAAATCACAATCAAACATTACAAGGAGTCCCTAATTTATCTCAGAAACCCTAAATCTAAGCTAGTTGTAACAAACACAAAGAAAAACTTAAACCCTAATTGCTAACCCTATAAAGGGCAAACGAAAAGAATAGAGAAAGGGTTTTTTTTATACAGAAAAGAAGCTTGGAGATAGAGACGGAAGTTTGGACAAACCCTTGTTGTTGGATCCAGAAGAAAAGTGATTAGAGATTCCATATCGGAAACCCTAATCACCCTTGAATATCACCGTTCAAGCTTCCATTGTCGTTCTCTCCATCACCTTCAAAGCATGAAGATAAAAAAGAAGAACAAGAGAACGAGATTGGTGACCGGAAGTGCAAAATTAAGAAGGTCACGAAAGGTGGTAAAGAATTGGTTAACTCTATTTGATGTTTATGACTGTTTGGTTTGGTTGGGTAGAAGATTAGGGTTGGGGTTTGTGCCGCCAGGCGGTGAGCGTTAGGTTAAAGGATAAGGTGAGAGGGTTTAGGTTGTGTTGTACCCCAAAATTTACCCTCTCCCTTATCAAGAATTTGCTCACAAGATCTCCTTTGGCTCAAGACTGCACTAGGGTTGATCAGCTCAAGACACCTCCTTAAACACTGATGACCAAAATTAGGGTTTGAGATTGCACAAGGATATTTAAACTTCCAATTCCCCATATGACTTTCATGGATCATTATGGACCCTCAAGATTACTCATGTCAAGTTTCAAACTTTGGATAATACTTTTGCTCAGTCAATTGAACAGTTGACCTAAAAATCAAATGTGTTGGGGAAAAAGTCAATTGTGGCCAATTACAGTCAAACTTCATAATTTTTTATCCATATCAACATTTTAAACTCATATGTATAATTTGATCAAGTTTGGACCATAATTCCTCAAGAAATTTGATCAAATCTTTAAAAGGGCAAAATGGTCAAAATTAGGGTTTTGACTAGCAAAGGGCAATTTATGATTTTTGACCTAGAAAATGATCAATTGGTTTAAGGCATGATCTCAAGAGTCCAATTTCATCATTTTGACCTAATGACATGGCTCAAAACATTGCTCAAGTCCAATGGATTGATAGGTGAATTTTCAGTCAACTGATCAAAAGTCAACTGTATACTAAAAAGTCAAACTTTGACTTTTTGGTCAAAATCAAATGTCACAGACCACAATTCATCAAATCATGTCAAAATATGAAACTTATTCATCAAGAAATCAAAAATTCAAGATTTCATTTTGAAAAGTTAAAATTTCTAAACTTAAATTTTTTTCTAAGTGTTGGAAATTTCTTATTTTTTCACAACTTTGAGCAAAATTTTCACCATGATGCAAGATTATTCAAAAGAAACTTTCAACATGAAATTTGTATATCTCCATGAAATCTACAACATTTCTTTACACAAATCCTTATAAAAGTGCTTGGATCTCAAGTTATAATTTTAAGAACACATGGTCATGAAATAAAACACTTAGTGAAATTTTGCCCTAATTTGGTCAGGATTTTGACCTAACTTCATGGCACTTTTTCATATAGTTCCAAGAGGATTTTAAAAAGTGATTCAAAGAGGGGTTGTATAGAAAATTAGAATCTTTCCAAAATGTCCAAGAACTCCTTGAGATCATTTTTTGAGTAGGGAGAATCAAAGAGATGAAGTTAGGGTTTTCACATTCGAATTACAAGTCATTTTGTGATGAACAATATTTAAAATTAAAACTTATGCTGCATAACCTCTACTTTGCAGGCCTCAAACTTGTTAGGAACTCCATAATTAATTGCTTGCACAACTGTTAGAGGTCTCAATTCAAGCATTCAATGCAAGGCCATGCTTTATATCTATTTTGGGAAGAAAGTGCACAATGCCATTTTGATAAAGTAGCTTTTTGCACAAAATTTATTCTTGAGCCTTGCAATTGCTTTCTTATGATGATACAAGTCCCATAACTCAAGAGAAGCTTGTCTAGACAATTACAATCACTCAGCCCATGCTTGTACTTCCTCTTGAAACTTGTTTTCCCACTTTTCTTGAAAATTAAGTAACATAGCAATTAGCTTGTAACTTGTACTTCTGACTCTCCAAAGCCCTCAAGACCTTTTGCTTATACATACACAAGTCATTTGCCACAAATCCCACACATGCTTAAGCCCTAAAAACACCAAGAACATAGAATCACCAAAAACACCTCAAAACTTGCCATTTCTGAGTTTTGAAGCCAATCTCCAAATTTTCTCGTGCGTTTCTTGGCATTTTACTTTCAAAAGCTTCTAAATAACATACAAAAAAAATTCTAACACCTACAACACCACTGTAACACCTCCATCATCATCCACCATTTTTAAAAACAGCATCGTGCACCTTGACTTCTCCAGAACTCCTCAGGTACTTTCAGCTCAAGCTAAGCATCACATTAGCTTCCTGGGAACTTGAGGAAGCTAATCCAATCATTGGAACTCATTAAAAGCTACTCAAACTCAAAACACGATACCCTATTGCAAGGTAAGTTATCTCAACTTTGAACTTTTCATACAAGCATCATTAATGGTTTATTTGTGAATGAAAAATGTTGATATCATTGCCCTGAAGCTAACCATGTCCATAGTTTTCATTTATATTGCTTGAGCTTAGAGAATTTTAAGATTGAAGTTTTTGAAATTTTTAGGGTTCAGATTAGGGCCATTAAAATTCATGCTTGTCTTTGGTCTATAATTTTATTGCTTTGCATTTCTGAAATCGTGAGGAAATTTTCTACAAGATTCATGTTTACATTTTTGCAAATGGATGAGAGATGAACAAGATACAAGTACTCTGGCTGGGCATGAGGTTGAAGATGAAGTTCAGGCCATGGACTTGATTTCTATCATATATTTGTTGTTTTGTTTATATGAACGGGTGTATAGCCACCCCAGTGGTAGAAGCGCGCACTTGTGACTATATGGACCTGGGTTCGAGTCCCAGTGGTACCCTTTTGGGATTTTTTTCATATTTTTCACATATTCTGACCTTTTTTTTGGCAGCGCTGAGCCTCATGTTTTTTTTACTTCTGACCCCCTTGCTGGCTATTCACACCCTGGCCCATTTTTATTTTCTTTTTCTCAAATTTTTATTTATTTATTTTCTTAAATATTTTATCTAATACTAAAAAAATCAGAAAAAATATAAAAACATTAGATTTATATTTTGATATAGTTTATTTATTTTTTACACAAAAAAATATTTTATTTAATCATATTTTATTTATTGTACTAATTTGTAAATTTAATTAGAAACTAGTTTTTTTGAGTTATTTTCTTTTACACAATTTAAATATATTATTTTAAAATATAAAAAGACCAAAAATATTTTATAATACTATAATTTATTTTTAAGACCAAAATACCAAAAATATTTTTCTTATAAAGTTAATTTCTTTTTTTAATCAATTAATAGATTAGGGTTTTATTTAAATTCTTTTCCTAGTAAATATAGGTTTTACTTTTTACTAATTTACTTAATTATTTTTCTTTTAGTTAATTAGGTTAAAACAAAACCCCTTTTCCCTAAAAACCCAAATAAAAGTCCATTTTCTTTCCATTTTACATTCTTGTATATTTATTCATTTTTGTACATTATTTATCCAAATTCAATACGGTTGTAATAGATAATTAGGTTTATTTTCTAGCAATCCCCATTTGTAATTTGTACACCCCCTCCCACAAGTATTGTAATAGCGTAGTAATTTTAAATTCTACAATTTATCGCTTTATATATAAATGCTAGTAATTAGGATTTGTATGGAAAGACTAAAACCAATCAATTAGAAAACTCTAATCAAAGACAAAAACAAGCATGAAAAACAATACACTTGCACACAAGCACCCTTAGGGTAAAATCCACTTGGTTGCCTTACAAAATAGCCATATTACGCATGTGAGATATCTTAGCAAAAACAAAAAAAAATATAAGATCATAGTCCCTCGATGACGCTATCTATGTTGCCTTTCAAATGATCTTAGTCCCTAAAAGAGAATGCTAAGATACCTTGCAACATTGCTAATAATGGTTATACGATGACCCACACCCGTCCTGTTTATATCCAAAGATAGGGTTACTTACCAAATTAATGGTAAGATGACAATGTCAAAGGAAAAAGGAAATGAACATGAAAGACTTTTGAGTAGGTACCCTAGTTACTTGCTCACTTTCAAAACAAAACATCCTTGCTATTTTCAAAACAAACACCTACACTTTCAAAACATCTTACAAACTTGAAAATATTTTCAAAAGATCAACATCTTTGTATACATTCTTACGAACGAGAATCATTACAAAGTTTGCCTAAACAATGGCCTCTTTACAAAATACTTTCAAAAATCACACAAAGCAAAATTTCAAACAAAAGCAAGTGATCTAGCAAGTAACTAAGAGCCCATGGAAAACTATGGATGAAAAAAATGATAATATCTTCCCTTTTCATAACCTACCCCCCGAACTCAAGAAATAATCTCAAAGGTCTTTCCTGTGCTTTTTCACCTTTCCTTTTGGATAAAAGAAAAGTCGGTAGCGACTCTTGCTAACCACAACATTTGCGATCAAACGCAAAACACCCAAGTCAGTTCTCCCACCGTATCACAGGTTGTTAGCGAGAGAGGGAGAGAGAGAGATAGAGATAGAGATAGATAGATAGATAGATGAGAGAGAGAGAGAGAGAGAGAGAGAGAGAGAGAGAGAGAGAGAGAGAGAGAGAGAGAGAGAGAGAGAGAGAGAGAGAGTGGATGAAGAAGGGCCACTGTAAAACAAGAAGTGGTTTGTAAAATTAAAAAAAATAATGATTTATGTTCTGTGTTGATCCCGTACGAGCGTGTTCATGTTAATTATCATGTTCCTTCACTTATCATCTGCTTGATTTTGATCTAACGGCCATTACGCCAAGCCACACGATAGGATCCATGCGCCTCACTACATTGGAATATGCAACAAACCCTTTCCAAACGCGTTGGGCTTAGGCCCACTGCTCTTCATACCCTATTTCCAGCAATTTGCTAAAACGTAAAGCCAGATACACCCCCTTGGAAATTTACATCCGGGCCTAGCCCAGATTATTTTTAAGACCCCCACAGTTTTACTTTATAACTAAAAACGTACCCCCCTGTTCTAATGAAAATATTTTTTATTTTTCTTTTATATTATTATTTATTTTCTTTTTTTAAATAATTATTATATTTTAATATTTTATTATTATTATTATAATTCCCTATCTTTTTTCCATAATTAATTATATTAATTATTATTATATAATTATTATGTATATATTAACATTTAAATTATTTTTATTCAAGTGCATATATTATTTTCTCATATTCTTTGCATCAAACATTTTTATCATGCATTAACCAATATTTTCGCAATTAATACAGTAAAAAACACAAAAAAATCTCAAACCATTTTCGCGAACAAATTAAGCTAATCAACAGTCTTTTTTTTGCAAATAGATTTCAAACTAATTTTGGCTTACTGCGTACGCAGTCAAAATCTCCACAAT
Source organism: Vicia faba (assembly GCA_948472305.1). Lineage (NCBI taxonomy): Eukaryota > Viridiplantae > Streptophyta > Magnoliopsida > Fabales > Fabaceae > Vicia > Vicia faba. Next base: position 819,849,787 of record OX451741.1, on the reverse strand, counting down.
CACTACCCCCGACCGAGTGCGAAGTGATTCAAAATATGTTTGCAAAACCCTAAAAGATACCAACCCATACGAACTACGAATTGGGACTCTGATTCCTCATAAGAGGATACGTAGGCACGCAATCTAAAATCGTGGCGAGTCTTGCTAATTAAAATTTAAAACACTGTTTACCCCAAACCTAAACTGAGAGCTTAATATCCTTGTGAACAAGGTGGATGAGAGGTGCCTAACACCTTCCTTTCGTCCAATTGAGTCCGGAACCTAGAATCTCTGTCGGTGAATTAGGGTTTACTGTTAGGTTCCCTTCCCTAGGATAAAAACTAATAGTGGCGACTCTTGATTAAAAAAACCAGTTGCTACAGCTGGCGACTCTGTTGGGGAACGAACCTAGAATCTCTGGTTTAGTTTCTTTTAGGTTTCTATTTGATTTATTTATTTATTGCATTTATCTATTATATTGCATTTATTTATTTACCATCAAATTCTTTTATTATCATATATTTGCTATGTGGCGGGTTTTTATCTCAAAAAATATATATTTATAATAAACCATAAAAAGAAGGTTCGTCTATTAGCTTAGGGGGTATATCATCCCTGCGAGTTTATGTGACGACTTCGCCTAGAGTCGGTGAACTTCCGAAAAAGGAATACTTATCGAGAGATATCCTCTTGACGAGTAGGACTTTGGAAGGTCACCCATGACTCTTTGTAACGATCTTAACCCAAAATCTCATGACGAGACTTTTCACGACTTTGAGACGAAAGTTTTAGTCTGTAAAGAGGCTCCACCTAAGGGAGGCCCTTGTGCCTTTTCCCTCTGGTGTTATTCATGACACCCTTAAGGAAGCCACCTTTTGGGAGGGTAGATTTACCGTAGGCCAAAATTAAGGAGCCTATCTCATAGGGGTATCCATCACAAAAACCTGTCACAAAATCCCGTTACTCAATCCAACACTTATACATTCATGCATTCATGTATATCTCATGTTCATCATTTGCTCCTTTTATTTGTCTTATTCACAGGGTACAAAATAAAAGATAACAAAATCAAGATTTTTGGTGACTGTCTTAAAAATGGATACCAAGCAGACAAATGATTTTACCCTCAATTTAACCATCTAAGGGTCAACCCACGTAATACTACTCCCGCGATTCAACCCGTTACCTCAGTCTTCATGCCGTGACACGCTCAGCCCTTCACCTAAGTCTTCCTGCAGTGATGAGTTCCTTACAAGCTCAGTATGTTGCCCCTAAGCCGCAACATATCTTCAAAGCCCATTATGTTGCCTCTAAGCCGCAATGTATTCTCAAAACCTGTTACCTTGCCTCTATAATGCAAGTGAATCCTCAATGCTCCGTACATTGCCTATAAGCTGCAACGCATTCTCAAAAACCCATTATATTGCCCCTAAGCCGCAACGCATTCTCAAAAACCCATTATATTGCCCCTAAGCCGCAACACATATTTTAAAACTCGGTATATTGCTTCTAAGCCATAATATCATCCAATTCAAACACATTTCCTCTAAGCCGCAATGTATCCTCCAACTCAACACGTTGCCTCTAAGCCGCAACATATTCTCAAAACCTATTGCATTGCCTCTAAGCCGCAACGCATTGTCAAAGCTAAGTATATTGCTTCTAAGTGCCAATATATCATAAAATTCAAATACATTGACTATAAGCCACAATGTATCTTTCCAGATCAACATATTTCCTCTAAGCCGCAATATATTATCCAAACCGAACACATTACCTCTAAGCCACAATGCATTACCCAAACTCAGACCATCGTCTCAGACTTCATGCAGCGATGTTCGAAAACCAAATTTAGCTTATCACATCAGACTTCACGCAGTGATCTGAAAGCCTAAACCCATTGCCTCATACTTCATGCAGTAATGTGTTTCTTATTCTACGACACAGATCATTGCTTAAGACTTCATGCAGTAATATGTTCCAAACTCTGGACCATCGTCTCAAACTTCATGCAGCGATGTTTGAAACAACACATCACACTGGACTTCACGCCATGATGCTCAAAAGAAAAGAAAACTCAACACAATGCCTCTAAGCTGCAATGCATTGTCCAAATCAACACATTGCCTCTAAGCCGCAGTGCGTTCTTCAAACTCCAACACATTGCCTCTAAGCCGCAATGCATTCTTCAGACTCAAATACATAGCCTCTGAGCCGCCGCGTCTTCATGCTCAAAACATTGCTTCAGACATCAGGCAGCAATTTGCAAACGTAATCCATGGCCTCAGTCTTCAAGCAGCCATGCATCATCAATCATTGCTATACTCACCCTCCAAATGGTTGAATAAGCCAAGACATACATAATTGCGTTATCAGCTTTGCTTACTTCCTTGGGACTCATAAGGGTATGCTACATCAGCATAACCTTATGTTTATCAGATAAATTTTGTGATACTTCAAGTATTCAATAAACTTTCAGTCAAAATGGGCAAGACTCGAGTTTTCTCACGCCATTCGATTGAAAGATAATTGAATAGGGGCAGCTGTCGTTCCCCAAATATTTCCTACCGCGACGACTATTTTTTTGGGATTGAAATAAAGAAAATACTTAATTAAAGACGGTACAGCAGTATCTGGTGGTCCATCTTTATCCGACTAGGGGGTGTACCCTAGATTCAAGAAAGCGGGGCTTTCTAAATCAGAAAGACTCGTGTATGCGTAAACCCATTTGCAAAGCATGTCGGCCGATGACCCATGCAATTCGAAGATAGAAGAATAATTACTAGGTTATTAAATCCACTTATGTAATTTACTAGTAATTAATAATTAACTTTTAATTAATGAAACTCACTTTAGTGTTATTAGTAAAAGAAAGGGGGTTGAAATGAACTAAGCCCATTAAAGTTTTTGTAGTTGGCCCTTTTGTTGTTTTTGAAAAAAAAATTATTATTAAAAACAATTCGTTATTATAAAGAAAATAAATTATATATATAAAAAATGTAGCATGTCATTGAGCAAAAAGAATATAAAATATTACTGTCGATCTTTACTACATTATGTAAAATATTGTTTTAAATGTTAAAAATATGTTTAAAACAGTTTGCACTAGGTATGGAAAGGTCAATTGGGCCTGGCCTAAATAGAAAAGTGTTTGCTGTAAAAGAAAATAAGTTGGACCATAAAAAAACCAGCACAAGCCCAAATATAAAAAAATACGTCAACTGTAGCGACTGCATCCTAATTCACACGTGTTTCTTGCACTAACATTTACTGTGGAGATTCACACTCAATCATATTCAGAAAATCACAAAATCCAACCGAATCAATTTCAAATCTAAAACAATAATTTTACAACAAACAAAACTAAATCCAAATCAATTACAAATAAACAAAGTCTTAACTACTAAAGCAGAATCGAGAGATTACATAATATTTGCTCTTACTAAATCCATATCATAATCAAACATTACAAGGAATCCCTAATTTATCTCAGAAACCCTAAATCTAAGCTAGCTGTAACAACAACAAAGAAAAACCTAACCCCTAACTGCTAACCCTATAAAGGGCAAACGAAAAGAATAGAGAAAGGATTTTTTTTACAGAAAAGAAGCTTGGAGACGGAGACGGAAGTTTGGACAAACCCTTGTTGTTGGATCCAGAAGAAAAATGATTAGAGATTCCAGATCGAAAACTCTAATCACCCTTGAACATCGTCGCACAAGCTTCCGTTGTCATTATCTCTATCACCTTCAAAGCCTGCGGATCAAAAAGAAGAATAAGAGAAAGAGATTAGTGACCGAAAGTGCAAAAGTCAGAAGGTCGCGAAAGGTGGTAAAGAATCGCTTAACTCTATTTGCTGTTTATGACTATTTGGTTTGGTTGGGTAGAAGATTAGGGTTGGGGTTTGCGCCGCCGGGAGGTGAGCGCTAGGTTAAAGGAGAAGGTGAGAGGGTTTAGTTTGTTAGAGAGAGAGAGAGAGAGAGAGAGAGAGAGAGAGAGAGAGAGAGAGAGAGAGAGAGAGAGAGAGAGAGAGAGAGAGAGAGAGAGAGAGAGAGAGAGAGAGAGAGAGAGAGAGAGAGAGAGAGAAGGGATGAAGAAGGGCCACTGTAAAACAAGAAGTGGTTTGTAAAATTAAAAAAAAAAGATTTATGTTCTGTGTTGATCTCGTACGAGCGTGTTCATGTTAATTATCATGTTCCTTCACTTATCATCCGCTTGATTTTGATCTCACGACCATTATGCCAAGCCACGCGATAGGATCCATGCGCCTCACTACACTGGAATACGCATCAAACCCTTTCCAAACGCGTTGGGCTTAGGCACACAACTCTTCACACCCTCTTTCAAGAAATTTGATAAAACGCAAAGCCAGATACACCCCCCCACAGTTTTACTTTATAACTGAAAAAGTACCCCCTGTTCTAATGAAAATATTTTATATTTTTCTTTTATATTATTATTTATTTTCTTTTTTTTTATATAATTATTATATTTTAATATTTTATTATTATTATTATAATTCCCTATCTTTCTTCCATAATTAATTATATTAATTATTATTATATAATTATTATGTATATACTAACATTTAAATTATTTTTATTCAAGTGCATATATTATTTTCTCATATTCTTTGCATCAAACATTTTTATCATGCATTAACCAATATTTTCGCAATTAATACAGTAAAAAACATAAACAAATCTCAAACCATTTTCGCAAACAAATTAAGCTAATCAACAGTCTTTTTTTCCGCAAATGGGCTTCAAACTAATTTTGGCTTATTGCGTACTCAGTCAAAATCTCCACAATCACTACTCCCGACCGAGTGTGAAGTGATTCAAAATATGTTTGCAAACCCCTAAAAGATACCAACCCATACGAACTACAAATTAGGACTATGATTCCTCATAAGAGGATACGTAGGCACGCGATCTAAAATCGTGGCGAGTCTTGCTAATTAAAATTTAAAACATTGTTTACCCCAAACCTAAACCCAGAGCTTAATATCCTTGTGAGCAAGGTGGATGAGAGGTGCCTAACACCTTCCTTTCGTCCAATTGAGTCCAGAACCTAGAATCTCTGTCCGTGAATTAGGTTTTACTGTTAGGTTCCCTTCCCTAGAATAAAAACTAATAGTGGTGACTCTTGATTAAAAAAACCAGTTGTTACATCAGGCCAAAATCAAGGAGTTTTTTTTGTTTGAAACAGAAAATAAAATAATAATAAAAAATGTTAGAATGGGCCTACGTTTGAATAAGTAAAAATGGGGGTGAGAAATAGCAAAAATGAAAGGCCCAAATAGAGGAGCCCAACGCCTGTTTGTGATCCAGAGGGGATGGTTCTTTGAGGGTGCATCATGGGAGTGGGTTTCTGAAGCATGAGATCTGGCTACATGATGATCTGATGGTGTTGATGTGAGGATGTACCACGCGCGCGCTTGGCTTTCTCACACTGGATATGTGATAAATACACGTGGAAAAGAAAAAATGTCCCACGCCTAGCTCGAATCCGTGACCAGACATAGGTATGACTTAAAGACGCGCGTGCTGCCCTTGAGGTGGCTGTTATATCCGGTTGTAAAACAACAATCGATAAATATAAAATGAATTTTTTTTTAAAAGTTGACTCCATCTTCTTCCTTGCGCGCGTTTACAACAACAATAACAACAAATTCAAATTTTGTGAAATCTTCATTTCTCAACAAAATTGGAAAATGTAAACATCAAAGTTATACAAATTTCACCATGAATTCAACCATGCCATTATCTTAAGCCAAAACTCAAAGATTAAAATGAATTTATCTTGGTACCAAACTAAACCCTAATTTTTCAGAAACTTCAACTCCAAAATTCTCATCACACGGTCAATATAAATGAAAACTAAGGACATGGTTAGTTTCAGGGCATTGATAACTACATTTTTGATTTAGAAAATAAATGTAAATGATGCTTGTATAGAGATTTCAAAGTTTAGAAAACTTACCTCTGAAATGAGAATCGAGTTTGGAGTTAGAGCACTTATGGAGGTGTTAGGATGATCTGGATAACTTCACTGAACTCCCAAGAAGCTTTTATAATTCCTACCTTGGATTGAGAGTGCCTCAATTCTTCTGGACAAGTCAAGTTGCAGTGGTGAAAAGTGAGGTTTGGTCAATCATGGTGGAGGTGTTACAGTGATGAAACAGGGGAATGGATGACTTCTATATGATTTATATATGATGTTTGAATGATAAAAAGGAAAACTCACGAGTGGATTTGAAGTTGAGTGTTTGAAACTTCAAATGTGCAACAATGGAGTTTTCTTGATGATTTTGAGTTTGAGAGTGTTTTAGGGCTTGTGAACTCGTGTGTTAGCTTGAAAATAACCTCTCTATTTATAGAGAAAAGGTTTGATGGCTTTAAGTAACCAGAATCTCAAGATAGCATGTTATGGTTTTGAAGCTTGGTTTTGAAGTAACTTGAAGAAACATTATTCCAATGCATTGTAGGGTGGTTGATAGGTTGTAGATGGTTTCTTCTTGGTGCTGAGATGTTTTGAAGTCATAAGCAACAATGTATGGGCTCAAGGAGAGTTGACATTGTGTATAAAGTGACTTTATCAAAATGGCAATGTGAACTTTCTTCCTTTAATGGAAAATGGATTGGATAACGATTTAATCACTTGGATCATAGCTCAAAAGCTTGTGTAATCTTCTAATTAAAGCAAGATTTGGAGGTTAGAGGCCTGTAAAGTGAGATTATGCAGCATGGCTTAAAGATTTGGTTATGAACTTGTCACAAAATGACCAATAATTCAAGAATGGAATGTCAACTTCATGTCTTCGAATCTCCTAGCTCAAGGATGATAAAATTGTGTTCTTGAACATTTTGGAAAGCTTGACACATTGTCTACAACTTTCATGTTGTGATTTTTGGCTAAATCAAATGGGAACTTGGTGAAAATTGGCCAAGAAGTTAGGACAAAAAACTGATCAAAACTTGTAAAATATTTTCTATGTGTTGGATAAAAAACATCTTAACTTCATGGGCTTATATCTCCTAAATTAAGCACCTTTTGAGGATCATCCCACATTGTCAAAGTTGTAGAATTAATCAATCCCTACAACTTTCATGTTGAGAGTTTTCCTTGAATCAACTTGCATCTTGGGGATACTTGCTTGTGAAGTTAGGGTTTTTGTTAAGAACAAAAACACTTAGAATTTTCTAAGTTTTAGAAAATTTTCCAAATTTAACTTTTGTTTACTTTTTGATTTCTTGATGATCAAGTTTGATAGTTTTGAATATCTTGATGATTCTTGACTTTTGAATTCCAATGTTGACCAAAAAGTCAAAGTTTGACTTTTGAGTGATTGTTGAGTTTTCATAGTTGATTCAAATTTTCAACTATCAATCACTTGCATCTTTGGAAATGTTTTGAGCCATGTAATTAGGTCAAGATTTTGTATTTGAGTCCTTTAGATCATGCTTCAAACCATTAGGTCATGCACTAGGCCAAAAGTCAATGATCAGTCATCTTTAGTCAAAACCTTAATTTTGACAATTTTTTAATCTTTGATGATTTGAGGGCTTTCCTTGAGGAATTATGGTAAAACCTTGATCAAATGATGAATATCACCTCAAAATGTTGATGTTGACAAAAAATATTGAAGTTTGACTCCATGTTGACCATAGTTGACTTTTAATCCAATACAATTGATTTTCAGTCATTTGAGCAACTGATTGAGCAAACTTGTGATGCAAGGCTTGAAACGTGACATAAGCATTATTGAGGACATATGGTGAACCATAGAATTCATTTGAGGCCCTTACAACTCCATCTTCCTTGAGAAACACCAAACCCTAATTGTGGATTCATTGCTTAGGAGGAGGTTTGACCAGTCAACTCTTGAGAAACCTTGAGTATTTGAGAATCTTAGAATAGTGCCTTAAAAAATGGGAGGGGAAAGTTTGGGGTACAACAGCTGCCCCTGTTCAATCTTCTTAAACTTGAAGAGTTAGATTAGCATGTCCTCCATTCATGACTTAAAGGTAGAAGATGATTGAATACTTAACTGCCCAAAAATTTGCACTTGCATGTGCCCGAAGTAATATTGTTAGTTGATTATATCCGGAATGGGCTTAAAGATTCCATTTGGAGAGGTGATGGAGAGTTGTCAGAGATGGGCTTATAGATTCCATCCAAAGTAATTGTGGATAGAATTTAGACAAAGTTTGCCCTCGACTTCAAATGGAAGAAGTGTCATAATAAATCTACGCTCGATTTAAACTGATCCAAAAGAGGTCTTTTGTATGTCTTTAACTGGAAGAAGTATCAGAATAAATCTTATGGTTGATTTAATCTGAGCCAGAAAAAGTCTACTGGAAGAAGTATCAGAAAAAATCTATGGTTGATTTAATCTGAGCCAGAAGATGTCTGCGTTCGTCTTTAACTGGGATAAGTATCAGAAGAAATCTATGGTTGATTTCATTTGAGCCAAAAAACTCTTTGAAGGAAGTGTTTGTCATGTAGATAGTCGCCCCGTCCTGTTTCGGGAATTGATCTACAATCTATTTTTGTTGGTAAACCTGTCTTGTTTCGGGAGTTCACACCACTTGGTGATAAAGATGTTCGCCCCATCCTGTTTTGGGAATTGATCTTCATCTGACCATAAAGAAAGAAATATAGTTTACCCGTCCTGTTTCAGGAGTTAATCTTTGCTCGGTTGTATAGATAGTTTCCCCGTCTTGTTTCAGGAATTAATCTAGAACCTATTTTTTTTGTTGGCCGTGGAGATAGTTGCCTCGTCTTGTTTCGGGAATTAATCTCTGACCTGGTCATGTAGATAATTGCCCCGTCTTGTTTCGGGAATTAATCTTGGACCTATTTGAGATTTTTTGATGATGTTCGTCTATTTTTTCCTAAAAAGATAAAGAGTTAACTGTATGCAATGTCATGATGTATGAAATGCATTGCATAATGATGTTTCTCAAAATAAATGAGACTGTGTTATATGCGTTTTGTATGCATATGTTATGATATTGGTAAATGATGTATGAATGTGAAATGTTGTTGGAAATGTATCAACAATTCTGTATAACATCTTGCTGGGGAAAATGAATCCCTGACTGGTGCTGGGGATGAATAACATGTGTAATCTTCAATCTTGTCTAGAGTGCTTCCACTGGGGATTCCTGCTTGTTGTATGAGGAAACTTTGTTGGGAAATGTTGACTTCTGTTTGAGGAGAAGAGTTCGGGAACTTTATTCGTCTGTCGCTCTACTAGGGAACTTAATTCTTATATACCCCGATTGGGGATAAAAGAGATGGATAAACTTCTGACTCGTCTGGGGAGTTTAATTCTTATTTACCCTGACTGGGGACAAAATAGATGGATAAACTTCTGACTCATCTGGGGAGTTTAATTCTTATATACCCTGACTGGGGATAAAAGAGATGGATGAACTTCCGAATCGTCTAGGGAGTTTAAAGTTGATCGATCGATATCTGGTCCGATTCTAGGTTTCGTAGCAACTCTCTAGGGATAGTGGTTACTTCGCTAGGGATAGGAATTTTTTGTGATTCGTAGCCATCTGAGGAATAGACTCAAGCTAGGGAGACTGTAATCTGTTGGGGAAATAAACCCTGTTGATGGATAAATACTCTGTTGAGGAAATGAGCTCTGTTGGAGAGAAGAAATATACAGGAGGTTTTACAGTTTTGGAGGAACAAGCTCAGCTGAGGAATATAAATTCCATGATTGTACTGATTGGAACTCTGTAGGTGGGTGATATTGTCGGGAAAAGATTGTATTCTTTTATCCGCTAGAGTGATATGCGGGGAATGCATCTTCATTGGAGATGAATTTGTGAAGATTACTCTTGTGGGGATAATCTTATGGAGGTGACTCTGTGGGGATTTGTGGACAACTTGAACGTCATCCTAATTCCTAGAGTCTTAAGTAAATGCTTATTCCTATTTTTATGTATACATTTGTTAACAGTTCATCATGTTTATATGCATATGTTCATTCAATTTTAATCATTGGACATTTTTGCAAACAAAACAGAAAAATAAAAGTTTGAATTTTAAGGTGTATTTGTATTCATAGTTTGCCTAAAAACAAGCGATTTTGTACAAAGAGACATAAATCCTAGTAAGAGGAAAATTTTCGTGAAATGAAAAGAGTACAAAGAGAAAACAAAACATATATCTATGTGGAAATGATCTTGTTGGGATCTAACTCCTCTATTTCTTCTATGTCTTCGAACATCTCATCCTTTGCTGTCGGAAGAAGTTGATTGAACTTGTACGATTTGAACTTTTGACTTTGGTAATAAAGCTTGCAGTAAGTGATCCAATGGGACATAGTCGTACTCTTTTAATCCCTAACTTTTGCTTGGACCGTGCTTTCGGTTTTTCAGTCCACTGGGATACCCTTTCTTGCCCAAGCCGCCTTTTCAGGTTTTCGACTTGCCTGGTGTACAATCTTTTGTATATATCCCTAATTTTTGCCCGAACCCTTTTGGTTTGTCGGAATTCCCTTATTTTTGCCCAGGCCATTCAACCTAGAGGGTCATTTTCATGCGTAGTATCTTTTGACTATGTCCGCGTTCACAGGTTGTGGGAAATCTTCACCGTCCATCATGGTTAGTATCATAGTACCGCCCGAAAATACTTTCTTGACAACAAATGGCCCTTCGTAGGTGGGAGTCCATTTTCCCCTGGGATCAACTTGCAGTAGAATGATGCGCTTTATTACCAAGTCACCAGCCTGATATACCCGATGCTTGATTTTCTTGTTGAATGCCTTGATCATACGCTTCTGATACATCTGACAGTGACAGACAACAGCAAGTCTTTTCTCATCAATCAGGTTCAACTGGTCTAGTCTAGTCTGGATCCAATCGTCTTTGTCTAAGTATGCATCTTTCATAATCCTCAAAGAAGGAATTTAACCTTCGATAGGTAGGACAACTTCTATACCATAGACCAGAGAGAATGTGGTTTCCCCAGTTGATGTTCACACCGAAGTGCGATAGCCGTGGAGAGCGAACGGTAACATTTCATGTCAGTCTTTATAGGTTACCGCCATGTTTTGCATAATCTTATTTATATTCTTGTTGGCGGCTTCCACTGCACCATTCATCTTTGTTCGATACGGAGAGGAGTTGTGATGCTTGATCTTGAACTACATGCAGAGTTCAGTGATCATGGTGTTGTTGTGGTTGGTACCATTGTTCGTGATGATTCTCTCGGGGATACCATACCGGTAAATAAGATTATGTATATTGAAACGAGCGACCATATTCTTGGTAACAGAGGAAAACGATGCTGCTTTAACCCATTTTGTGAAGTAGTCAATGTCGACGAGAATGACGCAATGTCCGTTAGAAGCAGTAGGCTTGATTTCTCCAATTATATCAATGCCCCATATTGTAAACGGCCAAGGAGCAGTCAAAACATTCAGAGGAACTAGAGGCATATGAGCTTTATCAGCATAGATCTGGCACTTATGTCAAGTTCTCGAGTGGTGGTGGAAATCAGTTTCCATGGTTGACCAATAGTAACCCGCTCTCAAGATCTTCTTAGCCATAGTATGTCCACTGGAATGAGTACCGAAGATGCCTTCGTGCATATCCTCCATAATCTTCTCTGCCTCCTTCTTGTCTACACAGTGAAGTAGAATTGAATCATGATTGTGCTTGTACAAAATTCCATTGCTAAAAAAGAACTTTGTCGAGAACCTCCATCGTAATTTCTTGTCATTGATTGATGCCCCTTCAGGGTATTCTTGAGCTTTAAGGTACATTTTCACCTCATGAAACCAAGGTTTTTCTTCTACTCTATCAGTGTCAATTTCATAGTAGTGTGCCGGTTCATCGAATATTCCAATGGTAATTCTAGGAGCCTCGTTGTCCCATCTGAGCTTTAACATGGATGGCATGGTAGCTAATGCGACTGCCAACTGGTTCTCTTCTCTTGGGATATTTTCAAAAGTAATCTCTTCGAAGTACTGAATCAAGGTTAGTACATGTTCTCAGTAAGGGATAAGATTCAGATGCTTCATATCCCGTTCTCCCTTGACTTGACTGATCACCAAGGCTGAATCCCCATATACACTCAGGAATCTAATTCTCAGGTCAATAACAGCTTTAATTCCCAGGATGCAAACTTCATATTCAGCCATATTGTTGGTGCAGTCAAAGCAAAGTCTGACAGTGAAGGGTGCATGGAAACCTTGATGAGAGATAATTATAATGCCAATTCTATTTCCAAGTGATTTAGAAGCTCCATCAAAAACCATAGTCCATTGGGATCCTGACTCAGGTCCTTCATACGGTCTAGGTTCTTCACAATCTGTAACTAGCATAATGTTCTCATCCGAGAATTCGAAGTTCATAGATTGGTAGTTGTCTATAGCTTAATGTGCCAAATGATCCGCCAATACACTTATTTTGATTTCTTTTTGAATGGTGTACTGAATGTCGTATTCTGTTAAGACTATTTTCCATCGGGATATTCTTCCGGAGAGGGATGGTTTCTCGAATATGTACTTGATGGGATCCATTTTAGAAATTAATAAAGTGGTATGGGTCAACATATACTATCTTAGTCGGCGAGCATCCCATGCCAAAGCGCAACAAGTTTTCTCGAGCAGTGAATATCTTGTTTCGCAGTCGGTAAACCTTTTGCTAAGGTAGTATATTGCATGCTCTTTTCGACCAGACTCGTCGTGTTGCCCCATCACACACCCCATTGAATTCTCTAACACAATTGGGTACATGAATAAAGGTATTCGTTCAACTGGAGGCATCATAATCAGAGGTTCTTATAAGTACTCCTTGATTTTATCAAAAGCTATTTGACAGTCGTCGTTCCATTTTACTACCTGATATTTCTTCAGTAGCTTGAAGATTGGCTCACAGGTAGCAGTCAAATGAGAAATGAATCGAGAAATGTAATTCAGTCGACCTAAGAAACCTCTTACTTCCTTTTCAGTACGAGGAGCCGACATTTCTTGAATCTCTTTGACTTTTGCAGGATCAACTTCAATACCTTTACCGCTAACGACGAAACCTAAGAGCCTACCAGATCTCACCCCAAAAGTGAATTTGTTCGGATTTAGCCTCGGCTTGTACTTCTTCAGTCTTTCAAATAACTTATGTAGATGATCAAGATGTTCCTCTTCATTATGTGATCTTGCTATCATTTCGTTGACGTGGACTTCGATCTCATGATGAATCATGTCATGAAATAAAGCTACCATGGCTCGTTGATAAGTTTCCCCAACATTCTTCAACCCAAGAGGCATGACCTTGTAACAGAAAGTGACCCACTGTGTGACGAAGGTAGTTTTCTCCATGTCTTCAGGCACCATCTTGATCTGATTATAGCTCAAGAAACCATCCATGAAGTAGAATACCTTGTGTTGAGCAGTTTTTTTGACCAGAACGTCAATATGTGGAAGGGGGAAGTCATCTTTAGGGCTAGCTCTATTCAGATCCCTGTAATCTACACACATATGTATCTTGTCGTCTTTATTTGGTACAGAAACACCATTAGCAACCCATTAAGGATATGAAGTTACTTCTAAGAACCCTGCATTGAATTATTTCATAACCTTGGATTTGATCTTCTCTGACATCTCGAGACGCTTGCGACGAACCTTCTTCTTAATCAGAGAACAACCCTGTTTCATTGGAAGATGGTGAACCACAATATTTGTATCGAGCCCTGGCATGTCTTCGTATGACCAAGAAAATACCTCAACATAATAGTGCAACATCTGAATCAATATGTTCTTGACATTGTCCTCTAAGTTGGCACATATCTTGACCTCTTTTCTGTCGTATCAGAACCCAAGTTTACCACTTCAACTGACTCTTCATGTGGTTGGATAACCTTTTCTTCTTGTATTAAGAGTCTGGCAAGTTCTCCAGGTATCTCATAATCTTCCCCACCTTCGTCTTCGTCTTGGTAGATTAGATTTTCAAATTCATAAGCGACAATAGAAGAATCGTTATCAACGAGGTCCAGAGTGGATGGGGATCTGCAATATAGTGTGTGGGTGTGTGTAAGAACATATAGCTATTTGAAAGTTCAATAAAGTAAAGAGGAAAGATAGAGAACACAAAGTTTGAATGCAAAACGTCCAATGTTTTCATTAAATGAAGATATGACATATGAAATGACAACCCTTAACAAATGAACTGTTGTGCCCTGGGAAAGACACGAGGTTTAAAGTCATTGTTTTAAAAAGAAATCACATAACCAAACTTCTTAAAGTGATAAAAAACAGAAATAGCTATTACTCCCGGATAAAGGAGATGGAGATAACGTCTTCTGCTTTCTAATTTCCAAGCCCGTTGCCAATGGTAGGAAAAATGCAATTGTCGAAGTCACCATCAATGTCAGAGTCTTCTATAGCATTGATTCCATTGTTGCTGATACGGAATGGAGGTCCTCCAGCCTAAGCGCGGTGAACAACCTTTTGACCCTCTATAGTAAATCCCAGACCAAACTTATCAGATTAGTAGGGGATATTAGGAAGCTGACCCCAAACTGTATAACCACCTTCTTCTATAGTTGCTTTGGCATCTTTCAAGGAAGCCATCTTGTGCGGAACCTTGGTAGTTTTTGGAATGGCAGAAACATCTTCAACAACATAGTCTCGATGAATTCACCGTCCATCTCCATGTATCGGAATAAATTCAAATGGCTGACCATGTACTCCTCCTCTCCATAGGAAGCAAAAATCTTCCCTTTCACATGATATTTTAATTTCTGGTGCAAGGTGGAGGTAACAACGCCTGCCCCATAGATCCAGGGGCGTCCTAGTAGAAAAGAATAAGTTGGTCGGATGTCCATTACGTAGAAGGTGGATTTAAAGATTTATGAACCTATTTTGATCGGGAGGTCCACTTCTCCATGTACCATTATTTTTTATCCTTCAAACGCTCGAACTATGATGTCGCTAGGTTTTAGCATGACCCCTTCATAATTCAGTCTGTCGAGAGTGCCCTTTGGCAGAACATTAAGAGAAGAGCCAGTATCGACTAACACATGGGCCAAAGCAGTGCCCCTTCATTCAATGGAGACATACATGGCCCTATTATGATTTCTCCCCTCCGGAGTTAGGTCAGTATCAGAGAAACCTAATCCATTGTCAGTTGTTAAGCTAGCAATATAACTTCCAAATTGATCGGAGGAAATTTCTTGTGGTACATGAGCAGTCTTCAAAAATTTCATTAAAGCTTGCGCATGGGCTCTAGAACACAATAGTAAAGATATCATGGAGATTTTGGATGGGGTAGGCCCCAACTATTCAACAATTTTGTAATCGCTTCTACGAATGATCTTCAAAACCTCTTCCATTTCTTGTCCAGAGGTATCGTTGACTGTAGTTTCTTTTGGTGCCTCCATCCAGGAAGGCTCTATCATTGGCTCTTTACCTCGAGCTTTGGATGTTGTCTTGGTAACTATAACTTGAACAGGTGGAGAGATGTCCAGAGAGAAAATCCTTCCACTTCTAGTAATTTTACTGGTCCCCACAATATTGTCAATGTTGGGATCTACCTCTTCATCATCTTCATCGGACAAATCTTATTTAACACCATGGTAATAGACGTTAGACTCATAATTCCATGGAATAGCCTTCTCCGATGAATATGGGATGGGCCCAGGTTCTGTTATGATTAAGGGAGCAAATTTTAGATTGGAAGTAATCCTTACAGGACCCTTGGAAGTGATCTTGAAAGGAGTACCAGATATGAAAGACAAATCTCGGCACAAATTCTCAGCATATGGAACTTTCTCAATCAAAGTTATATGCTCATCCATCAGGCATTGAATTCCTTCCTTCAGTAATTCGCAACCATTGGGTTGAACTGCACAACAATAACATTCTTTAACACAACCCAGAAATAAATCGACTTTTAGAAAATTCTTCTTGACTGTTGAGAGAGGAGTAACCATATCACTTACGAAAGTAACATACAAAACATCTTCAATAGCATTTATGCCTTTGTCATGCTTCGGCATAGGAGCAGTAATCAGGTTCAGAGTCTCAGGAGGGTCGAACTCAATTTCCTTGTTATCAATCATGTATTGTAATTTGTTTTTCAGGGCCCACCAGTTGTTGGTGTCGTGCTCAGGATTGTTCAAATGATAGGAACATCTTACATTTGGATTGTACTTCGAAGAGGATGTGTTGGGATTAGGAGGGGGATCTCGAAGTGTTAAGAGGCCAACTTTTAACAAATGTTGCAATGCTTGAGCTAATGGAATATTAATTCTGGTGAACTGCCTCCTTGGAGTGTCTGACCTACGTTGGTTGCCTTGTTGTGATTGTTGAACGGGTGCTGGATTAGAGATAAATACCGCCCCCACAAACTGATGGCGGTCATTTTTACTACGGTTTTTCTGGCCATAGACAACATTGGTTTCTTTCTTTCTAACAAAAGGCTTATTCACAACATTAGAAGATGTAGCCATCAGAATCTTCCCGCTCTTGATACCATTTTCAACTCTTTCGCCAGTTAGAATTAGCTCAGTAAACCCTGATGAAGAACTCCCAATCAGAAGATTAAAGAATGGACCCGTCAGAGTGCCCATGAACATATCTACCATTTCCCGATCAGTCAATGGAGGTTGCACCCTTCCAGATAGGTCCCTCCATTTTTGGGCATACTCCTTGAACCCATCATTCGAGCCCATGGACATGTTTTGCAATTGTACACGAGTTGGCGCCAAGTCAGCATTATATTGATATTTTCTATAGAAAGCAGCAACCAAGCCTTCTCATGTGTGAATGTTGGTTCCTTACAGTTGGTAGACCCATTCAAGTTGAGTATCAGATAGACTTTCTTGGAAGAAATGGACCCATAATTTCTGGTCAGCAGTAGGAGGTTGGATTTTTCGAAAATACGACCTCATTTAAAGTTTGGGACAAGAAACCACATCATACTTAGAAAAGATGGGGACCTTGAACTTGTGAGGGATGACCACCCCTGGGATCAGACTTAGCTCTCCAAAATCCAATCCAGGAACTTTCTGGATTTCCACAGTTTTGAGATGGTCTTCTTACTACTTGTACTTGTCATCTGCATGAGGGTACTGTTCATCGGAGTAGTCTTCATCTTCAGAACCCTGATTGTTTTTACCTTCACCTCTAAAACTTCTATCATCCTCCTCTTGGTTGTCGTCTTCCTCATAGGAAACATCTTGAACTATTTGAGCATGACCTTTGAATCTTCTTCCCATGTTAAGGATAACAGCCCACTCCTTAGTCTTCTTTTTCATGGTGAGAAACACCATCATCTCTTGTTTCCCTTTGACCAGATTCAGAAGAGTATCTTGAAATTATGCATGTTAAGTTTGGATATCCTTGACAGTTTGTTCGAGAGTTATCTTATACTGAAATAAATAGTAAATAGATGAGTAAACTTATATTGGAAAACCTGATTATGAAATGATGCATGATATGTGGATGCAATCTTTTCAAGGACCTTAGGAGATTTAAATTTGCTAAACGAGAGGAAACAAAAACAAAGATTTAATTAGTAAGTTCAAAATTACAATTTCCTAACAATGAAAATCAAAAGGGTATCAAAGAGACAACAATATAAACTCCTAAAACCTAAGACTCAAGTCTCCCACGAACGCTTCCTCTTTGTGTCGAGGTATGCATTAAGACTCCACTCTTCATGAAGTTGCTTTGTGAGCTCCAACACTTCTTCTCGCTTGTGTAGAATTGAGCTTCAAAGGTGTCTCGTTCTTCTTTGAGTTGAATCCAGGACTTCTACAATTCTTCGGGGTCAGTGGGCATCTCTGGATGGAGGATGATGCGAGAAACGTCTCCTTCAACAATATGCTCTAAGATCACCGGTAGAACAACTGGATATGGCATCATAAGGTTTTGAGCGCAAGCTCGTACCCATTTAAAATAAGGATCCAAGGGGATAGAATTATTTTATCCTAGAGTCTTGCTATCAATCTTGTTCACCATTCCCCAAGCACGTATAAGCCTTTGACGATAACCTTGATAATCGCTCTCATAGTCGAACACAAAACCCTGGATAAGTGCATCATAGGGACCATTTCTTCGAGCATAACCAAATTGTCGTAGAGCCAGAGAAGGGTTGTAAGTAATACCTCCCCTAATGACAAGGAGTGGAACATTAGGGAATTCCCCACAGTGGTTAATGATATTAACATCTCCCAGAGACCAGGAACACCAATAGATATCCAAATGAGAAAGTGACATCATCCTTTGAGACCACCTCAAACCTTGTTCATTCTTCAATATTGATCAGGGAAGGTGCAAAATAAACCACCTAGATAGCAAAGGTATATAACACATAAGAGTCCCTCGCTTCCTTATAGTACGAGTGTGAAGAGAATGTAGAATGTCTCCGAGCAAAGTAGGCACAGGGTTACGAGAAAGAAATATTTTGATGGCATTCACATCTATGAGTTGGTCTAGATTAGGGAATAACACCAAACAATAGATTAGCAAAGCCAAGATATTCTTCGAAAATTTGCAAACTCATAGCATCCAAAAACAGTTGAGCTTTCTCTAACAAAAATTTAGCTAGAAAACCCTTGACTCCACTCCTTGTTTCCCAATTTAATACAATGTCGGACCGCTTCAGATGTAAGGCTGATGCAATTTCTTCAGGTTGTGGATCTTTCTCTAAATCGGTGAAAGGTATTTGATTGAGAACATGTACTCCCAGTAATTGAGAAAACTCCTCCATTGTGGGTACCAACTGATAATCAGGAAAGGTGAAGCAGTGATGTGCAGGGTCAAAGAACTGGAATAGAACACTCATCATATCTTCTTCAAAACCCTAGGTAACAAAAATGAGTAGTCAACCATGCATTTTGATGAATGGAGAACTTTCAGGAAACCTTGAGACTAGCTAAAGCTTTAAGTTAAGAAGGTATCCTCACAAAATTGATTCAGATAGTGTTTCTGCGAGCGGGAGCCATAACCTATAAAACAGAACAAAGGTAAATCCCTAGGTCCTTGAAATGGTTAGTGAAAATGATATGTGTAATGATGTCATGATGTTATGATGTCATGGTCGAACAATTAATCAAACACAAATAAAACACAAAAGGTCTTAAGTTCAGGCTTGCATGGAGTTTATAAGTAAGTACCCTCTTGAAGTTTTAGTTGGCTCAACCTGTCCTAAAAGAAGTAATCAGGTTCTAGGAGCCTCAATATCATTGATCTTTCTCCCAGGCATTGTTTCAGCATAAGCATCTAAATTGCGACCGAAATATCCTGAAAGTCCAATCTCAATGAGTGTAGCATCGAGTATCAACCAACTTCAGTCTGCACCAAAGCCAGCTATCTCACTACTTTCAAATGGATAAGTTGTGTCAACTAAGGTTCTATGATCAGTTAGTGCTTATGACACCACGTGGCAGCCCAACATTCTCCTTGACTTACTCAAGGGATACCAGCACAAACTAATGTGTTGCACTAACGTAGCCATCTCTTCAACCATATCGGTCTACACCGTACAATTTTCACAATCTAATGCTACTTACCTAAAATGCCCCTAGATCCGGATATAGGATCTATATAAGAGATAAACCCAATCAACCCTTTAAAAGTAAAGCAGATAAGTCAAATAATGAAAGAATTTAAATATGAACTATCTCTAAGGTAACCCCATTGTTAAGTAATTTCCCCAGCAAAGTCACCAGTTCTATAATACGGTGGGAGAACTGACTTTTGGTTTTGCGTTTTATCACAAATGTTGCGGATAGCAAGAGTCGCCACTGACTTTTCTTTTATCCAATAAAGGAAAGGGTTAAAAGAACAAGAAAGACCTTTAATAATTTTCTTGAGTTAGGGGGGGTTATGAAAAGGGAAGGTGTTAGCACCCTTTCCGTCCGTAGTTATCTACATGCTCTTAATTGCTAGCTCACTTTGAAAACGCTTTGTGTTTGTGTATGTTTGAAAATATTTTGAAAATGCCTAAGTGCGACAATTTTGTAATGATTCTCGTATTGTTGAGAATTTATACAAAAATGTTTTCTTTTGAAAATATTTGTGAAAGAACGTGTTGTTTTGGAAAGTGTTTTAAGAATGCCAATGTAAGGCAGTTTACTTTATAATAACCCTTGTATCAGTCCTCAAGATTGTTTATTAAGTGTTTTGAAAGTTTGTTGTTTTGAAAGTGTGAGGTGTGAAAATGGTTTTAGTTTGTGAGAAAGCAATTACGAGCGATCTACCTACTCAAAGAGTCTTTGTTCTTTTCCTCATCCTTTAGATAATGCTACTCTAACATTAGTTAGTAGGAAGTCATATCATTGGATGCGAGGGACAAGCGTGGATCATCGTACAGTCATAGAAGGAAACTTGTAAGACGCTTTAGCAATTGTCGTAAGGGACTAAGATCGTTTACCGAAGGCATTATCAAAGGGTCATCTAGGGACTACGGTCTTTTAACCGAGGGTCTTTGCTTAAAGCATCTCACGTTCGAGGGACATGACTATTTAAATCCGAGGCAACAAATGAGGTTACCCTAGAGGTGCGCCTGTGCGAAGTGTTTTGATTTCAGTTAATTTATCTTGGATTAAGGTTTGATACCTTTTGCTTTTATCTTTCCATACAATCCTATTAAACTAACAGTAATAAAGAAAGCAATAAATTATGGAAATTAAATGTCTTACACTATTACAACGCTTTGGGGATGGGGGTACAAGTTTATGAATGGGGGAGGAAAGCAATAAACCCTAATTATCTATTACAAACTTTTGACAATTACATAATGGTATTAATGCGAAAAATAAATAAACGCGCAGATATAGTAAGGGGAAAGATGTAAAAACCCTAAAAATTCTAAGTATTTCAAGAAAATATTTATTTGTTTCTTTGTTTAGAAAAATGTTTTAAAATGATGAAATAACAAATTAGACCTAATTCTTAATTTAATTTACAATTTAAAATAAAAGAAAATGTAATTTAATTAATTAATTTTATTTATGAAAATTAAATTAATTAATTAAAACCTAAAGAATTCTAAGTATTTAGAAAATGTTTTTGGTGTTTTATTTAGAAAAGATATTTAAAGTATAACCTAATTCTAGTTAAATAAATCAAAATGATTAAATTAAATTTTATTTGTCAAAAATTAAATTAATTAATAAAAAATATAAATCTAATTTTTTTTTATCATTTTAAAGATTTTTTTTCTGAATTTCAAATAAAAAAGATTTTAGAAAAGAAAATTAATTAAAATAAAAAAAGAAATAAAATGGGTCTGCAATGTAAAAAATTAAGGGGGTGAGAAGTAGAAAAAATAACTCTCGCCCAACTCAAGGAGTTTTTTTTTGTTTGAAACAGAAAATAAAATAATAAAAAAATGTTAGAATGGGCCTGCGTTTGAATAAGTAAAAATGGGGGTGAGAAATAGAAAAAATGAAAGGTCCAAACATAGGAGCCCATCGCCTGTTTGTGATCCAGTGGGGATGGTTCTTTGAGCGTGCATCATGGGAGTGGCTTTCTGAAGCGTGGGATCTGGATACATGATGATCTGATGGTGTTGATGTGAGGATGTACCACGCGCGTGCTTCCCTTAATTGCACTAGACCTGTGATAAGTAAACGTGGAAAAGAAAAAATGTCTCACGACTTGCTCGAACCTGTGACCAGGCATATGTATGACTTAAACACGCGTGCACTGCCACTGGGGTGGATGTTACATCTGGTTGTAAAACAACAATCAATACATATAAAATGAACAAGTTTTTAAAAAATGGACTTCATCTTCTTCCTTGCATGCGTTTACAGCAACAACAACAACAAATTCAAGTTGCTCCAAATTTCACCACGAATTCAACCAAGCCATTAACTTAAGCTAAAACTCAAAGATTAAAGTGAATTTCTGTTGGTACCAAACTGAACCCTAATTTTTCAGAAACTTCAACTCCAAAATTGTCATCACACGGTCAACATAAATGAAAACTAAGGACATGGTTAGTTTCAGGGAAATGATATCTACGTTTTTGCTTTAGAAAATAAATGTAAATGACGCTTGTATAGAGATTTCAAAGTTTAAATAACTTACCTCTGAAGTGAGAATCGAGTTTGGAGTTAGAGCACCTTTGGAGGTGTTAAGATGATTTGGATAGCTTCACTGAACTCCCATGAAGCTGTTGCAATGCCTACCTTGGATTAAGAGTGCCTCAATTCTTCTGGACAAGTCACGTCGCTATGGTGCAAAGTGAGGTTTTGACAATGATGATGGAGGTGTTACAATGATGAAACATGGGTATGTATGACTTTTATATGATGTATAAATGATGTTTGAATGATAAAAAGGAAAACATACGAGTGGATTTCAAGTTGGGTGTTTGAAACATCAAATGTGCAACAATGAAGTTTTCTTGATGATTCTGAGTTTGAGAGTGTTTTAGGGCTTGTGAACTCGTGTGTTAGCTTGCAAATAACCTCTCTATTTATAGAGAAAAGGTTTGATGGCTTGAAGTAACCAGAATCTCAAGATAACATGTTATGGTTTTGAAGCTTGGTTTTGAAGTAACTTGAAGAAACATTGTTCCAATGCATTGTAGGGTGGTTGATAGGATGTAGATGGTTGCTTCTTGGTGATGAGATGTTTTGAAGTCACAAGCAACAATGTATGGGCTCAAGGAGAGTTGACATTGTGTATAAAGTCACTTTATCAAAATGGCAATGTGAACTTTCTTCCCTTAATGGCAAAATGGATGGGACAAAGCTTTAATCACTTGGATCATAGCTCAAAAGTTTGAGTAATATTCTGATTATAGGAAGATTTGGAGGTTAGAGGCCTGTGAAGTGAGATTATGCATCATGGCTTAAAGATTTGGTTATGAACATGTCACAAAATGACCTATAATTCAATAATGGAATGCCGATTCATGTCTTAGAATCTCATAGCTCAAGGATGATAGAAAATTGTCTTCCTGGACATTTTGGAAAGCTTGAAAAATTGTCTACAACTTTCATGTTGTGAGTTTTGGCTAAACCAAATGGGAGCTTGGTGAAAATTGGCCAAGAAGTTAGGACAAAAAACTGATCAAAACTTGTAAAATATTTTCTAAGTGTTGGATAAAAAACATCTTAACTTCATGGGCTTATATCTCCTAAATTAAGAATTTTTTGAGGATCATCCTAAGTTTACAAAGTTATAGAGTTCATCAATCCCTACAACTTTCATGTTGAGAGTTTTCTTTGAATCGACTTGCATCATGAGGAAACTTGCTTGTGAAGTTAGGGTTTTTGTTAAGAACAAAAACACTTAGAATTTTTCTTAGTGTTAGAAAATTTATCAAATTTGACTTTTTGATTTCTTTATGATCAAGTTTGATAGTTTTGAATATCTTGATGATTCTTAACTTTTGAATTCCAATGTTGACCAAAAAGTTAAAGTTTGAGTTTTGAGTGACTGTTGACTTTTCATCAGTTGATTCAAAATTTCAGCTATCAATCACTTGCATCTTTGGAAATGTTTTGAGCCATGTAATTCGGTCAATATGTTATATTTAAGTCCTTGAGATCATGCTTCAAACCATTAGGTCATGCACTAGGCCAAAAGTCAATGATCAGTCATCTTCAGTCAAAACCCTAATTTTGACAATTTTTTAATCTTTAATGATTTGAGGGAAAACCTTGAGGAATAATGGTCAAACCTTGATAAAATGATGAATATCACCTCAAAATGTTGATGTTGACAAAAAAATATTGAAGTTTGACTCTATGTTGAGCATAGTTGACTTTTTATGCAATACAATTGATTTCCACTCATCTGAGCAACTAACTGAGCAAACTTGTGATGCAAGGCTTAAAACTTGACATAAGAATTATTGAGGACATATGATGAACCATAAAAGTCATTTGAGGCCTTTTCAACTCCATCTTCCTTTAGAAACAACAAACCCTAATTATGGATTCATTGCTTAGGAGGAGGTTTGACCAGTCAACTCTTGAGAAACCTTGAGTATTTGAGAATCTTAGAAGAATTCCTTGAAGAAAATGGGTGGGAAAATTTTGGGGTATGACAATATGACTTTGAATAGGCGTGAGTACAATATGCAATTCCTGAAAGGAGGTAATTACAGAAAAGTTTGGACCTGTAAATGGCAGTGAAAATGATAATTGTTACTGCTATTTTCCCAATATCCTTTTGATAGCTGTCAGTCTTTTTTGCTTCTGAGTTGGATGATTTGGATCTAACTCTTTCTTCATGGTTTGTGGTCGCAATTCTTAGATCGCAGTCTTTTTGTTCTTTAATTTATTTGGGGTAAGATCCATAATTTTTTCCTAGATCTCCCTATTGGGTTTTCAATCCACCGGTATAATTTTTTTGTATATGTCCCTAATTTTTGCCTGGATCTCCCTTTCTGAATTTCAATCCACTAGGACGCTCCTTTTTGCCTAAGTCATCTGTTTAAGGTTCGATCTTAGCGAGCTTTCTTATACATAATATTTTTTGACTGAGTCTGTATTTTCCGGATGTGGTAGTTCTTCTCCATCCCTTGTTGTGAGGATAAGACCACCATCGGAGAATGTCGTTGTTACCACAAATGGACCTTCATAGTTGGGTGTCCATTTACCACGTGAAT
Source organism: Vicia faba (assembly GCA_948472305.1). Lineage (NCBI taxonomy): Eukaryota > Viridiplantae > Streptophyta > Magnoliopsida > Fabales > Fabaceae > Vicia > Vicia faba. The sequence continues at coordinate 819,825,203 of OX451741.1, read as the reverse complement.
TAAGGTGAGGTAACAAAATATTTTTAAGCACTAGATCTCCCTCTTTTAATATTCGAGGATAAACTTTCTTATCGAAGGCTTTCTTCATCCATTTCTGATATAGTTAACCATGACATACAATTGTCAAACGTTTCTCTTCAATGAGGTTGAGCTGATCAAGACGTGTTTGAACCTACTCGGCTTCTTCGAGCTTTGTTTCCATAAGCACTTGGAGTGATGGAATTTCTATTTCAACTGGGAGTACTGCCTTCATGCCATATACCAGAGAAAAAGGTGTTTCGCATGTTGATGTGTGAACTAAGGTGCGATAGCCATGCAAAGCGAAGGGAAGAATTTTGTGCCAATCTTTGTATGTCTTCACCATTTTCTGAATGATTTTCTTGATATTTTTGTTTGCAGCTTCGACAGCCCCGTTCATATTGGGTCGATATGGTGATGAATTATGATGCTCGATCTTGAAATCGTTGCATATTCTTTTATCATTTTGTTGTTCAGATTAGACTTGTTATCAGTTATGATCCTGTTTGGAACCCCATATTTGCATATGAGATTTTTCATGATGAATCGAGTGACCACCTGGCTTGTCACATTTGCATATGATGTTGCTTCTACCCACTTGCTGAAGTAATCAATGGCGTTTAGTATAAATCGATGTTCGTTAGATTCCTTTGTTCGATCATGTCTATCATATCAATTCCCCATATTGAGTATGGCCAAAGAGAGCTCATGACATTTAGAGGAGTAGGTGGAACGTTCATTTTGTCGGCGTAGATTTGGAATTTGTGATAGGTTTTTATGTGATGATAGCAATCTACTTCCATTCTTAACCAGTAATAACCTGCCCGTAGATTTTTTCTTGCCATAGCATGCCCATTTGTATGGGTTCCGAAAGTGCCTTCATGGATTTCCCTCATAAGTGTATCCACTTATTACTTCTCCACACACCTGAGTAGCATTATGTCATGATTTCTCTTGTATAATACATTGCCACTCAGAAAGAATTTTAAGGCTAGCCTTCACAGAGTTCGTTTATCGATGATAGAGGAATTTTCTGGATATTCTTATTTTTCAAGGTACCTCTTGATGTCATAGAACCAGGGCTTGTCATCCGGTCCTTCTTCAATAGTGAGGCAGTGTGCATACTCTTCAAAATGTATGATAGTGATGTGCGGCTCATGGTTAGGCTAGGTTGCTTTAAACATGGCTGACAAGATAGCTAGAGCATATGTATTATATTTTCTTCTCGTGGGATGTGGTTGAAAGTAATCTCAGTGAATTTGGGAGCTAGCTTCAAGACATGATCCCGATATGGAATCAAGTTGGGGTGTTTGGTGTCCCATTCACCTTTGATTTGGTATATGAATAACGTGGAGTCTCTGAATACTTCAAGATATTTGATTCTCAGATCAATGACAGCTTCCAGGCCTAGGATGCAAGCTTCACCTTCGGAGATATTATTGGTGTAGTCGAGACATAACCTTGCGATATAAGGTTTGTGATAGTTCTTCGTAGAATTCAAGACTACCCTGATACAATGCCCTAGTGCATTTGAAGCTCCATCAAACATGAGTGTCCAATATGCCTCTGGTTTAAATCCTTCATCGGGCCCTAGTATTTCGTAGTCATCTATAACCATAACATCTCCGTATGGAAAGTCAAACTTTATGGGTTGATACTCTAGAAACGGTTGATGGTCCATATGATTAGCTAGTATACTACATTTGATGTCCTTTTGAGTAACATATAGTATGTCGTACTCTGATAATAACATCTTCCATCGAGCAATTCTCCCTGTAAGAGCTGGTTTTTCAAACACATATTTTAAGGGATCCATTCTTGCTATTAACCATGTGGTGTGTGTTAACATGTATTGCCTCAACCTATTAGTATCCCAAGCCAATGCACAACAAGTCATCTCAAGGAGTGAGTGCCTGGTTTCACAATCAGTGAATTTCTTGCTGAGGTAGTAGATTCCATGCTATTTTCTACCTGTTTCGTCTTGTTGTCCCAATACACATCCCACTGATCCTTCAAGTACTATTAGGTACATAATGAGCAGTACCCCAGGAACTGGTGGCATCAAGATTGGTGGCTCTTATAAATATTGCTTTATCGTCTCAAAAGTTGTCTGGCATTCATCAATACATGTTACTGTTTGATCTTTTCGCAATAGTTTGAATACAGGCTCGCACGTAGCAATTCGGTGTGATATGAACCTTAAAATGTAGTTCAATCGCCCTAACAAAACACGAACCTCTTTCTCCGTCTTTGGCCCTGGAATTTATTGTATAACATTTACTTTGGTGGGGTCCACCTCAATACCATGCTGACTTACAATAAAACCCAGTAACTTTCCTGATCTGACACCAAATGTACATTTGTTTGGATTCAACCTTAGTTTGAACCTTCATAGACGATCAAATAACTTCTATAAATTTATGATGTGGTCCTCCTCTGTATGAGATTTGGCAATCATATCATTTATGTACACCTTAACTTCTTTTTGAATCATATCATGGAATGGTGTGACCATTGCCCGTTGATAAGTTACCATTGTGTTCTTTAAGCCAAACGACATTACTTTGTAGAAAAAAGTGCCCCAAGGTGTCATGAAAGTAGTCTTTTCCATATCTTCGGGTTCCATTTTGATTTGATTATAGCCTGAGAAGCTGTCCATGGATGAGAATACCAAAGCTTGAGCTGTATTGTCCATGAGAAAATCTATGTGAGGTAGCAGGAAATCATCTTTAGGAATTGATTTGTTTATATCTCGATAATCCACACACATACGTACTTTGCCATGTTTCTTGGGTACTGGCACGATGTTAGCTATCCAAGGTGGATAGTCTACCACTGCCAAGAACCCTGCATCGAATTGTTTAAGAACCTCTTCCCGAATTTTGCTGGACATATTTGGACGAGTTCTCCTGAGCTTTTGCCTGACTGGGAGACAACCTTCTTTGAGAGGTAATCTATGTACCACAATGTTTGTATCCAACCCTGGCATATCTTTGTAAGACCTTGCAAATATATCCACATATTCATGTAACAACTTGATCAATCTTTCTTTGATGCTTTCTTCTAATGTCGCCCCCAACTTGATCTCTTTCGGATCTTCTTCAGTGCCGAGGTTAATGGTCTCAATAGGCTCTTGATATGGTTGCATACTGTCAGGTTTTTGGTCTATGCTTCTTGCTAATTATTCAGAAAGTCCAAGATCCTCATTGTCTTCCCCTTCATATTGGTTGACGGGAGCATCAAAATCATATCGGATAGCAGTAGTAACATTATCACTGATTTTGGGCATGGATCTGTACATTTATCATGTTTTGGTGCAGTTTTTATTTAGTACTTAAATTTGGAAAATGCATACGAGAGTAAGTATTGCCATTTTAAATATGTAGTATAAATGCAAAAGAAAAATAAAGATCTTAATTGAATACAAAACATATTTTTATTAGTCATGAATGTTGGTTGAAACACACGGGGACCCTTACAAACAACCCCTATGCCTCGGTCTTGACATAGGTTCTTTCAAAAACAAAGAAAATTACTTTGGAAAGAAAATCTCAGGAATCTCAACAAATGTCCAGTTCTTGAGCTCTTCGCCTGGGGCGCATTCACAAATGTAATAAGATTCCCTTTTGATGTTGTCTTTGTGGTACATCATTGCCACTTGTTCGCCATGCTCTACCCCTTTGCTGATGAAGGTTTCCTGGATTAGTGGAAATCGTGCCTTCCCTTTTAGAGTATCATTTGATGATTCATAACCTAAACCAAACCGGTTCTTCTTCTCGGATATTTCGGGGAGCTTTCCCCATCCTTTTGAGTCACCATTATCCATTGCCTTTTGTAAATCCATAAAGTTAAAGTAGACTTCTTGATCTTTTATACCGGTAAGGTTACCATTGAAGCAACCTCCAATACTTGAAATGGTATAGCTATGCAATCTTCGTCAGCATTAATATACCTGTTGGACTCAATGTGACTTACGAAGATGTCTTCCTCTCCACCAATCATGACCAATCTTCATTCAATAAAGAACTTCAATTTTTGATGTAAGGTTGAAGTGACTGCCCCTGCTACGTGAATCCAAGGTTGTCCGAGTAAACATGTGTATGCCAGATCTATATCCATGACTTGAAAGGTGATATAGAACATGTGTGGACCGATCTTGACAGGAAGGTCTACTTCTCTGAATACTGTACTTTGAGAACCATCAAAAGCTTTGACTATTGTAGAACTAAGTCTTATCACAACACTGTCTAATGTTAACTTCATTAGGCTAGATTTGGGTAACACATTGAGGGCAGAACCAGTATCGGTGAGTACCCTTGGATAGAATCATAGTACCTATCTGAATTGAAATGTGTAGTGCTTTGTTGTGAGCTCCGCCTTGTGGAGGTAATTCACTGTCGTTGAAACCTAAATAGGACCCAGATGTCATATTTGCTACCACATTATCAAATATGTTCACAGTGATTTCTTCTGCAACATGAGCAGAACTTAAAACTTTCATCAAAGAATCCCGATGCGCTTCTGAATTGATGAGCTACAAGAGTATGAAAATTTTAGTAGGAGTTTGGTGAAGTTGGTCCACCACCCTATAGTCACTTCTCTTAATTATTTTCAAAAATTCGTCGGCCTCTTGGTCAGTGAAGCTTTTGCTTGAAGGCTCCTGATTCACCTCATTTTCCACTTTTCCTTTTTATTTTGTTAACAAGTCATTTTTATTTTTCAACACATTTTTATTCTTCTCTGATGGTTTAGATCCGAACACTCGGCCACTACGGGTCATGCCCCTTGTCCCTACTATATTCGAAATGGCAGGTTCTTGACTTGATAATGACTCACATTCTTGTTTCGAGCCATTAATATATACAGTCAGATCATAATTCCATGGTACTGCCTTGTCAGTTTTGTAAGGGGTAGGAGATGGCCCCTTAATTACCATCGTAGTCTTCTGTGCTACTAGTATTCTCATAGTTTTCTTTATTGTAGGAGTTTCTGTTGAATCTCCTCACAGGATCACGAGAGTCTTCTTGTCATGGTTTGGCCTTTGATAAGGAATTACCAATGGCTTCTTCACACTTCCTTCAACTGCCGCTATATATTCATCTTCAGGGTATGGTCCTAATTGGACTATAACTTGATACACAAATAGTTGTAAGGTCTTTTCCAAAGCTTTATTGTGTTCCTAAAGGAATCCAGATTCCAACGGATACTCTTTCAGCAGATCTATCGAAGCTTTTACTTGTCTTCCTTCCCCATAGTCGGTGACTGCTTCAATTGAATTTATTATCGGACCACCATGCGGAGGCACGAGGTTTGATTTGATTTTCGGTTTCTCAAAAGTAATATATTGGGAGTCTATCAGATCCTGTACTTTATATTTGAAATCCCAACATTGATCTATGGTATGCCCTAGAGAATTAGCATGGTACTCACATTTGGAATTGGCATTGTACTTGGGAGGCAATGGCCCAACTGGAGGAGCTAAAGGTTTCATCTCTATCAAAGATGCCTTGATCAAATGTTATAATAATTGGCTGGGTGGCATAGGGAGTAGATCCAATTTTCTCGGTGGCCTTTCAATTTTTTTTGTTACTGTCCTCGCGGGATGATTAATGGTTGTTATGCTCTTGGTTGTGAAGCCACAACATTAACTTCATCCTCCTTCCTCTTTGTGAAATTATGAACCGGTCTTTTTCCATTAAAAGGGGCATTTGATGGCCCCCTTGAATATTTCCATTCTTTATTCCCGTCTCAATCCTCTCTCTAATAGTCACCAGGTTAGAAAATCCTAAAGAGATGATTCCTACCATCTTTTCATAGTATACCCCTTGCATGGTACACATGAACATGTCGACTAGCTCTTTCTCCAGAAGTGGTGGTTGCACACGAGATGCCATCTCTCTCCACCTTTGAGCGTACTCCTTGAAGGATTCTTCTTTCTTTTGAGACATATTTTGAAGTTGTACGCGGGTGTGCGCCATATCCAGATTATATTTATACTACTTTAGGAAAGCATTAGCAAGATTTGTCCATGTTTGGATGTGCATCCTCTCTAACTGCATGTACCAATCTAAAGACGCCCCACTCAAACTGTCTTGAAAGCAATGAATCATTAACTTCCGGTTCTAAGCGTAAAAATGCATTTTTCTACAATATATGCGCAGGTGGTTTCTTGGACAAGTGAGTCCCTTGCATCTTCCAAAGTCATGTATTTTGAATTTCGACGGGATTATTACATATGGAATGAGACCCATTTCAAGGGCATCGACGTCAAAAGCATCATATCTTTCCACAACTTTTAACTTTTCTTCTAAAGCTTTATATTGAGTCAATACTAGTGGATTTTCAGTAATGAGGGTACTAGTCACCTTCTGAGGTGCTTGATTGACATCCTTCAGGTCGTGATCTTGATATTAACTGGTATGAGATGCCCCTGACTTTGGTGGAGGTGGGATAAACCATTCAGTTTCTTGTCTTGTTCCATGTTGAGCCATGACAGATTTGTGTGGCCCTGTGTCTGGTCCTTTTCTCAATTGGTGACCACTCGATGCACTGATTTCTTGGGTTATTTCCATGAAGGCTACCCTAGGAATTTATTCTTGCCTATCAATAATGTTCTTCAAGGCTAGGAGAACTTGACTCATATCCCCTCTCATCGAATCGATGTTGATCTTAACTTGTTCGAGATCCACTTTGAAAGCTTCTTGATTTTCTACGATTTGTTCCATAGCTCTTAGTTAGCGAGCTCTTGTTTGATACGGTAGCCAGGGAGGTGGTGGTTTTCTTCTACCAATGGTTCAACTGGAGAAGATTTTGAAAAATGAGTTTTTGAATTTATGACTTTATGAGATGCAAATGTTTTTATGAATGTATGATTATGTATGAGCGATGTCAAGAACTACATTTCGAATGTCCTATTCACTTGGTATATATTTATATTCCTTTTTTTTATAATATCATGTATGTTTTTTTTTGGTTTTGCTTTTTTTTGTTGGTCAGCATATGGAAAACAAATACGCAGAAAAATAGGAAACACAATGCTTTTATTGGAAATACCAATTGTCTTTAAAGGATAACACATCTCGGATACAGAAAAATATTAAAATTCTAAAACAATAAATTTGCTAGAAGGGAAATAAACAAAGAGGAAAACAATCTCCTAAGCTCGCTTGAGAATGTCTTCTCTGAAATGATCGACCATTGTCCTACACAGCTTGAGGAAATTCTCAACGTCCTCTAGGAGAGGGACCATTACACTTTCTGCGTCCCTTAAGCTTTTGGGAATGTCTTCAATAAAGTTATTGGCCAAGAACGCGAGCCTCTCATGCTTATCCTTGTAACATCGATATTCTCGGTAGAGGTTTGGAATTATCTTGTGGTTGTCCCTTCCTGCTTGGGAAATCCTTGTATTTTGTTCCTCCCAATACATTTTTTCAACCCTCAGCTCCATATAAAGTCTCCATTGTATCAGGAAATCTTTTCGAAGGCCTTCCAGCTCCAAGCATACTTGCTTGTACTCTTCAGTTTTCTGGGCCAGGTGTCTTTCTGCCCTCATCTTTGCAAGGCGCTCCCTTACCTTTGATTCTTGGCTATCCTGAAGCCTGCTAGTGAGATATTTCAACTGCTCCTCCATATCTAAAGATACTTAAGCTAAGCTTTGGATTTGAGCCCCCAACTCTTCCTCCAGTACTTTCTTTTCTTGCATAACTTTTTCATACCATTTGTTCAACTTTCCGATTTCATTAGCAGTTTCTTCCAACCTCTGATTATGGGAATCCATATTAAAAGTATCACTTAGAAACCCTTCAGTCGAACGTTTCCTTTTCAGACTTTCCTTTTTCAAATGCTTCGCGTTCTTTTTGAATATGCTTGTCTTTTGATTCGAGTATGCGCTGCATTTGTCTTTTCTCTTTGGTCAAGTTAAGGAGATTGAGCTCTAGTTCTTCCTTCTCCCTCTGAGCCTGGTTTAGTGCTTTCTTCAGGTCATCTACCTCTTCTAAAGACATAGGAGGAGTGGCTGGGACCTCTTTCTTGTATTCAGGATCTATATCAAAAGAAGCTTGATAATTTATACCCTGTCCAGAATCCATTCAGTGTAAGGTTCTTTTGCAACAACATTCTTTTTTTTCCAGCTTTTCTTTTGTTAACCCTACCCCAAGCCCGAATAATTTTGTTGAGTAGCTCTCGGTCATTTCTATCCATATCATGAATGATCAATTGCTGGAGTTGTTTGTCCGAAGGCATGTCTTCCAAAGGATACCCTAGTTGTCGTAGGGTCAAGGTAGGATTGTAATTGATGCAGCCTTGTGACCCTATCAATAGAACATTAGGAAAATCCCCACGACTGTAGACAATATCACCAATATCTAACTTCCTGGCGTACCATAACACAGAATTAGCAGTGAAGGACCTTAGTTTCTGAGGCCATTCATACCTTGTCAGATTCGGAATCATGTAATTCTCCTTATAAAGGTGAGTCATAAACCAGGAGTATAACAACGGAACACAACAATTTAGGGTAACCCTTTTCTTTTTATACTGTGTATGAATGGTGTAGTAGATATCAACAAGCAGAGCTGGAGTTGGATCTGTATTAAAAGTCTTCGTACCTCAAAACACACTGATGGTTGCAGGGTCAATATAGTATACAGTGCATGGAAATAAGACAACACCAAATATAAGCAGCCTCAGACAGTCGACACAAGATTCCCATTCTTTGTTATTTTCTAGATCAAGAGTTTTATTTTCCCGATAACACCTCTTAATTCCTCACACCTCTCCTTCTTTTTTATAATTAAGAGCAAACTAAGGATAAGGGATTTTTAAACCTTCAACCAGTATTTTAATGTCGATGGTTTACCCAATGCCCATATAAGCCTTCTCTTTGGAGAAATTCAGAATTCTGTCCAATTCTTCCAAGGTCGGAGCCAACTGAAAATCTTGAAATGTGAAGCATCTTAATGGAGGGTCATAAAATTGTACCAGAGTAGAAATAACGTCCAACTATACTTCGACTTTGGTTAAGTCCAGAATATCCCCATAGAGACAAACAAATGTTTTCAGAGCCCTTTCAGATAGTATTTCCCTTACAGCTTTGATTTTGGTTACGGCTGGCTTGATATCATTGATACAGACGAGTTTATTTCCTTTATTATTCATTTTTAGATACTCACTAAAAACCTTTTGATTTTTTTATATACTTCTTTTTACCCTGTGAATAAGACAAACAAAAGCAAACTGAGGATGATGAATATACGAAATGTAAAGATGTATGAATGCATGAGTATAAGGCTAAATGATGGGATTTGATGAACAGTACCCCTAGAAGGTATGCTCTTAGCTTGGTTTTATGGATATTCTACCCTCCTCGTAAGGCGGTTTTCTTAAGGGTATCATAAATAACACTATAGGGAAAGACACAAGGGCCTCTCTTAAGTGGTGTCTCTTTGCAGACTGAAACTTTCGTCTCTAGGTCACGAAAGGTCTCATCATGAGATTTTGGTTTGAGGTTTATACAAAGAGACATAAGCGTCATTCCAAAGTCCTACCCCTCAATAGGATGTCTCTTGAAACATATTTCTTTTGTGGAATTCCACCGACTCTAGGCGAAGTCGTCACATAAACTCATAGGGATGATGTATCCCCTTGGCTAATATACGAACCTTCTTTCTAAGGGTTTTTGAAAATATTTTTTGCAAAATTTTAAATCCCGCCATAAATAAATAAATATAATGAATAATAAAACAAAATAAGCAAGAAATAAATAATAAATTAGAAAGAAGAGAAACCCCGAAAAAATAAGAAAACCCTAAAACCTAAAGGAGAGGCTTCTAAGCCTAGGGTTAAGTCCCCAGCAGAGTCGGTAGTTGTTGCAACTGTTTTTTAAATTAGATTCTCCACCCTTAATTTTTATCCTAAAGAAGGGAATATAAAGGAATAACCCTAAAATTTCAGAGATTATAGATTGTTGACTCGACTCTAGACGAAGGGAAGGTGTTAGGCACCCCTCGTTTACCTTGTTCACAAGGACACTAGGATTAGAAGCACAATTTTTAGGAAGTAGGATTTTAATGCTTTATTAGGGGAAAAAGGTTTCAATTTCAATTAAGGGGAACTCGCCACAATTTTTGATCATATGCCTACGTATCCTCTTAGGAGGAATCAGAGTCCCATTTCGTAGTTCGTTGTTGGTTTGTGTTTTTTATGGATTACGAAGATATTTGAATTTCCTGCATACTTAGTCTAGGTGTGTGAATAACAGAAATATTTAGACAAAGCACACAGTTAATTAAAATATGCTTCGTAATCTTTTTAGAAAATTAATTGTTGAATTAATTTGTTTATGAATATATTTGGTGTTGGTTAAATATTTTTAATATATTAATTATTAAAAAAAATTATTTAATAAACATGATAAAAAATTGGATTTAATGCAATAAATTTTATTGGATTTAAATAATTTATATGATAATAATGATAATAATGAAAGTATTCTTAAGTACGTTAAATAGATAAAATAAAATATATAATAATTATTATGATTAAAAGAAAATATAAAATTATAAAAATGATAAAATAAATAAAATAAATAAAATAAATAAAATATTTAAAGAAAAAAAAACGTAGGGGGTGTAAAATATAAAAGGGTAGTAAAAAGGTAGGGTGTTAATAGAAATGTCCTGAATTCATACATTAAATTCAGGCCCAAAGGCCCAGAGGTGTATTTCTATAAGAGGTTAGTAAAAATTGGGGGTTTGTTGGAATAAGGGCGTTGGGCTTACGGGCAAAGGCCTAAATGGTTGTTATAGGAGGCTCTGGGGGTACGCTTCTTTGAAGGCAGAGCAAAATAGAAGGTGAATAAAACAATATGTCCCCAATCTAGATTTAGGACTGGGCCCAATAAGCTGGGAGTGCAGAAACAGGCATGTTAGTGAAAATAATGAAAAGGAGGTGTGATTAGTATTAGGCTAGGCCTAAAATATTATAAGTTTGTTTGGACAAATTATGTAGGGTGTACGGTAAGGCCATGGATACGCGTGTTTAGGGCCAAATGATCTGGATCAGATGATTGTGATTTGAGGGTGCATGGTAATATGATAGGGCAACGTGTATATGATTATATGACATAATATAATTTCTTTTTACAAAATAAAAGATTCATTTTATTGTCTTTCTTTCTCTTTTAGCCTCATTTCTCTCTTCTCTTAACCCTCGCCTCTCATCTCTCCACTCTGCCCAAACAGAAACCCTAGATGGCCCTAACGGCGGCGTGAATCAACAACCAACAACAAAATACACCCCCAACCTTAAGTCCCAAACCATGTATCCATAGAAAACACAAAAATAACGCGATCTAAAGCTAAGTTTGGGTTGCCATTGTTTGTATTGTTTTTTGAATCCGCTCGTTCTCCTTCTGTGGATCGCTAATCCTTCTAGTTTTCGCAGGTTTCAAAGGATGATGGTGATGGCGGAAATGGAAGTCTAGGCAACAACGGATAACAGAATTAGGGTTTCGGATCTCGAAACCCAAATCCCAAACGAGGATACAAACGGCAAGGCGACCCTCTCTCTGTATTTTTTTCTTTTACTGCAACAATTTTCTTCTGTAATTGTCCCCTTCTCTGTTTTTGTTTTAGGTTTTTATAGGGTTATCCAATTAGATATTTTAGGAAGAAAATTAAACTGTCTGTAAATTTCAAATTGTAATAATTAGGGTTCAATTTTTATTTAGGAAAATTATTTGATATTGTTTGTGAATTGTAAACATTTGTATTAGTTTTTGTTTTTGTCTGAGATTCAATTCAGTATATGCATTGATTCGGTTCTTAAAATAACATGTTTCTGTAATGTCTGATATTGATTACGAGTTAATTTATTTCAAAGATTTGAACAGTACTTGTTATTGTATCAAAAACATGCGTTAATCTCTGGTTGATTCAAACAGTAGCTGTTTGAGATTTTGGGCCACACATTCCTTTGATTCGGGCCTGTGATGTATTTGGACTATGCCTATTTTTGCTTTGGTTTCTCAACACAACATTTTTTTAATTGAACCGGGTCTAGTCTTTGTAATGGATTTGGGTTAATAGTTATGTGTTTTAAGAAGGCCCAACATCTTCTCAATCAGCAAACAAAACAAAGTTTAGTTTTATTAAGTTAATAACATAATTATAAAAGAATTAGTATAATTAGAAAAAAACAATTGTGATATTGATGATAATAAAAAAATAATAATTGTCAAAACAAAACAAAAATTGAATGGGCCACTGCTTTTAAATCACTGGGCCTAATTTGGCTTTTGTTTATTTGAAACAATATCATAAGAAATCCAAATGGGTCTAAGTAAAAGGGTTATTTGACAGCTCTTTTTCTATCCAATGTTTTCAAAAAACATTATAAAGGTATTCACAAGGGTTTTAAACATCTCTTAAATAAAACCTTAATTAGCAGAAAATAATTCAAACCAGGAAATGGGCCAAACAAAATCAGAAAAAGCCCTTTTTGTTAATTACTTCTTCTTTAGTTAAATACAAAACAAATAAAGTTTAAAAGTTCTAATAATCTATTTTTTGATAATGATGATAATAATGTTATATTTTAGAATTAGAAAAAATCTCAACAAAAATTGATCGGGTTGGGCCACAATATTTAACCTTGTTGGGTTTTAACAAATAAGATGAATTTCTTTAAACACCCTCTTTATAAGAAAAGAACCTTAATGGGCCTTAATACAATGATTTGCTCATACTTCTTTTTAAACAATGTCTCTCTCTTGACATGGACTTTTAATTTAAAACCTTAATGGATCATCAGATATTGATGGTCCATTTTAAATCCATATACCCCTTTTCATGTTTTACTCCCCCTAGAAACAAGAATTAAATAATGCAACATTTTTTTTAAAAGAGAACTAAATATAAATATAAGGGTAGGGCAATTTTCGGGTATGATACTATACGAGTGTGGCTAACCACAAAATTTAATTAATATATTTGTAAATTATTAATGTAATAGTAAAATGAAATACATATAAGTATATCCTAGATGTTATGTTTGCAGTCTTGTCCCTTCTTTAGGGGACTAAAGTGCAAATGCATGTCGCAACAAATTGGGATACAACCAATGAAGTTGACGCCCAACATATAGATTCCAGGAGTACTGTCAGAGACGTTTTACACGTCTGATCCAAGCAATAAAATCTCCTCAGATTCGAGTGTCTCTTCGAAGTTCAAAGGTGTTATCATAGACACTTTGCATATTCAACTACATCAATAAATTTCTCATAGCGCCTTGCACGCCTTCAAAATTCAAGGTAGATGTCTGAGACGCTTTTTACGTTCGATTACAGCAACCAATTCTCCCAAAAGTACTTTCCGAGACGCATTGCACGTTAGAATATGTTTTACCCCAAAATTTACCCTCTCATATCTCAAGCTTTTCCTCACAAGACTTTTGGGACTCAAGACAAGATTAGGGTTTGTCAGCTCAAGACACCTCCTCTTGCACTGATGACCTGAAATTAGGGTTTGAGTTTGAACAAGTATTTTTTGACTTTCAATGCTTCATGTGACTTTCATACATCATATTGGACTCCTAAGATTGCTCATACCAAGTTTCAAGCCTTGAATCACATTTTTGACCAGTCAATTGGACAGTTGACCTAAAAATCAGCTGTATTGGGAAAAAAGTCAACCATGGCCAATTTACAGTCAAACCTCATAATTTTTGACCCACATCAACATCATAGACTCATATGAACCATTTGATCAAGTTTGGACCACAACTCCTCAAGAAATTTGATCAGATCATCAAAAGGGCAAAATGGTCAAAATTAGGGTTTTGACTGAGGAAGGGCAATTTCTGATTTTTGACCTAGCCAATGGCCAATTGAGTTCAAACATGGCTTCAAGGACTCAATGGAATCATCTTGACCTAATCAAAAAGTTCAAAAGATCTCAAATGCATTGGATTGACAGATGAATTTTCCAATCAACTAATCAAAAATCAACTGTACACTAAAAAGTCAAACTTTGACTTTTTGGTCAAAATCAAGTGCTAAGGGTCATAAATAATCAAGATATGTCAAAATATGAAAATTGTTGACCAAGAAACCTAAATTTTCAAATTAGGTTTTTAATTTGAAAATTTTCATAACTTAGAATTTTTCTAAGTGTTGAAAATTTCTTATTTTTTCCCAAGTTTCCCCAACTTTTTCACCATGATGCAATTGGATTCAAAGAAAACTTCCAACATAAAAGTTGTAGTCCTCCATGAAATCTACAACTTTTCTTCACAAAGTTTTCCAAAATGATGCTTTAATATCAAGTTATGATTTTGTGAATAGGGGTCCATAAACTAAATAACTTTGTGAAATTTTTCCGTTGTTTAGGCAGATTTTTGACCTAACTTCATGGCAACTTTTCACCTAGTTCCAAGAGGAATATCAAGTTTCATTTCAAAGATGGATATTAGAGAATGTTACAAGCTTCCCAAAATGTCCAAGAACTCTCCAAGATCATTTGTGGTTATGGAGAATCGAAGAAGAGAAAATGGCATTTTGTCACTTTTGTTCATGCCATTTTCACAATACACCAAGTTGCAAATCTGATCCTAGCATGCTTGTACCTTTCATTACAGGTCCTAAATCCCTTCTAAACTCCATAATTGAATGCTAACTCAGTGGATAAAGGATTTGTTTTCACTTTTGGAGCTTTGCACAAAGAATTATTCCATAAATGGCATAAAGTTCATAATACCATTTTGATAAAGCAAGCTTTTTGCAACTTTGCTAACATTGAGCCTTGGACCTGTTTCTTTTTCACAAGCAATGTCCACAGATATCAAGAAATTGGTATAAGCCTTTAGATGCTAGCAAGCAAGCAAGTACAACATGTTGGCTCAAGTCTTTTCACTTTTCTTCAAAAGCAAGAAAAGTTGCAAAAGTTAAGAGAGCTTGTACATCTGATGAAGGGTGGAATTGGCTTCATTCTAGACACCTTCACAAACTTGTTACAAGCCTAAACCCGAATACACAACATCTAAAACACTCTCAAACTCAGAAAACACATTTTTTGTGCCCAAACAGGGCAGCTTCTGCAAAAGTCTTGCCATTTCAATATTGGCTCGTGCATTTCTTCCTTTAACACTTGGAACACTTTACATACATCCTACCTCAACTATCCAAGCCCTTGTCCTGGTTCTGTAAGCCCTATTTCAGACATCACTATTTTCACTTTGGAAGGTTGCAGGTTGACTCGTGCAGGGAGTTTCAAGCATTCTCAAGGCAAGCTAAGCATTAGAATAGCTTGAGGGAACTTCAAGGAAGCTCACACGATCCTCAGGCCTCACTCAAAGTCCCCACATTGCCATATCCAAACTTAGCTGAACAAGGTATTTTTCAAATCTCTATCTCTCTATTTAGGCATCCTTAAGTCATATTTTGTGAAGCAAAAATGTAGTCCTTAACTTGCTAAAGCTGTACATATGCATAGTTGTCATTTATATTAACTGAGTAGTGAGAATTTGAAGCTTGAAGTTCATGAAAAAATTAGGTCAGGAATTAGGGCTACATAAATTCTCCATGATCCTTGAGAGTTAGCTTATGTTTTTTATATCACTGGAATCGTGAGATCATAAGCTACATTTTTTGTGTTATAAGTTTTTGTTTTTGTGCAAAGAATTGAGAGTTACAGGTTTGAACTCAGAAACGCGCGCGCAGGAAGCCAATGACAGGGATGAAGATGATGTTCTGGGCCTAGGCGCCTTTGGGCCTCTTGTTTTACTTCCCATACCCCCAGTTTACTATTTGCACCCCCTTTGCATATTTTTATATTTTTGCATATTTTCTCATATTTTTTATGTTTATTGACTTTATTATTTTTTTCTGAACATTAAAAAATCCAAAAAATATTTTCTTAATTTTTTGCATTTTATTTTATTTTTTATCTTATTTTTTGCATATAAAAATAGTTTTATTTTAATAAATAGAAATCATTTTCTTAAAATAACTTGTAAATAATTTAAAAATATCATACATTTTTATTTTTATTATTCATTCACTTAAAATATTATTTTCATACATATTTTAATTTTTAGCATTTTGTACATAATATTGTTATTATTTTTCTTGAACAAAAATGGACAAATAAATAATATTAGAAAACCTAATTCTCTTTTAAATCAAAAACTAGGGTTTTTCACCCTTTCAAAAATAATAATATTATTTTTCTCATTTTTAGGACTTAATTAATTTATTTTTCTCATACATAAAAATAAATACAAAACATTTTGCATCCATACATTTTATTGCATATTTAAATAATTGTTTATTTATTTATTGTACAATAAATTCAATTGGGTTGTAATAGTTTTTAGGGTTTTATTTTGAGCAATATCCCCCATTCAAAACTTGTATCCCCCTTCCCATAATATTGTTGTAATAGTTTAGATTTACTTTATGCAATTTATCGCATTAT
Organism: Vicia faba; assembly: GCA_948472305.1. Taxonomy (NCBI): domain Eukaryota; kingdom Viridiplantae; phylum Streptophyta; class Magnoliopsida; order Fabales; family Fabaceae; genus Vicia; species Vicia faba. The sequence continues at coordinate 819,808,713 of OX451741.1, read as the reverse complement.
ATACATGTTTAGTAAATTAGGGTTTGTACGATAAGACAAAAATTAAACAAATAGCATGACCTAATTCAAGACAAATAAATGCATGAAAATGAAAACACATTGCACACAAGCACCTCTAGGGTTTCACCCACTTTGTTGGCTAAAAATGACCATGGTATGCATGCAAATTATCTTGGCAAAACAAAGAAAAAACAAAAGATCATAGTCCCTCGATGAGGCTAGACAAGGTTGCCTAAAAAAATGATCTTAGTCCCTCGGAAAAAATGCCAAGATACCTAGAAACATTGCTATCATGGTTATACGATGACCCGTGCCCGTCCCGTTTAACATCCAAAGATAGGGTTGCCTACCAAAACAATGGTAGGTCAACAACATCAAAGGAATAAAAATGCACAAGAAAGACAATTGAGTAGGTAGATGGTTCTAAGTTACTTGCTCCAATTCAAAACCAATCCTTTCTATTTTCAAAACAAGCACACACACACATTTCCAAACAACTTTTAAAAACATTGAAAACATTTTCAAAAAGACAAACACCTTTGTATACATTCTTACGAACGAGAATCATTACAAAGGTTTCCTAGACAAAAGGCCTCTTTTACAAATACTTTTCAAAACCACACCAAAAGCACCATTTCAAACAATTTCAAAAGCAAAGCAAGTGATCTAGGCAAGTAACTAAGAGCCCATGGAAAACCATGGATGAAAAGGGTGCTAACACCTTCCCTTTTCATAATCTACCCCCCGAACTCAAGAAAACAACTCAAAGGTCTTTCCTGTGCTTTTTTACCTTTCCTTTTGGATAAAATAAAATTCGGTGGCGACTCTTGCTAACCGCGACATTTTGCGAATACAAACGCAAACCTTCAACTCAGTTCTCCCACCATATCACAGAATACAACATAAAAATACTCAATTTCAAAGAACTACATACAATCCCACATAGCTGGCACAACCTCTATTTGGATCTAACCAATCCAAAGGATGTGAGATGTGGAGCCTAGAGACATCTACCTCAAATCGGGCTAGCACCTCGGGGAGAGGGACGAGGATCCTATATCCTTGGTTGGGAAATGATCCTCTGTGGCACTGAGCATTATTCAAAAATCATGGCCGCATCTAGCCAATTTCATGTCCCTCTTCTATAAATATAATTCAAAATATAACCGCACTTAACTGGATTCATGCCTTATCCGTACAAATAAGATTAAGGCATAACTGTGTCTAGTTGGTTTCACACGAAATATTTACAGGTGAAAATTGAAAGCATAAACACTTAAAGCCAAGCCCATCTCTCATAAGTGCAAATCCGACATACTGACACATCAAGATAAATCAATGCTTTGTTTACGCAAGTACGTTTCAATAATGGCAATGTCTGATCAGTTCAACATTTTTCCCAAACAACATGAACATCTTAACGTGACGTGCCTACAAGTAAAGAAACCATACATGGCCTTGCAAAATACTTGAGGTTATTTACACTTACTATTTATTTATATTTGTAGCAAACAAATTGTTCTAACTACAAGCCTCAGAAGTAACCCTTATCTCTCCTCAGATCTCCGTCATCTAGAAACAACGGCTAAAAAGAGCGTAATACAAAATAAAAAAGCACAAGTATGCAAAAGGTAAATATGTAAATAAAAAAATGTTGTTTACAAACTCAGACTCGAAAAGATTGACCAAACTTTACAAGAACAAATAAATAGGGGAATAAAAATATCCTTAAACATTAGCGCCTGAGTTCAAGGCACACGAGTCGTCTCTGATATTCTCTTTAGGAGATGCACGCAAAGGATATAGATGATCGGCATTGACAGAAAGGTCGGTATAAAATTCTCGCGTATTATCTAATATTTGATCTTGGACCTTGTACACGACATCTGTATCCCATTGAAGGGATTCTTGATATTTCTCTCATTTAGTAGCTACCTCCTCCTCAAGACCTATCGAAGTATAAATCCAATCATCCTTCTTTTGTTGAAGAACGTTTCAATCCACTTATAATGCCTAGCACACTTCCATCATATTTCTAAAAGCCTTCTTCCAATGTATTTCTCCCTTAGTAAGAGAAGCCTCCAACCTCGTTATCGGAGCAGCCAATGTGGATGAAAGACCGTACTGATCCACCTAATTCCATAAAGATTCGGTAGACTCGACCTTTTCCCATAGATCATCCAACTATTTCTCAGTCTCAAAATTTTCCTGTTCAAAGACCTCACATTTTTCCTTTAGCTCATCTCGCTCCCTAAAAGGATGTTAGAGCCTAGTATATCGTTTTAGCCAACAACTACCATTGAAACCAGTGATCTTGTCCTGAACAAGGTACGTGAAGCATATGAAAAAAGACCTATATGTTGTTTGCAGATAAGCTTTGGGAAAATGCCAAGACTTTGTCAGCCACAAAAGCAGCAAATTCCTCCAGGGTTCTTGGTACCCGAGACGGAAAAATGACATGAATATAGAAGAAATGAGTAAGAGCATCCTACTCAGCACCCTTTTACAAATGAGCCCATATGGAAGAACCTTCTTCAACATAATTCAACAGGATATCACCTGACTCGTCTTTATAGGATGCAGAGACAACAAAGTCTCATGAATAGAAAAACCAACCACTGTAGTAGTCAATTGTTCCACCTTAGGGGACATACCTGAGGTAGAATTTGTACCTACCATAAGGATAATCACTATAGTTGATATTTGGACCACTGGAGAAAAATTAGAAGCAACATCAAGAGCCATCGACATCCCACAAGACAAGCCAATCGTAAGGCCCTGAACTTTGGTGAGCGCAAGAGCCTTATGAAAATGATCCATGTTATATGCAAAACACAGGTAACACTGTAAAAAAACTCTCTGAATCCCCATCCTCACCAAAACATTTTTATCTCTCAGAATGATCAGGCGCACTAAAAATCACATAAGTATCTAATTGCCTCTTCTTTTTTTAAAAAGAGAGTACTTTGCCATGACTGAATCCTTCTTCATAACTGAGCCCCTGATATCAGGAACACATATTCTCCTTCATTTCATCTCCTCGGAAGACGGAGAATTTAGCCTGGAATGATAACAAAGGAAAGGCCGTGGAAATATTCTATAGACCAATACTTCTGAAAATTGCTTATGCAAGAACGACCAATCCCGTTGAGGCCGAGGACAAACAAAAGAAAAAATGAGCTCTAGGAGTAGAAGATCGAAAAAGAGTCATAGGGAAGTGTTCTGAGATTTATACCCAGCATATAGTTGGAACACCTTCATGACATTCAAGCTTTATAGGATGAAGTTACAAGGGGGAAACTTTCAAATGGTCCACCACGACTGTGATACGGTGGGAGAACTGACTTGAGGTTTTGCGTTTGTGTTCACAAATGTTTCGGTTTAGCAAGAGTCGCCACCGACTTTTTATTTTATCCAAAGGAAAGGTCAAAAAGCACAGGAAAGACCTTTGAGATGCTTTCTTGGGTTCGGGGGGTAGATTATGAAAAGGGAAGGTGCAAGCACCCTTTTCATCCATGTTTATCCATGGGCTCTTAGTTACTTGTTTAGATCACTTTCTTTTGCTTTTCGATTGTTTGAAATGGTGCTTTGTGTGTGGTTTTGAAAATGTTTTGAAAAGAGGCCATCGTTGTGGCGACCTTTTTAATGATTCTTGTTTGAATATATACAAAAGTGTTTGTCTTTTGAAAAGATATTTCAAGGTTTGAAAGTTTGTTTTAGGAAATGTTTTGAAATTGTGTTGTGAGGTGTGTTTGAAAATAACAAGGATGTTTTTTCAAGTTTTGATCAAGTAACTAAGAGTTGTCTACCCTATCTACTCAAAGATCTTTCCTACACATTTTTAACCCTTTTGACAGTGTTGTTTTACCATTGAATTTGGTAAACAACCTTGTATTTGGATGTTAAACAGGACAGGCGCGGGTCATCGTATTGACCATGATAGCAATTGTGGTAAGTATCTTTAGCAAATTTTTGAGGGACTAGACCATTTTTGTATAGGCAACCAAGATAGCATCATCAAGGGACTATGATCTTTTGTTTTGTTTTTATTTTTCCAAGATACTCAACATGGCCATTTTAAAGGCAACAAGTGGATGAAACCCTAGGGGTGCATGTGTGCATTGTGTTGTCAATTTGCATGCTTTTATGTCTTGTATTAGGTCTAGCTATTTGTTTTGATTTTGGATATTGCATACAAACCCTAATCTCTATCATGGCATATTTGAAAGCATAAGTGCGTAAAAGTAATCTAGGCTATTACAACATTGATATGGGGAGAGAGATACAATTTTGAATAGGGGATTATTTTGCAAGCAATTAAAACCCTAAGTTATTACAATCAAATTGAATCTCTTTGCTCAAGTGATAAATAAACCATATTTAAATAAGCAAGTTAAATATAAATATGCAAAATATTATAAATATGTAAAAAATGTTTGTTTTGTTTATTTTTATGTGTATAAAAATATGATATTTAATGTATTAAAAAGAAAATAAAAAGTTATTTTTGTTAAGGGTAAAAAACCCTAAATTTTGTTTTAAGAAAATATATTTATTAATTATATTATTTATTTATGTACAAGTAAATAAAAAAAAATATATACAATTTGTTTAGAAAATAATAATATATGAGAAAATATTATTTAAGTATATAAATACTAAAAATAAAAATAAAAATATAATATTTTTATATGTTATTTACAAATTTTTTATTTGTGAAAATAAATATAGTAAACCTAATAAATTAAATATTGTGTCAAAATAAAATAAAATAAATAATAAAAATGTGGAAATTTAAGGAAAATATTTTTAGTAAATTTTTATATGTGGAAAAAATAAAATAAAGTCAGAAATAAAAAGAAATGAAAATAAAATGAAAATATAAAACAATGGGCCAAAGGGGGTATGAACAATAAAGAGGGGGGTGTAAAAAATAAGCCAAACCAAGCCCAACCCAGTTACAGCTTCTTCTTCAACCTCCGATTCAAAAATACGCGCGCCTGTGTACAAATGTCCAACTCCTGCATACGTGCTCTAAAGCAAAAACTCATAACACAAAAGTTATAGCATTTTTCAAGACGATTCTAACCGTGTAAAGAACTTAATCTAACTCTCAAAGACCAGAGAGAATTTCTCTGGCCCTAACTTCTAACCTAACTTTTTCAGGAAGTTCATCAATCAAATTCTCTTAGCACACTTAACTTAAATAAAATCTATGCATATGTACAACTTAAGGGCTATGAGTACTACATTTTTTATTCACAAACCTAAGCCTAATGATTCCTAAATAGAGAGATAGAAAGTTGGAAAATACCTGTTTCAGTATAAATCGTATATGGCAATGTGGAGCTTTTCAGTGAGGCCTGAGATGCTTGGGAGCTTGCTTGAACTTCCTCTGACCTTCCCCAATGCTTAGTTTGCTTTGGAATTGCTTGAACAAGCTTGTAGAACTCAACCTGCACAAGCTGAAATTAGAAATGGTGAAGCTTGCAAATGGAGTTACATTCAATGTCCAATGGTTGGGATAGCTTGGATAGGTTATATGGAATGTATTTGAACAAGTTTGGGGAAAAACGCACGAGTAGTTTTTGTTATGGAACTCAAAGTGCAGAAACTGCCCTGTTTTGCAAGAGGGATGTGTTTTTGTGTTTTGGAAGGCTTGAGGGTTGGAAGGCTCGTGTTTCTGGCTCAAGGAAATGTGCAAAACTTGTTTCAAATGCTTTCAAGAGTTGGTTATAACAGATACTCAAGTTGTGTCTCTTTTTGCACATTTCTTGGTTATGAAGCAAAAGGTGGGAAGTGACAAAGAGCAGGCCTGTACAGGCTAGCTCTAATCCTGCATACACTTTGTGACCTTGGCCCTAAGTTTGTGGATTTGGCTTGCTGTCCAAGATTTGGTTCAAGGCTCAAGGGATGCAATTTGACATAAAGCAAGTTTTGACAAAAATGGCAATGTTGCCTTTTTGCTATTTTTGGATTAATCTCTTGTGTAATCCTCTAATGATCAGAACAAAGCTTCAATCCATTGGGTTTTCATTTAATTATTGAGTATGGAAGGGTTTAGGGACCTGTAATCAAGTACAAACAATGCTGGATGGAAATTGCAACTTGTAGCAACATGAAACATGCCATGGATCAAAGTGAGTTTTTGCCAAATTCAAACCTTCAATTCTCCCTAACCATAAATGATTTTGGAGAGTTCTTGGACATTTTGGAAAGCTGTAACATGCTCTACAATCCATCTTTGAAATGCATCTTGAGATTACAAGTGGAACTATGTGAAAAATTGCCATGAAGATAGGTCAAAATCCTGCCTAAACTAGGGCAAAATTTCACTAAGTTAAAAGTTTCATGAACCCTTGTTCCAAAACTCATAACTTGAGATACAAGCATCTTTTGAGAAAACTTTGTGAATCAAAGTTGTAGATTTTGTGGAGGAATACAACCTTCATGTTGGAAGTTTTGTTTGAATCCAATTACATCATGGTGAAAAAGTTGGGCAAAGTTGGGAAAAAATAAGAAAATTTCACAACTTAGAAAAATTCTAAGTTATGAAAATTTTCAATCTTAAACTCTAATTTGCAAAATTAGGTGTCTTGATGAACAAGTTTCATGTTTTGACACATATTGATGAAAAATTACTCTTGGCACTTGGTTTTGACCAAAAAGTCAAAGTTTGACTTTTCAGTGTACAATTGATTTTTGATCAGTTGACTGGAAAATTCATCTGTTAATTCAATGCAATTGAGATCTTTTGAACCTTGTGAATAGGTCAAGATGATTCCATTGAGTCCTTGAATCCATACTTGAACCAAATTTGCCATTGGCTAGGTCAAAAAGACAGAAATTTCCCTTCTGCAGTCAAAACCCTAAAAATGACCATTTTTCCCTTTTGATGATCTGATCAAATTTCTTGAGGAGTTGTGGTCCAAACTTGATCAAATGGTTCATATGAGCATATAATATTGATGTGGATCAAAATTTATGAGGTTTGACTGTAAATTGGCCACAATTGACTTTTTCCTAATATAGTTGATTTTTAAGTCAACTGTCCAATTGACTGGGCAAAAATTTGATTCAAGGCTTGTAACTTGGTATGAGAAATCTTATAGGTCCAACATGAAGCATGAAAGTCACATTGAGCATTAGAAGTCCAAAATTCCTTGTGCAAACTCAAACCCTAATTTAAGTCAACAGTACAAGGAAATGTCTTGAGCAGAGCAAACCCTAGCTTGGTCTTGAGTTCAAAGAGTCTTGTGAGGAGAAATCTTGATAAAATGAGAGGGAAAATTTTGGGGTACAACAACTGCCCCTGTTCAATCTTCTTGAACATGAAGAGTTAGATTGGCGAGTTTGCCTTTCGTGACTCGAAGGTAAAAGAGGATTGGACACTAGAATGCCCGTAAATTTACGCTCGTCAGAGTATAGTTGAGGGAATGGGCTTAAAGATGCCATTTGGAAGACGTGACAGAATCTTGTTAGAGATGGGCTTAAAGATGCCATCCAAGAAAATTGATCGCATAAGAGATTCCTTTGCGAGAGCCCGTATACTTGTTGTTGAGGAGGACTACATCGAGGAATGCTGGTCTCTGTCGTGGTAGAAATAGAACTTTAGTCGTATGTTATTCTACTGGGGAGTCATCTCTTGGTTGAAGAGGTGACAGTGAACTTCTATCTGGTCAACATCCAGGCTTTATAGTCTTGTATTGCTATCTGGTCAACATCTAGGCTTCACGATACTTTACTTCTTATCTGGTCAACATCCAGTCTTCAGAAGGAAATCAAATGGTTATCCGGTCGCCTCCGGTTTTCCTTTGATTTCGAGGCCTACTAATATCCGATTGAATCCGGGCTTCAAAGTAATTGGCCGAGTAAATTGTTATTTGGTCAACATCCAAGCTTCACAGTATACCTTACTGTTATCTGGTCAACATCCAGGCTTCACAATCTTGTATTGCTATCTGGTCAACATCCAAGCTTCACGATACTTCACTTCCTATCTGGTCAATGTCCAGGTTTCAGAAGAAAATCAAAATGGTTATCCGGTTGTCTCCGGTTTTACCTTTGATTTTGGGGCCTACTAATATCCGGTTGAATCCGAGCTTCAAAGTAATTGGCCAAGTAAACTGTTATTTGGTCAACATCCAAGTTTCATAGTGTACCTTACTGTTATCTGGTCAACGTCCAGGCTTCACAGTCTTGTATTTCTATCTGGTTAACATCCAAGATTCACAAAACTTTACTTCCTATCTGGTCAACATCCAGTCTTCAGAAGAACTTGCAGGGGATTCCACTATTTTCCGGTCGATCTCTGGGCTTCAATATAATCAAGATAAAATTTGGTCGAATACATGCTTCATAACTGGAACAGGAATATGCACAGTGATTTGAATAAGCAAACAGGAGAGCATCCGTGTCTGGAACATCTCTAAGCCATTTTCTGAGCTTTGAATATCTATTTTAGGTAGCTATCAAAAAGGGTAGAATGTTAGCTGAAACACAAAATTATGTTGCATGAAATGTATGATGCAATAAGATGTGTTTCATCAATGTTTATGATATATGAATGTAATGTATGCACATGTAAGCTGATTAGCTGTTTTGCTGAGGAAAATAAATCCTGGATAGCTAGAGATAACAAAATCTTTGACTGCTGTCAGGGGAAATAAATCCTTGACCACCGTTGGAGATTCGAGATCTTTGACAACCTCTATGGGGAGAAGCTATACTGCTGGGGAGATCAGGAGTTTGGGTTGTATGCCAATCTACTGGGGACTTCAAGAATGAGAATATCCGTTCTGTTGGGGTATTAGGGGAAAATTGAATGGTTTCCGCTGGGGATTGGTAGATCAAAGTTTCCTCTCCGCTGGGGATCTTAATGACGTGCTAATTTGATCGTGCATGGAAACTTGACCCCGTTGGGGAAGAAGGTTTTAAAATAACTCTCTAGGGAATTATCTGGTTTTAAAGCGACTCTCTAGGGAAATTGGAGGAAACTGGATGGTCTCCACTAGTGTTCAAGGGTTGAAGATTTTACTCTGTTGGGTAAGAAAGTTTCATCTTCACTGAGGGTTTATGGTTCAAAGTTTTGCTCCGCTGGGGATTGGGAGTTTGAAAACTCAACTCTGATGGGGATTTTGAAATTTAACTCCGCTGGGGATATGGATGATGTACTGCAGGGGATTTCTCCTGGAATAGCCTAAAGACGTTTTCCCATACTTTCAATCTGTCATTAATTATTCTTTCTCATTTCATTTTATTTGTAAGCAGTGATTATATTCAAATGCATATGCTCATTTAATAAATCATTGGATGTTTTCAAATAAAACACAAGTGTAAAGAAAGAAAAGGCAAATAATTTTCTGCATTTTGAAGTATCTTTGTATTAACTTTGTGTAAGTATTTTGTACAAAGGAGACAGACATCCTAGTAAGAGAATGTTGTCATAAAATTGAGAAAAATATATACAAAGAAAGATGGCTATGTGTGAACATTCCATGGGGTTCCCATTCTGCTATAGTTTTCGTAACTCTGAGTATCTTGTCCATTTGTTACTTCGTCCGCAGATGATTGGATTGATCAGAAGCTTGGAGTTCGTCCGTGAAGAGATTATCCTTAAAGTGATCCGACAAGACATAGCCATACGCTTTAATTCCCTAACTTTTTCCTGGACCGCCCTTTCGAGTTTTTAATCCACCGGGAAACCCTTTTTTGCCCAAGTCGCCCTTTCGAGTTTTCAACTTGCCGGGTGTACAGATTTTTTTTGTTTTATCCCTAATATTTTCCTGAATCGCCCTTTCGGGTTTTCGATTCACCGGGATGCCCATTTTTTCCCAAGTTGCCCTTTCGGGTTTTCAACTTGGCAGGTCGTCGCCATCCATGGTGGTTAGAATCATAGCCCCACCCGAAAAGATGTTTTTGATCACAAATGGTCCTTCGTAGGTAGGAGTCCATTTGCCCCTGGGATCACTTTGCGGCAAGATAATCCGCTTGATTACAAGATCTCCGACTTGATATACCTAGCGCCTGACTTTCTTGTTGAAAGCCTTGATCATTTGTTTTTGATACGTATGACCATGACAAACAACAGTAAGTCGCTTCTCGTCAATCAAGTTAAGTTGATCAAGCCGGGTCTGAATCCAATCGTCTTCACTTAAACCAACATCCTTCATAATTCTCAAGGAAGGGATCTGAACCTCCATAGGTAAAATAGCTTCCATGCCATATACCAAAGAAAAGGGGGTTGCCCCAGTCAAAGTATGCGCTGTGGTACGGTATCCGTGCAAAGAAAATGGTAACATCTCATGCCAGTCCTTGTAGGTGACTTTCATCTTTTGAATGATCTTCTTGATATTTTTGTTCGCAGCTTTGACAACACTGTTCATCTTTGGCCGATAGGGAGATGAATTGTGATGTTGAATCTTGAACTGTTCGCACAGAGCGGTGATCATAATGTTGTTCAGGTTTGTACCGTTATCCGTGATGATCCTGTCGGGGATACCATACCGGCATATGAGGTTCTTCTTGATGAAGCGGGCAACCACATTCTTTGTAACAGAGGCGAAGGAAGCTGCTTCGACCCACTTGGTAAAGTAATTAATGGCCACCAGGATGAAGTGGTGTCCATTGGATGTTGTAGGCTTGATCTCTCCAATCATGTCGATACCCCACATTGCGAATTGCCAAGGAGCTGTTAGGATATTGAGAGGAACTGGAGGGATATGTACCTTGTCCGCATAGATTTGGAATTTGTGATAAGTACGAGAATATTGATGACAGTCAGCTTCCATGGTAGACCAGTAGTAGCCTTCCCGTAGAATCTTCTTAGCCATCGTATGTCCGCTCAAGTGGGTGCCAAAAGCACCATTATGCAGTTCAGTCATGATCTGCTCAGCTTCAACCTTGTCCATAAAACGAAGTAGAACGCAATCATGATTGCGCTTGTATAGGATACCATTGCTCAGGAAGAACTTAGCAGAAAATCTCCTCAAGAATTTTTTGTCATTGACTGAGGCTCCTTCAGGGTATTCTCGAGTCTTGAGATACCTTTTGATTTCGTGAAACCAGGGTTGGTCCACTACTTCTTCGGTATTAATCTCATGACAATGTGCAGGTTCGTCCATCCGCTCAATAGTGATTTGGGGAGCCCCATTATCCCAGTTAAGTTTAAACATGGAAGACATTGTGGCTAGAGCATCCGCTAGCTGATTTTCTTCTCGCGGGAAGTGCTCGAAGGTAATCTGCTCGAAATGAGGTAACAATGTCAGGACATGTTCTTTGTAAGGGATGAGATTGGGATGTTTAGTGTCCCACTATCCTTTGATATGACTGATGACCAAAGCAGAGTCTCCAAACACAACCAAAGATTTGATTCTCAAGTCAATAGCAGCCTTGAGACCAAAGATACAAGCTTCATACTCGGTCATATTATTGGTGCAGCTGAAGTAGAGTCTAGCAGTGAAAGGTGTATGGCAACCTTCTGGAGATGATACCGTTTCCAAGTGCATTTTAAGCACCATCAAAGTACAGGGTCCATCGGGATCCTTGTTCAGGTCTGTCATACGGTCCGTTACATTCAATGTTGTCCAATGTCATAATGTCTTTGTCAGGGAAGTCGAACTTCATGGATTGGTAATCTTCGACAGCTTGATGAGCTAGATGGTCAGCTAGTACACTCCCCTTTATAGCTTTTTGGGTTGTGTATTGGATATCATACTCAGTCAAGATCATTTGCCATCTAGTGATTCTTCCAGATAAAGCAAGCTTTTCGAAGATGTACTAGATTGGATCCATTTTAGAAATCAGCAAAGTGGTATGCGTCAACATATACTGCCTTAGCCGGCGAGCAGCCCATACCAAAGCGCAACAAGTTTTCTCGAGCAGTGAGTAGCGAGTCTCACAGTCGGTAAACTTTTTGCTAAGGTAATAAATGGCATGCTCTTTTCGGCCAGACTCGTCATGTTGGCCCAGTACGCACCCCATTGAGTTATCCAAAATAGTCAAATACATGATTAGCGGCCTTCTTTCGACGGGTGGCATCAAGATAGGAGGTTCTAGCAAATACTCCTTGATTTTATCGAAAGCAACTTGACAGTCTTCATTCCATTCAACCACTTGATCTTTCTTCAACAGCTTGAAGATTGGTTCACAGGTAGATGTTAGGTGAGAAATGAACCTTGCAATGTAGTTTAGGCGTCCCAAGAAACCTATGACCTCCTTCTCAGTGCGAGGGGAAGGAATTTCTTGTATGGCTTTGACTTTCGCAGGATCAACCTCAATGCCTTTGTTGTTGACGATGAATCCCAAAAGTTTACCGGACCTGACTCCGAAAGTGCACTTGCTAGGGTTTAGTCTGAGCTTGTACTCCTTCAACCTGACAAACAACTTTTGCAGATGGTCGAGGTGTTCTTCTTCTGTTTGTGAACGGGCTATCATGTCATCTACGTAGAATTTGATCTCATGATGTATCATGTCATGAAATACAGCTACCATGTCTCGCTGATAGGTTGCTCCGACATTCTTTAGTCCGAATGGCATCACTTTATAGCAGAAGGTACCCCACTGCGTAACAAAGGTAGTCTTCTCCATGTCTTCGGGGGCCATTTTAATTTGGTTGTACCCTGAAAATCTATCCATGAAGGAAAACACCTTATGTTGAGCTGTATTGTCAACCAAGATGTCAATGTGTGGTAGTGGAAAGTCATCCTTAGGGCTAGCCCTGTTTAGGTCTCTGTAATCCATGCACATTCTCACTTTGACGTCCTTCTTAGGTACGGGCACAATGTTAGCAACCCATTATGGATAGGAAGTAACAGCAAGAAACCCGGCGTTGAACTGCTTCATCACTTCGGCTTTGATCTTTTCAGACATATCGTGCCTCATTCGGCGTACTTTCTGTTTAATTGGTGGACAGTCTTCTCTTGTAGGGAGACGGTGAACCACAATATCTGTATCGAGTCCCGCATATCTTCATAGGACCAGGCAAATATCTCAACATATTCATTCAACAGCTGAACTAAGCGCTCTTTGACATTTTGCTTTAGGTTGGCACCCATTTAACCTCTCTTCTGTCTTCGGCAGTACCCAAGTTGATAGTCTCTAACAGCTCTTCATGGGGTAGAATAGCCCTTTCTTCCTGTTGTAGAAGTCTAGCCAACTCTCCAGGCACTTCACAGTCTTCATCACCTTCGTATTCAGCATGATTGAACAGATCTTCAGAGTCACTAAAGGCCATAGCAGAATTGTTACCCATGGAATCCGGAGTGGATGGGTACCTGCATTTTGTGAGTGTGAGTGTGTGTAAGGGATAGCCACCTTTGAACAAAATAAAATTTAAAAATAAAGAAAATGAACACAAAAGTTTATATATGAAAACGTCCATGATTCATTAAAAATGGCATATGAAGATGAAAAAATCAAGCCCTTACAAATGGACCTTTGTGCCCCGGGTAAGGCACAAGGCAAAAAGAGTGTACGAATTGTTTAATAATTATTACAGACCAACAGAAATGTTCGAAAGATAAATTAATGATTTGTGAAAGTAATGGGAACGAAGTCTTTCGCCTCCCAGTTGTTTAGTCCTCCTTCAATAGTCGGGAAAATCCAATCTTCAAAGTTGCTCTCATCTTCAAAATCTTCCAAAGCATGAACTCCATGATGAGTGATCTTTAATGGTGGCCTTCCAACCCGGGAGAGGCGCACAACCTTATGACTAGAAGCAGTGAAACCCAAGCCGAACTTATCTGTCTTGAAAGGAAAATCTGGTAGCTGACCCCATACTGTGCTTCCTCCTTCCTTGATCACAACCTTTGCATCTTTAAGGGATGACATCCGGGGCACAGGCTTGGAAATGATGGGTACAGAAGTCATCGTCTTGGCTGCCGTAACTTTAGGAGAAACCTCTTCAAAGTGTTGGAAAGGGGTTTCTATGAATTCACCATCTAACTCCACATAGCGGAAAGAGTTAATGTGGCTTATCATATACTCCTCCTCACCATGAACTATTATGATTTTCCCCTAGACTGGGTATTTGAGCATTTGGTGTAGAGAAGAAGTGACTGCCCCAACATTGTGGATCCAGGGTCTTCCCAACAAGCAAGAATATGAAGGACGGATGTCCATCACATAAAATTTAGAGTTGAAAATTTCCGTTCCCACCTTAATTAGGATGTCCACCTCCCCGTGAACCATCCTCTTAGAACCGTCGAAGGTTCTAACAATGATATTACTGGGCTTTAGGGTCAAACCTTCACAGTCCAATATGTCCAATGCTTTCTTTGGCAGGACATTTAAAGACGACCTGGTATCAACCAAAATGTGAGCAAGTGTGGTCCCTCTGCATTCCACCGAGACATGCAGCGCATCATTATGCTTTCTTCCCTTAGATGTTAGATCAGCATCAGAGAAGCCAAGACCATTGTCGGCGGTTAGGCTGGCTACACACTCCTGGAACTGGTCCGCAGAGGTTTCTTGAGGCACGTGCACCGTATTCAAGAATTTGATCAAGGCTTTAGCATGAGCCTCAGAACAGAGCAATAGGGCCAACATAGAGATTTTTGAAGGGGTTTGCCCCAGTTGTTCTACGACATCATAGTCGCTCTTCTTAAGTATTTTTAAAATTTCCTCCATTTCCTTTTGGGTGGTCTCGGGAATGACCAAAGGCTGAGCCCTCGTCCTGACGGGCGCTTCTTGGATCCCCTTACCTTTATCAGCAGCAACAGTAGAGGGTACAACTACGGGAGTAACAATTTCTTCAATAACTGGACTTCGCACAGAGATGTTAACCGGCACAGGAGCACTTGAGGGTCCGAAGATTTCCCTTGGAGGAGAAATCTCCGGAGATAAGATTCTTCTGCTGCAGGTGATCTTACTTGTCCCTGCAATATTTCCTATGTCAGGAGTTTCTTCATCAGACTTCTCTTCCACTGATTCAATCTGCTTAACACCGTGATAGAAGATCTCTCCTCCATAATTCCACGGTATTGTCTTGTTGGACTTGTATGGGATAGGCCCCGACATAGTTATCTTCAGAGGTACAAACTTTGGATCGGGTGAAATCTTAACAGGTCTTTTGGAGACCTTGGTAAGATTGTCGGAAATGGTAATTATAGCAACATCGTTGATAGGAATTGGAGTAACAGGAGTAATATGAGTTTTCTCAAAGAGGATCTCTTGATTATCCATTAGGCGTTGGATGCCTAACTTCAATAACGGACAGTCGGATTGTAGGGACGAACAATGGTAACAATCTTTTTCACAGCCTGGGAAGATCCCGGCTTTCAACAGATTCATCTTGATTATTGGCAATGGTGTCATTAAGTCATCAACAACAACAACATACATATCCTCTTCAATAGCATGGGTATTGTGACCATGCTTTGGCATTGGGGCAGAAATCACATTCGGCTTTTCAGGCGCGTTGAATTCCACCTCCTTGGCATCTATTAAATCCTGGATCTTGTTTTTGAGGGCCCAACAGTTGTTGGTGTCGTGCCCTATGCCGTCTGAATGATAAGCACATTTAGCATTGGCATAGTAAAAAGGAGAAGTTGTATTCGGATTTTGTGGCGGATCTCTCAAGGTTGTAAGGTTTAACTTCAAGAGATGGGGGAGAACCTGGGCAGGCTCATGTTTATTTTGGTGAACTTCCTAGTAGGCCTTCCCCCTCTGTGTTGGTTGGTTTTGGGTTGATCATTTCTAGGCTGATCAGCTGCAGTCTTTTGAATCATTACAGCCCCCACCGTTGGCCGGCACTCTATTCTTCCTCGACCTTTTTGAGAGTAAACAACTGACACCTCTTTCTTGGTTGGAAAAGGTTTTTTGGCTATGGCAGAAGCAAATGTATCTTTTTGAATCTTACCGCTCTTGATGCCATCTTCGACTCTTTCACCAGTCAGAATTAATTCGGTGAACCCCGCCGATGAACTCCCTATCCGGTGATTAAGGAATGGACCTGACAACATCCCCAAAAACATATCAACAAGCTCTCTTTCAGACAATGGTGGTTGCACCCTTCCAGCCAAGTCCCTCCACTTCTGGGCATACTCCTTAAAGCCTTCATTAGAGACCATACCCATACTCTGTAGTTGAGTACGAGTAGGTGCTAAGTCTGCATTATATTGATATTGTCTGTAGAAGGCAGCAGCCAAATCCTCCCAATTGTGTACATCAGATCTTTCAAGTTGATAGAACCAATCTAATTGCGTACCCGACAAACTATCTTGAAAGAAGTGGACCCACAGATCCTTATCAGAAGAATGAGGTTGGATCTTTCTGACGTAAGACCGTAGGTGTATCTTCGGATAAGACAAACCATTGTATTTAGCAAATGTAGGCACCTTGAATTTAGGGGGAATCACAATCCCAACAACCAACCCTAGCTCTTCGAAGTCCAGCCCGGGCACTCTTTGCACTTCCATAGCTGCCAGACGCTCTTCCAGATTCTTGTACTTGTCGTCTGCAGGAAGGTATTGCTGCTCAGAATAATCTTCATCCTCTTCTTCTTCTTCAGCCTCAAACTCAGATGGTACTGCAACTCCCTTTCCTTTACCTATCCCTTCATCAGATGTTGAGGGGAAATCCAGGACCCTTCTAGCTTGGTTCTCAAATCTTCTACCCAAAGTAGCCACACCAACTCTTTTCTTTATCTTTTTCTCTTTTTCCTTTTCCTTCTCTAACAGTGATTTAAGGTCCTCCTGAAGCTTTGCCAAGGTCATGAGGAGTTGTTGGAACTGTGAATTCTATGCTTGTAGATCTTTGACCGTCTGCTCTATATCCATCTTGCTGAAATAAACAGCAGAAAGATAAGGAAACCTGGTGTGAAGATCTGTTTATGCATATGATGAATGATATGTATTCATGTAATGCATTCAAGGATTCAGAAATTCAAATTTGTTGTAAACAAAAAGAACACATGTCATATTAATAAGAAGAATTTTTTAGTACATAAATGCTCCATGGGCAAAATAAATACAAAATTCTAATGTAAAAAGACGTTGTGCATCCTCTTTGGTGTGATGTAGGTGTTGAGAGTCTTCTCTTCGTGGAGTCAACGAGTAAGTTCCAAAACCTTCTTCTCACTGGCGTAGAAGCTGGCTTCAAAAGTGTTCCGTTCTTCCTTGAGTTGTATCCAACTCTTTTGCAAATCTTCCAATGATGTTGGCATGTCAGGGTGTAGGAGGGTGTATGGAACCTCTCCTTCCATAACAGGATCTTTGATCACAGGGAGAATGTAGGGGTAAGGCATCATAAGACTCTGGGAGTAGGTTCGTACCCACTTGAGGTAAGGCTCAAGGGGGATGGAATTCTTGTGTCCCAGTGTCTTATTGTCCACTTTGTTGGGCATCCTCCAAGCTCAGATAAATCTTTGTCGAAGTCCTTGAGCGTCGTTGTCGAAGTCAAAAACTAAGTCCAGAATCAACATGTCATGAGGGCCATCCCTTCGAGCATATCCAAATTGTCTCAGATCCAAACAGGGGTTGTAGGTAATGCCTCCCCCAATTCCAATTAATGGGACATTAGGGAATTTCCCACAACGATCAATGATGATGACATTTTCTATGGACCGAGAACACCAATGAACATCAGAATGTGTAAGGGTCATCAACCGTTGTCACCACCTCAAGCCTTGCTCATTCTTCAAGACTGGCTGGGGAAGGTGAGAAATAAACCACCTTGCTAGAAGAGGAGTACATCACATGAGAACACCTCTTTTCCTCATTGTTCGTGTGTAAAATGAGTGGAGGATGTCCCCAAGCAATGTAGGCACAGGATTCCGAGATATGAAAATCTTGACAGCATTCACATCTATAAGCTGATCAGGGTTTGGGAACAAGACTAACCCATAGATGAGAAGTGCTACAATCTCCTCAAAAGCTTGCAGATATAGAGAATTCCAGCATTCTTGTGCCTTCTCAAACAGAAACTTTGCCAAGAAATCCTTGACACCAGTTCTGGTTTCCCAGTGACCTTTGATATCACATGGTTGCAAGTGTAAGGCTTGAGCAACATCTTCAGGCTTTGGCTCTCTTTCCGTACCGTTTTAGGGTAGTTAATTGAGAATAGGAATCCTCAGGAGTTGAGAAAATTCATCCAAAGTAGGTACTAGTTGGTAATCAGGAAATGTGAAGCAATGGTATAGGGGGTCAAAGAATTGGAAGAGAACTTTCACCATGTCTTCTTCAATGCTGGAGTTGACCAAGTTGAGAAGTCTACCATGTCTTTCACTGAAGGGAGAATTCTCTGGAATCTTGGAAGTAAGCTCCTTGAGTTGAGGAAGGATCCTCACAAGATTGACCTGAATTGTTTTCCTGCGAAGTGATTCCATAACCTACAAAATAGGAACAAAGATGAAGATCCAAACCCTTGAAATAGTTATTGGATGCATATGATGTTTCATGATGTTCATGATGTATGCACAAGTATATGTACAATCAAATCACACAAGATCCTAGTTTCAGGCTTGCATGGGTTTTCATAGGTAAGTACCCTCTTGAAGTTTAGTTGGCTCAACTTGTCCTATAAATACTAACCGGGTTCTAAGGAGCTCAATATCACTGGATTATTTTCTATGTTCATTGTTTCAGTTTAGCCACTTTACCGGCGACCGAAATATTCCAAGAAAACAACCCTCAATGAGTGTAGTATCGAGTATCTACCAACTTCGGACTGCACCAAAGCCGATCATCTCACTACCCCTAATAAGGCCAAGATGGTCACGTAAAGGTTCTAAAAGTCCATTAGTGCTTCATGACATCACTCAGAGGCCCCGTATTCTCTTTGATTGACTCAAAGGCTACCGGTACCCACAAATATGTCTCACTAATATAGCTATTGCTTCAACCATGTCGGTATACCCCGCATAATTTCCAAAACATATTGCTATTTACCTATGAATGTTTCCCAAATCCGAGTAAAGGATTCAAACCCAAACAATAGAACCAAATGTAAAGCAATCAAAGCAAACAAAGTAAGTATGTAAAGATGATCTAAACCCTAAGGTTACTCCACTTTTAAAGATGTCCCCAGCAGAGTCGTCAGTTCTGTGATACGGTGGGAGAACTGACTTGAGGTTTTGTGTTTGTGTTTGCAAATGTTTCGGTTTAGCAAGAGTTGCCATCGAATTTTTATTTTATCCAAAGGAAAGGTCAAAAAGCACAGGAAAGACCTTTGAGATGTTTTCTTAGGTTCAGGGGGTAGATTATGAAAAGGGAAGGTGCAAGCACCCTTTTCATCCATGGTTATCCATGGGCTCTTAGTTACTTGTTTAGATCACTTGCTTTTGCTTTTCAATTGTTTGAAATGGTGCTTTGTGTGTGGTTTTGAAAATGTTTTAAAAAGAGGCCATCGTTGTGGCAACCTTTGTAATGATTCTTGTTTGAATATATACAAAGGTGTTTGTCTTTTGAAAAGATATTTCAAGGTTTGAAAGTTTGTTTTGGGAAATGTTTTGAAATTGTGTTGTGAGGTGTGTTTGAAAATAACAAGGATGTTTTTGCAAGTTTTGATCAAATAACTAAGAGTTGTCTACCCTATCTACTCAAAGATCTTTCGTACACATTTTTAACCCTTTTGACAGTGTTGTTTTACCATTTCATTTAGTAAACAACCTTGTATTTGGATGTTAAATGGGAAAGGCGCGGGTCATCGTATTGACCATGATAGAAATTGTGCTAAGTATCTTTAGTAAATTTTTGAGGGACTAGACCATTTTTGTATAGGCAACCAAGATAGCGTCATCGAGGGACTATGATCTTTTGTTTTGTTTTTGTTTTGCCAAGATACTCAACATGACCATTTTAAAGGCAACAAGTGGATGAAACCCTAGGGGTGCATGTGTGCATTGTGTTGTCAATTTGCATGCTTTTATGTCTTGTATTAGGTCTAGCTGTTTGTTTTGATTTTGGATATTGCATACAAACCCTAATCTCTATCATGGCATATTTGAAAGCATAAGTGCGTAAAAGTAATCTAGGCTATTACAAAATTGATATGGGGAGAGGGATACAATTTTGAATAGGGGATTATTTTGCAAAAAATTAAAACTCTAAGTTATTACAACCAAATTGAATCTCTTTTCTCAAATGATAAATAAACCATATTTAAATAAGCAAGTTAAATATAAATATGCAAAATATTATAAATATGTAAAAAATGTTTGTTTTGTTTATTTTTATGTGTATAAAAATATGATATTTAATGTATTAAAAAGAAAATAAAAAGTTATTTTTTTTAAGGGTAAAAAACCCTAAATTTTGTTTTAAGAAAATATATTTATTAATTATATTATTTATTTATGTACAAGTAAATAAAAAAAATATATACAATTTGTTTAGAAAATAATAATATATGAGAAAATATTATTTAAGTATACAAATACTAAAAATAAAAATAAAAATATAATATTTTTATATGTTATTTACAAGTTTTTTATTTGAGAAAATAAATATAGTAAACCTAATAAATTAAATATTGTGTCAAAATAAAATAAAATAAAAAATAAAAATGTGGAAATTTAAGGAAAATATTTTTAGTAATTTTTTATATGTGGAAAAAATAAAATAAAGTCAGAAATAAAAAGAAATGAAAATAAAATGAAAATATAAAACAATGGGCCAAAAGGGGTATGAACAGCAAAGAGGGGGGTGTCAAAAAGAAGCCAAACCAAGCCCAGCCCAGTTACAGCTTCGTCTTCAACCTCTGATTCAAAAATACGCGCGCCTGTGTACAAATGTCCAACTCCTACATACATGCTCTAAAGCAAAAACCCATAACACAAAAGTTATAGCATTTTTCAAGACGATTCCAACCATGTAAAGAACTTAATCTAACTCTCAAAGACCAGAGAGAATTTCTCTTGACCTAATTTCTAACCTAAATTTTTAATGAAGTTCATCAATCAAATTCTCTTAGCACACTTAACTTAAATGAAATCTATGCATATGTACATCTTAAGGGCTATGAGTACTACATTTTTTATTCACAAACCTAAGCCTAATGATTCCTAAATAGAGAGATAGAAAGTTGGAAAATACCTGTTTCAGTTGAACTCGTATATGGCAATGTGGGGCTTTTCAGTGAGGCCTGAGATGCTTGGGAGCTTGCTTGAACATCCTCTGACCTTCCCCAATGCTTAGTTTGGTTTGGAATTTGTTGAACAAGCTTGTAGAACTCAACCTGCACAAGCTGAAATCAGAAATGGTGAAGCTTGCAAATGGAGTTACAGTCAATGTCCAATGGTTGGGATAACTTGGATAGGTTATATGGAATGTATTTGAACAGGTTTGGGGCAAAATGCACGAGTAGTTTTTGTTATGGAACTCAAAGTGCAGAAACTGCCCATTTTTGCAAGAGGGATGTGTTTTTGTGTTTTGGAAGGCTCGAGGGTTGGAAGGCTCGTGTTTCTAGCTTAAGGTAATGTGCAAAACTTGTTTCAAATTCTTGCAAGAGTTGGTTATAATAGATACTCAAGTTGTGTCTCTTTTTGCACATTTCTTGGTTATGAAGCAAAAGGTGGGAAGTGACAAAGAGCAGGCATGTACAGGCTAGCTCTAATCCTGCATACACTTTGTGAGCTTGGCCCCAAGTTTTTGGATTTGGTTTGCTGTCAAATATTTGTTTCAAGGCTCAAGGGATGCAATTTGACATAAAGCAAGTTTTGACAAAAATGACAATGTTGCCTTTTTGCTATTTTTGGATTAATCTCTTGTGTAATCCTCTAATGATCAGAACAAAGCTTCAATCCATTGGGTTTGCATTTAATTATTGAGTATGGAAGGGTTTAGGGACCTGCAATCTAGTACAAACAATGCTGGATGGAAATTGCAACTTGTAGCAACATGAAACATGCCATGGATCAAAGTGAGTTTTTGCCAAATTCAAACCTTCGATTCTCCCTAATCATAAATGATTTTGGAGATTTATTGGACATTTTGGAAAGCTTGTAACATTCTATACAATCCATATTTGAAATGCATCTTGAGATTCCAAGTGGAACTAGGTGAAAAATTGCCATGAAGATAGGTGAAAATCCTGCCTAAACTAGGGCAAAATTTCACTAAGTTAAAAGTTTCATGGACCCTTGTTCCAAAAATCATAACTTGAGATCCAAGCATCTTTTGGGATAACTTTATGAATAAAAGTTGTAGATTTTTTGGAGGACTACAACTTTCATGTTGGAAGTTTTGTTTGAATCCAATTGCATCGTGGTGAAAAAGTTGGACAAAGTTGGGAAAAAATAAGAAAATTTCATAACTTCGAAAAATTCTAAGTTATGAAAATTTTCAATCTTAAACCCTAATTTGCAAAATTAGGTTTCTTGATGAACAAGTTTCATGTTTTGACACATCTTGATGAAAAATGACCCTTGGCACTTGGTTTTGACCAAAAAGTCAAAGTTTGACTTTTCAGTGTATAGTTGATTTTTGATCAGTTGATTGGAAAATTCATCTGTCAATTCAATACAATTGAGATCTTTTGAACCTTGTGAATAGGTAAAGATGATGCCATTGAGTCCTTGAATCCATAATTGAACCTAATTTTCCATTGGCTAGGTCAAAAAGTCAGAAATTGCCCTTCTGCAGTCAAAACCCTAAAAATGACCATTTTGCCCTTTTGATGATTTGATCAAATTTCTTGAGGAGTTGTGGTCCAAACTTGATCAAATGGTTCATATGAGCCTATAATATTGATGTGGATCAAAATTTATGAGGTTTGACTGTAAATTGGCCACAATTGACTTTTTCCCCAATACAGCTGATTTTTAGGTCAACTGTCCAATTGACTGGGCACAAATTTGATTCAAGGCTTGAAACTTGGTATGAGCAATCTTATAGGTCCAACATGAAGCATGAAAGTCACATTGAGCATTAGAATTCCAAAATTCCTTGTGCAAACTCAAACCCTAATTTAAGTCAACAGTGCAAGGAAATGTCTTGAGCAGAGCAAACCCTAGCTTGGTCTTGAGTTCAAAGAGTCTTGTGAATAGAAATCTTGATAAAATGAGAGGGATAATTTTGGGGTACAACAAAGACCACCTAAAAATCAGAGAATGGCAAGTGTATCCCTAATATGGTGAAAATACATTCATATAAAGGAACCGAACAACCCTCAAAGAGTTGCATATCCTCCCCCAAAACTATTGGGAGAATAAACCAATTTGAGGAGTCGCCAACTGTAATATCAGATTTTGTTTTAGCCTCGAAGGTATTCAAGACGAATGGAGTCCCAACCACTTCAGCGACCATTTAGTGGAATTTATTGGTGTTAGCATACTTAATTAGCCAAAAAATTTTGTGAGCCAGTACGTCATTTTTATAATGATCACCAAGGATGACCCAAGACACAGTATTAGATTGCCCATGGCACTCCAAATGGCATGGGATTTCAGTGTCCCTAGGTTCATAACCACTCCCCCAATATGTTTTGACAATGCTTCTGGTACATCCCCTCCTTTGACGGGAAAATTCTATTTTTTTCCTCAGTTAAGACAAGGAAAGGAATTAGCTCCTCAACAAGGATTTCACCCCTATCATTTTTCACTAGAAATAGAGTCTCCGAAGTATCCCTAGAAAGAGCCCCCTCAAAAAGACTCTCCAAATGTTTCTTCCGTGTCTGAATCATCAATCAAAGGGACAATTTCAAATTTAAAATCCCGCTGACAAAGGAAAAAGGATGTGATTCAGAGTCCATTCCCCTTCTCAAAGAAGAAACACTACCCTCTGAATCAATCTCGATGATAATAGGGCTATCGTTCATCATAATGAAAGTACAGTAAATACTAAAAGAAAAGTTGAAGGGAAGAAAAGGTACCTTGAAATTTAAGCTCGAAAGTGATAAAGCAAAAAGAAATTCAAAAGTCGAAGCTTTGATGCTTTGAATGGGTGGTAACTATTACTCTGGTAAAATGCTCTCAGAGAAGAGGAATAGACTCAAAAGAAACAAGGAAAACTCATTCTACAAGATTGCAAAAACGTTTATTCGCGATTCCTCTATCCTTATATAGGAAAAGGAAATCAAGCGGGTTGAATTGAAAGCAAAAAATAAAGCGTTTATCAACGATCATATTTTTCCTTGGGAACACAATCAAACTCAAGTGCACTCAAGTGTACATTGAGCTACTTCATGCCACTCTGTACCTTTTTAGGCTACAAGTCAAAGAAAATAATAATATGTTTTAATGATGGGACTTCATTAAATGCCTATGTTCCCCATTACAATTTGAAAAAACCGAAGTAGCACATGCCAGTCGACGCATGCACAATCATTCTCATAGGTCCAATCATAACTACTAAAAGACTTCCTGACATCTAAAGTACTCAACGAGTCTTGGATGAAACTGTTATGTGCGGCCCAAAGGCTCGAGGACCTATTGCTCTATGCTGACCAAATGCCCAATAACATGATGCCCATTTATCCAACCTGCTCCAACAAGCCAAAGTATAAATACCTACACAAAGGGTTTTCAGATACACAATCTCTAATCTCCACTCTCATTATGATTATCTTAAACCCTATACTCACTTGGGTGTTGGAGTGCTAACCATGTAGATACCATCTCTGAACCTTCATATCTTAGATTTGCAACGCTAATTCAAGATCGATTTCGATCAAATCTTCTAGTTCAAGGAACACAGTGATCACAACATTCGATCCATGGTACCTCCAAATGGAATCACTCACAAAGCTTTGTTCTACTATAGCTTCCAAAATATATTCCATTTTTGGTCCCACAAAGGAATAATTCACATTTTCATCAATAAATTTCATGAATATCAACTCATTTTCACAAAAAGAATCTTAAAATTTTAACTGCAATTGATTTAAAGTCATCAAGTACAAACTCTTATTGAGTTCATAAACAAGGTCGATAAACAAGATTAATCACATCACACCAAAAATAGTACAATCCCCTTGTATGTCGAATGATATTTTAACCCCGCACAATGAAATAAAATTGCAAATTCATAAGACAATAAAGAGAAATTTTTACAAACATACCACCTTTTTACAAATTATTCACTAAAATATCATATTTTTTCCACTAAATCCCAAACTACCATGTTTTCAAAAAAAATTGTTACTGAAGAGTCGCCCATTACTTTGGCGGTTCTATGTTGTTTTTTAAATTTTTTTTATTCACCTGCGGATTTTTCTTTGGATTTTCCTGTGGATTCTATAATATATAATACTCTTATGGAATTATCTGCGAATTATATAACATATGTGAAGAATTCGCAGGTAATTCCATAAGAGTATTATATATTATAGAATCTGCAGGAAAATCCACAGAAAAATCTGCAGGTGAATAAAAAAAAATAACACAACTGCCAAAGCAATGGGTGGCTCTTCAGTAACAATTTAAAAAAAAAAACATGATAGTTTGGAATTTAGTGGAAAAAGATAGTATTTTGGTGAATAATTTGTAAAAAGGTGGTATGTTTGTAAAAAATTCCAATAAAGAAGTAACAAAGAAGGCATTAAAATACTAGAAAGTAAAGCAACACCTCCCTGCGCCCAGGCCGAGATGACATGTGTTCAAAAATTAGAAAGTCAAACGAAAGAAATATTGTTCAAAATCATTACAAAGGCCCAACTTCCGAAATATTACTTGAAGAAAATTATAAATACTATGCGTCCGTACTAGACTCTTCTTCTTTCTCTTTATCCTTTTCACTATCCTCAATTGCCTTCTCATCATCTCTGATAATTTCACCATCATCAATTTTCTTCCTCGAAGTCCATCTTTTCCAAAGGAATCCCAATTCAATGGTAGAGGAACTTGAATTGCTTAATCACCCGATGAAAGGAAATAAGAGTACTTTATATACACTCGTGACGACGACAAGATATTCTTTCATTGAAGTCTGGCGAGATTCCTTTTCCTCCTTCATATCATTTTGAGCATAGGTTACTTGGGAAGTGTGATACGGTGGGAAGAACTGATTGTTTTTTTGGAATGTTGGTTTGCGTTTTGCGTTTGTTTTTGCAAAATGTCGTGGTAAGCATGAGTCACCACCGACTTTTATTTTATCCAACAAGGAAAGGAAAAAAGCACAGAAAAATTCCTTTTTCGAGATATTTCTCGGGTTCGAGGGGTAAATTATAGAATGGGGAGGTATTAGCACCCTTTCTATCTGTGGTTATCCACGGGCTCTTAGGTACTTGCTCAATTGTTTTCAAAATTGCTTTCTTTATGCTTGTGAGTTTTGAAAAAAAAATTGTTTAAAAACTTCGATTTAATTCTTGCTTCTGTCCTCAAGAGCGTATGAAGTGTTTTTTGAAAACTTTGTTCGAAAAGTGTAAGTGTAAAAAAGATTTTGTTTTTGAAAGAGCAAGTACTTAAGAACCATCTACCTACTTCAAAAAGGAATCGTTCTATGCTATCTTCCTTTAGACAATGCTATCCCACTATGAATGAGTAGGTAGCATCATCGTTGGAGTTTGAGGGTCAATTCGAATTTAGGGACTTACGGTCACCAAAGCAATGATAGGATGCCTTAGTGGTAACCCTAATGTCTTAGATCATTTGTTTGAGGCAACAATATCTGAGGCAACCGTTTCGAGGCGACTATGATCTTTTAGACAAGAGGGCGACCTCTAAAATGACCTATACTCAATGACCGCGTACGAAGGCAACCAAGTGGGGTGTACCCTAAGAGTGCGCATGTGCAAGTGTGTCGTTTTCAGTTTATTTTTATCTTTGTACATGTTAAAGGTGATCTAAGTTGATTTTAGGTTAAAACATCCAGTCTTGTCATGCATCCCTATTATCAAACATCTAACAATTATAATTTGCGGAAAATAAATTGCGGAATTTAAATTATAAGGCGTCGGGTATTTACATCGCCAAAGACAAACCCTTTAAAAATAAATAAAGCGATAAAAATAAATAAAGGGTCCTATTTACTATTACAAACCGGAATCAGATACATAATAGGATAAATGAAAATGAGTCGTGTGCGAGAAATTAAATCGAGTGCGAGCTTAGGGTTTTGACCTTTTTTTGTTAAAGAAAAGATTTTTTTTGTTGTTTTTTAATTTAAGAGAGAAGTAAATTCTAAGTTAATTACTAAATTGAATTAAATAAATTAATTAATTAAATGAGAAAAGTTATTTTTGGATTTTTGGTATTTTAAGAAAGAAATAAAAATTAATTAATGTTAGTAAAAACCTAATTAAGTCTAATTTAATTTTAATTACTAAAAAAGGAATTAAAGTTATTCTAATTAAACCTAAGTCAATTTATTAGTATTTATTAATAAAATAAAAATAAAAATTTAATGTGATAAAAAAAAATATTTTTGTGGTTTTTATTTTATAAGAAAATAATTTTTTTAATTGGTTTGTAATAATAAAAAAATAATAAAGCAATTAATTAAAACAAAAATAAATAAAATAAGAGAGAAAGGAGGTTTGGGCCTGAATTTTGTGGTGTATATAACAATGCTGAAGGCACAATTGTGTTGGCCTCGTTTGACTTTGCAGATCTGGTGGGCATGCATTGCCTTGGATCATGGTAGACCCTCACCCCTGGATCACCAGATTTGGCCAATGGCCATCTGGCTGTTGGATGTAGGAGGGCGCATGGTATGCTATAGAAAGGCAAATGCACCAAATCACCTGAAAAATAAAATTATGAATGAAAGTGGGGGACCTGGGATTCGAACCCAGGTCCTGTAGGTGATTGCCAACGCACGCTTGCCACTAGGCTGATTTTCTTATCTGTTAATATATCACATAATAATAATATAACAAAAATGCAATTATTGGTCAGAACAAAAGAAATGCGCGAAAAACAATTTGAATTGGCCAACCGGAAACTGACACTCACTCGTCCCTGTCCTTCCACTACTGTAATTTTACCTGCGGATTTGAATCCGCAGCTAAATGCGCAAGCTTGCTCTAAAGTCTTCCCTAGGCCTCATAAATCAATTCCAAAATCATGGTTGAATTCGCCTTGGCTCCCTGATCAACACTATACCCTTCTTGAGTCCTGATTTTTCCTGCAAAAGAAAACCCCAAAATACAAACGAAGAACCCTAGCTATGGGGGTTCCTCATTTAGGCCAGAAAAACGCAATTGGATATTGCAAAACATTTGCAAATGTTGTGAGGAGTATAAATATGCCAATGATTTATTCAAATGATGCAAGAATGATGAATCACGAATTCAAGAACCAAGGTGATTATCGTGACACTTACAGTGCTTTTGAAGGTCTGAGAATGCTTGTTCTTGATCCAGGTAGACTGAGTGAGCACCCAGGAATCGTTTGGGACCGGTCTCAGGTTCTGAAAATCACTCTAACTATGGATTCGAATTCAAGCTTTTTTGTATATTTTTCAAGTTTTGTTTTGCCTTTTCTTGCAGCCTCTAACCATTATTTTCGTGCCTTTTCCTTCCTTATATAATGTATATTGCATTAGGGTAAGAAACTTGGTACAAATCTCTCCACATCAATGCTCATGAATTGGATTTGATTCCACCATTACAACCTTCCAAATCTGGCCTAAATCATATCTTCTTGTAACCAATGCACTTGATGCGAATTTGATTCACATAATAACTATATTCAAAGCCTAAAGCAACCAAAAAATCATGAGTTATAAATACTTTTGATTTTATATGATTTTATTTGATTTAAAATGAATAAATTCAATTAAAAATCAAATTAAATAATAAAAATAAGATATGGGCTCATGGCTGAAGCTAGGACACGTGGACAATGATGCAAGCTCAAATAAAATGGAAAAGAATGGGCCCATTTGACTAAATTTGAAGTTTTGGGGATAGTTAACTTTTGGCAATTTTGCAAAAATGCCCAACTTCAACAATACATAACTTCTTCAATTTTGAACTTTTGGAGGTGTTCTTCGACTTGTTAGAAAGCTTTAGATGTCCTCTAACCAACCCTTTTGGTATCATCGCATTTTGATATTCCATGCTCAAGTTATAAGCTTTGGCAAAAAAAGGTGTTTTTGTTGACTTTCAAAAATGACCTATAATGTCCAAATTTATAACTTCTTGTGATTGAATTTTCTGATCTTGGGGTATGAAGATGGATTGTAGGAAATTTAATCCTATTCAAGATGATATTTGGATGGGTCATTTCTCATAAAGTATGAGAAAGTTATGCTTGGTCAAAGTTGAGTTAACTTTTCCTACAAAACCCTAATTTAGCAACTTTTGAGTCTTGATGAATTTTGAGCAATCCTTGATGAATCATGATCAACCCTTGATCAAATGATGAAATATCATTCAAAATGAGAATGTTGACAAAAAATCTTGAAGTTTGACTGTTTATAGGTCACAGTTGACTTTTGCCCTATTATAGTCGATTTTGGACCTTTTGAGCAATTGACTGAGCAAACTTCTTCTACAAGGCTTGAAACTTGACATGGATGATCTTGAGAACATATTAGGACATTGGGGAGCACTTGAGGTCATTTGGATTCAAGGGTATTGATGCAACACAAAACCCTAATTTGGGGTTGACTGCCTTAGGAGATGACTTGTCTCACCCACTCTTGAGCAAACTTGAGCAATTTGGAGATTTTCCTTGCAATGTCTTGAGAAATATGAGAGGGAAAATTTTGGGGTACAACAGGAAGATAATTCCGTATAAAAAGTATTAGCTTCTCCCGAGCCTTTTCTTTTTTAGCCAGAGTCCCTTGCAGGTTGACATTCCTAGTTATAAGATTGGATGGGCACCATGGGTTTCTAATTCTTTCTGAAGGCTAGAAAGCTTACCATCCTTGGTCTTCCAATATTCAATCTCTTCCCGACACTAATTTACCTCTGCTTGAATTTTTGGCACCTTTTCTTGGAGAGAAGTGAGCTTGTAAATGATAGCCTCACACTCGCTCTTCCACTGATCCTTTTTCTTTAGGCATGTTATCAGAGGCAAGTATTTCACCATGGTCAATAGCCTCCAATGTCAACAAGGAATCCCCATGAAAAAAATTGTACGATGTATCAGCCATCAGTTCCATTTTTCTAGTATTTGAGAGAACTTGGAATATGCGACATCTTGCTTCGAAAAAAGAGTTTCTTCACTTATCGAGATGATAGAGGCACCCGAGAAGAAATGGTGGCCTGAAGCACGACAAGCGTCACCTTAAAAACCTCAAAAGAATACCCAGTGGCCCTAGAGTAAGAGGTCTTCGTTCGTTTTCAAAGATACTCGTCGCTGGATATTTATCTCCACTACTTTTTTTTAATTATTGGATGAAGAGAGGGAACAATCATGCAACCTCTTTATCTTCCTTTAGCCTTTGTTGGCTTGAACTAGCAGAGGAAACAAGATTGTGAGACAACAGTGGTAGAAGGTTGTTCATTAGAGGCGACCAAAATCGGTTGCTCGTTATCTGAGTCTGATGGACCAAGGGAAGGAAGATCATTAGAATCACTCACAACCTATATAACCTTCCTCCTCTCATAAATATTACTAGAAGACATTATAGATTCCGCAAAAAAAGAATGACTATTAGCTACTGAAACAACCGGCTGAAAATCATCAAACAATGAAGTTGTCATCAAACGTTTTTTATCTCACAGGAAGGGAAAGGTAAACATCGAGTAAACCTGAGAAAGGGTGAAATCATGATCAAACGACTGAGAGATCGGGTAAGATAGTCTGTTACTTGAGGGGAAGGTATTAGCACCACACACGCTCATAGTACTCTATGATATCCATTCTTGTTGTTCTAATCAAAGGGTATGTTTCAAATACAAGCTTAATAGCTAAAATAAAATGTGAAGAGGGAATGCATGCAAAATAAAAAAGAAAATAATGTAGGGAAAATAAAATGGTTCTTGCTCGGGCCCTACCTTAATGCATATATATCCATTTTAAGGAATCAGAGCAACCATAGTTCGGCTCACATATTTTGGTTTGTTTGTATTTTTTAATGAACAATGTTAAATTCAATCATTCCACTGCTGATCGACCATTGGAGACTCACGCATCTGTAGTGGAAAGGAAATAACATGCTCTCACCTAAACAGGTGTTTTCAAAAGAAAAGGCACCCGAAGGCGAATGATGTTACATTTGTGACTCTTAGCAAGTATACATGATGCAACTCGACCCTTGGGGAATTATGTGTCATATTGCATAGGGTAGGAAAATAACACATCCTTTTCAAGTTCCAAAGAAAGGCCCGCAGGCGGAAAAGGTTTGTATTGGTTGGTACTTTTTACCTTGAAGAAGGATTTTAAAGTTGTTAGATATTTTATGCATTTGCCAAGAAAAGAGTTTTAGTCTTAAATGCAAAGATGCAACAGAAAGAAAAACCTCTAAGGGAGACTATCTAGCTCTATCCCTAATGTTATCATACAATGATTGATCCTAAGGTTGAGGGTAAAAAGGGAAATCTCTACCCTATGTTAGCATGCATGGATTACAATCCTAGTGTCTAACTTGTAAGCTACTCTACTCGAGCGTTCCTAAGGGATCATACATATTCCTATTATAAGGGAACATGGTATAGCAAACAAGTAATCAAGCTCAAAAGAGCACACACATGCCACGATTAGTGCACACTAACTCGGGTAAATGCCTAGCCAAGATATAACTGACGAGGTAGGTACAAAACACAATAGGGATGCTTTAACCAAGGGGTCATATCAACCGAGGCAAACAAGCATGGAGGGGATAGAAGAAAAAAGCACGGAGCATCAATGTCGACCAACGTGAGCTCAAGACAAGATTTGCACAATTCCAAAGCATTGACGTATAACGTGAGCTAAGGATGACAAAGACTAGAATGTGTGGGGGTCGATTGTAGAACCTCCCCGCTTGCCTCCTTTTGAGAACTTATCATCTGTAATATAATGCAGGCACAAATGTAAACACATGTGCGGAATACCTACTTTAAAGGTAGGATTTTAAACAACCACAATTAGCATATAGAAAGCCGTGCCTGCTACAGGAATTTAAATAGCAACTTCAACCGCACGCTCTTTATTCCCGCTTCCTACTTCACATGATTTCTAGAAAGCGGTAAATGCCCCTACTATACATGATCTCTAGAAAGCGATAAATGCATAAATGAGGTAAAGGAGAGAAAATACCAAACGAACAAAAGTTCATAGCGCTGCGAGCAAAAATAGAGAAACCCGAAAAAATTTGAATAAGCTTAACCAAGCAACAAAAAAGAGTCAGAAATCAAATGTCCGGAATAAGCATAGAAATATCGTTGATGTGAAAATAAATCACAATCGGAAACTCAAGCATAACTGCATATCGCATAATAATTCTGCATAAGACTTAAATTTCAACAAGAAAAGGTGATCACAAGCCATGGAAAACAAATGGTTACTAATCATAGTCGATAATATAAAATTCTAATTAAATTTCTAAAAATAAATCTTAGAAAAATTCTATTATACTCTACTATTTTTTATTCATACATTTTTATCAACAAAATCTACTAAAATTATTGGAACAAAAAAGGTGACTCAAAACAATTAACATAAACCACTATAGAGGGGGGTGTATAACTGGATTCAAATGGTGCAAGCTAGAAAATAGGCGCTGAAGTCCCATCAACTTAGTTCAAACAATTATTTCTGTTTCCAACATTGTAATGCCAAAAATTGCATATTGGGTTCCATTTTAGGTGGTGTTTCGGTCCAGTTCACATACTCTCCAAAAGACTAAACCAAGCCCAAAAATATTCATATCAATTTATATTTTTTTACTACTGAATAAAAATAAAGAGGAATTAAACAAATTTAAATGGTGGAACGAAATTGTGAGAAAACATGGGGTTAACGCTGTGATGGTTCAGCTTTTACATTCTTCTTCATTCAAACCAAATGCAACATTATCGAGTTCTTCTCAGCCTCCATATTTTTTAGTCCAGCGACTACAAGCATACATCCATCATCCCACCTCCTTCTTCTCCTTCGCTTATACCTTCCCCTCGCTTCAGTTGCGACTCCGATCAAACATCAACATTCGGCCACCGCAAAAGACCGTCTCGTCTCTTTTAATTCATCTCCATCTTGGTCCTCGAACAAGCTTCCTCGACTTTACCTTCGACTGGTTTGCAGCAGATTCCGACCATGATTTGTTAGGGCTTTTGTTCTTCTTCTTCTTCTGCTCTATGACCTCGCATCAAGAACACAATAAAAACACCAGAGGAATCACATCTTCGATGATGAAGATGAACGAAGAAGAGCTGAAAATGCAAGTACGTTCTCGAGATCTGTTTTCTTCTACTTCTTCTTTTGAATGCCAATTGCTATGCATTTTTGAACTGGTTGTTGCGTTTTTCTATATGTGAAGGTTGATGCATGGATTTTCACATATTTCAGTGAGAGAGAGATAGATAGAGAGAGAGAGAGAGATTTGATCATTCTGAGTTTCAGTAGTGATTCCTCTTACAGATTTGAAGAATGGTGAAGGAAGCAGAGAGAGTAGAGAGAAATGTTGAAAATGAATCTGGTTGAAGTGGAATGAAGAAGATAGATGAAGCAGGGAGACTCGACATAGATTTTTCTATGGTTTTCTGTGATTCTTCAGGGAATTTGAAGAATGAAGGTAAGAGGAGCAGAGAGAAAACAGAGAGAGGGTTCTACGATTCTTCTCAAGAGAATGAAGAATGAAGAATGAAGAATGAAAAAGGTGAGTTCTGTTTTATTCTGTTATTGCTGTTAGAAGTTAGTTACAGTTTGTTAGGAATTAGACAACCTGAGCCACTGGTTTTTTTATTTCTGTTAGAGATTCAATGGTTAGATCAATGCTTGTTGAGCTCTTGAGAATTAGTGTTGAGCTTGTTTTCTGGAACTCTATTATCAACTTCTATATTTCCTTCTGCTTCCTGATTTTTTCTTTCTGTTTTATTGAGCTGGAAATTATTCATAATTTTCTGTTCTTATTATTTCCACCATCTCTTTTAATATTTCTTTGCCGTACCTGCGTATTTTAAATTTCTGATTTATTTTTGTCATGAATATGTGAACTGGACTCGTTTTAGTGCTTAGAATTATTAATTGTTTGACCTCGATTCATGGACTGGTTTTTTATTCGTAGGTGTTGTACCCCAAAATTTGCCCTCTCATTTATCAAGATTTTTCTCACAAGACTTGGATTCAAGACAAGATTAGGGTTTGGTCAGCTCAAGACACCTCATCTTGTACTGATAACCTGAAATTAGGGTTTGAGTTTGCACAAGGATTTTTGGACCATCAATGCTTCATGTGACTTTCATACACCATCTTGGACCCCTAAGATTGCTCATGCCAAGTTTCAAGCCTTGAATCACATTTTTGACCAGTCAATTGGACAGTTGACCTAAAAATCAACTGTATTGGGGAAAAAGTCAACTATGGCCAATTTACAGTCAAACCTCATAATTTTTGATCCACATCAACATTATAGACTCATATGTACCATTTGATCAAGTTTACAATTCCTCAAGAAATTTGATCAAATCATCAAAAGGGCAAAATGGTCAAAATTAGGGTTTTGATTGAGGAAGGGCAATTTCTGATTTTTAACCTAGCCAATGGACAATTGGGTTCAAACATGATTTCAAGTATTCAATGGAATCATCTTGACCTAATTACATGGTTCAAAAGATCTCAAGTTCATTGGATTGACAGATGAATTTTGCAGTCAATTGATCAAAAGTCAACTGTACACTGAAAAGTTAAACTTTGACTTTTTGGTCAAAATCAAGTGCCAAGGGTCATAGTTCATCAAGATATGTCAAAACATGAAACTTGTTCACCAAGAAAATCAATTTTGCAAATTAGGGTTTTAATTTGAAAATTTTCATAACTTAGAATTTTTCTAAGTATGGAAATTTTCTTATTTTCCCCCTAACTTTTCACCTTTTTTTCACCATGATGCAATTTGATTCAAAGAAAGCTTCCAACATGAAAGTTGTAGCCCTCCATGAAATCTACAACTTTGATTCACAAAGTTTTCCAAAAGGATGCTTGGATCTCAAGATATAAATTTGTGAATAGGGGTCCATGAACTAAATAACTTAGTGAAATTTTGCCCTAATTTAGGCAGGTTTTTGACCCAACTTCATGGCAACTTTTCACCTAGTTCCAAGAGGTATCTCAATTTGCATTTCAAAGATGGATTGTATAGCACATTGCAAGATTTCCAAAATGTCCAAGAACTCTCCAAGATCATTTGTGGTTAGGGAGAATCGAAGAAGAGAAATTGGCATTTTATCACTTTTGTTCATGCCATTTTTACAAAGTATCAAGTTGCAAATCAGATCCATGATGCTTGTACCTTGCATTACAGGTCCTAAACTCATTATACAATCCATAATTAAATGCAAACTCAGAGGTTAAAGGCTTTATTTTCACTTTTGAAGCATTATACAAGTTGTAATTCCATTTTAGGCATAAAGCTCACGTTGCCATTTTCATAAAGGTGAGCTTTTGCAATTTTGTCCATCTTGAGCCATGGACCTGTCCCTTTGGTGCAAACAATTTCTACATGTCACAAGCAATGTATTCCAACCCTCTACAGCTCACAAGAATCAAGGACAGGCCTGTTAGCATGGTCACTTCAAATTTTCTTCACATGCAAGAAAAGTTGCAAAAAGTGCTAGAACTTGTACAGCTAGTGAGAGTGGACTTTGTATCCATTCTATACAAATATAATAAGTCATTACAATGCTGAACACGAATTGATAGCATCCAAAACACTCTCAAGCTCAAAAAACACAAAATTCTGCCCAAACATTGCAGTTCTGCAAAATCATTGCCAACTTCATTTTGGCTCGTGCGTTTTGCCTTTTAACATTTGAAACACTTCATACACATTATACAAAAGCAGTCCAAGCATTCATCCTGCATCTGTAAGCCCTGTTTCAGCCATTTCCATTTTCAAACTTGGAGCTTGTAACTTGACTTGTGCAGTGAGTTCTGGCCATCCACAAAGCAAGCTAGGCATTGGAATAGCTTGAAGGAAGTTCAAGGAATCTCACACGATCCTCAGGCCTCACTCAAAGTCCCCACATTGTCATATCCAAATCCAGCTGAAGGAGGTATTTTTCAAATCTCTATCTCTCTATTTAGGCATCCTCAAGCCACGATTTGTGAAGAAAAAATGTAGCCCTTATCTTGGTGAAGCTATACATATGCATATTTGTCATTTATATTAACTGTTCTGTGAGAATTTGAAGCTTGAAGTTCATAAAATTTCTAGGTCACGAATTAGGGTTGACAAAATTCTCTCTCATCTTTGAGAGTTAGGTTACAAATTTTATATGGTTGGAATCGTGAGATTAAATGCTACATTTTTTATGTTATGAGATTTTGTTTTTGTGCAAGCATGTGAAAGATACAGATTTGAAGAAAAAACATGCGCGCAGGGAGGAAGCTAGAGGACATGGATGATGTTCTGGGCCTCTGACGCCTTGGGCTTGTTATTTTTGTTTTTCACACCTCCTGGTCCACTATTTGCACCCCCTGACTATTATTTTATATTTTTGCATTTTCTTGCATATTTTTATATTTATTGCTTGCATTAATTTTTTCCAATGATAAAAAATACCCAAAAATAATTTATTTATTTCCACACTTTTATTTTATTTTTTACTTTTTTTTTGGCATAAAAAATAGTCTTATTAGGATAATAGACTTTATTTTCTTAAATAAACTTGTAAATATATTTAATAATACTTAATATTTTTATTATATTATTTATACTCATAAAACACTTATTTTCATACATATTTTAATTTTTAATATTTGTACATAATATTATTTATTATTTTCTTGTACAAAAAAAATGACAAAATAATAATATAGAACATATTTTTTATTTTAATTGAAAATTAGGGTTTTTACCCTTTCAAAAATAATAATATTTTTTATCTTATTTTTAGGGCTTAAATAAATAATTTTTCTCATACAAAAATTAAATACAAAACGTTTTTTGCATAAATACATTGCATTGCATATTTGAATATTTGTATATTTATTTAATTCGCACATTATTCAATTGGGTTGTAATAGTATTTTTAGGGTTTATTTTGTGCAATATCCCCATTCAAAAACTTGTATCCCCCTTCCCATAATAATTGTTGTAATAGCTTAGTTTACATTTACGCAATTTATCTCATTTATACCATGTGTAGTAAATTAGGGTTTTGCATGATAAGACCAAAAACAAAACAAATAGAAAAGACCTAATACAAGACAAATCAAATGCATGAAAAATGACACACTTTGCACACAAGCACCCCTAGGGATTCACCCACTTGGTTGCCTAAAACAAAAATAGCCATGTTACGCATGCGAAGTATCTTGGAAAAATAAAACAAAATAAGATCATAGTCCCTCGATTACGCTATGCAAAGGTTTCCTAAACAGATGATCTTGGTCCCTCAGAAAAAATGCCAAGATAATTAGCAACATTGCTATCATGGTTATACGATGACCCGCACCCGTCCCGTTTAACATCCAAAGATAGGGTTGCTTACCAAATCAATGGTAAGTCAACAACATCAAAGGAATGAAAATGTACAAGAAAGACTTTTGAGTAGGTAGATAGCTTCTAAGTTACTTGCTCCATTTCAAAACAATCCTTGCTATTTTCAAAACAAACACTCACACATTTCAAAACATTTCAAAACATTTCAAAACATTGAAAACATTTTCAAAAAGACAAACATCTTTGTATACATTCTTACGAACGAGAATCATTACAAAGATTGCCTAAACAAAGGCCTCTTTTACAAATAATTTTCAAAACCACACCAAACACCATTTCAAACAAAAACAAAGCAAGTGATCTAAGCAAGTAACTAAGAGCCCATGGAAAACCATGGATGAAAAGGGTGCTAACACCTTTCCTTTTCATAATCTACCCCCCGAACTCAAGAAAACATCTCAAAGGTATTTCCTGTGCTTTTTTACCTTTCCTTTTGGATAAAATAAAAGACGGTGGCGACTCTTGCTAAACCGCGACATTTTGCAAACACAAACGCAAACCTCAAGTCAGTTCTCCCACTGTATCACAGAACTGGCGACTCTGCTGGGGATTACTTATAAAAGTGGGGTTACCTTAGGGTTTAGATCACCTTTATTTGCTTTAATTTGTTTGACTTGTTTGCTTTACACTTTGGTTCTATTGTTTGGGTTTGAATCCTCCACCCGGATTTTGGGAAACATTATAGGTAAATAGCAATACGTTGTGGAAACTATACGGGGTATACCGATACGGTCTAAGCAATAGCTATATTAGTGTGACATATTTGTGGGTACCGGTAGCCTTTGAGTCAATCAAAGAGAATACGGGGCCGCTGAGTGATGTCATGAAGCGCTAATGAACTTTTAGAACCTTTACTTGACCAACTTGGTCTTTTAGGATGTAGTGAGATGACCGGCTTTGGTGCAGTCCGAAGTTGGTAGATACTCGATACTACAATCATTGAGGGTTCGTTTATTGGGATATTTCGGTCGCCAGTAAAGAGGCTTGAACTGAAACTATGAACACAGAAAACAATCCAGTGATATTGAGCTCCTTAGAACCCGGTTACTATTTCTAGGACAGGTTGAGCCAACTAAACTTCAAGAGGGTACTTACCTATGAAACCCCATGCAAGCCTAAACTAGGAACTTGTGTGATTTGCTTGTACATATATACTTGTGAATAACATCATGAACATCATGAAGCATCATTTGCATCCACAAACCATTTCAAGGATTTTGGAAATTCATCTTTGTTCTTGTTTTGTAGGATATGGATTCACTTCGCAGGAAAACTATCCAGGTCAACCTTGTGAGAATTCCTCCACAACTCAAGGAGCTTGCTTCCAGGATTCCTGAATATTCTTCCATTCACTGAGAGGCATGGTTGTCTACTCAACTTGGTCAACTCCAACACAGAAGAGGATATGGTGAAAGTTCTTTTCTAGTTCTTTGACCATCTGCATCACTGCTTCACATTTCCTGACTACCAGCTGGTGCCTACTTTGGAGGAATTATCTCAACTCTTGAGGATTCCTATTCTCAGTCAACTACCTTTCAACGGTATGGAAAGAGATTCAAAGCAAGAAGATGTTGCTCAAGCCCTGCACTTGCAACCATCTGATGTCACAACCCATTGGGAAACTAGAAGTGGTGTCAAAGGCTTCTTGGCAAAGTTCTTATTTGAGAAGGCCCAAGACTGTTGGAATTCCTTGGACCTGCAAGCTTTTGAGGAGATTGTATCTCTTCTCATCTATGGGATGGTCTTGTTCCCAAACCCTGACCAACTTATAGATGTGAATGCTGTCAAGATCTTCATGTCACGCAATCCGGTGCCTACATTGCTTGGGGATATCTTACACTCTTTTCACACTCGTACAATGAGGAAAAGAGGTGTTCTCATGTGCTGCACTCCTCTCCTAGCAAGATGGTTTATTTCTCATCTTCCCCAATCAGTCTTGAAGAATGAACAAGGTTTGAGGTGGTCACAATGGTTGATGACACTTAAACATTCAGATATTCATTGATGTTCTCGATGCAGAGAGAATGTTATCATTATCGACCGTTGTGGAGAATTCCCTAATGTCCCTCTACTTGGCATTAGGGGAGGCATCACCTATAACCCCTGTTTGACTCTGAGACAGTTTGGTTATGCCCGAAGGGATGGCCCACATGATATGCTGATTCAAGGCTTGGTTTTTAACTACGACAACGACGATCAAGCTCTTCGCCAGAGATTCATCCGAGCATGGAGGATGCCAAACAAGGTGGATAGCAAGACTTTGGGACACAAGAATTCCATCCCTCTTGAGCCTTACCTCAAGTGGGTACGAACCCGTGCTCAAAGTCTTATGATGCCTTATCCTTCTATTCTACCGGTGATTATTGAGCCTGTTCAGGAAGGAGAAGTTCCATACACTATCCTGCAACCTGACATGCCAACATATCTTGAAGACCTGCAAAGGGATTGGATACAGCTCAAGGGAGAGCGTGATACTTTTGAAGCCCAATTCTA
The DNA here is from genome assembly GCA_948472305.1 of Vicia faba. NCBI lineage: Eukaryota > Viridiplantae > Streptophyta > Magnoliopsida > Fabales > Fabaceae > Vicia > Vicia faba. The sequence goes on along the minus strand of OX451741.1, from coordinate 819,768,751 downwards.
CGCAAGCAAGAAGAAGGTTTTGGAACTCACCAGGCCACTTCAGGAGGAGCGAACTCTAAATTCCTACATTGCGCCAAAGAGGATGTGCAATACTTTTTTATCTTAGAGCTTTGTATTATTTTTCCCAGGCGACATTGATGTACCTAACTCTATTTTATTTAATATAACGTGTGTTTCTTTTTTGTTTAAACAAATTTGAATATTTTAAAATCCTTGAATGCATTGCATATACACACATCATTCATCATAACATAACAGGTCTTTGCAACAAGTTCCTCATCTCTCTATTGTTTATTTCAGTAAGATGGATCTAGAGCAGACGGTCAAAGATCTACAAAATCAAAACATGCAGTTTCAGCAGCTGCTCACAACTCTGGCCAAGGGGCAGGAGGAGCTAAAGACACTACTAGAAAAAGACAAAGACAAAAAGAAAAAAGAAGCCAACAAGAGTGGTAATCATGGGTAGAAGATTTCTGGGACAAGCTAGAAGGACTCTGGATTTTCCGACAACTTCTGATGAGGGGGAAAGAAAAGGGAAAGAGACTACAGTCCCATCTGAATCTGAAGGAGAAGAAGATATTTTTTATTTTAATTGAAAATTAGGGTTTTTACCTTTTCAAAAATAATAATATTTTTTCTCTTATTTTTAGGGCTTAAATAAATCATTTTTATCATACAAAAATTAAATACAAAACATTTTTTGCATAAATACATTGCATTGCATATTTAAATATTTGCATATTTATTTAATTCACACATTATTCAATTGGGTTGTAATAGTATTTTTAGGGTTTATTTTTGTGCAATATCCCCATTCAAAAACTTGTATCCCCCTTCCCATAATAATTGTTGTAATAGCTTAGTTTATATTTACGCAATTTATCGCATTTATACCATGTGTAGTAAATTAGGGTTTTGCATGATAAGACCAAAAACAAAACAAATAGAAAAGACCTAATACAAGACAAATCAAATGCATGAAAAATGACATACTTTGCACACAAGCACCCCTAGGGTTTCACCCACTTGGTTTCCTAAAACAAAAATAGCCATGTTACGCATGCGAAGTATCTTGGCAAAACAAAACAAAATAAGATCATAGTCCCTCGATGACGCTATGCAAAGGTTGCCTAAACAAATGATCTTGGTCCCTCAGAAAAAATGCCAAGATACTTAGCAACATTGTTATCATGGTTATATGATGACCCGTGCCCGTCCCGTTTAACATCCAAAGATAGGGTTGCTTACCAAATCAATGGTAAGTCAAAAACATCAAAGGAATGAAAATGTACAAGAAAGACTTTTGAGTAGGTAGATAGCTTCTAAGTTACTTGCTCTATTTCAAAACAATCCTTGCTATTTTCAAAACAAACACTCACGCATTTCAAAACATTTCAAAACATTGAAAACATTTTCAAAAAGACAAACATCTTTGTATACATTCTTACGAACGAGAATCATTACAAAGATTGCCTAAACAAATGCCTCTTTTACAAATACTTTTCAAAACCACACCAAACACCATTTCAAACAAAAACAAAGCAAGTGATATAAGCAAGTAACTAAGAGCCCATGGAAAACCATGGATGAAAAGGGTGCTAACACCTTCCCTTTTCATAATCTACCCCCCCGAACTCAAGAAAACATCTCAAAGGTATTTCCTGTGCTTTTTTACCTTTCCTTTTGGATAAAATAAAAGTCGATGGCGACTCTTGCTAAACCGCGACATTTTGCAAACACAAACGCAAACCTCAAGTCAGTTCTCCCACGTATCACAGTAGGTTAAGAAGTTTTTTCTGTCATGAACCAATTTTATACATGCTTTAATTACAGGGAAAACGAATGGTGATGCAAATGATGGTGAGAGTTGTAACACCCTTATTCTACCCGACAATATAAATGTAAATCAGAGTTATAAAAATTATGCAACTGAATCAGGATGCCACAAATTCAACTTAAAAAGCATTGCATTCAACATGGGTACATAACACTTTAAAACTTTTGATGAACCAACATCAAAATAAATTAATCTTTTAAATCCACAACTTGAACAACTACGCAGCGGAATCATAATAACATCAACATGAAAGCAACTTCCGAATAGCAAGTAATTAACAACAATCAACTTAAAATTCAACAACTAAAATTACAAATACTAAAGCAACAAGCGTTCATCCCCCCGAGTGTTACGTATCAGCGCTATGACACTAACTCGAACTACTGAAGGTCAACCGCCTTCACTCTGGATTACTTGCATGTTACCAACATAAGGGTAACATTCAAACAGAAGGGGTGAGATATAGAACACTATAATAGAACGTATGATAAATATTACACTAGAATTAGTTTATACAAAAATCACCACTTCACAACTTATAAACCACAACAACCACAACAGGCTATCAACAAGATACAACAATTAATTCATCAACACAATAGCTCAATCATACTACTTGGAATGTGACTCAATACTATGTGAATGCATGTGGTACCATTGGAGAAGAACTCCCATCTTAAAAACAGAGCAGAACTCCCATCTTAGAAATTGCCAATTAATAGAGGCATCAACAAGGCATAAGCCTTCTTCACAGTTTGCCAATCCAGGCCATCACAGAGTATGCAAATGTATGTGACTCAACGAATGCACTATAACATACTCACAACAATCATCATCCATCACAAGTCATAAGCCCACATCACCATTATTACCAGTAAATAGAGGTAATTCATCATCATGTAAATTCCCTGCAACTTCACATTATAAACGAGAATTTACAACAATAATCAAAACATCACAACAACTCATCATAAATCAACATTGGTCATAAGCCTATCACATCAATCAACGATTAAATCATTAACATAATTATACAACAACTTAACATAATTCACATAACACGGTTAACGACCAAAAACACAGCATGTACGGGAAAAAACAGATATGGAACTATGTGCCCCTCGACATGCATAGCAACTAGAACAACATAGCAACCAAATCATACTCCTCGACACACATAGGGAAAAATAGGGTAACGACCAACCTATGCTCCTCGACACGTCCTGCAACCTAATTCTGCTTGAAAAATCCAACGCATCATTCCCCGACATGCCCCACGGCCTAAAATGCCGCTCGGTGCCTACTACTTCAGTATCTTCCCCAACCACTAATTCGGCCAACCACACAGTTACGATATAACGTCTTAACGACCACACCATTATAATACATAACTTTCGGCAAACCTCTCAGAGTAACACAGTAACAACAACTATATTCCTATCGACATATTCATCAACATACAAGACAGTCACACATAACCTCCTTAAAATGACCACTTCAACAATTACCAATTTTCCCGGCAATCGCTCAGAACAACCTAACGTACTAACGACCATCATGAACTAACCTACACTTCGATTAAACCGGTAGTCACACAGATAACTCAAAACATCCATAACACACAATCAGGCAACTTCCTAAAATAGATTCATTAAACAGTCACACGGTTCTTCCTAACGGCCACAACATGAATAAACGGGTAACTTCGATAGCAATTCAGAAACATCCATGCACAATAATCATAAAATAACCAATTCCCACGTAATACACATCATAAGTCCCATTATAAGGTCAGAACCCCACCCTTACCTAGATTAAAATTCGCTCAACTAAAGTCTCTAGCTGACGGCTTTGCTTCACTCTGCTCGACACTGGGCAGCTTGCTCCTCGTCCGTGCAGCTGTACCGGTCAGCTTAATGAAATCCTTATTCTCCAACTAAAACAAATTCTTCTGTTAGCTTCTCCTCATATATCAATCCTCTTGGGCCTAACCTACACCGCCACTTTACTATTCCAACCAATAACATAAGTCCAACATTATTTCATATATTCCCTTAATTCCATATAATATAATTATTATTAATCAACTAATTAATTAATTAATAAACATTCAACAACTTATATCAATAATTCTCAACATCTCGCAACTTCACAAATAATCCAAAAATAATTTAATTAAATAAATAATTAAAATAAATCACGGGCGTTACAACTCTCCCCCACTTAGAATATTTTTGTCCTCAAAAATTTACCTCATTCAAAAAACTCAGGATAAGAGTCCCGCATCTTGCTTTCCAACTCCCAAGTCATGCTTTCTCCAACAGCTCATAACCAGACTACTTTCACCAAAGCATTCTCTTTTCCTCTCAGAGTCTTCATTTCACGATCCGAGATTCATACAGGCATCGTCTCAATAGTAAGATTATCTCGCACTTGCACATCATCCATATGAATCACATGAGATGGATCTGAAATATACTTCCAGAGTTGTGACACATGAAACACATCATGCAAATTCAAAAGATTAGGCGGTAAAGCCACTCTATAAGACACATTCCTAACTCTTTTTGAAATCTGATATGGACCAATAAAATGAGCAGTGAGCTTCTTAGACTTCAATGCTCGCCCAACACCAGTTACAGGTGTAACCCTCAAAAACAGATGGTCACCAGCTTGAAATTCTAAATCCTTCCTTTGCTTATCATGATAACTCTTCTGTCTACTTTGGGAAGCTTTCATCTTTTTCCGAATCATCTTCACCTTCTCAGTAGTCTCACGAACAAGTTCAGGTCCAAGCACTACACTTTCTCCAGAATCATGCCAACATAAAGGAGTTCTACATCTCCAACCATACAATGCTTCAAAAGGTGCCATCCCAATACTATAATGGTAATTGTTATTATAAGTGAACTCTATTAACGAAAGATAAGTATCCCACGAACCTCCCTACTTAAGAACACATGCTCTCAACAAATCCTCCTACGATTGAATAGTCCTTTCTGTCTGACAATCCGTCTGAGGATGATACACCAAACTCAACCTCAACTTAGAACCCAACATTTCTTACAGACTCTTCCAAAAATCAGAAGTAAACCTCGGATCTCTATCTGACACAATGCACAAAGGAACACCATGCAGCTTCACAATTACACTGGTGTAAATCTCTGCCAACTTCGACACAGGAAAAATGATGTTAATAGGAATAAAATGAGCAGACTACGTAAGCCTATCAACAATCACCCAAATCGAATTGTGTCCTCTTAAAGTATTAGGTAACCCTGTCACAAAATCCATTGAAATGCTACCCCATTTCCATTCTGGAACTTCTAACGGTTGCATCAACCCTGTAGGCTTCTGATGTTCAACTTTCGACTTATGACAAGTCAAACATGAATACACAAACCGAGCCACATCACTCTTCATCCCAGGCCACCAAAACAAATTCTTCAAATCCTGATACATCTTTGTAGCTTCTGGATGAATACTCAACTTGCTTCTATGGCTCTCTTCAAGAATCACTTTCTTCATGTCCGCATCATCAGGAATACAAATCCAATTACGGAATCTCAACACACCTTGTGCATCTAACTTAAAATCACTATTCTCAGACTGATCGATCCCAACTGTGATACGGTGGGAGAACTGACTTGAGGGTCTTGCGTTTTATCGCAAATGTTGCGGTTAGCAAGAGTCCCCACCGACTTTTCTTTTATCCAAAAGGAAAGGTGAAAAAGCACAGGAAATACCTTTGAGATTGTTTCTTGAGGTCGGGGGGGGGGGGGGGGGGGGGGTAGATTATGAAAAGGGAAGGTATTAGCATCCTTTTCATCCATGGTTTTCCATGGGCTCTTAGTTACTTGCTAGATCACTTGCTTTTGTTGTTTGGAAATGTGTTTTGTGTGGTTTTGAAAGTATTTTGTAAAAGAGGCAATTGTTTAGGCAATCTTTATAATGATTCTCGTTCGTAAGAATGTATACAAAGATGTTTATCTTTTTGAAAATGTTTTCAATGTTTGTAAAATGTTTGGAAATGTGTGTGTTTGTTTTGAAAATAGCAAGGATAGTTGTTTGGAAATAGAGCAAGTAACTAGAAGCAATCTACCTACTCAAATGTCTTTCTTATGCATTTTCTATTCCTTTGACATTGTTGTCTTACCATTGATTTGGTAAGCAACCCTATCTTTGGATGTAAACGGGACGGTCGTGGGTCATCGTATAACCATGATTAGCAATGTTGCAAAGTATCTTAGCATTTTTGAGGGACCAAGATCATTTTGTAAGGAAACTTTGAATAGCATCATCGAGGGACTATGATCTCATATTTGTTTGTTTTGCCAAGATACTTCGCATGCATAATATGGCCATTTTTGTATAAGGCAACCAAGTGGAGAAACCCTAAGGGTGATTGTGTGCAAGTGTGTTATTTTCATGCTTTGTTTTTGTCTTGGATTTAGGGTTTTCTATTTGATTTATTTTTATCTTGCCATACAAACCCTAATTACTAGCATGACATGTAAAGCGGTAAATTGCGTAATGTAAAAATTACTAAGCTATTACAACAATTTATGGGAGGGGGGAATACAAATTTGAATAAGGATTTGCAAGAATGTAAATCTAAATAAGCTATTACAACCAAATCGAATTTATACGAATATTGGAATAAACAAAAACAATATTTAAATATGCAATATTATGTACATGCAAGAAAAAGATTTTGTTTTGTTTTTTATGTAAAAAGAAAGTTTTGAATTAAACCTAATAAATTAAGAAAGAAATGAATTCTTAAAAAAGGGGGTAGCCCTAATTTCTAGTTTGAAATAAAAATCAAATTCTCATGTATCATTTTTATGTATTTTTTTGTATTAAAAATAATGAATAATATTTTATAAAAATATTTAGTTTTTATATGTTAAAATAAATATTTACAAATATATATAAAATATGAAAGAAAAGATAAGAATATATCTAAATTTATTTTTACAAATTTATTTAAGAAAGATAATTAGTATATATTGAAGATAAAATATATTTTTTGTGTGAAAAATAAAATAAAATAAAATAAAAATGCAATATTATCATATTTATATTTTTCATGACTTTTATGTATTAAAGAAAATATTTAATAAACAAAAATGAAAACAAAAATAAATAAATAAAATATATGAAAATAGTTGGGCCAGGGGGTGTCATGAGAAATCAAGTGGTGAATGTTAGAAAAAACACACAAGGCCCAGCGTGGAGGCCCAAACCTACAAAACAACAAAAATGGAAATGGAAAAATGTGAAAAAAAACAAAAGGTAGCGCCAAGGTTCGAACCCACGACCTGGGCCTTACCAGCGCGCTACCTTCCCACTGTGATGGCTATACATCCGTTGATTTATGTGAAACAAAAACAACATAACACAAACAAGGTCCTTGCCCTGTACTTCATCTTCTTCCCCAAGCTGGCCAGAAGCTCTGTAACTTTCTCATCTCTCAATAAAAATGGAAACTGATAACATGAATGTTGTAGCATTTTGTCTCACGATTCTAACCATGTAAATCATGTAAGCTAACAATCAAAGATCAAAATGAATTTTAAAAGCCCGAAATTTAAACCTATATTTTCTAGGAACTTTAAGTTCAAAATTCTCTCAACTCAGGCCAAATAAATGCAAGTTATAGATATGTACAGGTTCGTAGCAATGAGGTATACATTGTTTATTCACAAATTGTGGCCAATGGATGTCTGTATGAAGAGATAAAAGTTGAGATTTTTATCTCTTTCAGTTGAAATCGTGAATGGAGTTTGAGTGAGTTTTAGGGAGGCCTGAAGGTTGCTTTAGCTTGCTTGAACTTCCCTGAGTGTGTTCCAACCTTTACCTTGCTTTGAAAGTGTATGAAACTCTCTATCCAAGTAAACCTGCAAGCTTTGAAAACAAAAAAGGAAGATGAAGAAGGAGGTGTTACAGTGCAGGGATGAGGGTCTGGATCACTTAGATATCAAGTAGGTAAAGTTTTTAGATGATTGAAACTTGAAACGCACGAGCCAAATGATGGATTACTATGCTTATGCAAAAACTGCAAGTTTTTTGACAATTTTTTGGTAATATGGAGTGTTTCAATGTTTCAGGCCTCTAGCCATCATGTTTCTAGTTGTAATGTGTTTGTGTATTAGTATGGGATAGGTTTCAAGTCAGCTCTTCAACAGATCTTTCAATCCTAGGCTTTTTGCACACTTTCTTGCTTTTGAAGCAAAGTGAAGGGACAAGTCTTTACATGCTTGTACTGGCTTGCTTAGGGTTGCTATATGCTCTATACAAGCTGCCTTAGGCCTGGAGGATTTGTGTGTGCAGAGAGGACATGTCCAATGCTCAAGAATTGTAAAGTTGCAAAAGTGAACCTTTTCCAAAATGGCAATGGCAACTTTGTGCCATTTATGGAAATAATGCTTGGACAAGGACCTTTGGGCTTGAATTAAGACTTCGTCAGCTGAGTAAGCATTAAATTATGAAGTGAGGAACAAGTTTGGGACCTGTAAAGCATGGATTAGGCATCATAGGTACTGATTTGAATTTTGTTCTTCATGAAATGGCTTGAATTCAAAGTGAGAAATTGCCAACTTCATCTCTTCGATTCTCCCTACTCAGAAATGTCCTTGAGGAGTTCTTGGACATTTTGGAAACTCTCAATGTGCTCTATAGCTCATCTTTGAAATGCATTTCAATATTCCTCTTGGAACTAAGTGAAAAATTGCCATGAAGTTGGGTCCAAAACCTGCCTAAATTAGGGCAAAATTTCACTAAGTTATTTAGTTCATGAGCATGTATTCATAAAATTATATCTTGAGATCCAAGCATATTTATGGAAAAGTGTGTGAATCAAAGTTGTATATTTCATGGAGGTCTACAACTTTCATGTTGAGAACTTTCCTTGAATCATCTTGTAACATGGTGAAACTTTGGCTTAAAGTTGAGAAAAAATAAGAAATTTTCTATACTTAGAAAATTTTCTAAGTTAAGAAATTTTCAAATTTTAAAACCAAATCTTCAATTCTTGATTTCTTGATGAAAAAGTTTCACATTTTGACATGTTTTGATGAATTGTGACCCTTGGCACTTGATTTTGACCAAAAAGTCAAAGTTTGACTTTTCAGTATACAGTTGACTTTTGATCAGTTGACTGCAAATTTCATCTGTCTATCCAATGGATTTGCAATATTTTGAACCATGTAATTAGGTCAAGATAATGTAATTGAATCCTTGAAATCATGCTTCAAACCAATTGGTCCTTTTTAGGTCAAAAATCAGAAATTTCCCTTTCTCAGTCAAAACCCTAATTTTGACCATTTTGCCCTTTTGATGATTTGATCAAATTTCTTGAGGAGTTATGGTCCAAACTTGATCAAATGATATATATGAGTCTAAAATGTTTATGTGGATCAAAAATTATGAATTTTGACTGTAAATTGGCCATGGTTGACTTTTTCCCCAATATAGTTGATTTTTAGGCCAACTGTCCAATTGACTGGTCAAAAATATGGTTTAAGGCTTGAAATTTGTCATGAGTAATCTTAGGGGTCCATAATGATGTTTGAAAGTCATATGAAGCATTGATAGTCCAAGAATCCTTGTGCAAACTCAAACCCTAATCCAGTCTTGAGTCAAAGAGATCTTGTGAGAATAATCTTGATAAATGAGAGGGCAAATTTTGGGGTACAACAGCTGCCCCTGTTCAATCTTCTTAAACCTGAAGAGTTAGATTGGAGAGCTTTTCCATTCGTGGCTCGAAGGTGAAAGAATGATTGGACACTAGAGTTCCCATAAATTTGCACTCGACGATGTGTAGTTGAGGGAATGGGCTTAAAGATGACATTTGGAGAAGTGATAGAATCTTGTTGGAGATGGGCTTGTAGATGCCATCCAAGAATGTTTGTTGAGCTGTAAGTTGTAAGCCGAAAGAATGAGTATCAGAATGGCGTCCATGTCTGGAGCATATCCGTACTATATCCGAAAGCTGAATTTGAAAGAATGGCAGAATGGCATCCGTATCTGGAGCATATCTGTACTATACCCGAAAGCTGAAGTTGAAAGAGTGTCAGAATGGCATCCGTGTCTGGAGCGTATCTGTACTGTATCTGAATGTTGTGTCTGAATGAGTATCAGAATAGTATCCGTGTTTGGAGCGTATCCGTACTGTATCTGAAAGTTGAATCTGAATGAGTATCAGAATGGCATCTGTGTCTAGAGCGTATCCATACTGTATCTAAAGTCTGAATCTGAATGAGTATCAGAATGGAATCCGTGTCTAGAGCGTATCCGTACTGTACCTGAAAGTTGAATCTGAATGAGTATCAGAATGGAATCCGTGTCTGGAGCGTATTCGTACTGTATCTGAAAGTTGAATCTGAATGAGTATTAGAATGACATCCGTGTCTGGAGCGTATCTGAAATGTATCTGAACCTGAAATCTGATTGAATATCAGAATGGCATCCGTTCCTGGAGCGTATATGCATTGTATCCTGATTACATATTGTTAATGGTAGCTGTTTAATCTTATCCTGAAAAGGGTAAAATGTTAGTTATATTGCATGAAATTTATGATGCAATGTATTTGCTTTATTAATGTTTATGATATATGGATGAAATGTATGCACATGTGAGCTGATTTGCTGTATTGCTGTCTGTTTGAAGAAAATAAATCCTTGAATGCTGATGAGGATAAGTTGATATTTCATGTCTTGAAGTTGAAGTACTGACGAACTCTTGTTGGGGGAAGTAAATTCCATTGTGAGGGCAATGCCATGTACTGCTTGTAAGATTTGTTTGGGGATTCTTGAGAAATTTGACGATTTCTACTGGGGATTAATAAATTGAAATTTGTTCCACTGGGGATTCAAATGACGTACTGTGGGGATTACTTATGGAATAGCCTAGAGACGTTTTCATGTCCTTTCAACTTATCAGCAATTGTCTTTCTCATTTTGTTTATTTGTAAACAGTAATTATGTTCAAATGCATATGTTCATCAATGAATCATTGGACGTTTTTGCAAACAAAATACAAGAGTAAGAAAAAAGACAAATAGTTTTTGCACTTTTAAAGGGATATCTTTGTATTGACTTTGAGTAAGTATTTTTGTACAAAGGGGACAAAAATTCTAGTAAGAGAATGGTGCCATAAAACAAGAGGAATTTATACAAAGAAAGATAACTATGTGTAATAATCCCATGAGGTTCCCATTCTGCTATAGCCTTTATATCTCTGAGAACCTTGTCTATTTGTTGCTTCGTCCGAAGATGATTGAATTGATCAGGAACTCTTGAGTTTGTTAGTGGAAGTCAAAGGTTGTTCGTAAGTGATCCGACGAGACATAGTCACACGCTTTAATTCCCTAAGTTTTGCCTTGACCGCCCTTTCAGGTTTTCAGTCCACCAGAAAACCCTTTTTTCCCCAAGTCGCCCTTTCGGGTTTTCAACTTGCCGGGTGCACAGATTTTTTTATTTTATCCCTAATTTTTGCCCGAACCTTTTTGGTTCGCCGGGATGCCCTTGTTTCGCCTAGGTGTGTCAACCTAGCAGATCTTCTTATGTGTAGTATCATTTGACTATGTCCGTGTTCGCAAGGTGTGGCAGGTCATCGCCGTCCATGGTGGTTAATATCATTGCCCCACCGAAGAATATGCTTTTGATTACAAATGGTCCTTCATAGGTAGGAGTCCATTTTCCCCTGGGGTTACTTTGTAGCAAGATGATACGTTTGATCACTAGATCCCCAACTTGATATACTTGGCGTCTGACTTTCTTGTTGAAAGCCTGGATTATTCGTTTTTGATACATTTGACCATGGCAAACAACATTAAGTCTTTTTTCATCAATTAAGTTCAGTTGATCAAGTCGAGTTTGGATCCAATCGTCTTCATTCAAACCGGCATCCTTCATAATACTCAGAGAGGGGATTTGAACTTCAATAGGTAAAACAGCTTCCATGCCATATACCAAAGAATAGGGTGTTGCCCCAGTTGATGTGCGAGCCGTGGTACGGTACCCGTGGAGAGCGAATGGTAACATCTCATGCCAGTCTTTGTACGTGACTGTCATTTTTTGTATGAACTTTTTAATGTTTTTATTTGTAGCTTCAACAACACCATTCATCTTTGGCCGGTAGGGAGAAGAATTGTGATGTTAAATTTTGAATTGCTCGCACAAGGCGGTGATCATAATGTTGTTCAGATTTGTACCATTATTAGTGATGATCCTTTCCGGGATACTGTACCAACAAATAAGGTTTTGCTTGATGAAGCGGGCAACAACATTCTTAGTGACGGAGGCGAATGAAGTTGCTTCGACCCATTTTGTAAAGTAATCAATGGCCAGTAGGATGAAACGGTGTCCATTGGAAGCTGTAGGCTTGATCTCTCCAATCATATCAATTCCCCACATAGCAAAGGGCCAAGGAGCCGTCAAGACACTTAGAGGAACCGGAAGTACATGCACCTTGTCAGTATAAATTTGACACTTATTGCAGGTCTGAGAGTGTTGATAGAAATCTGCCTCCATGGTAGACCAATAATAGCCTGCCCGTAGGATTTTCTTCGCCATCGTATGCCCACTGGAGTGGGTGCCAAAAGTACCTTCATGTAATTCAACCATGATCTTTGTAGCTTCAACCTTATCCACACACCGAAGCAAAATGGAGTCATGATTGTGTTTGTATAAGATGCCATTACTCAGGAAGAACTTAGCATAGAATCTCCTTAAGAACTTCTTATCGTTGATTGAAGCTCTTTTTGGATATTCTTGAGCCTCGAGATACCTCTTGACTTCATGAAACCAAGGCTGGTCCCCTACCTCTTCAGTATTAATCTCGTGACAATGTGATGGCTCTTCCATTCATTTGATGGTGATCTGAGGAGCCTCGTTATCTCAATTAAGTTTAAACATAGATGACATTATGGCTAAAGCGTCTGCTAGCTGATTTTCTTCTCGCGGGAAATGCTCGAAGGTAATCTCCTCAAAATGTGGTAGCAATGTCAAAACATGTTCTTTGTAAGGGATAAGATTTTGGTGCTTAGTGTCCCATTCCCCTTTGATCTGACTGATGACCAAAGCTAAATCTCCAAACACGTCTAAGGATTTGATTCCCAAGTCTATGGCAGCTCTGAGACCGAAGATGCATGCTTAGTACTCTGCCATGTTGTTCGTACAGTTGAAGCAAAGTCTGGAAGTAAAGGGAGTATGACAACCTTCTGGAGATATGAGTACGGTGCCGATACTATTACCAAGTGCATTGGATGCCCCATCAAAGAACAGGGTCCATCGGGATCCTTGTTCAGGTCTGTCGTATGGCCTGATTCCTTCACAGTTGTCTAATGCCATGATGTCTTCATTCGGGAATTCAAACTTCATAGACTGATAGTCTTCTACAGCTTGGTGAGAAAGGTGATCAACTAGCACACTTCCTTTTATAGCTTTTTGGGTATTATATTGTATTTCATATTCCGTTAGGATCATCTGCCATCTAGCTATCCTCCCAGACAGAGCAGGCTTTTCGAAGATGTATTTTATCGGATCCATCTTAGATATCAACAAAGTAGTATGAGTCAACATATACTGTCTTAGTCGGCGAGCAGCCCATGCCAGAGCGCAGCAAGTTTTCTCGAGCAGTGAATATCTGGTTTCACAGTCGGTAAACTTTTTGCTCAGGTAGTAAATAGCGTGCTCTTTTCGGCCAGACTCGTCATGCTGCCCCAATACACACCCCATTGAGTTCTCTAAAACGGTCAGATACATGATCAGTGGTCTCCCCTCTACTGGTGGCATCAAAACAGGAGGCTCTTGTAAGTACTCTTTGATTTTGTCAAAAGCAACCTGGCATTCATCATTCCATCTGACTACTTGATCTTTTTTCAATAGTTTGAAGATTGGATCACAAGTAGTTGTTAGGTGAGAAATGAATCTGGCAATATAATTTAGGCGCCCCAAGAATCCTCTGACTTCCTTCTCAGTACGAGGAGCCGACATATCTTGTATTGCTTTAACCTTGGCAGGATCAACCTCGATGCCTTTGTTACTGCCGACATAACCTAAAATTTTACTGGGCCGTACTCTGAATGTGCACTTGTTCAGATTCAGCCTCAGCTTATACTTCTTCAGTCTTTCAAACAGCTTTTGTAAGTGATCAAGGTGCTCTTCTTCAGTTTTCAATCGGGCTATCATATCGTCTACGTAGACTTCTATTTCATGATGTATCATATCGTGAAATAAAGCTACCATGGCGCGTTGATAGTTTGCCCCAACATTATTTAATCCGAACGACATCACCTTGTAGCAGAATCTGCCCCACTGTGTGACAAAGGAAGTTTTGTCCATGTCCTCAGGTGCCATTTTGATTTGGTTATAACCTGAGAATCCGTCCATGAAGGAAAACACTTTGTGTTGTGCGGTGTTGTCAACTAGGATATCAATGTGGGGGAGTGGAAAATCATCTTTAGGGCTCTCCCTATTCAAGTCTCTATAATCCACACACATTCGTATTTTGCCATCTTTTTTAGGTACGGGAACAATGTTGGCAACCCATTGGGGGTGGGAAGTGACAGCCAAGAACCCAGCATTGAATTGCTTCATGACTTCCGCTTTGATCTTTTCTGACATATCAGGTCTCATGCGGCGGACTTTTTGTTTTACTGGTGGACAATCTTCTCTTGTTGGTAGACGGTGTACCACGATGTCTGTATCAAGTCCCGACATGTCTTCATATGACCAGGAAAAGATCTCAACATAATCATGTAACAACTAAATCAGACGCTCCTTGACACTGGCCTCTAGATTGGCACCCACCTTGACCTCTTTTCTATCCTCCTCGGTACCCAGATTGATTGTATCCACAGGTTCCTCATGAGGCTTAATAGCTCTTTCCTCTTGTTGTAGTAGTCTGGCCAGTTCCCCTGGTACTTCACAATCTTCCTCACCTTCGTCTTCGGCTAGGTATATTAGATCCTCAGAGTCATGAAAAGCCATAGCAGTATCGTTACCCGTGGGATCTGGAATGGAGGGGTACCTGCATTTGTGAGTGTGGGTGTGTGTAAGGGTATAGCCATCTTAAAAATAAAATTTAAAAGAAAAACAATGAGCACAAAAAGTATGTATGTGAAAAACGTCCATGATTCATTGAATTTCATATGAAGATGAAATAAAAACCCTTACAAATGGACCATTGTGCCTCGGGCAAGACACACGGTTTAAAATGTGCGAATTGTTTATGAATATTACAAGTCTAACAGAAATGTAAAAGATAAATTACTGAGGGATGAAAGTTATTGGAACAAAGTCTATGGCTTCCCAATTGCGAAGTCCTCCGTTGATAGTAGGAAAGATCCAATCCTCCAAGCCGCAATCCTCTTCACCATCTTCCACCGCATTGACCTCTCGGTTGCTAATCTTCAAGGGTGGCCTTCCTGCACGGGCACGACGCACAGCCTTCTGAGCACTTGAAGTGAACCCTAAACCAAACTTGTCAGATTTATACGGGATGTCTGGAAGTTTCCCCCAGATGGTGCATCCTCCTTCCTCAACTACAGCTTTGGCGTCCTTCAGAGATGACATCTGGAGTGGAGGTCTTGTAATCTTGGGAATCTAGGACACAATCTTAGTCACTGCAATCTCTTGGTGGACCTCTTCGAAGTGTTGAAAAGGAGTCTCAATGAACTCACCGTACAATTCCACATACCGAAAGGAATTGAGATGGCTAATCATGTATTCTTCCTCTCCGTGGATAGTTATGATCTTTCCTTGAACCGAATATTTCAACATCTGGTGCAATATAAAGGTGACAGCGCCAACATTATGGATCCATGGCCGTCATAGCAGACAGGAGTAAGAGGGGCAGATGTCCGTTACATAGAAAGTTGAGTTGAAAGTTTGAGTCCCAACCTTTATGGGTATGTCCACCTCCCCGTGGACCATCCTCTTGGAGCCATTATATGCTCTTACGACTATGTTACTGGGTTTCAACATCAGACCTTCGCAGTCTAGTCTGTCGAGAGATTTCTTTGGTAAAACATTTAAAGATGAGCCAGTGTCCACCAAGACATGGGCTAGAGTTGTTCCTCTACATTCCACAGAGACATGTAATGCCTCGTTGTGCTTTCTCCCCTTTGGTGTCAGATCAACATCCGAGAAGCCTAGACCGTTATCCACCGTCAAACTGGCCACACAATCTTGAAATTAGGCAGCAGACGTCTCTTGAGGCACATGGGCTGTCTTTAGAAACTTCACCAGGGCCTTCGCATGTTCCTGAGAGCACAGTAACAATGCCAGCATGGAGATTTTGGAGGGAGTTTGCCTCAACTGTTCAACTACGTCGTAGTCTCTCTTCTTTATTATTCTCAGAATCTCCTCTATTTCCTTCTTAGAGGTTTCAGGGATAGTCAGTGGTTGAGCCTTCATCCGGACAGGCTCTTCTTGAATACTTTTTCCTCGGGTTTCACCAGCAGGAGTGTTGGTAGGAATGTCAATAGGGGTTGTAACGGCTTCATCAATAGGAGCACTCGCGGAGATGATTATGGGTACGGGAGTAACCTTTGGAGCAGCCACGGGTCCAAAAACTACCTTTGGGGGGGGGGCAATTTCTGGGGAGAAGATTCTACTGCTTCGGGTAATCTTACTGGTTCCGGCAATATTGCTAATGTTGGAGTCTTCTTCTTCAGAGCTTATTTCTTCGGCGGCCAACCCATCTTGTTTGATGCCATAGTAATAAATGTCCCCACCGTAATTCCACGACACACTCTTGTCTGATTCATATGGGACTGGCCCAGGCATTGTGATAATTAGAGGAGTTGCTTTTGGAACCAATGTAATTCTAACGGGTTTTTTGGAAACCCTGGAAGAATTGGCGGATATGGTAATGATTGAAACATCTTCAACAAAAATAGGTGAAACAGGAGTACTTTTAAACATAATCTCTTTGTTGTCTATCAAGTGTTGAATGCCTATTTTCAACAAAGGGCAAACAGTTGGTGAGAAGGAGAAGAGATGGCAGTCTTCGTTACAACCCGGGAATACACCGACTTTCAACAAATTTATCTTAATGATTGGAAGTGGAGTCACGAGTTCATCAACTGTGGTAACAAACAAGTTTTCTTCAATAGCATTGGTGTTGTGACCATGTATGGGCATGGGAGCAGAGATAACATTTGGCTTCTCGGGCGCATCAAACTCAATTTCCTTTGCTTCAATGAGATCTTGTATTTTGTTTTTCAAGGCCCAACAATTATTGGTATCGTGCCCAGGACTTTCGGAGTGATATGCGCAACGGGTATTTGGGTGATAATGAGGGGACGCTGTGTTGGGATTTTTCGGAGCTTCCTTCAGGGTTACCAAATTGGATCACAACAGATGCGGTAATACTTGAGATGGAGTCATGTTGATTCTGGTGAATTGTCGGACTGGCCTCTCCACCCTTGGTTGGTTACTTCTTGGTTGATCAGATGTAGGCTTTGGGATCATAACAGCTCCTACCATTGGTCAGCGTTCAGTTCTCCCTTGGTTCCTTTATGGATAAACAACAGATACCTCCTTCTTCCCAGTGAAAGGCTTTCTCACAGTTGTAGAGGAAGATGAATCCTTCTGAATCTTTCCACTTTTTATGCCAGCTTCCACCCTCTCTCCGGTCAATATTAGTTCAGTAAAGCCTGCAGATGAACTTCCAATCAGATGGTTGAAGAAAGGGCCTGATAGAGTGCCTAAGAACATGTCCACCAACTCCCTTTTAGACAGAGGGGGTTGTACTCTCCCAGCTAAATCTCTCCATTTCTACGCGTAATCTTCGAAACCCTCATTTGAAGCCATAGCCATACTCTGAAGTTGAGTACGGGTAAGCGCCAAATCTGTATTATACTGGTATTTCTTATAGAAAGCTGCGGCAAGATCTTCCCAGTTGTGGACGTCGGCCCTTTCCAATTGGTAAAACCAATCGAGTTGTGTTCCAGATAAGCTACCTTGGAAAAAATGCACCCATAGGTCTTTATCGGCAGAGTGCGGCTGGATCTTTCTCACATATGATCGAAGGTGCATCTTAGGACATGACACCCCATCATATTTTTCAAACAACGACACTTTGAACTTTGGTGGGATCACAATTCCCGACACTAGTCCCAATTCTTCAAAATCTAGACCTGGTACCCTTTATATTTCCATAGCATTCAAACGCTCTACAAGATGTCTGTACTTATCATCAACTGGAGGATACTGTTCCTCGGAGTAGTCTTCCTCTTCTTCCTCCTCTTCGGATTCTGACGGAACCGCTGTTTCCTTTCCTTCTCCTTCTCCTTCATCAGATGTTGTTGTGAAATTCAAGGTTCTTCTAGTCTGTCCTTGAAACCTTCTCCCCATGATTACAACACCGGTTGGTTTCTTCTCTTTGGCCAACAGAGTCTTCAACTCCTCTTTCCCCTTGGCTAGGGTTGTGAGTAACTGTTGAAACTACGTGTTTTGAACTTGAAGATATTTGACTGTCTGTTTGAGATCCATCTTACTGAAATAAACAGCAGAGAGATGAGGAAACTCGTTGCAAAAGACCTGTTTATGTTATGATGAATGATATGTGCATATGCAATTTTTTCAAGGATTTTTAAAGATTCAAGTTCGTTTTAGACAAAAAGAAACACACGTTATATTAATAAGATAAAGTTTGAGTACATCAATGCCTCTTGGGAAAAATAATACAAAACCGTAAGATAAAAAAGTAGTGTGCATCCTCTTTGGTGCAATGTAGGCATTTAGAGTCTGCTCCTCATGAAGTAGCCTAGTGAGTTCCAAAACCTTCTTCTCGCTTGTGTATAATTGGGCTTCGAAAGTATCATGCTCTCCTTTGAGCTGTATCCAATCCCTTAACATACTCAATGATCACCGGGAGAATGGAAGGATAAGGCATCATAAGACTTTGAGCGCGGGTTCATACCCACTTGAGGTAAGGCTCAAGAGGGATGGAATTATTGTGTCCCAAAGTCTTGCTATCCACCTTGTTTAGCATCCTCCAAGCTCGGATGAATCTCTGGGGAAGACCTTGATCGTTGTTGTCGTAGTCGAATACCAAGCCTTGAATCAACATCTCGTGCGGGCCATCCCTTCGGGCATAACCAAACTGTCTTAGAGCTAAGCATGGGTTGCAGGTGATGCCTCCCCTAATGCCAAGTAGAGGGACATTAGGGAATTCCCCACAATGGTCAACAATGATAACATTCTCTTTGGATCGGGAGCACCAATGAATTTCTGAATGTTTGAGCATCATTAACCTTTGCGACCACCTCAAACCTTGCTCATTCTTTAAGACTGATTGGGGAAGATGAGAAATAAACCATCTCTCCAGGAGAGGATTTCAACACATAAGGACACCTATTTTCCTCATTGTACAAGTGTGAAAAGAGTGTAGGATATCTCCAAGCAATGTAGGCACCGGGTTGCATGACATGAAGATTTTGACGGTGTTCACATCTATGAGTTGGTCAGGATTGGGGAACAAGACCATCCCATAGATAAGAAGAGCCACAATTTCCTCAAAGGCTTGCAAGTCTAAGGAATTCCAACAGATTTGGGCTTTCTCAAATAGAAACTTTACTAAGAAGCCTTTGACACCAATCTTAGTTTTCCAATGAGTTGTGACATCAGATGAGTGAAAGTGAAGAGCTCGGGAAATCTCTTCTGGCTTTGGGTCTCTTTCCGTACCGTTGAAAGGTAGTTGATTGAGAATAGGAATCCTCAAGAGTTGGGAGAATTCTTCCAAAGTGGGCACAAGCTGATAGTCGGAAAATGTGAAGCAATGGTGTAAAGGATCAAAGAACTGAAAGAGCACCTTTATCATATCCTCATCTATGTTGGAGGTGACCAAGTTGAGTAGACGACCATGTCTCTCGGTGAACGGAGAGTTCTCAGGGATCCTTAAAGCTAGCTCCTTAAGTTGTGGAGGAATTCTTACAAGGTTGACTTGGATAGTTTTCCTGCGAAGTGAATCCATATCCTACAAAACAAGAACAAAGATGAATCTCCAAAATCCTTGAAATGGTTAGTGGATGCATATGATTCTCATGATATCCATGATGTTATGTACAAGTATGCATATACAAGCAAAACAAACAAGTTCTTAGTTTAAGCTTGCATGGGGTTTTATAGGTAAGTACCCTCTTGAAGTTTAGTTGGCTTAAACCTGTCCTAATAATAGTAACCGGGTTCTAAGGATCTCAATATCACTAGATTGTTTCCTTGGTCATTGTTTGGTCTCCAGCCTCTTTAATGGCGACCGAAATATCCTAAGAAACCAAACCTCAATGAGTGTAGTATCAAGTATCTACCAACTTCGGACTACACCAAAGTCGGTCATCTCACTACATCCTAAAGGCCAAGTTGGTCAAGTAAAGGGTTCTAGAAGTTCACTCGTGCTTCATGACATCACTCAACGGCCCCGTATTCTCTTTGATGGACTCAAAGGCTACCGGTACCCACAAATATGTCACACTAACATAGCTATTGCTTATACCATGTCTGTATACCCCGCACAGTTTCCATAACGTATTGCTATTTACCTATAATGTATCCCAAATCCAGGTAGAGGATTCAAAACCAAACAAAGAACCATAATGTAAAGCAAACAAGTCAAACAAATGTAAGAAAATAAATGTGATCTAGCCCGAAGGTAACCCCACTTTTATAAATTTCCCCAGCAGAGTCGCCAGTTCTGTGATACGGTGGGAGAACTGACTTGAGGGTTTTGCATTTTATCGCAAATGTTGCGGTTAGCAAGAGTCGCCACCAACTTTTCTTTTATCCAAAAGGAAAGGTGAAAAAGCACAGGAAAGACCTTTGAGATTGTTTCTTGAGTTCGGGGGGTAGATTATGAAAAGGGAAGGTATTAGCACCCTTTTCATCCATGGTTTTCCATGGGATCTTAGTTACTTGCTAGATCACTTGCTTTTGTTATTTGGAAATGTGTTTTGTGTGGTTTTGAAAGTATTTTGTAAAAGAGGCAATTGTTTAGGCAATCTTTGTAATGATTCTCGTTCGTAAGAATGTATACAAAGATGTTTATCTTTTTGAAAATGTTTTCAATGTTTGTAAAATGTTTGGAAATGTCTGTGTTTGTTTTGAAAATAGCAAGGATATTTGTTTGGAAATAGAGCAAGTAACTAGAAGCAATCTACCTACTCAAATGTCTTTCTTATGCATTTTCTATTCCTTTGATATTGTTGTCTTACCATTGATTTGGTAAGCAACCCTATCTTTGGATGCAAACGGGACGGGCGTGGGTCATCGTATAACCATGATTAACAATGTTGCAAAGTATCTTAGCATTTTTGAGGGACCAAGATCACTTTGTAAGGCAACTTTGAATAGCGTCATCGATGGACTATGATCTCATATTTGTTTGTTTTGCCAAGATACTTCGCATGCATAATATGGCCATTTTTGTATAAGGCAACCAAGTGGAGAAACCCTAAGGGTGCTTGTGTGCAAGTGTGTTATTTTCATGCTTTGTTTTTGTCTTGGATTTAGGGTTTTCTATTTGATTTATTTTTATCTTGCCATACAAATCCTAATCACTAGCATGGCATGTAAAGCGGTAAATTGCGTAATGTAAAAATTACTAAGCTATTACAACAATTTATGGGAGGGGGGAATACAAATTTGAATGGGGATTTGCAAGAATGTAAATCTAAATAAGCTATTACAACCAAATCGAATTTATACGAATATTGGAATAAACAAAAACAATATTTATATATGCAATATTATGTACATGCAAGAAAAAGATTTTGTTTTGTTTTTTATGTAAAAAGAAAGTTTTGAATTAAACCTAATAAATTAAGAAAGAAATTAATTCTTAAAAAAAGGGGTAACCCTAATTTCTAGTTTGAAAGAAAAATAAAATTCTCATGTATCATTTTTATGTATTTTTTTGTATTAAAAATAATGAATAATATTTTATAAAAATATTTAGTTTTTATATGTTAAAATAAATATTTACAAATACATATAAAATATGAAAGAAAAGATCAGAATATATCTAAATTTATTTTTACAAATTTATTTAAGAAAGATAGCTAGTATATATTAAAGATAAAATATATTTTTTGCGTGAAAAATAAAATAAAATCAAATAAAAATACAATATTATCATATTTATATTTTTCATGATTTTTATGTATTAAATAAAATATTTAATAAACAAAAATGAAAACAAAAATAAATAAATAAAATATATGAAAATAGTTGGGCCAGGGGGGTGTCATGAGAAATCAAGTGGAATGTTAGAAAAAAACACAAGGCCCAGCGTGGAGGCCCAAACCTGCAAAACAACAAAAATAGAAATGGAAAAAATGTGAAAAAAACAAAAGGCAGCGCCAAGGTTCGAACCCACGACCTGGGCCTTACCAGCGCGCTACCTTGCCACTAGGGTGGCTATACATCCATTGATTTATGTGAAACAAAAACAACATAACACAAACAAGGTCCTTGCCCTGTACTTCATCTTCTTCCCCAAGCTGGCCATAAGTTTTGTAACTTTCTCATCTCTCAATAAAAATGGAAATTGATAACATGAATGTTGTAGCATTTTGTCTCACGATTCTAACCATGTAAATCATGTAAGCTAACAATCAATGATCAAAATGAATTTTAAAAGCCCTAAATTTAAACCTAAATTTTCTAGGAACTTTAAGTTCAAAATTCTCTCAACTCAGGCCAAATAAATGCAAGTTATAGATATGTACAACTTCGTAGCAATGAGGTCTACATTATTTATTTACAAATCGTGGCCAATGGATGCCTGTATGAAGAGATAGAAGTTGAGATTTTTACCTCTTTCAGTTGAAATCGTGAATGGAGTTTGAGTGAGTTTTAGGGAGGCCTGAAGGTTGCTTTAGCTTGCTTGAACTTCCCTGAGTGTGTTCCAACCTTTACCTTGCATTGAAAGTATCTGAAACTCTCTATCCAAGTCAACCTGTAAGCTTTGAAAACAAAAAGGCAGATGAAGAAGGAGGTGTTATAGTGCAGGGATGAGGGTCTGGATCACTTAGATATCAAGTAGGTAAAGTGTTTGGATGAATGAAACTTGAAACGCACGAGCCAAATGATGGATTGCTATGCTTATGCAAAAACTGCAAGTTTTTGACAGTTTTTTTGGTGATATGGAGTGTTTCAATGTTTCAGGCCTCTAGCCATCGTGTTTCTAGTTGTAATGTGTTTGTGTATTAGTATGTGATAGGTTTCAAGTTAGCACTTCAATAGATTTTTCAATCCTAGGCTTTTTGCACACTTTCTTTCTTTTGAAGCAAAGTGAAGGGACAAGTCTTTACATGCTTGTACTGTCTTGCTTAGGGTTGGTATATGCTCTATACAAGCTGCCTTAGGCCTGAAGGATTTGTGTGTGCAGAGAGGACAAGTCCAATGCTCAAGATTTGTAAAGTTGCAAAAGTGAACCTTTTCCAAAATGGCAATGGCAACTTTGTGCCATTTATGGAAATAATACTTTGACA
The DNA here is from genome assembly GCA_948472305.1 of Vicia faba. Lineage (NCBI taxonomy): Eukaryota > Viridiplantae > Streptophyta > Magnoliopsida > Fabales > Fabaceae > Vicia > Vicia faba. The sequence goes on along the minus strand of OX451741.1, from coordinate 819,745,408 downwards.
AGGACCTTTGGGCTTGAATTAAGACTTTGTCAGTTGAGTAAGCATTAAATTATGAAGTTAGGAAGAAGTTTGGGACCTGTAAAGCATGGATTAGGCAGCATAGGTACTGATTTGAATTTTGTTCTTCATGAAATGGCTTGAATTCAAAGTGAGAAATTGCCAACTTCATCTCTTCGATTCTCCCTACTCAGAAATGACCTTGAGGAGTTCTTTGATATTTTGGAAAGCTTTCAATGTGATCTATAACTTATCTTTGAAATGAATCTCAAGATTCCTCTTGGAACTAGGTGAAACATTTCCATGAAGTTTGGTCAAAAACCTACCTAAATTAGGGCAAAATTTCACTAAGTTATTTAGTTCATGAGCATGTATTCATAAAATTATATCTTGAGATACAAGCATCTTTAGGGAAAAGTGTGTGAATCAAAGTTGTATATTTCATGGAGGTCTACAACTTTCATGTTGGGAACATTCCTTGAATCATCTTGTAACATGGTGAAAATTTGGCTTAAATTTGAGAAAAAATAAGAAATTTTCTATACTTAGAAAATTTTCTAAGTTAAGAAAATTTCAAATTTTAAAACTAAATCTTCAATTCTTGATTTCTTGATGAACAAGTTTCACATTTTGACATGTTTTGATGAATTGTGACCCTTGGCACTTGATTTTGACCAAAAAGTCAAAGTTTGACTTTTCAGTATATAGTTGACTTTTGATCAGTTGACTGCAAATGTCATCTGTCTATCCAATGGATTTGCAATATTTTGAACCATGTAATTAGGTCAAGATAATGTAATTGAATCCTTGAAATCATGCTTCAAACCAATTGGTCCTTTTTTAGGTCAAAAATCAGAAATTTCCCTTTCTCAGTCAAAACCCTAATTTTGACCATTTTGCCCTTTTGATGATTTGATCAAATTTCTTGAGGAGTTGTGGTCCAAACTTGATCAAATGATATATATGAGTCTAAAATGTTTATGTGGATAAAAAATTATGAAGTTTGACTGTAAATTGGCAATGGTTGACTTTTTCCCCAATACAGCTGATTTTTAGGCCAACTGTCCAATTGATTGATCAAAAATGTGGTTTAAGGCTTGAAATTTGTCATGAGTAATCTTCGGGGTCCATAATGATGTTTGAAAGTCATATGAAGCATTGATAGTCCAATAATCCTTGTGCAAACTCAAACCCTAATCCAGTCTTGAGTCAAAGAGATCTTGTGAGAATAATCTTGATAAATGAGAGGGAAAATTTTAGGGTACAACACCAACCATCGAATCTACCAATTTCACATCTAACTTCTTAGCTTCTCTGATACTATCCATAAAATCATTATTAATCTTCAATATTCCCAACACAACACTTCACGGTGTCACTTCGCAAACTAAGCTCATATCTCTGAACTGTTCAATTAACTCCAACTCTTTAACCATCATTGCTGACATATGTAAAGTCTTTCGACTCAATGCATCAGCTACCACATTCGCTTTTCCTGGATGATAATTCAAATCGAAATCATAATCCTTTAACAACTCCAACCATCTTCGTTGTCTCATATTCAATTCCTTCTGATCAAATAAATACTTTAAGATCTTATGGTCACTAAACACTTCAAATCTAGAACCATAAAGATAATGCCTCCAAATTTTCAACACAAAACAACGGAAGCAAGCTCTAAATCATGCACAGGGTAGTTCTTCTCATGAGTCCTCAACTACCTTTTCATTCTGCATAAGCACACCTCCTAAACCCATCTTAGAAGCATCACAATATACCACAAAAGGCTCTCATGGCTTAGGTAACGTCAAAATTGGAGCCGATGTTAATATTTTCTTCAATTCCATAAAACTTTCTTCACACTGACCATCCCATACAAAAGCTATACCTTTACAAGTCAACTTAGTCAACGGAAGTGCCAACTTAGAAAAACCTTCGATAAACCTCATATAATAACCAACTAATCCCAAAAAGCTTCTAATCTCGGTAGCCGACTTTGGAGTTTCCCATTGTAACACAACATCTACTTTTGATGGGTCTACAGCGATGCCACTACCTGAGATCACATGACCAAGAAAACTAACCTCCTTTAACCAAAATTCACACTTAGACAACTTAGCATACAAGTTCTTCTCTTTCAATACTTGCAATACTACTCTTAAGCGTTCTGCATGCTCTCCTTTCGCCTTAGAGTAAATTAAAATATCATCAATGAACACCACTACAAATCGATCCAAATAAGTATGAAATATGTGATTCATGTATTCCATGAATACTCCCGACGCGTTGGTAACACCAAAATGCATCACTGAATACTCATAGTGTCCATAACGTATTCTGAAAGTCGTCTTTTGAATATCTTCATCCTTCACTTTAATCTGATGATAACCCGATCTCAAATCTATCTTACTAAACATACGAGCATCCACCAATTGATCCATCAAGTCATCTATTCTTGTAAGTGGATACTTGTTCTTAATCGTCACTTTATTCAACTGCCTATAATCAACATAAAGCCTCATACTCCCATCTTTCTTCTTTAATAACAACACTAGAGCTCCCCACGGTGATACACTTGGTCTCACAAACTTCTTTTCAAGTAACTCTTCCAATTGCTTCTTTAACTCTGACAATTCAAATGCAGACATCTTATATGGTGCCATAGACACAGGTCTGGTACCAGGTACAAGATCAATAGAGAATTCAACTTCTCTCTCTGGCGGTACATCATGAATTTTATCAGGGAAAACTTCAGGAAATTCATGCGCCACCTGCAATTCCTCAATTATAGCTTGATTCTCGACAGATAGAGACGCCATCAACGAGGACACCTGAGCCTCTTCTTGCATCAACTTCCTCAACTGCCTAGCAGGCAACAGGCTGACTTCCTCTTCCTCAGGATTAGAAAACCTCACATACTTGTTATAACAATTAATATGAACATAGTTATACTCTAACCAGTTCATACCTAGAATCACATCCAACCCTCTTAAGGGCAAACAAACCAAATCAACAGCAAAGTCTCTGTCAAAGATTGATAAAGGACACTTTAAACACACAAAAGAAGTAGTCACCGACCCCTTGGCTGGAGTGTCAACGACCATCTCTCCATTCATAAAAGATAACATAAGACCCAATATTTCAACCCAATCAACATCAATAAAGCAATGAGTATCTCCGATATCAATAATAGTAAATAAAGGAGTACTATTAATGAAGCATGTACCTCTGATGAGTATGTCCTCAGTAGCTGCCTGATCCTCAACCAAAGCAAACACTTTACCACCGGTTTGCGCCTTCTTTGGTTTTTGACATTGACTACCAATGTGTCCTTCTTCACCACAATTGAAACAAATCACCTCCTTATGCTTGCACTCAGACACAACATGTCCAGTCTTACCACAACGGAAACACCTCTTCACCTCAACAACACACACATTACTCTTATGCCCAGGTTTTCCACATTTGAAACAAACCACACTAGCAGGAGCATCTCCCCCACTAGTCCTCTGACCCTGAGCAACTTTCTATTTACCTTTACCAGCTGGGGCATCATAAGGCTTACCATGATTCTGTTGGTGCTTACCCCTCTTCTCACTGATAATCTTATAGTGAGCATTATTATCCTCTTCATAAATTCTGCAACTATCGACCAAATCAGAAAAGACACGGATCTTCTGGTATCCAACTTCCTTCTTGATCTCTGGGTGCAACCCGTTCTCAAACTTGATGCACTTAGAAAACTCAGCATTTTCCCCACTATAGTGCGGATAAAACTTATCTAACTCAGCAAACTTTACAGCATACTCTACAACTGACATACTCCCTTGCTTCAGCTCAAGGAATTCAATTTCCTTCTTACCACGAACGTCTTCAGGGAAATACTTCCTCAGAAATTCCCTACAAAACACATCCCAAGTGACATTTTCACCTACAACTTCCAACCTCTGACACGTCTCTAGCCACTAGTCATCAGCCTCGATTGCTAGCATATGAGTACCATATCGAACCTTCTACGCTGGAGTGCAGTCCATCACACGGAAGATTCTCTCAATCTCTTTCAACCAATCCAACGTTCCATCAGGATCATACTTTCCCTTGAACGTAGGCGGATTCTCCCTCTAGAAAGTCGCCAAACTACGAGATCCAGCATTCCCGTCAGCGTTTGGCTGATTCTCTATAGCATGCGACATTGCTTCTAAAGCAGCAGAAAATGCAACATCATTCCTTCCTACCATCTCAACTTATCACTACAACATAAACAACGGTTAGAACTCAAATTAGCAATACTCGATTGTTAAACAATCTACGACTCGACAACTTGGTCGGACAAACCAACTTTGCTCTCATACCAGCTTTGTAACACCCTAATTCTACCCAACAATATAAATGTAAATCAGAGTTATAAAAATTATGCAACTGAATCTGGATGCCACAAATTCAACTTAAAAACCACTGCATTCAACATGGATACATAACACTTTAAAACTTTAGATGAACCAACATCAAAATAAATTAATCTTTTAAATCAACAACTTGAACAACTACGCAGCGGAATCATAATAACATCAACATGAAAGAAACTTCTGAATAGCAAGTACTTAACAATAATCAACTTAAAATTCAAAAACTGAAATAACAAATACTAAAGCAACAAGCATTCATCCCCCTGAGTGTTACGTAACAGAGCAATGACACCGACTCGAACTACTGAAGGCCAACTGCCTTCACTCTGGATTACCAGCATGTTGCCAACATAAGGGTAACATTCAAACAAAAGGGGTGAGATATAGAACACTATAATAGAAAGTATGATAAATATTACACTAGAATCAGTTTATACAAAAATCACCACTTCACAACTTATAAACCACAACAATCACAACAGGCTATCAACAAGATACACCAATTAATTCATCAACACAACAACTCAATCATACTACTTGGAATGTGACTCAATACTATGTGAATGCATGTGGTACCATTGGAGCAGAACTGCCATCTTAAAAACAGAGCAGAACTCCCATCTTAGAAATTGCAAATTAATAGAGGCATCAACAAGGCATAAGCCTTCTTCACAGTTTTCCAATCCAGACCATCACAGAGTATGCAAATGTATGTGACTCAATGAATGCACTATCACATACTCACAATAATCATCATCCATCACAAAGCATAAGCCCACATCACCATTATTACCAGTAAATAGAGGTAATCATCATCATGTAAATTCCCTGCAACTTCACATTATCAACGAGAATTCACAACAACAACAACCACAACATCACAACAACTCATCATAAATCAACATTGGCCATAATCCTATCACATCAATCAACGATTAAATCATTAATATAATTAAACAGCAACTTAAGATAATTCACACAACACGGTTAACGACCAAAAACACAGCATGTACGGGCGAAAAGGGATAGGGAACTACGTGCCCCTCGACATGTATAGCAACTAGGACAACATAGTAACCAAATCATACTCCTCGAGACGCACAAGGGAAAACAGGGTAACGACCAACCTATGTTCCTCGACACGTCCTGCGACCTAATTTTGCTCAAAAAATCCAATGCATCATTCCCCGACACGCCCCGCAGCCTAAAACACGCTCGGTACCTACTACTTCAGTATCCTCCCCGACCACTAATTCGGCCAACCATACAATCACGATATAACATCTTAAGGACCACACCACTATAATACATAACTTCCATCCAACCGCTCAGAGTAACACAATAACAGAAACTATATTCCTATCGACAAATTCATCAACATACAAGACAGTCACGCAGAACCTCCCTAAAACAACCACTTCAACAATTACCAATTTTCCCGCCAATCGCTCGGAACAACCTAACGTACTAACGACCATAACGACCTAACCTATACTTCAATTAAATCGGTAGTCACACAGGTAACTTAAAACGTCCATAACACACAACCAGGCAACTTCCTAAAATGGATTCATTAAACGGTCATATGGTTCTTTCCTACAACCACAACATGAATAAACGGGAAACTTCGATAGCAATTCAGAAACATCTACGTACAATAATCATAAAACGACCAATTCCCACGTAATACACATCATAAGTCCCATTATAAGTTCAGAACCCCACCCTTACTTGGATTGAAATTCGCTCAACCAAAGTCTCTAGCCGACGACTTTGCTTCGCTATGCTCGACACCGGGCAACTTGCTCCTCGTCTGCGCAGCTCTATCGGTCAGCGTACAAAAATCCTTATTCTCCAACTAAAAAAATTTCTTGTGTTATCTTCTCTTTATATATCAATCATCTTGGGCCTAACCTACACCCCCACTTTACTGTTTCCAACCAATAACATAAGTCCAACATTATTTTATATATTCCCTTAATTCCACATAATATAATTATTATTAATCAACTAATTAATTAATTAATAATAATTCAACAACTTATATCAATAATTCTCAACATCTTGCAACTTCACAAATAATCCAAAAATAATTTAATTAAATAAATAATTAAATTAAATTACGGGAGTTACAAGAGTGACACAGATGATGCATGTCTTGTTGAGACAGGCTCAGTGGTTGATGCTTATAAGTCTGAAAATAAAATAGATGAGGACCTACCTTCTGATGCCTTGAATACATTCCATGATGAAACCAATCCTCTGGGAGCTAGGAGCTTGTCATCTGAACTAAATGAATCAAGAGAAATCACTGGGATGGAAGTACATCTTGAAAATGTAGATTTGGTCTTCTAATGTTTGCAATTAAGGTTGAATCTAATCCGGGTTCTGATGAAAGTGGAGTTGGCTTGCACAAAACTGACAAGTCTTGTTCAGTCAATGACCATCAAACAAAAAGTACATCAGATAGCGTAAAAGTCTCCAAAGGAAAAGCAAATAAATTGGGAGATGCAGTTAGAGAATCAATTTCTACTTAAGAATAATTAAACCACTTGAGTGTGATTTTGTTGCTATGGATACAACGGTTTCAGAGGGTTCTTATGGGGATCTTAGAAATGAAGTTGAATGACATAATAGAATGACGTAATATTGTAACTTGTATGTATTAGAAAGTTGGTATTTGTACTTGGATTGTGTACTAGACACTTATGAAATTTGTATGGTTTTGAATGTAGTTTGCAATCTTTTTTGTAGTTTCTTTGGAATATAATATGGATTTGTAAATTTGAAATGAATTTCTTGAAAATCTTTGCATGATACTTAGAAAAATTATGGTTGAATGGAAATGAATCTTTGAGTGAACATTGAATGATGAATATTGAGATGTTGAACTTGAATAACTTAAATGATGAATGATATGCAAAATTCGAATAATGATGATGAATTGTGAATGAAGCAATGATGTATGTTGAAATTTGCATCTTGTAACTTCAACTCCAAACAATCCACGCGCTTTTGCTTTCCAATCTTCTTGAATTGACTTTTTTTTTACAATTTAATAACCAAAATGATTGATGACATTCGATTAGTCTTGAAGCCCACTTCATTTCTCAACGAACATATCCAAATCAAGCAACACAAATCGTTTTAGTTCAAAGAAATCACAAGCCCATTTCTCACGCTATAGTTTGCACTTTAAATTCCAAATGACTTTATCTTCAAGCCTCGCTCAACAAGTAACCTACAAATCAATGACCTCATCACAACACTAATGCAGTTGAAGAAATCCTTTGACTCAGACGAAACTGGGAGCATAGACAGACATCCATGTGATAAAACCCTAATTTCATGAGATACATAGGGAAATAAACCCTAATCTCTGAAACTGATGAAATTGGGTGGAGAATGGTGATTATAGTTTGAAGAAGAAGAAATTCTTAATGACCATGACTCACAACCCTAATTCCGCTGCTCGATGCTTGAAGAACCAGAAGAATCAGAATTATTTAGTGTATACACCTCAAAACCAATAGAAACCCTGTTTGCACGATCATTGATCTTTTGAACTTTAGGTGCCTTTGTGAATACATGTATGTTATGCAAATGATATGCTAATGACCTAATGGAAAGATGTGAATGTGATGCTAAGCCTAAGCCAGATAAAAGAAATTAGGAGGGAAAATTTTGGGGTACAACAACTGCCCCTATTCAATCTTTTTTAACCAGAGAGTGAGATTGGAAGACGCCATTCGAGCAATAAGGTGGAAAGAGATTGAATATAAAAATGAACTAAAAAATTTGCACTATGAATTGAGCCGATGTATATCAATACAAGGTAAATTTTTGATGGTTTCTTGGCACTGGACCAAAGAAACAGGTATAGATGGGAGACAAGGACCAAAGATCGTGCAACTTGATCCAAAAATTCTAGTATTGACTAGACTTTACAGAATGCCAAAATGATGCATTTTGAGAAAAAGTGCAAAGACCTAACGATGATAGTAATAACTTGACTTTACAGAATGCCAGAATGCTGCATCCTAAAAAAGGGTAAGTACAAAAAGATGCTAGTAACAACTAGACTTTACAGAATTCTAGAATGCTGCATTCTTAGAAAGCATGATGGCCTTACAAGGGAAGACTAGTAACAACCAGACTTCACAAAATACCAATAATAACTAGTCTCGATCAAAATGGAACAGTGCCTTTCCGAACCAAAACCCATTGGCACATTAATCACAACACTGGGGGACCGCGTGAAGGTGCGAGTAACGACTCGACCTTAGGAATACTTCAAAAATGTGTCACAACTGGATCACAAACCAAAACCAAGAGTAGCGACTCCTATTTTAAAAGGAACTAGTAACGACTAGACCTTGATGAGAACTCCTTAGGATACCAATAATAATTGGATCCATAAAATAAGGTGAACACCTGATGATCTCGAACCCGGAAGAAGCAGTAATGACTAACCCTAACCAAGGAATTACAGAGAGGAAATGAGACAAATATTAATTTGACTCGGTAGAACCTAGTAATGACTAGACTCAACCAATACGAAATGAATGCCAAAATGTTGCACTCAAAAATCAAGTGACAAGTTGCAAACTTGACCTTGGTAGGAATGGTATCTACCAACCCACAAAGTTACGCTAGGGCGAAGCTAACAACAACAAGGCAAACGAGTAACAACTTGATAGGTGAGGTCTAATAACAACTAGACTCCTCAGAATACCATAACCCTGTATTCTGAAAAAGATATGTGAGTAACGACTCGACAGGGTATAAAGATACGCATGTCTGGTCAGAGTTAGAAACACATAAGAAGTAGAATCTCAACAAAGGATAATAGAGATATATGTTAGGCCAGAGTTAGACATATAGAAGGAACAGACCGACCGAAGAAGGATCTAACGAAGAAAACCAACGAAGACGAACTTACTGAGAAAAGAGACCAGTCAAAGGTAGACTCTTAATCAAGGATACCAACCGATGGTGGATTTAAGGAAAAGGACACCGATCAAAGGAGAATTCAGAGGGGATAATGGTATGCATTTCTGATCAGAGTTAGACACAAAAAAGCAAAATTGGGCATCAAGTAACAAATGTTCGAAGTTGGTAGCGAACACAATAAAGAGACTAATCGATGAAAGCCCCCATAAGAAAGGATGCATTCGCCTAACCAAGGATGCCAGACAACTGGAATTTTAAGAGATAGTGAAGGACTTTTAAAGAGAAGGTTAGCTAAGCTAACAAAAAGAGAACCTGTTGTACCCCAAAATTTTCCCTCTCTTTTCTCAAGAATTTTCTCACAAGACTGCACAAGGGTTGATCAGCTCAAGACACTTCCTCAAACACTGATGACTCAAAACTAAGGTTTGAGTTTGCATAAGTACAATTATACTTTCAATGCCCCATATAGTATCCATGGATAATATTGTACTTTCAAGCATCAGGTCGAAAGTTGGAACTTCTGAATCTTCGAAAGGAGGAAGAGGAAATTATCGACAGGGAAAAGCAGATAAAAGAAAAAGTGTGCAGTTGCAGATAACTATGTCAAATTTAAAATCAGATTCAGGCTGGTCGAACTACATGACTGATCGAAAGGGGTGGTTGGAAGATTTTGACAAGTCAAAGAAGAGAAAGCTTGCTTCATTCCACAAGCTTTGATTGGGTAATGGCTTCCTTCGAGCAACCTACTTCGATCCACCTCTAAACCCTTCGACACACATAGTTTTAACATTATGGATTACAAGTCTATTTTCATGCTTGCTTCTATCCACAAGCTTTGACTGGGAAATGGCTTTCTTCGAAGCAACCTACTTCGATCCACCTCTAAACCCTTCGACACACATAGTTTTGACACTATGGATTACAAGTCTATTTTCATGCTTGCTTCGATCCATAAGCTTCAACTGGGCAATGGCTTCTTTGAGTAACTTGCTTCGATCCACAAGGATAGTTGGTTGGGGAATTTGAAGTTTGGACATTTGAACTCCCGACCACTTAATCAGCTGATTACTCAAGATATGGTTACTGGTATTCCAAGTCTTGAGATGCCTGAAATTTTTTTGTGAAGTTTGTCTAGTAGGAAAGCAATCAATAAATTCCTTCATTTTGACAATGCCAATGAGATCATCTTACATACATCAAAGTGGTACATTCAGATGAATGTGGTCCATTCTAAGAACACACAATTGGTGAAAACAAATATTGTTTTGTCTGTTGATGAGTTTGGTCAAAGGTTGTAAGTGGTCCATTTGAAGAACACAAAATTGGTAGAAATAAATATTGTTTTGTTTGTTGATGAGTTTGGTTGAAGGTTGTAAGTGGTCCATTCGAAGAACATACAATTGGTGGAAACAAATAGTGTTTTGTCCATTGATGAGTTTGGTCGAAGGTTGTAAGTGGTCCATTCGAAGAACACACAATTGGTGGAAACAAATATTATTTTGTCTGTTGATGAGTTTGGTCAAAGGTTGTAAGTGGTCCATTCGAAGAACACACAATTGGTGGAAACAAATATTGTTTTGTCTGTTGATGAGTTTGGTCGAAGGTTGTAGATCTATGTGATCAAAATGAAAGGGTGAACTATTCAAGATGCTTGCTGAACAAAGTCCTATATGCTGCCAAGCCCAAGCTTGTTGTACTATCCACATAACAGCCTAAAACCATATCAAAAAGCAGTCTGCTGCACTGCTATGAAATAGCCCTGCACCAAGCTGCCACAACACTCCAAAACTGCTGCAAAACAGTCTTGCTATGCTGCTCCTAAACCAGCCCCATATTTGCAACAAATTAGCATATAAGAGCTGCACCTCGAAAGCTATGAAAAGAGCATACCCAAATTGTTCAAATTTTATTTGTTTTCCCCCCCAAAATCCCAATAAGACTCTTCTATAAATAAGTTGTTTCACAACACATAAATGAGGCTTTTGAGCAAGGAAAAAGGAGAAGAAGAAAAAAAATGAGAGAGGAGAGAACACTAAGACTGAAGCCTTAAAATACTCTTAAACCCAAAACCAAAAAAAAGACCTTTGTTTCTTTTCTTCGAATTCAAGAACATTCAAGGTAACAACTCAAGTTCGAATCACAAATTCCAGCTTCAAGGTAAGTCTTCTTGACTTTAAACCTATCATCTCAAGCATCATTGATGATTCATCTTCGAAGATAACATGTAATAACCATTGCATTCAAAACTAACCTTTTGCTTGTCTTCTTTTCTTGTCGATTATATATTAAGAACTAACCTGTATAAACCATAAAATAATATTGGAGTGAAAGATTTACAACATGCTTCAACACAAAGTCTTAGGCTTTGACCCATACTACTTTACAGGCCCATACAAAAGGGAAAAAGGGTGTGTGATTCGACACATAACTTTATGCTTCGATTCACACTGAGTTACAGGGTCGAAAGAAGGTTATGTTCAATGCTTATAAGCATGCTTCGAAATATGCTTCGACACATGCTGTCGAAATATTTGTTTTTTCTCTCTTTTGTGCTATTTTTTTAAACATACTTTCATATTTATTTTAATTAACCAAAACCGTTCCATAAAAAACCTAAAAATGATTTCTTGATTAATTTGATTACCCTTTAACTTAGGATTCATTTTCCTATTTTTTATTAATCATATCCCTTTAGGTTAATTTGGTCAAAACAATTTTCCTAACAAAAATCCAAAGCAAAATCCATTTCTTTTTATATTTCTTGTACATTATATTCATGTCATTCCTTGTACATTTATTGAATATGGTTGTAATAGATAATTAAGTTTAATTTCTTACAATCTCCATTTGTACATTTGTATCCCCCATCCCCTAATAATGTAATAGCTTAGAATTTTAATTTTCGCAATTTAGCGCTTTAATATAAATTGTTAGTAATTAGGATGTGTATGGCAAGATAAAATCAATCGTTAGAAAACCCTAATTTCAAAGACAAAAATACATGCAATCAAACACACTATTCACACACGTGCACCTCTAGGGTAACCTCGCTTGTTGCCTCAGAAAATAGTCATGTCCCTCGAATATGGGCGTTTTAGCAAAGACCCTCGATAAAAAAGATCATATTCCCTCGATGTCCCTCGATCTGGTAAACGATCTAGTCCCTTACGAAAATTGCTAAAATGTCTCATAAGTTGCCTTCTATGACTATACGATTTACCCACGCCCGTCCCTTCACATCCAATGATGGGGCTTCTTACCAATCAATGGTAAGGTAGCAACATCTAAAGGAGGAGGAAAAGAATAAATACCTTTTGAGTAGGTAGGACGCTTGTAGTTGCTTGCTCACAAACCAAAACCATTTGCATACTTACACTTTCAAAACATCTTCTAAAATGAACATCTCTTTGAACTATTTTTAAAACCAACACTTTGTATACATTCTTATAGAGACGAGAATCATTACAAAGTTTGCCGAAACAATGGCATTTTCAAAATATTTTCAAACTTACACCCATCACAAAACACATTTTCAAACAAAGCATTTTTCAAAGTGATCTAGCAAGCAAATAAGAGCCCGTAGATAACTACAGATGAAAAGGGTGCTAACACCTTCCCTTTTCATAACCTACCCCCCGAACTCAAGAAAAATATGTCAAAGGTCTTTCTTGTTATTTTTACCCTTTCCTTTATTAGATAAAAGAAAAGTCGGTGGAGACTCTTGCTATCCGCAATAATTGTGATCAAACACAAAACACCCAAGTCAGTTCTCCCATCGCATTACAGAACTGGAAACTCTGCTAGGGGGTAACTTAAAAATGGGGTTACCTTATATCTAGATCACTTTTTAAATTCTTTCTTTGTTTGACTTGCTTGCTTTACATTTACGGGTCCTTGTTTGGGTTTGTATTGATCCTCTACCCGGATCTGGGATCACCATTAGGTAAGTAGCAATAGATTGTGGAAACTATACGGCGTAGACCGATATGGTTAAAGCAATAGCTACATTAATGTGATTTATTTGTTGGTACCGGTATCCCTTGTGTTGAATCAAGGAGAATACGGGGCCGCTGAGCGGTGTCATAAAGCACTAACTGACCTTAGAACCTTTAATTGAACAACTTGGCCATTAGGAAGTAGTGAGATAACCGACTTTGGTGTAAAGCTGAAGATTGGTTGATACTCGATATTAAACTCATTAAGATTGGACTTTTGGGATATTTCAGCCGCAAGAAAAGATTGATTATGCTGAGACAATGCCCAATAAAGAAAGATCAATGATATTGAGATTCCCTATAACCCGATTACTTTCTAGGACAGGTTGAGTCAACTAAACTTCAAGAGGCTACTTACCTATAAAACCCATGAAAGCCTAAACCTTAGTTTTTTGTGTGCTTTGTTTGTGATTATTATTCATGTCATCATAAACATCATAACATCATAACATCATAAGCATTTTCACTAACCATTTCAAGCATTTAGGAATTTATTTTTGATCTGTTTTGTAGGTCATGACTTCCACTTGTAGGAATACCATCTGAATCAACTTCGTGAAAATGCATCCTCAACTTCAAGAGTTAGCATCAAGGGTGCCTGGAGATTCTTCCTTCACTAAGAAATATGGTCGACTTCTCAACTTGGCTACCTCAAACTTCCAAGAAGAAATGATGTGCGTGCTTTCCCAATTCTTTGATCCTATGCATAATTGCTTCACCTTTCCTGACTACCAATTGGTGCCTGCATTAGAAGAGTTCTCTCGATTGTTAGGAGTGCCTGTGCTTGATCAAATACCATTCATCGGTTTAGTGGAGACTCCAAATCCAGAAGTCATTGCCGAAGCCTTGCATTTGAAGAGATCTGATATCATGATAAATTAGGAGACAAGAAGTGGAGTTAAGGGTTTCTTAGCCAAGTTTCTGTTGGAGAAGGCTCGTTCATTCTGGGAGGATATGGATTTTCAAGCTTTTGAAGATGTCTTGGCCCTTCTAATCCATGACTTGGTTCTATTTCCCAATCCGGACCAACTCATAGATATGAATGCTATCAAGGTTTTCCTCTCTTGCAATCCCGTACCTACCCTACTTAGAGACATTCTACATTGTTTTCACACTCACACCATGAAGAAAAGAGGTAATCTTTTCTGTTGCATTCCCTTACTCTCTAGGTGGTTTATTTCGCACCTACCTCGATCAACATTGAAGAATGAGCAAGGCTTAACGTGGTCTCAAAGGATGATGTCACTCACACATTCTGATATTCATTGGTGTTCTTGATCCTTGGAGGACATTACTATCATCTACCGTTGTAGGGAATTCCCTAATGTCCCTCTGCTTGGCATTAGGGGAGGTATTACCTACAACCCTTGTTTGGCTTTATGATAGTTTGGGTATACACGAAGAGATGGTCCCCATGATGCACTCATCCAAGGTTTGGTATTCAATTACGAGTGCGACAACTAAGGCTATTGTCAAAGGTTCATACGAGCTTGGAGGATGATAAACAAAGTGGATAGTAAGACATTGGGACATAAGAATTCCATCCCCCTTGAGCCTTACCTTAAGTGGGTACAAACTCGTGCTCAAAGTCTCGTGATGTCTTACCTCACCATCTTACCAATCATCATGGAGCCTATTGTCGAAGGTGATGTTCCATATACTATCCTTTATCCTGATATGCCTACTTCTCTTAAGGATTTGCAAAGAGCTTGGATCCAGCTAATGAGGGAGCGAGACACCTTTGAATCCCAGTTTTATACAAGCGAGAAGAAGATATCGGAGCTCGCGAGATAACTTCATGAGGAGAGGAGCCTGAATGCCTATATCGCTCCAAAGAGGGAGAATCCATGGGAAATTTGAGTCATTGTTATTGTATAGTAGTTCATTTTGTTTCTTTTGTTTCAATGAAAGACCAAAAGGCATGTTGTAAGAAATTTGAACTTATTAAATACAATTAATGTTTGTTCCGTTTTGTCTAAACAAATTTAAATCTTATAAGTCCTTGAAAATATTGCATCCACATATCATGCATCATATCATGATAGGTTTTCCCCACACAAGTTTCTCATCTGCTTACTGTTTATTTCAATAGAGAAGGCTCTAGAACAAACTGCCATAGATCTTCATAACTAAAATTCTCAAATTCAAGAATTGTTCCTGAACCTATCCAAGGGGCAAGAAGAAGTGAAAGCACTCCTAATTGAGAGCATGACCAAGAAGAATCCTGAGGACAATAGGGATGACCAGTTGGAACAATTACGAACTGAAATGGAAACCATGAAAATCCAGATGATGGTACATATTGTGGGTCAGACGACTCTTATCCAAAACTTAGCTTGGGGACAAGAAGAGTTGAGATCCATCGTCTAAAAGCTACATCAAGACGGATGCAACTATATGGTACAAACAACTAGAATTGGGGATCGAGTCATTAATCAGCCTCCGATGAGACAAGAAGTTGGTTTGGTCGAGAGAACACCCTTCAAAATGACTACTATACCAAGAGTCCAACAACAACCTCGCCAACCACGACAAGGTGGTCGGCGTAAGCAAGGAAGACAATTTTATGAGATCAACATGCCCTTGGCTTAAGATTTGCATCATATTTTGGAAGCCAAGCTGGTTACATTGAGGGAGCCTCCTCAAAAACCCTTTACTGCTTCTCCCTATTACAATCATGAAGAAAGGTGTGCGTACCACTCCAACAGTCCTGGACACGACACTAACCACTGTTGGACATTGAAAAACAAGATTCAATACCTGATCGACGAAGGGGCGTTAGAATTCATACAAGACGACCAACTTGAGTTTTTCTGTCATCCCCCAAAGGCACATCATCTGAAGTGACAAATTTTAGGCGGAGAAATTTTGTTCATTCGAATTTTTAGTTGTAATTTCTTTGTTTTCTTAAACACTTATATTTATGTCACACTTTGCTTGCTCTCATTAATGCATTTCATATGTTTGTCCTGAGCTAATCCATTCGTTTTCACTATATTTAAACTATGCTTTTATCTTCTTTTTGTGATATTCAACTCTCGATAAAAGTTGGAAGCCTTTAGAGGGAGGATGATGAAAACAATACCATAATCTCATACAGTATACTTTTGGACAGACTTTGCTGACGGTGTATAGGCGTTCATTCTATTCCTAAACAGTGGAGTTATAAGGAAGATAATCCCTAGTCAACCCCTTTGAGCCAAAGAAGTAGGAGTTTTCTTTTTCACACAAATTGAAACCTTTAATCATAACCTGGGGCAGGGTAGTTTCTCAGTTAATCCAAATGCGCATTCAGCCATAAGCTTTCACTTCATACACAAACATCCTTCTGAATCAAAATACGGTGATGGTTCCCCGTGAAATAGGCAGTTATTATCTCTCAAAAGAAAAGCCCATGGAGTCAAAACCTATGAAGGGGACTCAAGAAAAACGGGGCATCTCGCTGAGTATAATCTCAAAACAGTCAGGCAAAAAATAGGACAATAAATCAAAAAAGGAGGTCGCTACAAATCCTCAGCAACAGAAAAATGTTGCAAAATGATTGCCTTCTCCAACAAACTTAACTTGTCTGAACCATCACCAAAATGTCATTTCAAACTCAATTAGAATTCAAAACGCGCAATTAACTGAGTATAGGACTGGAGAACATCACGGAGAACGGGAGGGTACAAATAAAATTTGAGCCTTATCCTTTGTTTCTTAAAACCAGGAACCAGGCCACGTTACAACCCCTTAAAAGTCCTAATTTAAGCATGGGTTAGTTTGAAAGCATACTGTTACAAAAGGTATCCTGACTCCTGTAAGGCTTACTGTAAGTCTTGAGTTGAATTCATATTCTTACAAAATTCTTTTATCTGCTAAAATTGTATTTTCAAAACATCAAGACAAACATAAACTTTGCATTATTTTGAATGTCATTGTTTACATATAGCTATTTGTTTGACAACAGAGAAATTCACACGATGAATATTCAGTGAACAAAAAAAACTCTCTCAATAAACAGATTCACTTCAAATGGAAAAACACTTCCAATGACAAACTCTCCATAACCAAGGGGGCATGACATGTTATTGTCCAACTCATCGGTGGCAGTTAAGTCAAAATTCCAAGAAATCTCTCATAAAGTCCTGAATATCCAGGGGAAATTTGGTCAAAACATCTCTCAAGATCATTGGATTGACAGATGAAATTTGGTCAACTGATGAAAAAGTCAATTGTACACTGAAAAGTCAAACTTTGACTTTTTGATCAACATTAAGTTTCAAAGATCAAAATTCATCAAGACATTCAAGAATATTGAGCTTGATCATCAAGAAGTCCAGAAAGTCAAAAGTCAATGTGAAAATTCAAACTTTTCAAGACTTAGAAATTTTTCTAAATGTTTTTATACATGATAATTTTATTACTTCATGTCATTCTTTCACCAAGATGCAAGATGATTCAAAGAAAACTTTCAACATGAAAGTTGTAGATCTTGATGACATCTACAACTTTTCTTTTCTGATCAAGTTCTATAAGTGCTTGGATTTTTAGTTATAAATTCATGAAGTCATGGTATTTTTGTATAAACACTTAGAGAAATTTTTAGCAGGTTTGGTCAGGTTTTTATCCCAACTTCTTGGCCAATTTTCATCAAGTTCCATTTGGATTCTTCAAAAATAGAAAACATTAAGGTTGTAGAGGATGTTACAAGCTTTCCAAAATGTCAAAGAACTCATTGAGATCATACTTGAGCTAAGAGAATCAAAGCTAAGAAGTTAGGATTTCATTCTTGAATTACAAGGCAGATTTTGTGATGAACAAGAACCAAATCCATAGCCATGCTGCATAATCTTCACTTTGCAGGCCTCAAACTTGTATATCACTACTTAATTAAGTGCTTACACAACTGATTAAACTATGATCCAAGTGTTTGAGCTATTGTCCAATTGATCATTCCATTTTTAGAAGAAAGTAACATATTCATTCTTGAAAAGTTCACTTTAATCACAAAGTCAATTTCTTGAGCCTCTAACTTGTTGTTCTAATCACACTCAACTTCTACAAGTCAGAACAAGCATGTTTAAAGTGATCAACCACTTTAGATAGCTGGGTACAAGCATTAGAAATATGTTCTTCATGCTTGCTTCAAAAACAAGCAAGATAGCCATAACATGTGATTTCAAAATCTGAGTTGTTTCAAATCTCAAACCTTCTTTATAAATAGAGAGGACAATTAAAAAAAGGCAGAAGTTTTGTTGTGTAGATAGGTGAAAAGTTTTGTTATGTAGCCAAGCCCTCAAAATCTCATACTCTAAAAAAAGCCATAACTGTCCACAAAGCCTTCACTCTTGAGTTTTGAAGTAAAAAAAAAACTTTGAACCTCTCACACCTTGCAACATTATGTCCAAATAAACCATTCACATACCTTATATACCTCATATAGAAGTTGTTCAAACACAAGAACAACTTCTGTAACATCACTATTACCATTTCCTAAGCTCAAAAACAGCCGACACATCAGTTCAAAACTCAAAACACAAATTTCAGCTCCAAGGTAAGTTTCTTGACTTTGAACTCTTCATATAAAGCATCATTAATGGTTCATTTGTGAAGATAAAATATAGATATCTTTGTCATTGAAGCTAATCACATGCTTACTGTTTAATTTTATCAATTATATATTGAGAACTGACTTGTACAGACAATAGAACAATGTTTAAGGCAAAAAATTGCAGCATGAGTTGACACATACTCACACGAGTCGACACATTTTAGTTACTGAACCAGGCATGAGTCAACATAAGACATTATAATTTGATACATATTGATATCCAGACCCAAAAACAGAAAGACAAAAGGTACATGAGTCGACACAAAACACGAATGTGTCGACACAAACAAGAAATGAGTCGACACATACCCTTATGTATCGAATCATACTGAGCTGATTTTGTTTTACATGAACAAGAAAACTTATGTGTCGATGAAAAGATGCATGTGTCGACACATAATAGTTAAAAATGTTTTTTTCCTTTCTTTTACACTGTTTTTACATTTTCTATATACTTTCTTCATTTCTATTCAATATGGTTGTAATAATTAGGACTTTTATTGATTTCCACCCCCATTTGTAAATTTGTATACCCCATCCCCAAATGATGTAATAGCATAGGACATTTATTTTCCGCAATTTACCGCTTTTATATAAAATGCTAGTAATTAGGTTGTGTATGGTAAGATTTAAAATCAACAAGTAGACAACCCTAATTTAAGAACAATAATGCATGAAAAATAAACACTTGCACACTTGCACCTCTAGGGTTAACTCCACTTGTTGCCTTGAGAAAATGGTCATGTTATGCATGTAAGACACCTTAGAAAAAATAATCAAAATACAAGATCATAATCTTTCGATGACGCTTCGAATGTTGCCTTCAAAATGATCTTAGACCCTTAGGAAAAATGCTAAGATATCTCACAACATTTCATTTTATGACTATACGATGACCCACGCCCGTTCCTTCACATCCAATGACAGGGCTTCTTACCAATCAATGGTAAGATAGAAACATCTAAAGGAAGAGGAAAAGAACTAAGAATTTTTGAGTAGGTAGAATGCTCGTAGTTGCTTGCTCAAAACATTTCAAAACATCTTTCAAAAAAACCAACACTTTTACATGAAATATTTTCAAAAGTCAACACTTTGTATGCATTCTTATAGAGACGAGAATCATTACAAAGTTCGCCGAAACGAAGGAACTTTCAATAATACTTTCAAAAACATCACAAACACATTTCAAACAAAGCATTTCAAAGTGAGCTAGCAACTAAGATCCCGTAGATAACTACGGATGAAAAGGGTACTAACACCTTCCCTTTTCATAACCTACCCCCCGAACTCAAGAAAATATCCCAAAAGGTCTTTCCTGTTCTTTTCACCCTTTCCTTTATTGGATAAAAGAAAATTCAGTGGCGACTCTTGCTATCCGCAACAATTGCGATAAAATGAAAAACACCCAAGTTAGTTCTTCCACCGTATTATAGAACTGACGACTATGCCGGGGATTGTCACTTAAAAGTGGGTGTGATACGGTGGAAGAATTGACTTGGTTGTTTTGTGTTTGAACGCAAATGTTGCTGTTAGAAAGAGTTGTTACCGACTTTTCTTTTATCCAAAAGGAAAGGTAAAAATGCACAGGAAAGACCTTTGAGATTATTTCTTGAGTTCGGGGGGTAGATTATGAAAAGGAAAGATATTAGCACCCTTTTCATCCATGGTTTTCCATGGGCTCTTAGTTACTTGCTAGATCACTTGCTTTTTGTTTGAAATTATGCTTTGTGTGGTTTTTGAAAGTATTTTGTAAAGAGTCCATTGTTTAGGCAATCTTTGTAATGATTCTCGTTCGTAAGAATGTATACAAAGATGCTTGATATTTTGAAAATGTTTTCAAGTTTGTAAGATGTTTTGAAAGTGTAGGTGTTTGTTTTGAAAATAGCAAGGATGTTTGTTTTGAAATTGAACAAGTAATTAGGAGCATTCTACCTATTCAAAAGTATTTCTTGTTCATTTTCTTTTCCTTTGACATTGTTATCTTACCATTGATTTGGTAAGTAACCCTATCTTTGGATGTAAACGGGACGGGCATGGGTCGTCGTATAACCATGATTAGAAATATTGCAAGGTATCTTAGCATTTTATTTTAGGGACCAAGATAATTTAAAAGGCAACATAGATAGCGTCATCGAGGGACTATGATCTTATATTTTGTTTGTTTTTGCTAAGATACCTCACATGCGTAGTATGGCCATTTTGTAAAGGCAACCAAGAGGATTTACCCTAGGGGTTCTTGTGTGAAAATGTATTGTTTTCATGCTTTATTTTGTCTTGAATTAGGGTTTTCTAAGTATTGGTTTTAGTTTTTCCATACAAACCCTAATTACTAGCATGTTATATATAAAGCGATAAATTGCGAAATTTAAAGTTACTACGCTATTACAATACTTGTGGGAGGGGGTGTACAAATTGTAAATGGGGATTGCAAGAAAATAAACCTAATTAATCTATTACAGCCATATTGAATTGGTACAAGAATTGAATAAAAAAATGTACAAGAAATTAAATGAATATGATGTATAAAATGAATAAGTATACACGAATGCAAGTGTGAAGAAAATAGATATTTTTGTTTGGATTTTTTTAGGAAAAGGGAATTTGTTTTAACCTAATTAATTAAAATAAAATAATTAATTAAAATAATAAAAGTAAACCTAATTTAATAAGAATAGATTTTAAACAAAACCCTAAATCTAATAATTGATTAAAAGGAAAGTAAATTTAAGAAAAGTATTTTTGTATTTTTGTCTTGAAAATAATTTATAGTATTATAAAATATTTTTGGCCTTTTTATATTAAAATAATATATTTTAATTGGTGTAAAAGAAAATAAATAATAACCTAGTTTTAATTAAATTTACAAGAATAATTAGTAAAATAAATAAATGTGGTTAAATAAAATATTTTTTTGTGAGAAAAAATAAATAAACTAAGTTAAAATATATATCTACTATTTTTGTATTTTTTATGATTTTTTTAATAATAGAAAAATAATTAAGAAAATAAATAAAATGAAAATAAGAAAATAAAATAAAATTGGGTCAGGGGTGCTGATAACCTGCAAGGGGTTAGAAAGAAAAAACAAAAAAAAACAAAGCCCAATGAGGCCCAGCGCATGTCCAAGAAACAAAGTCAGAAAGCAAAAAATGTGACAAAATTAAAAGGGTACCACTGGGGCTCGAACCCAGGTCCCTCAGGTTACAGGCGCGTGCTTCTACCACTGGGGTGGCTATACATCCATTTATATAAATCAAACAATAAATACATAAGGCAAACATGTTCCTGAGGCCAACTTCATCTTCAACCTCAAGCCCAGCCAGAAGCTCTGTAACTTGTTCAAATCTCAACAAAAATGAAAACTGTAAACATGAAACTTGTAGCAAATTTCCTCACGATTTCAGAAATGTAAAGCATTAAAACTATAGATCAAAGAAAACCATGAATTTCATTGGCCCTATTCTGAACCCTAAAAATCTCAGAAAATTCAATCTTAAAATTCTCTTAGCTCAGGAAAAATTAATGGAAACTATCGACATGGTTAGCTTTAGGGCAATGATATCTAGATGTTTCATTCACAAACAAATCATTGATAATGCCTCTATGGAAAATTCCAAAGTTAGAAAACTTACCTTGCAAGAGGCTATTGGGTTTGAAGTTTGATCAGCTTTCAAGGAGTTCCAAGGTTGGGTTAGCTTCATCAAGTTCCCAAGAAGCTAATGGGATGCTTAGCTTGAGCTGAAAGTACCTGAGGAGTTCTGGAGAAGTCCAAGTGCAAAGCCCTGTTTTTGAAAATGGAGGATGTTGTTACAATCTTGTGACAGGGTGTGGGATCAGTTCTAAATGATGTTTAGAAGCTTTAGGAACCAAAAGGCTTGAAAACACACGAGGGAGTTATGAGTTTCAAGTTTTTGGTCAGTTTATGTGAAAATGGAGGTATGAGATGTGATTCTGAGTTCTAGGCGTTTTCATGGCTTAAGCATTCATGTATTTTATGGCAAACGGTTTGTATATCTATAAGCAAAAGGATTGGAGTGCGTTGGCAAGTCAGAAGTACAAGTCACAAGCTATTTGCTATGTTACTTGATTTTTAAGAAAAGAGGGAAACCAAGTTTCAATGTGTAGTACAAGCATGAGATGGATGATTGTAAGTGTCTACCAAGTTTATTATGGGTTATGGGACATGTATGATCAAAAGAGAACAAGTGCAGGGCTCAAGAACAAGTTTTGTGTAAAAAATTACTTTATCAAAATGGCAATGTGCACTTTCTTCCCAAAATGGACATAAAGCATGTCCTTGCATTGAATGATTGAAAAGATACCTCTAACAGTTATGCAAGCCATTAATTATGGAGTTCCTAACAAGTTTGAGGCCTGAAAAGTAGAGTTTATGCAGCACAACTTTGAATTTGAATTTGGTTCATCACAAAAATGACTTGTAATTCAAGTGATAAAACCCTAACTTCTTCTCTTCGATTCTCCCTACTCAAGAATGATCTCAAGGAGTTCTTGGACATTTTGGAAAGCTTGTAATATTCTATAAAACCCATATTTAAATTTCTTTTGAATATTACCATTGGAACTATATGAAAAAGTGCCATGAAGTTGGTTCAAAATCCTGACCAAATTAGGGCAAAAATTTCACTAAGTGTTTTGTTTCATGACCACATGTTCTTAAAATTATAACTTGAGATCCAAGCACTTTTGGAAGAAGTTTTGTGAAGAAAAGTTTTAGGTTTCATGGAGGTCTACAACTTTCATGTTGGAATTTTATTTTGAATCAGCTTGCATCATGGTGAAAATCTTGCTCAAACTTATGAAAAAATAAGAAATTTCCAACACTTAGAAAAATTTCTAAGTTTAGAAATTTTAACTTTTCAAAATGGAATTTTGAATTTTGGATTTCTTGATGAACAAGTTTCATATTTTGACATGTTTTTATAAATTATGATCTTTGGCATTTGAGTTTGACAAAAAAAATCAAAGTTTGATTTTTTACTATACAGTTGACTTTTGATCAGTTGACTGAAAATTCATCTATCAATCCATTGAACTTGAGCAATGTTTTGAGCCATGTGATTAGGTCAAAATGATGCAATCGGACTCTTGAGATGATGCCTTAAACTAATTGATCATTTGCTAGGTCAAAAATCAGAAATTGCCCTTTCCTAGTCAAAACCCTAATTTTGACCATTTTGCCCTTTTGGAGATTTGATCAATTTTCTTGAGGAATTGTGGTCCAAACTTGATCAAATGATACATATGAGTCTAAAATGTTGATGTGGATAAAAAATTATGAAGTTTGACTGTGAATTGGCCATAGTTGACTTTTCCCCCAATACAATTGATTTTTAGGTCAACTGCTCAATTGACTGAGCAAAAGTGTGATTCAAAGCTTGAAACTTGACATGAGTAATCTTGAGGGTTCATAATGACCTATGAAAGTCATATGGGGGCATTGGAAGTTCAAAAATCCTTGTGCAAACTCAAACCCTAATTTTGGTCATCAGTGCTTAAGGAGGTGTTTTGAGCTGATCAATCCTAATGCAGTCTTGAGTCAAAGGAGATCTTGTAAGAAAATTCCTGATAAGTGAGAGGGAAAATTTTGGGGTACAACAGCTTCCCCTGTTCAATCTTCTTAAGCCTGAAGAGTTAGATTGGCGAGTTTTTCCATTCGTGACTCAAAGGTGGAAGATGATTGGACATTAGAGTGCCCAAATATTTGCACTCGATAACGTGATGGTAGAGGGAATGGGCTTAAAGATGCCATCAAAAAAAAATGATTGCTGAACCATATGTGTAAGCTGAAACTGAATGAGTATCAGAATGGCATCCATGTCTGGAGCGTATCTCTATTGTATCTGAATGAGTATCAGAATGGCATTCGTGTCTGAAGCGTATATGTACTGTATCTGAGAAGGAATCTGAACGAGTATTAGAATGGCATTCGTATCTGGAGCGTATCTATGCTGTATCTGAGAAGGAATCTGAGTGAGTATTAGAAAGGCATCCTTATCTAGATCGTATATGTATTGTATCTGAAAGCTTGAATCTGAATGAGTATCAGGATGGCATCCATGTCTGGAGCGTATCTGTACTGTATCTAAAAGTTTGAGTTTGAATGAGTATCAGAATGTCGTTCGTGTCTGGAGCGTATCTGAACTATATCTGAAGATTCAATCTGAATGAGTATCAGAATGGCGTCCGTATCTAGAGCGTATCTGAACTGTATCTAAAAAGTTGATTCTGAATGAGTATCAGAATGGCGTCCGTGTCTGGAGCGTATCTGAACTGTATTTGAAGATTGAATCTGAATGAGTATCAGAATGGCGTCCGTATCTGGAGCGTATCTGAACTGTATCTAAAAAGTTGATTCTGAATGAGTATCAGAATGGAATCCGTGTCTGGAGCGTATCTGAACTGTATCTGAAAGTTGAATTTAAATAAGTATCAGAATGACGTTCGTGTCTGGAGCGTATCTGAATCGTATCTGAGAAACCTTTGAACATTGTTACTGGTAGCTGTTGATTAGTCTTATCCCGAAAAGGGTAAAATGTTAGCTAATATGCAATGTTGTGTTGTATGAAATGCAAGGAATAATGCATTCCTGTTATCAATGTTTATGATATATGGATGCGATGTATGCGTATGTGAGTTAATCTGATGCACTGCTGTTGGATTGGGGAAAATAAATCCCCGACTGTTGTCGAGGATATGGAGTGTAAGTCTTCATGTTGTGAAGTTGAAGTGTTAATGAATCTCCACTTAGAGAAATAAACTTTGTTGTTCGGAAAATGCCATGTACTGCTGGTAAAATCTTGTTGGGGAATCCTGAGAAATTAGGTGACTTCTACCGGGGAGTGATAGCTGAAGTTTTGTTCCGCTGGGGATTAAACTGCACACTATGGGGGATTTTATGGAAATAACGTGGAGAGATTTCCCTACCTCTTAAAGCCATCAATGATTGTCTTTTTATTTTGTTCATTTGTAAACAGTAATTATGTTCAAATGCATATGTTCAAAAATAAATCATTGGACGTTTTTGTAAACAAAATACAAGAGTAAAGGAAAATAAATAGTTTTGCACTTTCAAAGGGGATATCTTTGTATTGACTTTGAGTGAGTATTTTGTACAATGAGACAAACATTCTAGTAAGAGAATTTCGTCATAAAAAAAGAAAATTTGATACAAAGAAAAGATAGCTATGTGAAATAATCCCATGGGGTTCCCATTCTGCTATAGCCTTCGTGTCTCTGAGCATCTCATCTGTTTATTGCCTTGTCCGAAGCTGATTGAATTGATCAGAATCGTCGAGTTTGAAGGTTGTCCGTAAAGTGATCCAATGGGACATAGTCATACACTTTAATTCCCTAACTTTTGCCTTGACCGCCCTTTCGGGTTTTCAGTCCACCAAGATACCCTTTTTTGCCCAAGTCGCCCTTTCGGGTTTTCAACTTTCCGAGTGTACAGGTTTGTTTTTATTCATAATTTTTGCTCGAACCTTTTTGGTTCGCCGGGATTCCCTTGTTTTGCCTAGGTGTGTCAACCTAACGGGTTTCTTATACATAGTATCTTTTGACTATGGCTGCATTCACAGGGTGTGACAGGTCGTCGCCATCCATAGTGGTCAAGATCATTGCACTACCAGAGAATATGCTTTTGATCACAAATGGTCCTTCGTATGTAGGAGTCCATTTGCCCCTGGGATCACCTTGCGACAGTATGATGTGTTTGATCACCAGATCCCCGACTTGATATACTTGGCATCTGACCTTTTTGTTGAAAGCCTTGATCATCCGTTTTTGATACATTTGACCATGACAAATAGCAGTAAGCCTATTCTCATTAATCAAGTTTAGTTGATCAAGTCGATTCTGGATCCAATCGTCTTCGTTCAACCCTGCGTCCTTCATAATTCTCAGAGAGGGGATCTGGACCTCAATAGGAAAGACATCCTCCATGTCGTATACCATAGAATAGGGTGTTTCCCCAGTTGATGTGCGTGTTATGGTACGATACCCGTGGAGAGAGAATGGTAGCATCTCATGCCAGTATTTTTACGTGATTGTCGTTTTCTGTATGATCTTTTTGATATTCTTATTTGCGGCTTCTGCAATACCATTCATCTTTGGTCGGTGAGGGGAAGAATTGTGACGCTGGATCTTGAATTGCTCGCACAGGGAGGTGATCATAGTATTGTTTAAATTCGTACCATTATCTGTGATGATCCTCTCCGGGATACCTTAACGAATGATGAGATTCTGCTTGATGAACCGGGAGACAACATTCTTGGTGACGGAAGCGAAGGAGGCTGCCTCAACCCACTTTGTAAAATAGTCAATGGCCACTAAGATGAAGCGGTGTCCATTAGAGGTTGTTGGTTTGATTTCCCCAATGATATTGATGCCCCACATAGCAAAGGGCCATGGAGCCGTCAAGACATTCAGAGGAACCAGAGGTACGTGTACCTTGTCAGCATAGATCTGACACTTATGGCAGGTTCGAGAGTGTTGATAGCAATATTCTTCCATGGTAGACCAGTAATAGCCTGCCCGTAGGATTTTCTTTGCCATCGTATACCCACTGGAATGGGTGCCAAAAGTGCCTTCATGTAACTCAGCCATGATCTTTTCCATCTCAAACTTGTCTACGCACCGAAGTAACACAGAGTCATGGTTGCGTTTGTAGAGAATGCCATTACTAAGAAAAAACTTAGCAGAGAATCTCCTTAAGAACTTCTTATCATTAACTGAAGCTCCTTCTGGATATTCTTGAGCCTCGAGATACCTCTTGACTTCATGAAACCAAGGCTGGTCCACTACTTCTTTAGTATTAATCTCGTGTCAGTGAGCTGGTTCGTCCATTCGTTCAATGGTGATCTGGGGAGCTTCGTTATCCCATTTAAGTTTAAATAAGGATGACATTGTGGTTAGTGCGTCTGCTAGCTGATTTTATTCTCGCGGGAAATGCTCGAAGGTAATCTTCTCAAAATATGGGATCAATGTCAACACATGTTCTCTGTAGGGGATAAGGTTAGGGTGTTTAGTGTCCCATTCCCCTTTGATATGGCTGATGACCAAAGTTGAATCTCCAAATACATTTAAGGATTTGGTCCCCAAATCTATGGCAACTTTGAGACCAAAAATGCACGCTTCATATTCCGCCATGTTATTTGTACAATTGAAGCAGAGTCTTGTCGTAAAGGGAGTATGACATCCTTCAGGAGATATGAGTACAACACCAATACCGTTGCCGAGTGCGTTGGATGCCCCATCAAAAACCAGGGTCCATCGGGATCCTTGTTCAGGTCCGTCATATGGCCTGAATTCTTCATCGTTGTTTACCATCATGATGTTTTCATCTGGGAATTCAAACTTCATGGACTGGTAGTCTTCCACAGCTTGGTGAGCAAGGTGATCAGCTAGTACACTGCTTTTTATTACTTTCTGGGTAGTATACTGTATGTCATATTCTGTCAGGATCATCTGCCATCTTGATATTCTCCCAGAGAGGGCAGGTTTCTCAAGGATGTATTTTATTAGATCCATTTTAGATATCAACAAGGTAGTATGGGTCAACATATATTGTCTTATCTCGCGAGCAGCAAGTTTTCTCGAGCAGTGAATATCTTGTTTCACAGTCGGTAAACTTTTTGCTCAGGCAATAAATAGCATGCTCTTTTCGACCAGACTCGTCATGCTGCCCCATCACACACCCCGTTGAATTTTATAAAACGGTAAGATACATGATCAATGGTCTTCCGTCGACTAGTGGCATTAAAACAGGAGGCTCTTGCAGGTACTCTTTGATCTTGTCGAAAGCAGTTTGGCACTCATCATTCCATTTGACTACTTGATATTTCTTTAGTAATTTGAAGATTGGTTCACAAGTAGCTGTTAGGTGAGAAATGAATCTGGCAATGTAGTTTAGACGTCCCAAGAATCCTCTAACTTCCTTCTCAGTACGAGGAGCAGGCATCTCTTGTATTTCTTTCACCTTGGCGGGATCCACTTTGATACCTTTATTACTGACGACAAAACCTAGGAGTTTACCAGACCTCACCCCAAATGTGCATTTATTTGGGTTCAACCTCAGCTTGTATTTCTTTAATCTCTCAAAGAGTTTTTGTAAATGATCAAGATGCTCTTATTCTGTCTGAGATCTAGCTATCATGTCGTCCACATAGACCTCTATTTTGTGATGTATCATGTTGTGAAATAGAGCTACCATGGCACGCTGATAGGTTTCCCCAGCGTTCTTCAGTCTGAATGGCATGACCTAGTAGCAGAATATGCCCCACTGGGTGACAAAGGTTGTCTTCTCCATGTCCCCAGGCACCATTTTGAATTGGTTGTAGCTTGAGAAACTGTCCATGAAGGAAAACACTTTGTGCTGTGTCGTATTGTCAACTAGAATATCAATGTGGGGAAGTGGGAAATCATCCTTAGGGCTTGCCCTATTCAAATATCTGTAGTCCATGCACATTCGTACCTTGTCGTCCTTTTTGGGCACGGGAACAACATTGGCAACCTATTGCAGATAGGAGGTGACGGCCAAGAATCTGGTGTTGAATTGCTTCATGACTTCAGCTTTAATCTTCTCTGACATGTCTGGTCGCATACGACAAACCTTTTGTTTTACCGATGGGCAGTCCTCTTTTGTAGGTAGATGATGTACTACGATATCTGCATCAATTCCTGGCATGTCTTCGTACGACCAGGCAAAGACCCCAACATAATCGTGTAACAACTGAATCAGATGCTCTTTGACACTGGATTCTAGATTGGTACCAACCTTGACTTCTCTTTTGTCTTCTTCGGTACCTAGGTTGATTGTGTCCACTGGCTCTTCATGGGGCTGAATGGTCCTCTCTTCTTGTTGTAGTAATCTGGAAAGTTCCCCTGGTACTTCGCAATCTTCCTCACCTTCATCTTCTTCTTGGTAGATTAGCTTTTCAGAGTCACAAAAGGCCATATCAGAACCGTTACCCATGGGATCCTGAATGGATGTAGACCTGCATTATGAGTGTGAGTGTGTGTAAGAGTATAACTATCTTTGAAAGAAATGAAAATGTAAAAAGAAAAACAATGAGCATAAAGTTTGTATGCAAAAACGTCCATGATTCATTGATGTCATATGGAAATGAGATAATAACCCTTACAAAAGGGCCATTGTGCCTCAGGTAAGACACGGGGTTTTAAGAGTCTGAATTGTTTTAATATTATAGATCCGGCAAAATGTAAAAACAAATTACTGTGGGATAATGTGATCGGGACAAAATCTCTAGCCTCCCAGTTGTTGAGCCCTCCACTGATAGTAGGGAAAATCCAATCCTCCAGGTTATAGTTGTCTTCATGATCCTCCACGATGCTGACTTCACGGTTGCTGATCTTCAAGGGTGGTCCTTCGGCACGAGCATGGTGTACATCTTTTTGGGCTCCTGAAGTGAAACCCAAACCAAATTTTTCAGAGTTGTATGGGATATCTCGGAGTTGACCCCAAATAATACACCCACCTTCTTCTATCACTGCCTTGGCATCTTTCAAAGACGACATCTTGAGCGGATGCCTTGTAATCTTTGGGACTTGAGATACAGCCTTGGTCACTGCCACATCTTGCAGGACTTCTTCAAAATGCTGGAATGGAGTTTCAATAAATTCACCATCTAACTCCTCATATCTGAAGGAATTTAGATGACTGATCATATACTCTTCTTCTCCATGAACAGTGATAATTTTCCCTTGAATTAGATATTTCATCATTTGATGCAACGTAGAAGTAACGACACCAGCATTGTGAATCCATGGTCGGCCTAATAAGCAGGAATATGAAGGGTGAATATCCATTACATAAAAAGTTGAATCAAATGTTTGGGTTCCAACTTTTATGTGGATGTCTACTTCCCCATGCACCATCCTTTTTGAGCCGTCAAAAGACCTCACTAGTATGTTGCTTGGTTTCAAAGTCAATCCTTCACAGTCCAGCCTATCAAGAGATTTTTTAGGCAACACATTCAGAGATGAACCAGTGTCAACCAAGACATGAGCCAACGTCGTGCCCCTACATTCAACTGAGACATGCAATGCCTCATTATGCTTCCTTCCTCTTGGCGTTAAATCAGCATCCAAAAAACCTAGACCATTATATGTAGTTAAGCTGGATACGCAGTCTTGGAACTGATCGACAGATGTTTCTTGGGGTACATGGACAATTTTGAGGAATTTTACCAAGGCTTTTGCATGAGCTTCGGAACATAGTAATAAAGCCAACATGGAAATTTTTGACGGAGTTTGTCCCAGTTGCTCGACTATGTTGTAGTCTCTTCTTTTTATGATCTTTAGAACTTCCTCCATCTCTTTCTGGGAGGTCTCAAGGATAGTTACTGATTATGCCTTCGTCCGGACAGGCTCAATCAAAATACCTTTACCTTGAGTCTCAGTTGACTCGGCATCAGGAATGTCAGTAGGGGTGATAATAGGGATTGTAACAGTTTTGTCAACAGGAGTATTAGTAGAGATGATTGTAGGACCGGGAATAACCTTCGGAGGAGAAACAACAACAGGAATGATAACGGGTCCAGAAATAGCTTTTGGAGGAGCAATTTATGAAGAGAAAACCCTTCCGCTTCGATTTATCTTACTAGTCCCTGCGATATTACTGATATCAGAGTCAACTTTCTCAGAACTTAAATCTTCAGCAGCTGGCCAATCTTGCTTGATACTGTGGTAGTAGACATCCCTTCCATAATTCCAAGGGACGGTTTTGTCTGACGAATACGGGATTGGTCCAGGCATTGTAATTATCAAAGGAGCTACTTTAGGAACTGATGTAATTCTAATGGGTCTTTTGGTGGAGGCCCTGGAAGAATTTGCGGAAATGATCACGATGGAAACATCATTATAAGAAATAGTTGGAACAGAAGTCTTTTCGAACAAAATCTCTTGGTTATCTATTAGGCATTGAACGCCTGCTTTTAACAAAGGACAACTGGTTGGTGAGGAGAAACAAAAATGACAGCGTTCATCACAGCCTGGGAATACACCGGCACATAACAAATTCTTTTTGATAGTCAAGAGTGGGGTAACAAGTTCATTAACTGAAGTAACAAACATATCCTCTTGAATGGCGTTGGCATTATGGTCGTGTTTGGGCATAGGGGCAGTAATGACATTAGGAATTTCTGGCGCATCAAATTCAATCTCTTTGGCTTCAAGAAGGTCTTGTACTTTGTTCTTCAGAGTCCAACATTTGTTAGTGTCATGGTCGGGACTCTCAGAATGGTATGCACAACAAGAATTAGGATGATAGTGAGGAGAGGTTGTGTTAGAATTCTTTGGAGCTTCTTTCAAAGTCACTAGATTGGATCTTAACAAATGTGGCAATACTTGAGATAGTGTCATATTAATTCGGGTGAACTGTCTGACTGGTCTTTCCATTCTTGGCTTGTTGCTTCTTTGTTGAGCAGGCACCGGTTTAGGAATCATGACAGCCCCCACCATTGGACGATGTTCAGCCCTATCTTGATTTCTCTAAGGATATACAACAACCACCTCTTTCTTTCCAATGAAGGGTTTTCTTACAGCAACAGAGGATGCATCCTTTTGAATCTTCCCATTCTTTATCCCGGCTTCCACCCTTTCTCCGGTCAGTATCAATTCAGTAAAACCTGCCGATGAACTCCCAATTAAGTGATTGAAGAAAGGACCGGACAAGGTGCCCCAAAACATATCTACTAATTCTCTTTCAGATAGAGGAGGCTGGAATCTTCCCGCTAAGTCCCTCCATTTTTGCGCATAGTCCTTGAAGCCTTCAGTTGATACCATGGCCATACTCTAGAGTTAAGTATGGGTGGGCGCAAGATCAGCGTTGTATTGGTATTGTTTGTAAAAGGCAGCAACCATATCTTCCCCATTATGAATATTGGATCTTTCTAACTGATAAAACCAATCAAGTTAAGTTCCAGACAGGCTATCTTAGAAGAAGTGTACCCATAAATCCTTGTCAGCGGTATGAGGCTGGATTTTCCTCACATAGGACCGGAGATGCATTTTGGGACATGAAACTCTGTCATATTTGGCAAACACAAGTGCTTTGAATTTTGGAGGGATGATAATCCCTGATACTAACTCCAACTCCTCAAAGTCCAATCCAAACACTTTTGAATTTCCATTGCACTTAATAGTTTTTCTAGATGCTTATACTTGTCGTCGGCTGGAGGGTATTATTCTTCAGAATAGTATTATTCTTCCTCTTCCTCTTCTTACTCTGGCTGGACAATTGATTCCTTGCCTTTCGCATCTTGATTGTATTTCTCACCAGATGACGTTGCAAAGTCCAGGTTCCTTCTTGTCTTCCCTTGGAATATTCTTCCCATGTTTAGAACTCCGGTTATTTTCTTTGTCTTCTTCTCTTTCTCTTCAACCAGCAAGGTCTTCAACTCTTCTTGTCCTTTGGCTAGAGTTAAGAACATCTGTTGATACTGTTCATTCTGAGCTTGGAGGTCCTTCACCGTTTGCTCGAGATCCATCTTACTTAAATAAACAGTAGAAAGATGAGGAGACTTGCTGCAAGAAACCTGCTTATGTTATGATGAATGGTAAATGCATATGCAATGATTTCAAGGATTTTAAAGATTTAAATTTATTTTAGACAAAAAGGAAACACACTTTATATTAATAAATTAAAGCTTGAGCACATCAATGCCTCCTTGGGAAACATAATACAAAAACTCTAAGATAAAAAGGTTGTACGCATCCTCTTTGGTGCGATGTAGGCATTCAGGTTCCGATCCTCATGAAGTTTCTCAGTGAGTTCCAAAACCTTCTTCTCGCTAGCATAGAATTGGGCTTCAAAAGTATCTCGCTCCCCCTTGAGTTGTATCCAATATCTTTGTAAGTCTTCAAGAGAGGTGGGCATGTCAGGATGTAGGATAGTGTATGGAACATCTCCTTCCATAACAGGCTCCATGATTACCGGGAGAATGGAGGGATAAGGCATTATAAGACTCTGAGCACGAGTTCGTACCCATTTGAGGTAAGGCTCAAGAGGGATGGAGTTCTTATGCCCCAATGTCTTGCTATCTACCTTGTTCAACATCCTCTAAGCTCGGATAAATCTCTGGCGAAGACCTTGATTGTCGTTCTCGTAGTCAAATACCAAACCTTGAATGAGAATCTCATGAGGGCCATCCCTTCGAGCGTAACCAAACTGTCTTAAGGCTAAACAGGGGTTGTAGGTGATACCTCCTCTAATGCCAAGCAAAGGGACATTAGGGAATTCTCCACAATGGTCGACAATAGTAACATTCTCTATAGATCGGGAACACCAATGGATGTCTGAATGTTGGAGCGTCATCAACCTTTGTGACCACCTTGAACCTTGCTCGTTCTTTAATACAGATTGGGGAAGATGCGAAATAAACCATCTTGCCAAGAGAGGAATACAACACATAAGAACACCTCTTTTTCTCATTGTACGAGTGTGAAAAGAATGTAGGATGTCCCCTAGAAAAGTAGGCACCGGGTTGCGGGATATGAAGATTTTAACTGTGTTCACATCTATGATTTGGTCAAGATTTGGAAACAAAACCATCTCATAGATGAGGAGAGCCACAATTTTCTCAAAAGCTTGCAGATCCAAAGAATTCCAACAGTTTTGGGCTTTCTCAAATAAAAACTTTGCTAGGAAACCTTTGACACCACTCCTTGTTTCCCAATTAGTTGTGACATCAGATGATTGCAAGTGTAGAGCTTGAGCAATCTCTTATGGCTTTGGGTCTCTTTCCATACTGTTGAAAGGTAGTTGATTGAGAATAGGAATCCTCAAAAGTTGGGAGAATTCTTCTAAAGTTGGCACAAGTTAATAATCGGGAAATATGAAGCAATGGTGTAAGGGATCAAAGAACTGAAAGAGCACCTTCATCATGTCTTCATCAGTGTTGGAAGTGACCAAGTTAAGTAGGCGACCATGTCTCTCAGTGAATGGAGAATTTTTATGGATCCTTGAAGCTAGCTCTTTAAGTTGTGGAGGGATCCTTACAAGATTGACTTGAATAGTTTTCTTGCGAATATAATCCATATCCTACAAAACAGAAACAAAGATAAATCCAAAAATCCTTGAAATGGTTAGTGAATGAGTATGATGTTATGATGTTCATGATGTTATGTACAAGTATGTATACAAAAATAAAGCAAACAAGTCCTTAGGTTTACGCTTGCATGGAGTCTCATAGGTAAGTACCCTCTTGAAGTTTAGTTGGCTCAAACCTGTCCTAGTAATAGTAACTGGGTTCTAAGGAGCTCAATATCACTGGTTTGTTTCTTTGGTCATTGTTTCAGCACAAGCCTCTTTAATAGTGATCTAAATATCCCAAAAAACCAAACCTCAATGAGTGTAGTATCGAGTATCTACCAACTTTGGACTGCAACAAAGTCGGTCATATCACTATGTCCTAATGGCCAAGTTGGTCAAGTAAAGGTTCTAAAAGTTCATTAGTGCTTCATGACATCACTCAGTGTCCCCGTATTCTCCTTGATTAACTCAAGGGCTACCGGTACCCACAAATATGTCGCACTAACATAGCTATTTCTTAGACCATATCGGTATACCCCGCACAGTTTCCACAACGTATTGCTACTTACCTATAAGGTATCCCAAATCCGGGTAGAGGATTCAAACCCAAACAAAAAACCATAATGTAAAGCATACAAGTCAAACAATGTAAGCAAGTAAATGTGATCTAGCCCTAAGGTAACCCCACTTTTAGAATTTTCTCCAGCAGAGTCGCCAGTTCTGTGATACGGTGGGAGAACTGACTTGGTTGTTTTGCGTTTGATCGCAAATGTTGCGGTTAGCAAGAGTCGCCGCCGACTTTTCTTTTATCCAAAAGGAAAGGTGAAAAAGCACAGGAAAGACCTTTGAGATTATTTCTTGAGTTCGGGGGGTAGATTATTAAAAGGGAAGGTATTAGCACCCTTTTCATCCATGGTTTTCCATGGGCTCTTAGGTACTTGCTAGATTACTTGCTTTTTGTTTGAAATTATGCTTTGTGTGGTTTTTAAAAGTATTTTGTAAAGAGGCCATTGTTTAGGCAATCTTTGTAATGATTCTCGTTCGTAAGAATGTATACAAAGATGTTTGATCTTTTGAAAATGTTTTCAAGTTTGTAAGATGTTTTGAAAGTGTAGGTGTTTGTTTTGAAAATAACAAGGATATTTGTTTTGAAATTGAGCAAGTAATTAGGAGCATTCTACCTACTCAAAAGTCTTTCTTGTTCATTTTCTTTTCCTTTGACATTGTTATCTTACCATTAATTTGGTAAGTAACCCTATCTTTGGATGTAAACGGGACGGGCGTGGGTTATCGTATAACTATGATTAGCAATATTACAAGGTATCTTAGCATTTTATTTTAGGGACCAATATCATTTGAAAGGCAACATAGATAGCGTCGTCGAGGGACTATGATCTTATATATATATATATATATATATATATATATATATATATATATATATATATATATATATATATATATATATATATATATATATATATATATATATATATATATATATATATATATATATATATATATATATATATATATATATATATATATATATATATATATATATATATATATATATATACAAATATATATATATATATATATATATATATATATATATATACAAATATATATATATATATATATATATATATATATATATATATATATATATATATATATATATATATATATATATATATATATATATATATATATATATATATATATATATATATATATATATATATATATATATATATATATATATATATTTTGCTAAGATACCTCACATGCGTAATATGGCCATTTTATAAAGGCAACTAAGTGGATTTATCCTAGGGGTGCTTGTGTGCAAATGTATTGTTTTCATGCTTGATTTTGTCTTGAATTAGGGTTTTCTATGTATTGGTTTTAGTCTTTCCATACAAACCCTAATTACTAGCATGTTATATATAAAGCGATAAATTGCGGAATTTAAAGTTACTACGCTATTACAATACTTGTGGGAGGGGGTGTAAAAATTGTAAATGGGGTTTGCAAGAAAATAAACATAATTAATCTATTACAACCATATTGAATTGGTACAAGAATTGAATAAATAAATGTACAAGAAATTAAATGAATATAATGTATAAAATGAATAAGTATACAAGAATGCAAGTGTAAAGAAAATAGATATTTTTTTGGATTTTTTAGGAAAAGGGAATTTGTTTTAACCTAATTAATTAAAAGAAAAATAATTAATTAAAATAATAAAAGTAAACCTAATTTAATAAGAAAAGATTTTAAACAAAACCCTAAATCTATTAATTGATTAAAAGGAAATTAAGTTTGAGAAAAGTATTTTTTTATTTTTGTCTTGAAAATAATTTATAGTATTATAAAATATTTTTGTCCTTTTTTATATTAAAATAATATATTTTAATTGGTGTAAAAGAAAATAAATAATAACTTAGTTTTAATTAAATTTACAAGAATAATTAGTAAAATAAATAAAATGTGGTTAAATAAAATATTTTTTTGTGAGAAAAAATAAATAAACTAAGTTAAAATATAAATCTACTATTTTTGTATTTTTTATGATTTTTTAATATTAGAAAAATAATTAAGAAAATAAATAAAATGAAAATAAGAAAAGAAAATAAAATTGGGCCAGGGGTGCTGATAGCCTGCAAGGGGTTAGAAAGCAAAAAAAAAAAAACAAAGCCCAATGAGGCCCAGCGCCTGTCTAAGAAACAAAGTCAAAAAGCAAAAAATGTGAAAAAAATCAAAAGGGTACCATTAGGGCTCGAACCCATGTTCCTTAGGTTACAGGCGTGCGCTTCTACCACTAGGGTGGCTATACATCCGTTTATATAAATCAAAAAATAAATACATAAGGCAAACATGTTCTTGAGGCCAACTTCATCTTCAACCTCACGCCCATCCAGAAGCTCTGTAACTTGTTCAAATCTCAACAAAAATGAAAACTGTAAACATGAAACTTGTAGCAAATTTCCTCACGGTTTCAGAAATATAAAGCATTAAAACTATAGATCAAAGACAAACATGAATTTCATTGGCCCTATTCTGAACCCTAAAAATCTCAGAAAATTCAATCTTAAAATTCTCTAAGCTCAAGCAAAACTAATGGAAACTATGGACATGGTTAGCTTTAGGGCAATGATATCTACATGTTTCATTCACAAATAAATCATTGATGATGCCTGTATGAAAAGTTCCAAAGTTAGAAAACTTACCTTGCAAGAGGGTTTCGGGTTTGAAGTTTGAGCAGCTTTCAAGGAGTTCCAATGGTTGGGTTAGCTTCCTCAAGTTCCCAGGAAGCTAATGGGATGCTTAGCTTGAGCTGAAAGTACCTGAGGAGTTCTGGAGAAGTCCAAGTACAAAGCTCTATTTTTGAAAATGGAGGATGGTGTTAATGGTGGTAGTCTTGTAACAGGGTGTGGGATCAGTTCTA
The DNA here is from genome assembly GCA_948472305.1 of Vicia faba. Classification (NCBI taxonomy): domain Eukaryota; kingdom Viridiplantae; phylum Streptophyta; class Magnoliopsida; order Fabales; family Fabaceae; genus Vicia; species Vicia faba. The sequence continues at coordinate 819,706,935 of OX451741.1, read as the reverse complement.
AATGATTTTTAGAAGCTTTAGGAACCAAAAGGCTTGAAAACGCACGAGGGAGTTATGAGTTTCAAGTTTTTGGTCAGTTTATGTGAAAATGGAGGTATGAGATGTGATTCTGAATTCTAGGTGTTTTTAGGGCTTAAGAATTCGTGTATTTTGTGGCAAATGGTTTGTATATCTATAAGAAAAAGGATTGGAGTGCATTGGCAAGTCAGAAGTACAAGTCACAAGCTATTTGCTATGTTACTTGATTCTCAAGAAAAGAGAGAAACCAAGTTTCAATGTGTAGTACAAGCATGGGATGTGTGATTGTAAGTGTCTAACAAATTTCTTACGGATTATCGGACTTGTATGATCAGAAGAGAACAAGTACAAGGCTCAAGAACAAGTTTTGTGTAAAAAAACACTTTATCAAAATGACAATGTGCACTTTCTTCCCAAAATGGACATAAATGATGGCCTTACATTGAATGCTTGAAATGAAACCTCTAACAGCTGTGCAAGCCATTAATTATGGAGTGCCTAACAAGTTTGAGGCCTGCAAAGTAGAGTTTATGCAACACAACTTTGAATTTGAATTTGGTTCATCACAAAAATGACTTGTAATTCAAGTGATAAAACCCTAACTTCTTCTCTTCGATTCTCCCTACTCAAGAATGATCTCAAGGAGTTCTTGGATATTTTGGAAAGCTTGTAATATGATCTAAAACCCATATTTTAATTGCTTTTGAAGATTCCCCTTGGAACATATGAAAAAGTGCCATGAAGTTGGGTCAAAATCCTGACCAAATTAGGGCAAAAATTTCACTAAGTGTTTTGTTTCATGACCACATGTTCTTAAAAGTATAACTTGAGATCCAAGCACTTTTGGAAGAAGTTGTGTGAAGAAAAGTTGAATATTTCATGGAGGTCTACAACTTTAATGTTGGAATTTTCTTTTGAATCAACTTTCATTATGGTGAAAATTTTGCTCAAAGTTATGAAAAAAATAAGAAATTTCCAACACTTAGAAAAATTTCTAAGTTTAGAAATTTTAACTTTTCAAAATGGAATTTTGGATTTTGGATTTCTTGATGAACAATTTTCATATTTTGACATGTTTTGATGAATTATTATCTTTGGTATTTGAATTTGACCAAAAAGTCAAAGTTTGACTTTTCAGTATATAGTTGACTTTTGATCAGTTGACTTAAAATTCATCTGTCAATCCATTGAACTTGAGCAATGTTTTGAGCCATTTCATTAGGTAAAAATGATGCAATTGGACTCTTGAGATCATTACTTAATCCAATTGATTATTTTCTAGGTCAAAAATCAGAAATTGCCCTTTCCCAGTCAAAACCCTAATTTTGACCATTTTGCCCTTTTAGAGATTTGATCAATTTTCTTGAGGAATTGTGGTCCAAACTTGATAAAATGATACATATGAGTCTAAAATGTTGAAGTGGATAAAAAATTATGAAGTTTGAATGTGAATTGGCCATAGTTGACTTTTCCCCCAATACAGCTGATTTTTAGGTCAACTACTCAATTGACTGAGCAAAAGTATGATTCAAAGCTTGAAACTTGACAAGAGTAATCTTGAGGGTCCATAATGACCTATGAAAGTCATATGGGGCATTGGAAGTTCAAAAATCCTTGTGAAAACTCAAACCCTAATTTTGTTCATCAGTGCTTAAGGAGGTGTTTTGAGCTGATCAATCCTAATGCAGTATTGAGTCAAAGGAGATCTTGTGAGAAAATTTCTAATAAGTGAGAGGGAAAATTTTAGGGTACAACAGTGGGGTTACCTTAGATCTATATCATCTTTAAATTCTTTCTTTATTTTATTTGTTTGCTTTATATTTATGGGTTTGCTTTGATCCTCTACCCGGATCTGGGAACACCATTAGGTAAATAGAAAAAATTATTGAGACTGTACGGTGTTGATCGATATGGTTGAGACAATAGCTATGTTAGTGTGACACATTTGTGGGTACCGTTATCCCTTATGGATAATTAAGGAGAATATGGGGCCACTGTGTGGTGTCATGAAGCATTAACGAACCTTAGATCCTTTTAATTGAACAACTTGGCCATTAGGAAGTAGTGAGATAGCCGACTTTGGTGAAATCTGAAGTTGGTTGGTACTCGATGCTATGCTCATTGAGATGTGAATTTTGGGATATTCCGATCGCCAATAAAGAGGCATGTGCTGAAACAATGCCCAATGAAGAAAGATCAATGATATTGAGATGCCCTAGAACCTGATTACTTTCTAGGACAGGTTGAACCAACTAAACTTCAAGAGGGTACTTACCTATAAACCCCATGCAAGCCTAAACTTAAGGACTTGTTTTCTTTACTTGTATATGATTATTTGAACATAACATCATGAAACCATGCCATAAGTATTTTCAATAACCATTTCAAGGATCTCAAGGGTTTATGATGCAAGGTTATATTGAACCAGACGTCCATCAAGGGGAAAGAGGATTTATTTTCCTCTAACCGGATGCTCTTAAAGACCAAAGCACAATAGCTTGAGTCAAGGGCTATGACCCACTTGACATGGTGAGCTTGATTCTCATAGAAGGACATCCAAAGATACAAAGTTCTTCAAAGATGTAGTCAAAATTCAACTTCTAGCATCTTCTTGTGTTTACCCTGCGAGATCGTTGAAAACATTGCATCCACATACCATGCATCATATCATGACAGGTTTTCCCCATACAGGTTTCCTCATCCGCTTACTGTTTATTTGAGTAAAAATGGCTCTAGAACAGACTATCAAGGATCTTCAGACCCAAAATGCTCATCTTCAAGAAATGTTCTTGAACCTATCCAAGGGACAAGAAGAAGTAAAAGAACTCCTCACTAAGAGAATGACCAAGAAGAATCCTGAAGACAATAGGGATGACCAGTTGGAATGATTACAAACTGAAATGGCAACAATGAAGTCCAGATGATGGGTCAGATGGTAGGACAGATGGCTCGTATTCAAAACTTAGCTCAGGGATAAGAAGATTTGAGAATCCTCATCAACAAGCTTCATCAAGACGAATACAACTGTATGGAACAAATGACTAGGATTGAGGATCAAGTCATTAATCAACCTCCAATGAGAAATGAAGTTAACTTGGTTAAGAGTAGGCCTTTTTAGATTGCTACTACATCGCGAGTCCAACAACGACCTCGCCAACAACGACAGGGTAGTCGGCGTAAGCAGGATACATCCAATAGGCAATATACCAAACTCAACATTACGATGTCACAAGCCTTGCAACACATGTTGAAGATGAATTTGGTCACATTGAAGGATCCTCATCGTAATCCTAATACTTTCTCTCCTAACTACAATCCTGATGCAAGGTGCGTATATCACTCTAATAGTTCGGGGCATGATACTGATAGCTATTGGATGTTGAAATATAAGATTCAAGACCTGGTCGACGAAGGAGCATTAGAATCCGCACAAGATGGTCAGATTGAGATTTTCTATCACCCTTCAAAGACACACCATCTGAAGTAACAAATTTAGGCGGAGAAATTTTTGTTCATTCAAATTTTCAGTTGTAATTTCTTTGTTTTGTTTAAACATTCATCCTTATATCAGAATTTGGTTATTCTCACTAATGCATTGCATATGTTTGTCTAGAGTTAATCCATTCATTTTCACTATACTGAAATTATGCTTTTACCTCTTTTTTGTATGATATTCAACTCTCGACTACAAGCTGTAAGCCTTTAGAGGGAGGATAACGAAAACAATACCATAATATCATACAATATGCTTTTGGACAGACCTTGCCGGCGATGTACATGCGTTGTTTCAAATCCCAAACAGTGGAGTTATAAGGAAGATAATCCCTAGTCAACCCCTTTGATCCAAAGAAGTAGGAGTTTTCTTTTTCACACAATGCAAAAACTTTAATTATAACCTGGGGCAGGGTGGTTTCTCAGTTAATCCAAATGCGCATTCAGTCGCAAGCTGTCACTTCACAACAAAAATATCCTTCTGAATAAAAAAATGGTGTTAGTTCCCCATGAAATAGGTAGTTATTATCTCTCAAAAGAAAAGTCCACTAAGTCAAAACCTATGAAGAAGACTTAATAAAAACTGGGGCATCCCGGTGACTGTAATCTCAAAACAACCAGGCAAAAATTAGGGACAATAAATCAAAAATAAAAAAGAGAGGTCATTACAGATCCTCGAAAATAGAAAAATGTTGCAAAAATGACTGCCTTCTCAAATAAACTTCCAGTATCTGAACCATCACCAAAACGTCATTCCAGACTCAATTGGATTTCAAAACGCATAATTAACTGAGTATAGGGCTAAAGAGCATCATGAATAACGAGTGGGTACAAATAAACTTTGAGCCTTATCCTTTGTTTCTTAAACCGTGAACCAGGCCACGTTACAAGCCTTTAAAAGTCCTAATTGAAGCATGGGTTAGTTCGAAAGAATACTGTTACAAAAGGTATCCAGACTCCTGTAAGACTTACTTTAAATCATGAGTTGAATTCATATTCTTACAAAATTTTATTGCTTATTAAAAATGCATTTTTCAAATTTTTTCTCAAGAGAGACATAAACTTTGCATTGTTTGAATACCACTGTTTGCATATGGCTAATTGTTTGACAACGGGGAAATTCACACGACGAATATCCAATGAATTAAAACTCTCTCAAAACCAATTCAAATGGAAAAATACTTCCAATGACAAATATCTCATAATCAAGGGGCATGACATGTTACTGTCCAACTCATGTGTGGCAGTCAGGTCGAGATTCCAAGAAATCTCTCATAAAATCTTGAATAGCTAGGAGTAGGTCTCCATCTGAATCACTTGGGGCATTGAACGTGAATTTCAGCAAAGGGTCACGTACGACCAAGCAAACATTTTCTATTATTTCTACAACACTTGCTATCATAGACAGTGACAACTCTCCACATGGACATAGTCGGAAAATACTATGCATAAAAGAGACCCGGTAGGTTGACACGCCTAGGCAAAAATAAGGGCATCCGGGCGAACCAAAAGGTTTGGGCAAAAATTAGGGATATATATGCAAAAGATTGTACACCTGGCAAGTTGAAAACTTGAAAAGGCGGCTTGGGCAAAAATGGGTATTCCGTTGGCTGAAAACCCGAAAGGGCGGCCCAAGCAAAAGTTAGGGATTAAAGCGCACGACTATGTTGCGTTATCTCATTATTTTGTCTATCAGTAAAAGATTTGTCACTCTGATCAACGTTTGCCAAAGGAGAAGACAAAGTTCAAGCTGTCTACAAATCCCCACAAGGCCAACTCCATGGATATCCCCACAGAGATACTTCAATAAGATCATCCCCACAAAGTTGAATTCATGTAATCTCTAGCCAAAGTTTCAATCCCTTGAAAAACTTCTCCCCAATTGATTTGGTCTTAAAAGAAGAAGCCTTATGGAGCTCTTCCTAAAGAATTCACTTCCCTATTAGGTCGTCAACAAGGTTTATTTCCCCAAAAAACTGCAAACTCCCCAGTATGAGTCTTTCTCTAAGACTATTACAAATCAATGGAAGAAACCCCTTAATCCCCTGAAGAGTCATTGCAATCCCCAACGGAGTCATTGCTATCCCCGAAAGTCACTATGAAGCTTGGAAACCGACCAGATAACATTTGGCTCCATTTCTCCAAGCAAGTTACTGTGAAACTTGAACCCGACCAGATAACAGTTAACCTCAAGGCTAAGTTGCTAAAAAACTCCCTATTAATTTAACTTCTTCAATACAACTGATATCTGGTCGGGTCCAGACTTCACAGTAACTTGAAGTGGTAACTACTATCTGGTCGGGTCTAGGCTTCATAGTTTTTTAAGAGTTATACTATTATCTGGCCGGACCCAGGATTCATAGTGTCTTGCTGGGAATTGTAGTTAGTTGTTATCTGGTCGGGTCCAGGCTTCACAATAACTTGCTTGAATAAAAGAATTTGAACTGATATTTGGTCGGATCCAGGCTTCACAGGTTTTGAGGTGGATGAAGTTAATTGTTATCTGGTCGGGTCCAGGCTTTACAGTTACTTACTTGGAATTCAGTTGTTATCTGGTCAGATTCCAGGTTTCACAACGAACTTCTGAGTGGAATTGCTATCTGGTCGGATCCAGGCTTCACAATAACTTACTTGAAAAGATGAAGTTGAAAACTGATATCTGGTCGGATCCAGGCTTCACAGTAACTTGTTGGGGTAGAGGCAAACTCTACTAGGGAAAAGAAGTTAAACCTAGGTCTGGTTGAGTCCAAGTTCTTCTGTATCTTGAAGAGTTAAATTATCATCTGGCCGGGTCCAGGTTTTATAGTATTTTGAAAGGCTTTCACTAACATCTGGTCGGGTCCAGGCTCTATAGTGACTTGAGAAGTTGACTATTATCTGGTCGGGTCCAGGTTTCATAGTATTTTGAAAGGCTTTCACTAACATCTGGTTGGGTCAAAGCTCTATAGTGACTTGAGAAGTTGACTATTATCTGGTTGGGTCAAGGCTTCATAGTAACTTGAAAATTTTACTAATATCTGGTCGGGTCCAGGCTTCTTAGTGGCTTGAAAATTGTACTAATATCTGGTCGGGTCCAGGCTTCATAGTATATTTCGGAGGTAGTAAAGGTTTTGTTGACGACTTCGCTGGGGATTAGGGGTTGTGGCCCTATGATTTACAATAGTATGAAAGGTAAACTCAAGATGGAGAGGATAAACTCAACTGGGGAAGGCAGGCTCGGCTGGGGAGGATAGACTCAGTTGTGGAAGATAAACTATGTTGGGGGAAATACAAACTCAGCTGGGGAGTTATGCTACTCGTTCTTTGTTGGGGAAATAAACCATGTTGGGGAAATAAACCATGTTGATGAGTTCTCGATGAACTGCTGATGACATGAGTTCTTCGAGGAAGATATCTATAAGGTTTCTTCTTGTAGGATCAATTTAGCTGGGGAGAAAGCTGCCAAGATATTGAGACTCTGGCTGGAGATCAGCCTATACAAAGAGACTTTGTGGGTAACTCTATTAAGGATGGTTTTTTGTAGTTGTCTTGTGGGGATGATGCTAATGAAATAACTCTATGGGGGTATTCCATATACATTAAGAGATGCTTGCTCATTCTTAGCAGGACACATGTGCCAAATAGGTTTAATTATGTTCATATGCATATGTTCATTCAATTTAAGTAATTGGACAAGTTTACATTCAAAACAAAGACAGAAAGTTTGCACTTCAAAGTATATTTGTATTGACATTTTGCCCATGAATAGGCATTTTTGTACAAAGAGACAGAGATCCTAGTAAGAGGAAATCGTCGAAAGGAAAACAAAGATTTTGAAAACGAAAACAAATAGCCATGTGGAAATGATCTCATTGCCTTCCAACGCTACTATTTCCCCAATGTCTTCAAATGACCCTTGTCGTTGATAGAAGTTGATTGGATTAATCTTGGATCATTTGAACTCAGACCTTGGTGATAAAGTTGAATGTGGTGATTCCACGGGACATAGTCATACGCTTTCAATCCTTAACTTTTGTCTGGACCACCCTTTCTGGTTTTCAGCCCACCAGGATACCCATTTTTTCCCAATTCGCCCTTTCGGGTTTTCAACTTTCCGGGTGTATAATCTTTTGCATATATCCCTAATTTTTGCCCAAAACTTTTGGTTTGTCGGGATGCCCTTATTTTGCCTAGGTGTGTCAACCTTGCGGGTCTCTTATGCGTAGTATTTTTAACTATGTCCATATTTATAGCGTAAAAGAAAAATGTATTTTTTCTGAATAATGAAAAGGTAAAAACTAAATTATTGTAGCGGCTGCTAGGTATAGCAAGGACAAGGATTCGGTTCATAACCCAACTGGGTCGAAAACATAACCCAGATCCAAAACAAATGACCCAAAACTTAAATATAAAATGCTGCAACTTTAACGAATTTTATGGCCCTACTACAGTCCAATTCAGCTCTCGACTTCTGAATGAAAATCGTAGATCTTTCTCTTAGCTTTCCAACGACTGGTAGTACGCCTCGTTCCGACTCAAGTAGCTCAAGTTATGAATTTATTCGTGCAGACTACTAATGCTGAAAATAAAGTAAGAAAATCAAATAAGAGTAGAAATAAACTAAAATAGAAAAACACTATAAAATACAAAAATAAGCTAAATAAACCATGGAAATGCATAAGTACAATCATGGAAGAATGTGCATCAAAATACACTGCTCAAATTCCCCCACGCTTGAACTTTTGCACTCCGAGCAAAATAAAATCAAAAAAAAATACAACAGCATCATCAGCTACTCATTCTAGGCTACAAACTCTTCTTCGGTTAAGATTGCATCAATAGGTACTAATCTTGCACATTAAGGATATCGTAGGAACACTAATCTTGTCTCTTGAATATGCAAACCAATTCAAATCATATTATTATGCCAAAGCCTAACTTACTCATCCTCCTTTTTTCTCTTTTTCGTTCAGGCGCAATCACATTAAGCCCGTTTTCTCCACACACTCATAGCAAGACGACCGGTTAGTGACTCTGATCCTTTTGCACGGAGTTCTGGTACTTACGTGGCATAACCCTTTGCTTACTCAGTTGTAGTTGTGGGGGATTAGACCGTAATCTATCCTACCAAGTTCAGCACCAGAAGCCGCTGAACCAACTAACAACGAGTCTTATTATCAACTTTTTTTTTGTAGGTTCTACGATCGTTGGGTTAAGTGACTGGGTGAGGGTCACCAAACTTAGAAGACACATTCCTTTTTCTTTCCTTTTTTTTTCAAATAAAACTTGGATTACTCACTTATTTTCATCGGCTTCCCTGTGTAGAGTGCGTGTGAGATGGTGTTGACTGCTGAAATAAACTACTCAATAGCTATTAAAAGATAAGAATTCAAGGCTACGTCATAATAAAAATTCAAATTAAATTCCATATGCATGAGACTTATAGTGTTAAGACGATATTGATCTTGTGAACTTTTCCCAAGTATCCACAACTAACCTCATATTAATTTATAACCCAAAACATTCAAAAAGATGCATATTTTTTTTATAACTGAAAATAAAACAACGAACAAAAGCAAAGAAAACAAAACAAATAAATAATTCTCTCCCCCACATTTAAAACAAACATTGTCCTCATTGAAAGAAACAAGCATAAAATAAGAGAGAGGAGAGAGAGGAAAGAACACACCCAAGAAGTAAAGGCGGATAGATGATCGCATAAGTAGCCTTTCCCAACGAGAACATTTTTATAGTTTCCTCTTCCAACGTGGGACTCTCATGGGATAGCTTGAGGCAATATCCTTTGAATTTGCAATTTTTATCAATACCTTCACTTTTTATTCCTGGATCAAAGAATGTTCTTCTAAAAGTAAAAGTGTCAAATGGGCACGTGAACATGATCTCATCTTTCACAACATCAAGGATCAAAAGATTACGAGGCTGCCTCACTGCTTTTGCTACATCTTCAAGTGAGATCCTATGCATGCACATGGACAGACTAATATCATAAACATCATCTAAGGTCCATCCAATTCCTTTCTTATGCTTCTTTAATACCTGCAAAAATTTACTTTCTTGATCAAAATAAAGTTTAGAAGAAATTATAACCGGAGGTTTTTCATTCATATCTAATAAGCATATTTGAGATTTTCAGGAATTAGTTTCAGCTCTCGGGAAGGTGGTTGTTCGATGGATGATTTTTTTCGGGCAGCCAGAGTGTCGAGAGCTTCATCCACATGAATAACTTCATTTGCAACCTCATCTGTAGTAAGAATATCAACTTGCAAGGCGGCCTCAATTTCAGCACAAACAGAGCAAATTTTAATATCAGTACAAACATCACAAGAGTAAACGTCATCAAAATCAGATAATGATGGAAAATTAGCTGCAAATAAATCAGTACAAGTATCATTAACAGTCTCAAAAAGTAACTCTATTGGAAAAATAGAATTCTCTTCCGAGGGTTGTTGGTTAGAACCTTGAGCTTGTTGCATGATATTCATCAAAGAGGCAAGTTGTTCAATCTGTGTTTGCAAAATCTGGAGAGTAGAATCTATTTGTTGTTCATACTGGAGATTATTTGCAGCCATTTGTTTGAAAATGTCCTCTAGCGAAGGTTCAGAAGGTTCTGAGCATACAACCTGGAATTTCTTCAGATGCTTATGCGGATCCTCACCTGTAAGACTATTAAGCTTTGACAACAAATGTATTAAATCAGATTTCGATTCAAAAGGTGTATCAGCTGCAGGATAGTCAATACATAAACCATTATAGCTCACATCAAGGTCAGCCAACTGCCTCAAAGTTCTTTGTTCAGCCATGTTATTAATAAACACAAAAATACCAACTATGTCCCAAATAAACAAAAGAATGAACAAATGTAAATTTTCATTAATTAGCTCAAAATGATTACAATATGCCTTTTAGGCTTACAAAATAACTTTCTAAGATAAAAAGACTGAACGCATCCTCTTCGGTGCAATGTAGGCGTTCACGCTTTGCTCCTCATGTAGCTGCTTTGTAAGCTCCAAGACCTTTTTCTCACTAGCATAGAATTGAGCTTCGAAGGTGTCACGTTCCTCCTTTAGCTGAATCTAACCCTTTTGCAAGTATTCAAGAGAAGTAGGCATGTCAGGATGGAGGACAGTGTATGGGACATCTCCTTCAACCACATGCTCCATAACAACTGGTAAGATGGAGTGATAAGGCATCACGAGTTTCAGAGAACGAGCTCGTACCCACTTAAGGTAAGGCTCAAGGGGAATAGAATTCTTGTGTCCCAGCATCTTACTATCCACTTTGCTTACCATCCACCAGGCTCGTATAAACCTCTGATGGTAGCTTTGATCGTCGCTCTCGTAGTTGAATACCACTCCTTGGATGAGCATCTCATGAGGACCATCTCTTCGAGCATAACCAAACATTCATAAGGATAAACAAGGGTTGTAAGTGATACCTCCTCTAATGCCAAGCAAAGGTACATTAGGGAATTCTCTACAACGGTCGATGATAGTAACATTCTCCAAGGATCAAGAACACCAATGAACATTTGAATGTTTGAGCGTCATCAACCTATGGGACCATCTCAAACCTTGCTCGTTCTTCAACACAAATATGGGAAGATGTAAAATAAACCATCTTTCCAAGAGGGGAGTGCAACACATGAGGATCCCTCTCTTCCTCATAGTGCGAGTGTGAAAAGAATGTAAGATATCTCCTAACAAAGTAGGCACCGGATTGTGAGACATGAAGATTTTGACAGCATTTACATCTATGAGTTGGTCAGGGTTTGGAAACAAAACCATCCCATAGATGAGAAGGGATAAGACTTCTTCAAAAGATTGTAAGTCTAAGGAGTTCCAACAATCTTGAGCCTTCTCGAACAAGAACTTGGCTAAGAAACCTTTGACACCACTCCTTATTTCCCAATTAGTCTTGATATCAGATTGTTGCAAGTGTAATGCTTGGGCAATCTCTTCAGGTTTTGGATCTATTTCCGTACTATTGAAGGATAGTTTATTGAGAATGGGAATCCTCAAGAGTTGTGAGAATTCTTCTAGAGTAGGCACAAGTTGATAATCGGGAAAAGTGAAGCAATGGTGTAGAGGATCAAAGAATTGGAAAAGCACCTTCATTATATCTTCATCAGTGTTAGAGGTAACCAAGTTTAGGAGGCAAACATGTCTTTCGGTGAATGAAGAGTTCTAAGGGACCCTTGATGCTAACTCTTTGAGTTGAGGAGGAATCCTTACGAGATTGACTTGGATAGTGTTCCTGCAGATAGAATCCATATCCTACAAAACAGAACAAAGATAAATCCCAAAAATCTTTGAAATGGTTAGTATGAATGAGTATGATGTTATCATGTTTATGCTGTTATATACAAGTAAGTATAAACAATAAAAGCAAACAAGTCCTTAGGTTTAGGCTTGCATGGAGTCTTATAAGTAAGTAACCTCTTAAAGTTTAGTTGGCTCAAACCTGTCATAGAAATAGTAATCGGGTTCTAAGGGATCTCAATATCACTTTTCTATCTTATCGGGCATTGTTTCAGTACAAGCCTCTTTCACGGCGGTCGAAATATCCCGAGAAGTCAAATCTCAATGAGTGTAGTATCGAGTATCAACCAACTTTGGACTGCACCAAAGCCAGTTATCTCACTACGTCCTAATGGCCAATTTGGTCAAGTAATGGTTCTAAAAGTCAGTTAGTGCTTCATGACACCACACAGCGGCCCCGTATTCTCCTTTACTACTCAAGGGCTACTGGTACCCACAAATGTATCACACTAACGTAGCTATTTCTTAGACCATGTCGGTATACCCCGCACAGTTTCCACAATGTATTACTACTTACCTATAAGGTATCCCAAATCCGGGTAGAGGATTTAAAACAAGCCCAAACAAGGAACCAACATGTAAAGCAAACAAGTCAAACAATGAAAGAAAATAAAGGTAATCTAGACCTAAGGTAACCCTACTTACTAAATCCCCAGCAGAGTCTCCAGTTCTGAGATACGGTAGGAGAATTGACTTGGGATGTTTTACGGTTGATCGCAAATGTTGCGGTTAGCAAGAGTCACCGCCGACTTTTCTTTTATCCAAAAGGAAAGGTGGAAAAGAATAGGAAAGACCTTTGAGATTATTTCTTGAGTTAGGGGTGTATATTATGAAAAAGGAAGGTTTTAGAACCCTTTTCATCCATATTTATCTATGGGCTCTTAGTTGCTTACTAGATCACTTGCTTTTGTTTGAAAATGTGCTTTGTGTGGTTTTTGAAAGTATTTTGAAAAGGTGCCTTCGTTTAGGAAAACTTTGTAATAGTTCCCGTTCGTAAGAACGTATACAAAGTGTTGGTCTTTTGAAAATGTTTCATGTTTTTGAAAGTGTTTTGAAAGTGTTGGTGTTTGTTTTGAAAATAAGAAAGGATATTTGATTTTAAAGTGAGCAAGCAACTAGGAACAATCTACCTACTCAAAAGTCTTTGTTCATTTCTTCCTTCCTTTGATATTTCTATCTTACCATTGATTTGGTAAGAAGCCTTTTCTTTGGATATAAAGGGACGGGCATGGGTCATCGTATAGTCATGATAGAAATGTTTTAAGATATCTTAGCATTTCTCTTTGAGGGACTAAGATCATTTTGAAAGGCAACACTCTTAGCATCATCGAGGGACTATGATCTTGTATTTTTGATTTGTTTTTGCTAAGATATCCCACATGCATAACATGACCATTTTTGTAAGGCAACAAAGTAGAGTTAACCCTAGAGGTGCATGTGTGAATAGTGTGTTTGATTTGCATGCATTTGTCTTGAATTAGGTTTTTCTACTTATCGATTTTATCTTTCCATACAAATCCCAATTTACTAGCATTGATATGAAAGTGATAAATTGCGGAAAGTAAAATTACTATGCTATTACATCATTAGGGGGATGGGGTATACAAATTTACAAATGGGGATTGCAAGAAAAGTAAATCCTAATTACTATTACAAGGCTTTGACAATTATATAATTTATAATGCAAAAATAGTAAAATATGCAAGAAGATGTAAAGTAGGAGAAATTGTTTTTTAGGGTTTCTTTTTATAGAAAATGTTTTGTAATTAATTTCATTTAAGAAAAACCTAAGTCTAAGTTAACTTTAAAAAAAACTAATTGTTTAGAAAAATGTTTTTGAGGTTTCATTTGAAAAAAAAGGTTTTATAGTGTTAGGTCATTTCCAAGCAATGCGATATGTCCAAATTAACTAAAAAAATCTCAAAAATTAAGAAATTTGGTGCCTGAGCTGACACAGGCCGTGTCAGTGGACACGAGCATCCGTGTCAGGACCTGTCCATGTATTCTCTGCACTATTTTTGTGCCATCCAATCTGACACGGCCATGTTGTGTGGCACAGGCACCCGTGTCAGCCCCTGTCCATCTTTTTTATGCTCATTTCTGAACCAGTAACACTGACACGGGCCGTGTCGTTTGACACGGGCACCCGTGTCATCCCCTATCCCTGCATTTTATTATGTTTTAACCCAACTAAGCTGACACGGGCCATGTCGTGTGACACGGGCACCTGTGTGAGCCTCTGGTCTGGCTTTTTGCTAGTTTTTCCTCTTTCATTTGTCTTGTTATATCTTTTGAGCGCAAAAGCAAATGATATATGAACAATGATATTACAGTTTGAGAATTTTTACCTCTTGAAGCGGAATCTTTAGAACACGTACAAATGTTTTTGGGTGCAAAGTGGTGATTGATCGAGCTCCTTTGAACCTTCTTGAAGTAGCTCCAACCTTCCTTTTGTGATGAAAATGGTTGAACCGCTCCAACCGAGTCAAGTTGCAATGTATATTTTTTTTTGAGTTTGGAATATGGTGATAGTGATGTTACAGGAGTTATTCTTATGTTTGAACAACTTCTATATGGTGTATGTGAAGTGTTTGGATGGTTTGTTTGGAGAAAACTTGCAAGGTATGAGATTCAAAGATTTGGACTTCAAAGCTAAAAAATGGAGGTTTCGTGTACAAATCTGGTTTTTGACAGCAAAAATGATTTTGAATGTTAGTTTCTCCTTCTATTTTTCTGGGACCTTTCTCTTGCAATTGTCCTCTCTATTTATAGAGAAGGTTTGAGACTTGAAACAAACTCAGATTTTGAATCACATGTTATGGCTAGGTTAGATTGTACATGAAGCAAGCTTGAAGATCATAGTTCCAATGCTTTGTACTTTGTTGCATAGAGTTGTTGGACACTTTAAGCATGCCCTTCTGATTTTGTGTGTAGAAGGAATAAGTTAGAGGCTCAAGGAGAGTTGACTTTATGATTAAAGCTACTTTACAAGAATGACAATGTCAACTTTGTGCCAAAAATGGAAAGATCACTTGGACAACGCTTAAACCAAATGGACCATAGATCAAAAGTTTGTGTAAATATTAAATTATGGTAAGATTTGCAAATCACAAGGCCTGCAAAGTAAGATTATGCAGCACATCATGCCAATTGGATTATGTGTTCTTCAACAAAAATGGCTTGCAATTCAAGAATGAATGGCCAACTTCAGGCCCTTGAATCTCCTAGCTCAAATATGATAAATTCATGCTCTTGGATGTTTTGGAAAGCTTGAAACACCCTCTACAACTTTCATGTTAACCACTTTTGTTAAATCAAACTGGAACTTGATGAAAATTGGCCAAGAAGTTGGGATAAAAACCTGACCAAAACAGCTGAAAATTTCTCTAAGTGTTTATTCAAAAGTGCCATGACTTCATGAATTTATAACTTAAAATCCAAGAATTTCTAGAAAAAGTCCTGCTCTACATTGTTTTAGATCTCATTAATATCTACAAGTTTCAAGTTGGAAGTTTTCCTTGAATCATCTTGCATCTTTGTGAAAGAATGGTATGAAGTAATGAAATTATTATGTATAAAAGACACTTAGAAAAATTTCGGAGTCTTGAAAAGTTTGACTTTTCAAAATGAATTTTGACGTTCTTGATTTCTTGATGAACAATCTTCATATTTTGACATGTCTTGTTGAAAATGTTATTTTTGAACTTGACTTTGATCAAAAAGTCAAAGTTTCACTTTTCAGGGTACAGTTGACTTTTCATCAATTGACTGAAATTCAATTATCAATTAATTGATCTTGAGAAATGTTTTGAGACATGTCATTAGGTCAAAATGATGTATTTGAATTCTTGATACCATGTCTCAAACCAACAATTCATGTATTAGGTCAAAAGTAAAAAATTGAGCCTTTTCAGTCAAAACCCTAATTTTGACCATTTTTCCCTTTTGGTGTTCTGATCAAATTTCTTTGAGGAATTGTGATCCAAACTTGATTAATTGACATATATGAGTTCATGATGTTGATATGGATAAAAAATTATGAACTTTGACTGTAAATTGACCATAATTGTCTTTTTCCCCAATACAACTGATTTTAGGTCAACTCATCAATTGACTGAGAAAAAATGTGATCCAAGACTTGAAACTTGACCAGAGAAATATTGAGGGTCCAAAATGATCCATGAAAGTCATATGGGGCATTAAAAGTCCATTTTTACTTGTGCAAACTCAAACCCTAATTTTTAGTCATCAGCGCTTGAGGAGGTGTCTTGAGTTGATCAACCCTTGTGTAGTCTTGAATCAAAGGAGATCTTGTGAGAGATTACTTGAGAAATGGGAGGGCAAATTTTGGGGTACAACAGCTTCCCCTGTTCAATCTTCTTAAACTTAAAGAGTTAGATTGGTGGATTCTCCATTCGTGACTTGAAGGTTGAAGATGATTGAACACTAGAGTGTCCAAACATTTGCACTCAAAGATGTATTGGGAATGTGATTATAGATGCCATTTGGAGGAATGATGCTAAATGCTGGAAGAAGTATAAGCAAAAATATTTGGTCGATTCATACTAAAACTTGATGTTTCACCTGTGGAAAAAAGGTTAGTAAAATGAAGATGTATGCATGATATTCACAAGATGTGGTATTATGCTAAATGTGTTTTGTATGTATATGTTATGATGTATGAATGCATGGTTTGTTTTGGAAAATAAATCCCTGACTACTACTGAGGAATTTTGAGTCTCGGATTACCGTTGGGGATTATCTCTTGAATGTTAGTTGTTATCTGGTCGGGTCCAGGCTTCACAACTTGCTGAGGATGAGGAAGTCAATTGTTATCTGGTCGGATCCAGGCTTCACGGTAACTTACTGGGGAAGAATAAATTAACTGTTATCTGGTCAGATTCCAGGTTTCGCAGAAAATTTCTTGGGGAGAGTGAACTTAGGCTGTTATTTAGTTGGATTGCCAAATTCACAACAAACTTGTTAGGGATAAGGAAATTAACTGTTATTCTGTCGGATTCCAGGCTTTGCAGTAACTTGCTAGAAAGGATGAAGTTGAACTGAAATATGGTCGGGTCCAGGCTTCACAGTAACTTGAAGTGGTAACTACTTTCTGGTTGGGTCCAGACTTCATAGTTTTTGAAGAGTTATACTATTATCTGGTCGGGTCTAGGCTTCACAGTGTCTTGCTGGGAATTGTAGTTAGTTGTTATCTGGTTGGGTCCAGGCTTCATAATAACTTTCTTGAATAGATGAATTTGAACTGATATCTGGTCGGATCCAGGCTTCACAGGTTTTGAGGTGGATGAATTTAATTGTTATCTGGTCGGGTCCAGGCTTCAGAATAAACTTGTCTGAAGAAGATAGGGTTGAAATGATATCTGGTCGGGTCCAGGCTTTACAATTACTTTCTTGGAATTCAGTTGTTATCTGGTCGGGTTCCATGTTTCACAACGAACTTCTGAGGGGAATTGCTATTTGGTCGGATCCAGGCTTCACAATAACTTACTTGAAAAGATGAAGTTAAAAATTGATATCTGGTCGGATCCAAGCTTCACAGTAACTTGTTGGGGTACATGCAAACTCTACTGGGGAAAATAAGTTAAACCTTGGTCTGGTTGAGTGCAGGTTCTTCTATATCTTGAAGAGTTAAACTATTATCTGGTCGGGTCCAGGTTTCATAGTATTCTGAAAGGCTTTCACTAACATATGGTCGGGCCCAGGCTCTATAGTGACTTGAGAAGTTGACTATTATCTGGTCGGGTCTAGGTATCATAGTATTCTGAAAGGCTTTCACTAAAATCTGGTCGGGTCCAGGCTCTATAGTGACTTGAGAAGTTGACTATTATCTGGTCAGGTCCAGGCTTAATAGTAACTTGAAAATTGTACTAACATCTAGTCGGGTCTAGGATTCCTAGTGGCTTGAAAATTGTACTAATATCTGGTCGGGTCCAGGCTTCATAGTATCTTTTGGAGGTAGTAAAGGTTTTGTTAACGACTTCACTGGGGATTAGGGGTTGTGGCCCTATGATTTACAATAGTCTGAAAGGAAAAATCAAGATGGAGAGGATAAACTCATCTGGGGAAGACAGGCTCGGCTGGGGAGGATAGACTCAGTTGTGGAAGATAGACTATGTCGGGTGTGATACGGTGGCAGAAACGATTGTTAATACTGGTTTGCGTTTTTTGTTCGCAAAATGTCGCGGTAAGCAAGAGTCGCCACCGACTTTTATTTTATCCAATCAGGAAAAGGAAAAAGAACAGAAAAACCTTTTTCGAGATGTGTCTGAGTATGAGGGGTAGATTATAGAAAGGGAAGGTGTTAGCATCCTTTCTATCCATGGTTTTCCATGGGCTCTTAGGTACTTGCTCATTTTGAAAACTGCTTGTGTCTGCTTGTTTTGAAAAGTTTTTTTTTACTTCGTATTAACCCTTGTTTCTGTCCTCAAGAGTGTTACGAAGTTGTTTTTGAAAACTTTGTTTGAAAAGTGTTGGTGTGAAAAAGTTTTTGTTTGTTTGAGCAAGTACCTAGGAACTAATCTACCTACTCGAAAAAAGCATGTTCGTTTTCCTTTTAGACAATGTTATCCCATTATTGAGAAATAGGTAGCACCGTCGTTGGAGTCTTAAGGGACACTCGAAGGGACAAGTATGATCACAAAAGCAATGTTAGGAAATGTTAGTAATCATCCTAAAGCCTTAAAGATCTTTTTCCGAGGCAACATCCAAATGGGTCATTTTAGATCTTTCGGGGCTAGAGGACAACCACTAACAAACCCTATACTTCATGACCGTTTACCGAAGGAAATCAGAGTGGAGTAAAGCCTAGGATTGAGCATGTGCGAGTGTATTTTTTAGTTAATTTATCTTTACACATTTAGGGTTTTCTACTGTATTAATTTTCAGTTAGTATTTCCATACAATCTTATTAACATTCATCTAAGCAATTTATAGTTTGCGGAAATAAAAGTGAGAAAGTTAAAGTCCTAGCTATTACAAGGCTTTTGCATATACATAATTATCTTGGACTGAAAATAAAGATGCGGAATTTAAAACCCTAATTACTATTACAAAATCGGAGCAGTTACAATAATAATAAAAAAGGAAATAAAAAAATGCGCGCGGCGAATTAAATGTGAGAATAATTAGCAAACCTAAAAAATCTAGTTGAAAAAAGATTTAGGTTATTTTTGAGAAAAAATTAATTAGGTTATGTACAAAATTAAACCCTAATTCTAATTATTTTTAATTATAAAAAAAAGAAATAATTAAATTGCCTTAATTTAATTAAACTAATTACTTAAAGAAATAGAATATTTTATGAAAAAATAATTTTTGATGTTTTTGTGATTTTTGATTTAATAAAAAAACTGATTTTTGTGTTATTTTTGTAAAATAAAATAATTAATAAAACAATTAAAACAAGAAATAAAATAGAAAAATAAAGAGATGGGCCTGTATGGAAGCTGAAAGGGGGTATGATGCTGAATTGCTTAGTGAAAAATGCGCGAAATTTGAATTGCCCAATCAGGCTGGGACACGCCATCATCTTCCCCACAAATCTGTCGCTTTAGGTTAGGGACTTTTACCTACGGTCAAACTCCATGGCTATAGCACTGTAAGTTTCAAAAATCAACAACAAGCATGATAAATTAATTCTAAGCACATGGATCAACTCGTCTTGATGCCACGAGCATCATGGTATCCTTTTCTTGGGCCAATTAAACATGTATAGAGAAACCCTAAAACGGAAAAGCAAACCCTAACAATGGTGATCATCAATATACTCATCAAAACACAAAATTAATTAAAACAAAACATCCCAAATGATGATACAAACGCAATGCTATGCTTAAAAGTGATTAATCATGCGTAAATTGTAAAATCAAGTTCAAGATGGTATGTGCAAACTGTGGGTCTACAGGGAGTGATTATGGGCTTCTCAGGATGTGCAAACGGTGTTGTTAGCTTCAGGAGATATCCAGGAATGGATTTGTGGCTTTGAATTGCTTTGAATCATCCTCTAAGCTTGAAACTGATCCACACTTTTTCTTCAAAAATTTGAGTTTTGTTTGGCGTTCTCACGACTGCAATCCTTCTTCTTTTGGCTTGGATATGTTCTATATATGTAGTAGAACTGATTAGGTTAACAAAAACAAATTAAATCTTTGTGAGTCATGTAAATTGGATTTGATTTTTCTCTTGTATTATATCTTTCCAAAACAAGCATAATCATGCCAATTTTTGCTTCAATCATCCCTTGCACAATTTTATATGCTATGCCAGCCTAATTGTATTTGATTTCTACAAAAAAATTAGATCAAAACCAATCTTTTTATATTTTTTGAAATTTATTTGATTTAATTTAACTTTTAAATAATAAAAAATCAAAATAAATAAATAAAGCAAAAAATGTGTGGATGCTGATTTGGGTCATGGACCATGTCACAAACAAGATACAATCATGAAAAGCTAGGCCCATTTGACAAAAAAATGCACTTTTTAGCACATTTGACTTTTGACAATTTTCCAAAAATGACCAACTTTGACAATGCATGTCTCCTCCCATTTTAACCCTAGAGAGGTGTTCTTGGACTTTTTTGAAATCTTAGGATGTCCCCTAAACAACCCTTTTAGTTTCATCTCAATTGGGTCTTCCATGTTCATGTAAGAAGCTTTGACCCAAAAGGTGTTTTTGTTGACTTTTCAAAAGGACCTATAATGTAGAAATTCATATCTTTTGATGAGTGCATATTTTGAACTTGTGGGCTGAATATGAATTGTAGGGAATTTCATCCTCTTCAAAATGAGCCTTGGATGAAAAATTTCTGATAAAGTATGAAGAAGTTATGCTTGGTCAAAGTTTGGTTGACTTTTCCTAAGAAACCCTAATTTAGCAACTTTTGGGTTTTGATGAATTTGGGGCATTCCTTCAAGAATCATGATCAACCCTTGATCAAATGATGGATATCTATTCAAAATGTTGATGTTGACCAAAAATCTTGAAGTTTGACTGTATGTGGGCCACATTTGACTTTTGACCTAGTATAGTTGATTTTCACGCATCTGGGCAATTGATTGAGCAAACTTCTTGTGCAAGGTATGAAACTTGACATGGATGATCTTGAGAACATATTGGGACCATGGAAGGAATTTGGGACCTTTGGAGTTCCCACACCCTGATGAAAATGGAAACCCTAGTTTGAGGTACATTGCCTTAGGAGAGAGTTTGTCTGGTCAACTCTTGGGCATCCTTGAGCAAGTTGAGGACCTCAATGGGCATGTGTTGAGTAAAATGAGAGGGAAAATTTTGGGGTAAAACAGTTTCCCTTGTTCAATCTTCTTAAACCTGAGGATGTAGATTGGTTGTCTGCCTTTCGTAATCTGAAGGTGGAAGACGATTGAACACTAGAGTGCCTAGAAATTTGCACTCATCTAAGATAGTGCTGGACTATGTAGGTAGTATCAGGAATGGGCTTACAGATGCCATTTGGAGGAGATGACGGAAGGTCACCGGAGATGGGCTTAAAAATGCCATCTGGAAGATATGACGGAGAATCGTCGGAGATGGGCTTAAAGATGCCATCTAAAGGATGTTGATTTCCCGAGATATTCCTTTGATGAGAATTCTTGTTCCTGTCGTTGAGGAGGAATCTGCTAAGGAATGTTGGTCTCTGTCTTGGGAGAAATGGAATTTTAGGAACTTAGTCGAGGAGATGAAAATGAACTGCTATCTGGTCGTGCTCCAGGCCTTGCAGTGATTTGCTGAGGATAATAAGACTGACTGCTATCTGGTCGTGCTCCAGGTTTTACAGTGACTTACTGGGGAGATGACATTAAACTTGCTATCTGGCCATGCTCCAGGATTTGCAATTTCTCAATTCTTATCTGGTCGTGTTCCAGGCTTCAGAAGAAATTAAGTGGTTATCCGGTCGCATCCGGGTTTCAACTTGAATTTAAGGCATACTAACATCCAGTCGTTTCCAGGCTTTATAGTAATTGGCCGAGTAAACTACTATCTGGTCGAATTCCAAGCTTCACAGTACCTCATACCGTTATCTGGTCGTGCTCCAGGTTTCATAGTGTCTCTTATCGCTATCTGGTCGTGCTCCAGACTTAACAGCGTCTTATACCATTATCTGGTCATGCTCCAAGCTTCAGTAATTTGGGGAAATTAAGCTGTTATCCGGTCAGTTTCCGGGCTTCATAGATTTTTTAACTGGAATAGAAATCTTAGTATCAATTTGACTGAACTGGGGAAAGGTCTCGAGTTGTCTCCAACTAGGAGAGAAATCTTAGTATCGATTTGACTAAACTGGGGAGAGGTATTGGATTAACTTTGAATGGCATAGAAATTAGGGGAATCTTAGCGGCAATTTGGCTGGCCCAGATGAAAGTATTAGAACATCTTCAACTAGAATAGAAACCTTAGTGTCGGTTTGACTGAACTAGAGAAAATCTTGAAAAGTGTTGGAATATCTTTAATTGGAATAGAAACCTTGGTGCCGGTTTGACTGAACCAGAGAGAACTTGTGAAAACTTGATTGCATCTTTCCCTGAAAGGTAAAGAGTTAGTCGTATGTAATGTCATGATGTATGAAATGTATTGAGTAATGATGTTCTCAAAATAAATGAGATTATGTTGTATAATATGTATGCACATGCCATGATGTATGTATATGCAATGCTAATGTCATATTCTCTAGCTGGGGGGAAATAAATCCGGGACTGCTGCTAGAGACTATAAGGAGTTAAGTTCTTTGTTTCTGTTAGGGATAGTGACCGAAGATGATTAGCTGGGGATATACATCCATTCTGCTTGAGAACATTCTGCCGGAGGAGACTCTGTCTGAGAATAATCCTGCGGGGGAATGACTTTGTGGGGAAGAGAGATACTTTGTTGGAAGATCTGCTGATTTGGAGAAATAAACTCAGCTGGGGATGAACTTCCATTGCTGGAGAGAAGAGCTCTATTGGAGATTGAGTTTCTGCTATCAGAGAAATAAACTCTGCTCGGGAGATGGCTTTATAAACTGCCCATGGTTATAAAACTCGGCTGGGGAATGCAGATATCAGCTTTCTGAAGGAACCTGCTAGGGAAGGAATTCCTTCTTGGGGATACGGAGGTCGGACCTTATTTGTCTCGGCTCTGTGAGGAATATAGGTATCACTGGCTTGCATGTGATAGTGACTTCGCTTCCAACTGTCTCTACCCCTTGTACCACGATGGACGGGGTAACTGTCGGTATTTAGGTTTTGTACCAGTTTCTTTTTTATATGCAGATATTTGTGAACAGTAATCATATTCAAATTCATATGTCAAGAATAAAACATTGGACGTTTTTTTTTGCAAAACAAAACAGAAAAAGGAAAAAACAAACACAAAGTTTTGTACTCAAAAGACGCTTTGTATTGATTTGAAATTTGCCTATAACAGGCGTTTTTTACAAGTAGGCTGACGCTCTAGTAAGAGAACGCCACCGTAAAAATGGAAATTATTACAAAAATTGTGTACAAAAAGAAAACAACTATGTGTAGTGATCCCATTGGGTTTCAATTCTGCTATTTCCCCTATGTCTTCGAGCATCTCATCACTTTGCTGCTTGTCCGAAGCTGACTGGATTGATCGGTATCGTTTGAGCTAAATATCTGATTATTGAGGTTTGATCGCAAGGTGATCCAATGTGACATAGTGATACGCTTTAATCCCTAATTTTTGCCTGGACCGCCCTTTCGGGTTTTCAGTCCACCAGGATACCCTTTTTTCCCAAGCCACCCTTTCGGGTTTTCGACTTTCCGGGTGTACAAATTTTTTCATTTTTTATCCCTAATTTTTGCCCGAACCCTTTTGGTTCGCCGGGATGCCCTTATTTTTGCCTAGGTATGTCAACCTAGCGGGTCTTTATTACACGTAGTATCTTTTCACTATGTCCGTATTGACAGGGTGTGGAAGGTCATCACAATCCATGGTTGTCAGAATCATGGCTCCACCAAAAAATATGTTTTTGACTACAAATGGTCCCTCATATGTGGGAGTCCATTTGCACCTGGGATCACCTTGCGGCAGTATGATGCGCTTGATTACCAGATCCCCTACTCGATACACTTGTTGTCTGACTTTCTTGTTGAAGGCCTTGATCATCTGTTTCTGATACATTTGACCATGGCAGACAGTAGTAAGTCTTTTCTTGTCGATTAAGTTCAATTGATCAAGTCGAGTATGGATCCAATCGTCTTCGCTCAAACCCGCATCCTTCATAATCCATAGAGAAGGGATCTGGACCTCCATGGGTAGGACAACCTTCATGCCATATACCAGAGAATAGGGTGTTGCCCCTGTCAACATACGTGCTAAAGTACGGTACTCGTGAAGAGAAAACGGTAACATCTCGTGCTAGTCTTTGTATGTCACCGTCATCTTCTGTATGATCTTTTTAATATTCTTATTAGCAGCTTCGACAGCCCCATTCATCTTCGGCCGATAAGGAGAAGAGTTGTGATGTTGAATCTTGAAATGTTTACAGAGTTCATTGATCATCGAGTTGTTGAGATTAGTACCATTATCCGTAATGATTCTCTCAGGGATACCATAATGACAAACCAAATTATGCTTGATGAACCGTGCCACCACATTCTTAGTAACCATAGCAAAGGAAGCAGCCTCAACCCACTTTGTAGAGTAATCAATGGCCACTAGGATGAAGCGATGCCCGTTGGATGCGGTAGGTTTGATCTCGCCAATCATGTCAATGCCCCACATTGCAAAGGGCCAGGGAGTTGTCAAGACGTTCAAGGGAACTGGAGGTACACGCACCTTATCAGCATAGATTTGGCACTTCTGACAGGTTCGAGAATGCTGATAACAGTCAGCTTCCATAGTGGACCAGTAGTATCATGCCCGTAGGATCTTCTTTGCCATGGTATATCCACTGGAATGAGTGCCAAATGTACCTTCGTGTAGGTCTTCCATGATCCTCTCTGCTTCGCTCTTGTCTACACACCGTAGTAAGGTAGAGTCATGATTACGCTTATAAAGGATTCCATTGCTGAGGAAAAACTTTGCAGAAAACCTTCTCAAAAATTTCTTGTCTTGAGCCTCAAGATACCTTTTCACCTCATGAAACCAAGGTTTGTCGGCTACCTCCTCAGTATCGATCTCACAGCAGTATGCCGGTTCATCCAACCTCTCAATAGTGATTTGGGGAGCTTCATTATCCCACCTGACCTTGAACATTGACGATATAGTAGCTAGCGCGTCTGCTAACTGATTCTCTTCTCGTGGGAAATGTTCAAAGGTGATCTCCTCAAAATGCCGAAGCAGTGTCAGTACATACTCTTTGTAAGGGATAAGGTTTGGGTGCTTCGTATCCCACTTGCCTTTGATCTGACTTATCACTAAAGAGGAATACCCGAATACACTCAAGAACTTGATTCTCAGGTGAATAGCAGCTCGAAGACCCATAATACATGCTTCATACTCCGCCATGTTGTTGGTACAGTTGAAACATAATCGGGAAGTGAATGGAGTATCACAGCCCTCAGGAGATATGATTACGGTGCCAATTCCATTACCCAGTGCGTTTGAGGCTCCATCAAAAAACATAGACCATCGGGATCCTTCCTCAGGTCCTTCATCCGATCCAGGTTTTTCATAGTCGGTTACTAACATGATATTCTCATCAGGGAACTCAAAATTCATGGACTTGTAGTCATCCATGGCCTGATGCGCCAAATGATCAGCTAACACACTTCCCTTGATTGCCTTTTGGGTTGTGTATTGGAT
Source organism: Vicia faba (assembly GCA_948472305.1). NCBI lineage: Eukaryota > Viridiplantae > Streptophyta > Magnoliopsida > Fabales > Fabaceae > Vicia > Vicia faba. Next base: position 819,681,324 of record OX451741.1, on the reverse strand, counting down.
GTTGTACTCGGTCAAGATCATTTTCCATCTTTCTATTCTTCCGGAGAGAGTGGGCTTCTCGAAAATGTACTTGATCGAATCCATCTTAGATATCAACAAAGTAGTGTGGGTCAACATATACTGTCTTAGTCGGCGAGCAGCCCATGCCAAAGCGCAACAAGTTTTCTCAAGCAGTGAGTATCGTGTTTCACAGTCGGTAAACTTTTTGCTAAGGTAGTATATTGCGTGCTCTTTTCGACCAGACTCGTCATGCTGCCCCAACACACATCCCATTGAATTATCTAGCACTGTTATATACATTATCAAAGGTCTTCCTTCAGTTGGAGGCATCAGAATAAGAGGATCTTGGAGATATTGTTTGATTCTATCAAAGGCTACCTAGCATTCGTCATTCCAATTTACCACTTGATCTTTCTTCAGAAGCTTGAAGATCGGCTCACAAGTAGCAGTCAGATGTGAAATGAACCTGGCAATGTAATTCAGGCATCCCAAGGAACCTCTAACTTCCTTCTCAGTGAAGGGAGTCGGCATCTCTTGTATGGCCTTCACCTTTGCAGGGTCTACCTAAATACCTTTGTCACTAACGATGAACCCCAGCAGCTTTCCAGACCTCACCCCGAAGGTGCACTTGTTCAGATTTAACCTCAGCTTGTACGTCTTCAACCTATCAAACAACTTTTGTAGATGATCAAGATGTTCTTCCTCAGTTTGAGACCTGGCTATCATGTCATCGACGTAAACCTCTATCTCATGGTGAATCATGTCATGGAACAGAGCTACCATAGCTCGCTAATAAGTTGCCCCAGCATTCTTCAACCCAAACCACATCACCTTGTAGCAGAAAGTTCCCCACTGTGTAACAAAGGTTGTCTTCTCCATGTCTTCAAGTTCCATCTTGATCTGATTATAGCGAGAGAAACCGTCCATGAAGGAAAAGACTTTGTGTTGTGCGGTGTTGTCAACCATAACATCGATATGGGGAAGCGGGAAGTCATCCTTGGGGCTCGCCCTGTTCAAGTCTCTGTAATCCACACACATTCATACTTTACCATATTTCTTAGGTACTAGAACCACATTAGCAACCCACTGCGGATAGGAGGTAACAACTAAGAACCCTGCGTTGAACTGCTTCATAACCTCTGCTTTAATCTTCTCTGACATCTCAGGGCGCATACGACGGACCTTTTACTTTACCAGAGGGAAGTCTTCTTTAGTCGGCAGACGATGAACCACTATATCCGTGTCTAGTCCCGGCATGTCTTCATATGACCAGGCGAAGATTTCAACATACTCATGTAACATTTGTACCAACCGCTGTTTGACACTAAGTTCCAGATTTGCACCTATCTTAACCTATTTTCGTTCTTCCTCTGTACCCAAGTTCACTGTCTCAACCAGCTCCTCATGAGGCTGTATGGCCCTTTCTTCCTGCTGTAATAGTCTAGCAAGTTCTCCGGGTACCTCACAATCTTCCTCACCTTCGTCCTCGGCTTGGTTGATCAGATTTTCAAAGTCATAATGAGAAGTAGCAGAACTGTTATCAATGGGATCCAGAGTGGATATGGATCTGCGTTTAGATATGTGAGTGTGTGTAAGATCATAGCTGTATAGACAGAATAAAAGAAAAGAAAGAAAGAGAGTGCAAAATTTGTATGCAAACGTCCAATGCTTTATTGATGTCATATGAAAATGAAACATGATAACCCTCTCAAATAGAACCATTGTGCCCCGGGTAAGACACATGGCTATAGAGTTTATATTGTTTTTAAATTACATATCCAAAAAAACAGAAAGACAATTACTCCTGAACAAAAGTAATCGGTACAAAGTCCTTGGCAGTCCAGTTACTGAGTCCGCCGTTGGTAGTCGGGAAGATCCAGCTGCCAATTTCGGAATCACCATCACTGTCTTCAAGCGCATTGACCCCAGGATTGTTGATGCGTAGGGGAGGTCCTCTAGCCCGAGCACGACGAATAGCCTTTTGAGCACCTGTTGTAAAGCCCAAACTAGATTTGTCATACTTGTAATAAATAATCAGGAGCTGACCCCAAATGGTAGGCCCACCTTCTTTAACCACTACTCGTGCATCCTTCAGAGAAGCCATCTTCGAGGGAGACTTGGTGACCTTTGGAGGACTGTTAGTAGTTTCTATTGTAGCCATAATCTGAGGTACCTCTTCAAAGTTTTGGCAAGGAGTCTCGATTAACTCGCCATCCATTTCCACGTACCTGAAGGAGTTCAAGTGACTGATCATATACTCCTCTTCACCATGCACAGTGACAATCTTTCCTCTTACTGGGTACTTCAACATTTGGTGGAGGGTAGAAGTAACAGCCCCAGCCCCATGTATCCAAGGGCGTCCCAACAAGCAAGAATATGATGGTTTGATATCCATTACGTAAAAAGTGGAGTCGAAGGTCTGGGAACCAACTTTGATAGGGACATCCACTTCCCCGTGCACCATCCTCTTCGAACCATCGAAAGCTCTCACTACTATATTGCTAGGCTTCAAGGTCAAGCCATCGCAGTCCAATCTGTCCAGAGCTTTTTTAGGTAGCACATTCAACAAGGAGCCAGTATCTACCAAAACATGGGCCAGAGTCGTTCCCCTGCATTCAACGGAAACATGAAGAGCATCATTATGCTTCCTCCCCTTTGGTGTCAGATCCGCATTAGAAAAACCTAAACCATTATCGGCAGTCGGACTAGCCACACAATCTTCAAACTGATTAGTAGATGTCTCTTGTGGTACGTGAGACGTCTTCAGAAACTTAACCAAAGCCTTCGCATGGGCCTCGGAACACAACAACAAAGCCAACATAGAAATTTTGGATGGGGTCTGCCCCAGCTGCTCGACCACGTTGTAGTTGCTCTTCTTTATTATCTTCAAAATTTCTTTCATTTCTTTTTTGGAAGCTTCTGGTATGGTTACTGAATTGGCCTTTGTCAGGACAGGCTTAATCAGTATGTCTTTGTCTCGAGTCTCGGCCGACTCGGTGATGGGAGGGTCAATAGGAGTGATTACTGGAATTGCAGTAGTAGTCTTGGGTGGAACCACATCAGGAATGATCATAGGTCCGGTAATAGTCTTCGGGGGAGAAATTTCAGGGGAGAACACTCTTCCACTTCTTGTTATTTTACTGGTTCCGGCAATATTGACGATTTCGGAATCAGCATTTTCAGTAATCTTGTCTTCAATGGCTAGCATGTCCTGCTTTACGCCGTGGTAATAGATGTCAGCCCCATAGTTCCAAGGAACAACTTTGTCCGAGGAGTATGGGATTGATCCAGACATGGTTATGATCAACGGAGTCACCTTCAGAACTGATGTAATCCTGACGGGTCTCTTAGCGGAGGCCCTGGGAGGATTGACAGAAACAGTTATGATAGAAAAGTCTTTACAAGAAACAGTCAGAATAGGGGTCTTCTCAAACAAAATATCTTTGTCATCCATCAGGTGCTGAACACTTTCCTTCAACAAAGGGCAACCAGTCGGTAGAAATGAACAAAAGTGGAAACCTTCACCACAACCCAGAAATAAACTGGCCTTCAACAAATTCCCCTTGATAGTCATGAGTGGGGTCACCAATTCTTCCACATAGGTCACAAACACACCTTCTTCAACGACATTAACACCCCGACCATGTTTCGGCATAGGGGCAGTGATAACGTTGGGAGTCTTTGGGGGGTCAAATTCAATCTCCTTAGCATCAATCAAATCCTGTACTTTGTTCTTCAAAGCCCAACAATCATTGGTATCATGCCTGGACTTTCCGAATGGTAAGCACAACGAGCATTTGGTTTGTAGTAGGGAGAGGTGGTGTTCGGATTCTTCGGAGCTTCCCTCAGAGTAACCAGATTGGACTTCAGCAAATGAGGTAAAACTTGAGACAGTGTCATGTTGATCTGAGTGAACTGTCTAGCTGGTCTTTCTGCTCTTGGCTGATTATTTCTTTGCTGAGCAGGTGTGGGTTTGGGAATCATAACAGCCCCTACCGTCGGATGGTTCTCGGTTCGATTCTGATTCTTTTGGTTATAGATGGCACTGACTTCCTTTTTACCTGCAAACGGCTTCCTTGTAGCACTAGAAGAGGCATCCTTCTGAATTTTTCCACTTCGGATTCCAACTTCCACTCTTTCTCCTGTTAAGACCAGTTCAGTAAAACCCGCCGATGAACTTCCAATCAGATGGTTGAAGAATGGCCCAGTCAAAGTTCTCAGAAACATATCCACGGGCTCCCTATCAGCCAAGGGAGGTTGAACTCTTCCAGCCAAATCTCTCCACTTCTGAGCATAATCCTTGAAACCCTCGTTCGAACCCATAGACAGATTTTGGAGTTGTGTACGGGTGGGAGCGAGGTCTGCATTATACTGATATTTCTTATTGTTGTACCCCAAAATTTTCCCTCTCATTTTTCAAGTATTTGCTCACAAGATATTCTAAGACGGCAAGTTTGCAGCACTGATACATTAATTTAGGCTTGAAATTGGAACAAGGACAAAATGGTCAATTGCATACTGGAAAGTCAAACTTTGACTTTTTGGTCAACATTACAACCCAAAGATCAAATTTAATCAAGACATTCAAAAATATCAAGCTTAATCATTAAGAAGTCAAGAGAATCAAAAATCCAAGTTTGCAAGACTTTGAGATTTTTCTAGTATTTTCTATACTTGGTTAAGTTCATTTGCTTCATGGCATTTTACTACAACTCCAAATAATTCAAGATGATGCAAGTAATTCAAGTTATTACAAAGTGACATTTTCGCAAAATTACATATTCTAAAAACTATGTCTTGATTAAAACCTTGTCACAATATTTTTGCCTTTGACATAATGTGCACAAGACTAAATTTGTGACATGTTACAACTATGCTGTCCAAAATTGAAGAAAATAGGATATATCACATTGCCAAAAAACCTGCATTGCTGTCCTATATAATCCAAAATATGTCCACAAAACCAGTCAAAAACGGCTCTATGCAGTCTGCCCAAGCCTGCACCATGACAGCCCTAAACTTGCACCAAAATGGCAAAGAAAATTTGTGTGCAGAAAGCATCAAAACAGCATGCAAAAACAATTCAAAATGGCTTATTTGTTTTCCCCCCTAAACCACAGTCAAGGGGTCTACAAAATGAGGGCTGCCTCATAAGACAAGAGGGTGGGATTCGGAAGAGAGAATAGAGAGAGAGAATAGAGAGTCTCATTGAGCAGAAAAATGGTATTTTTGTGAACCTTGACTGATTTTTCAAAATCAAATCTATTCTTGTTCAAAATAGAATCCCAACCTCTTACTCCACCACACAAACTCTCCCTAAGCCAAACACTTCATACAAAGTTTGTCCAAATATAAAAACAATTGCTGTGTTGCTATTCATCTCCATCCTCAAAACACCAAAAACATTACAGTATAGCCCAACTCAATTCTAGCAGTCCAAAGCAGCTTCTTGAAGACTCACAAGGTTATCACATCATTTGGAAAAGCATTCATATCTAAAACAACCAGTGCAGCCCAAAGGTAAGTCCTCTTGACTTGATATCTTGTCATTACATCATTAACAAGTTGTTGTTCTTTGAAAACAAGATGTAGTACTTTAATATCTTTTTGAACTAGTCATCTGCATTTTGGTTAGGCTTATTCAGTCATTTGTTGTTCATGTTTATCCATCATATGCCATGAACTAACATGTGCAGTCAGTGAAGTAATGTTTAAGGCAGGAAAATGAAGCATGTATCGACACATATCCTCATGTGTCGACTCATCCTAGTGAAAAAACAAGGTATGAGTCGACACATAATCCCCATGCATCGACTCATATTGATTTCAGGTTACAAAACCTAAGTGGGAAAAGAGTATTTATAGACACATACGCGCTTCACGTCGACACAAGAAGGGTGCAGGAGTCGACACATCCCATTATGTGTCGACTCATACTGAGTCATTTTTGTTTTATAGGAGCAGGGAAAAGCCTATGAGTCGATACATACGCGTTTCGCATCGACACAAAAGGGTGCATGAGTTGACACATCCCCTTTTGTGTCGACACATACTGAGTTATTTTGTTTTGCAGGGGTAGGGAAAAGCTATGTGTCGATGCATAGCAGCATGGGTCGACACATAGCAGTTAAAAATGCAATTTTCCTTTTATTGTACACTGTTTTACATTGTTTTCACCATCATTCGATATGGTTGTAATATTTCTGTCTCCACTTCATCCCCATTGTAAATTTGTACCCCCATCCCTCTAAAGTGATGTAATAGCTTAGGATCTATTTTCCACATGTTTACTTGCTTTCATATATTGCTAGTAATTAGGATGTATGGCAAGATAAAATCAGCAAATAGATAACCTTTCAAATACAAGACAAAATGCATGCAAACTAACACACTTGCACATTAACACCTCTAGGGCAACCTCACTTTGTCGCCTTTCGGAAAATAGTCATGTCCCTCGAGCAGGGGCGTTTTAGCAAAGACCCTTCGATAAAAGATCGTAGTCCCTCAATGACCCTTGATGTTGCCTTCGGTAAACGATCTAGTCCCTAAACGACATTGCTAAAACGTTCCATATGTTGCCTTATATGACTATACAAACGTCCCAAATGCCCGTCCCTTCACATCCAACGATGGGGCTTCTTACCAAATCAATGGTAAGATAGCCACATCTAAAGGAGGAGGAAAAGCACATTTAAGACCTTTCGAGTAGGTAGATTCGCTCCTAGTTACTCGCTTGCTCACAACAAAAACATTTATACACCAAAACTATCATTTTGAAACATTTTCAAAAGACAACACTTTGTACGCGTTCTTATAGAAACGATAGCCATTACAAAGAAAACCCTTTTCAAAATCACTTTCAAAAACACATCTCACAAACACACCTTTGAACTATTTTCCAAACAAACACTTCGTAGGCGTTCTTATAGAAACAAGAACCATTACGAAGTTCCATTTTCAAAATACTTTCAAAACACACACCACAAGCACATTCAAACAAAAGCAAGTGATCTAGCAAGTAACTAAGAGCCCATGGAAAACCATGGATGAAAAGGGTGCTAATACCTTCCCTTTTCATAATCTACCCCCCGAACTCAAGAAAACATCTCTAAAGGTATTTCCTGTGCTTTTTCACCTTTCCTTTTTTGGATAAAAGAAAAGTCGGTGGCGACTCTTGCTAAACCACAACATTTGCAAACACAAATGCAAACCCTCAAGTCAGTTCTCCCACCGTATCACAGAACTGGCGACTCTGCTGGAGAAATCTTAAAGTGGGGTTACCTTAGGGTTAGATCACCTTTCATTGTTTGATTTGCATGCTTTACATTATGGTTCTCTGTTTGGGCTTGCTTTAATCCTACACCCAGATTTAGGGACACCTTTTAGGTAAGTAGCAATAGACTGTGAGGGAACTGTGCGGGGTATACCGACATGGTTGAAGCAGTAGCTACGTTGATATGGCACTTTGGTTGGTACCGGTAACCCTTGAGTTGAATCAAGGAGAGTACGGGGCCGCCACATGGTGTCGTGAAGCATCAACTGACTTTAGAACCCTAATTGAACCAACTTGGCCATTAGGACGTAGTGAGACAACCGGTTTCGGTGTAGAGCTGAAAATTGGTTGATACTCGATGCTACACTCATTGAGACCGGACTTTTGGAGTATCTCGGCCGCAAGAAACGATTGATTGAGCTGAGACAATGCCTAAAAGAAAGGTCAATGATATTGAGACCCCTTAGAACCTGGTTACTATTAACTAGGACAGGTTGAGCCAACTAAACTTCAAGAGGGTACTTACCTACAAGACTCCATGCAAGCCTGGAACTAAGGACTTGTCTGCTTTGTGTGAATGTGATTATTTGTATGTAAATCTGCTTACCTCGCATACTTGTACATAACATCATGAACATCATACCATAGCATTTTCAGTGACCATTTCAAGGATCTTGAGGGCCTATGATGCAGGGTCACATTAAACCAGATGTCTAGCAAGGGGCAAGAGGATTTATTTTCCTCTGACCAAACGCCGTCAAAGATCAATTACAACAAACTCGAGTCAAGGGCTATGAACCACTTGACATGATGAGCTTGATTCTCGTGGAAGGACATCCACCGATACCAATTATCCAATCAAAGATGTTAATCAAAATTCAACCTCTAACTTTTTCTTGTGTTTACCTCGCGAGATCCTTGAAAACATTGCATATATATCATACATATCATTGCATAACAGGATTCATAACAGGTTTCTCATCTCCTCTGATGTTTATTTCAGCAATGGCTCTTGAACTAACAGTAAAAGACATCCAGGCTCAAAACGCTCAACTTCAAGAGATGTTCTTGAACCTATCCAAGGGGAAGGAAGAGTTGAAAGCACTCCTCGCTGGGAACCTGGCCAAGAAAAATCCCGAGGGAAACAAAGATGACCAGTTGGAACGGCTACAAACCGAGATAGCCATAATGAGGGTCCAAATGATGGGATAGCTGGTGGGCCAGATGGCTCTCATTAAAAACCTGGCACAAGGACAAGAAGAGCCGAGGGTCCTCATTAACAAGCTTCGTCAGGATGGATGTAACCAAATGGGGCAAACATCTAGGATTGGGGATCAAGTCATCATTCAGCCTCCCTTGAGACAAGAAGCTGAGAGGATACCTCCCCAATTTGCTTCAACTCACAAACCCAACAACAACCTCGCCAACAACAATAGGGTAATCGGCGTAAGCGGAATACAGCTGAAAGGCATTTTACCAAAATCAACATGTCATTGTCTCAAGTACTGCAACACATATTGGAGGCCAAGCTGGTTACGTTGAAAGACCCCCCTCAGAATCCCAACACAGCCTCTCCGAGGTACAATCCAAATGCAAGATGTGCGTACCACTCCAACAGTCCTGGACATGACACCAATAGCTGTTGGACATTAAAAAATAAAATTCAAGACCTGATTGAAGAAGGAACGCTGGAGTTCACACAAGATGGCCAGACTGAATTCTTCTACCAAAGGCACTTCACCCAAATCAACATGCCATTGTCACAAGCATTACAACAGATGTTGAGGATAAATCTGATTACGGTGATAAACCCTCATCCGAGCCCGAAGACTTCCTCTCCTAACTACAATCCGGAGGCAAGGCGTGTTTATCATTCTGATAGCCCTGAGCATGATACAAATGATTGTTGGGTGTTGAAGTATATGATTCAAAAACTGATTGACGAAGGAATGCTGGAGTTCACACAAGATGGTTAGATTGAGTTCTTCTGTCATCCTTCAAAGGCTCACCATCTAAAGTGACAAGTTCAGACAAAGAAGCTTTTGTTTATTTGAATTTTCAAGTTGTAATCTTTTTTGTTATTCAAACAATTATCTATTAATTTCAAACTTTGTTTCATTAATGCATTGCATATGTTTGTCTTGATTTGATCCACTCATTTTCATTACATTTAAACTGTGCTTTTTACTCTCTTTATGACATTTAACTCTTGCTAAAAGTTACAAGCCTTTAGAAGGAGGATGACGAAAACAATGCCATAATATCATACAGTATGCTTTTGGACAGACCTTGCTGACGATGTACAGGCATTCTTTCAAATCCTAAACACTGAAGTTATAAGGTATATAATCCCTAGTCAACCCCTTCTGGCCAAAGAAGTAGAAGTTTTTCTTTTTCACAAAATTAAAACCTTTAAACAAAACCTAGGGCAGGGTAGTCTCTCAGTTAATTCAAACGTGCATTAAGCCGCAAACTCTCATCTTGTAATACAATGAATGACGTCAAGAAACATTCCTCTGGAATCAAAAGACGGTGATGTTTCCCTATCACATAGGTAGTCATTATCTCTCAAAAAGAAAGGCCCACTAAGTCAAAACCTACGAAGGAGACTTAAAAAAAAGAAAAACTGGGGCATCCCGCTGACTGTAATCTCAAAACAAGAACAGTCAGGCAAAAATTAGGGATAACAAATCAAGTAAAAAGAGGTCACTTCAAATCCTCGACAACATGAAAAAATATAGCAAAAATGAATGCCTTCCGACAAACCTAACTTGTCTGAACCATCACTAAAATGTCATTCCAGACTCAATTGGAGTTCAAATGCACAATTAACTGAGTTTAGGACTGAAGAAAATCACGAAGAGCGGGTGGGTACAAATACACTTTGAGCCTTTATCCTTTGTTTCTTAAACTGTGAACCAAGCCACGTTACAACCCTTCAAAAGTCCTAATTGAAGCATGGGTTAGTTCGAAAGCATACTGTTACAAAAAGGTATCCTGACTCCTGTAAGGCTTTACTCAAAATCCTGAGTTAAATTTTTCCTACAAAACTTCTTTACTTGCTAAAAACGCATTTTTCAAAACTTCAAGACAAGCATAAACTTTGCATTACTTGAATATCATTGCTTGCATATGGCTAATTGTTTGACAACGGAGAAATTCACACAATGAATGTCCAGTGAACGAAAGCTCTCTCAGTGAACAAAATCAATTTCAAAAAGGACGACACTTCCATTGACGAATCTCCTATCAACAAGGGGACATGACATGTCACTATCCAGCACATCTGGGGCAGTCCAGTCAAGATTCCAGGAAACCTCTCTAGAGATGCAGAGTAACTAGGGGCAAGTCTCCATCTCCGTCACTTGGGGTATTAAACGTTAAATCTCAGCAAAGAGTTACATACAATCAAACATTTTTGGCAATGCCACGAACATTTGCTACTAGGGGAAATGACGAATCTCTCCAAAGTCCTTATCATAGGATGACTCCCCAACCAGAGTTTAATCTCTGAACACCTTTCCCCAACTGAGACAACCTCAAAAATCCTCGAGGATTTTTCTCCAGTAAAGTCGCTGCTTCTCCAATAGACTGAGCAACAGGGTTTATTTCCCCAACAAACAGCAGGATTCCCCAGCTTGAGTTTGCCTCTCTGACTACTACAAATCAGAGGACCACAACCCCTCTTCCCAAGTAGACTACTATACAATCCCCATCAAGTTACTGTGAAACCTAGACTCGACCAGATATCAGTTCAACTTCGATTCCCCAGTAGAGCAACGGACGACTAAGACTCCTAAACTTTTTGCCAAGAAAGAATAAACATACTCCCCACAGAGTTTCCAATATTTCCCAGTGGAGTTCTCCTTAAACAACAAAACAGGAATCCCCGGTGGAAACATTCTAAGCAAGGTTTGAAAACACACATACTCTTCAACAGAAATCCTGGATTTAACGACTCCCTGACATTTCTCAAGGATTTATTTTCCCAGACAAAAATACATTCATTAAACATTTCACATTTCATACATCCTATTCTCATACATGATAAGTGCATACGACACCATCTCATTTATTTTGAGAACATCATGACATCACGCATTTTATACATCATGACATTGCATACAACTAACGTTCTACCTTTTTCAGGAAAGATCAATCAACAGATGGTTACCGTCAACCCTTTTCAAGTTCCAGATTAATACCTGTAGCGAGCCAGGAAAACTATCTGTGGACGACTGATTGTAGATTAATACCTGTAACAAGCCAAGAAGACTATCTACATGAAGAGATTGAAGATCAATACTTGTAGCAAGCCAGGAAAACTATCTTTCTTTCTCAGGTCAAAGATTAATACCTGAAACCATCCAGGACAACTATCTCGTCGACCAACCTTTTCAAGTTCCATATTAATACCTGTAGCAAGCTAGGAAAACTATCTGTGGACGACTGATTGTAGATTAATACCTGTAACGAGCCAGGAAGACTATCTACATGAAGAGATTGAAGATTAATACCTGTAGTAAGCTAGGAAAACTATCTTTCTTTCTCAGGTCAGAGATTAATACCTGAAACCAGACAGGATAAATATCTACTCGACCAACTCAAACAATTCAACCTTTTGATACAGTTCATATACACACCAGATACGGATGCCATCCTGATACTCATTCAGATTCACCTTTTGATACAGTTCAGATACGCACCAGATACGGATGCCATCCTGATACTCATTCATATCCACCTTTTGATACAGTTCAGATACACACCAGATACGGATTCCATCTTGATACTCATTCAGATTCACCTTTTGATACAGATCAGATACGCACCAGATACGAATGCCATCCGGATACTCATTCAGAATCACCTTTTGACACAGTTCAGATACGCACCAGATACGGATGCCATCTTGATTCTCATTCAGATTCACCTTTTGATACAGTTCAGATACGCATCAGATACGGATGCCATCCTGATACTCATTCAGATTCACCTTTTGATACAGTTTAGATACGCACCAGATACGGATGCCATCCTGATACTCATTCAGATTCACCTTTTGATATAGTTCAGATACGCACCAGATACGGATGCCATCCTGATACTCATTCAAAGATAGCTTTCAGATACAGTTTCAAATACGCACCAGATACGGATGCCATCCTGATACTCATTCAAAGACAGCTTTCAGATACAGTTCAGATACGCACTGGATACGGATGCCATCCTGATACTCATTCAGATTTACCTTTTGATACAGTTCAGATAAGCACCAGATACATATGCCATCCTAATACTCATTCAAAGACAACTTTCAGATACAGTTTCAGATACGCACCAGATACGAATGCGATCCTAATACTCATTCAAAGAAAGCTTTCAGATACAGTTCAGATACGCACCAGATACGGATGCCATCCTGATACTCATTCAAAGACAACTTTCAGATACAGTTTCAGATACGCACCAGATACGGATGCCATCATGATACTCATTCAAAGACAACTTTCAGATACAGTTCAAATACACTTCTGACGCGGATGCCATTCTGATACTCATTCTTTCAGATTAAAAATTACAATGCCAACAATCAATTCTGGATGGCATCTTTAAGCCCATCTCCAACAAGATTCTATCATCTCTCCAAATGGAATCTTTAAGCCCATTCCTCCTATCATCACATCATCGAGTGCAAATTTCTAGGCACTCTAGTGTCTAATCATCTTCCACCTTCGAGTCACGAATGGCAAAACTCGCCAATCTAACTCTTCGGGTTTAAGAAGATTGAACAGGGGCAGCTGTTGTACCCTAAAATTTGCCCTCTCATTTTTCAAGTATTTGCTCACAAGATATTCTAAGACGGAAAGTTTGCAGCACTGATACATCAATTTAGGCTTGAAATTGGCACAAGGGCAAAATGGTCAATTGCATACTGGAAAGTCAAACTTTGACTTTTTGGTCAACATTACAACCCAAAGATCAAATTTAATCAAGACATTCAAAAATATCAAGCTTGATCAGTAAGAAGTCAAGAGAATAAAAAATCCAACTTTGCAAGACTTTGAGATTTTTCTAGTATTTTCTATACTTGGTTAAGTTCATTTGCTTCATGGCATTTTACTACAACTCCAAATAATTCAAGATGATGCAAGTAATTCAAGTTATTACAAAGTGACATTTTTGCAAAATTACATATTCTAAAAACTATGTCTTGATTAAAACCTTGTCACAATATTTTTGCCTTTGACATAATGTGCACAAGACTAAATTTGTGACATGTTACAACTATGCTGTCCAAAATTGAAGAAAATAGGATATATCACATTGCCACAAAACCTGCATTGCTATCCTATATAATCCAAAATATGTCCACAAAACCAGTCAAAAACTGCTCTACGTAGTCTGCCCAAGCCTGCACCATGACAGCCCCAAACTTGCACCAATATGGCAAAGAAAATTTGTGTGCAGAAAGCATTAAAACAACATGCAAAAACAATTCAAAATGGCTTATTTGTTTTCCCCCCTAAACCACAGTCAAGGGGTCTACAAAAGGAGGGCTTCCTCGTAAGACAAGAGGGTGGTATTCGGAAGAGAGAATAGAGAGAGAGAATATAGAGTCTCATTGAGCAGAAAAATGGTATTCTTGTGAACCTTGACTGATTTTTCAAAATCAAATCTGTTCTTGTTCAAAACAGAATCCCAACCTCTTCCACCATAAAAACTCTCCCTAAGCCAAACACTTCATACAAAGTTTGTCCAAACATAAAAACAGTTGTTGTGTTGCTATTCATCTTCTTCCTAAAAACACCAAAAACATTACAGTACATTCCAACTCAGTTCTAGCAGTCCAGAGCAGCTTCCTGAAGACTCACAAGGTTATCACATCATTTGGAAAAGCATTCAGATCTAAAATAACCAGTGCAACCCAAAGGTAAGTCCTCTTGACTTGATATCTTGTCATTACATCATTAACAAGCTGTTGTTCTTTGAAAACAAGATGTAGTACTTTAATATCTTTTTGAACTAGTCATCTGCATTTTTTTTAGGCTTATTCAGTCATTTGTTGTTCATGTTTATCCATCATATGCCATGAACTAACCTGTGCAGTCAGTGAAATAATGTTTAAGGCAGGAAAATGAAGCATGTATCGACACATATCCTCATGTGTCGACTCATCCTAGTGAAAAAACAGGGTATGATTCGACACATAATCCCCATGCATCGACTCATATTGATTTCAGGTTACCAAATAGAAGTGGGAAAAGAGTATGTATCGACACATACGCGCTTCGCGTTGACACAAGAAGGGTGCAAGAGTCGACGAATCTCATTATGTGTCGACTCATACTGAGTCATTTTTATTTTATAGGAGCAGGGAAAAGCCTATGAGTCGATACATACGCGTTTCGCATCGACACAAAAAGGGTGCATGAGTCGACACATCCCCTTATGTGTCGACACATACTGAGATATTTTGTTTTGCAGGGGCAGGGAAAAGCCATGTGTTGGTGCATAGCAGCATGGGTCGACACATAGCAGTTCAAAATGCAATTTTCCTTTTATTTTACACTATTTTACATTGTTTTCACCATCATTCGATATGGTTGTAATATTTCAGTCTCCGCTTCATCCCCATTGTAAATTTGTAGCCCCATCCCTCTAAAGTGATGTAATAGGTTAGGATCTATTTTCCACATGTTTACTTGCTTTCATATATTGCTAGTAATTAGGATGTATGGCAAGATAAAATCAGCAAATGGATAACCTTTCAAATACAAGACAAAATGCATGCAAACTAACACACTTGCACACTAACACCTCTAGGGCAACCTCACTTTGTCGCCTTTCGGAAAATAGTCATGTCGCTCGAGCAGGGGCATTTTAGCAAAGACCCTTCGATAAAAGATCGTAGTCCCTCGATGACCCTTGATGTTGCCTTCGGTAAACGATCTAGTCCCTAAACGACATTGCTAAAACGTTCCATATGTTGCCTTCTATGACTATACAAACATCCCAAACGCCCGTCCCTTCACATCCAACGATGGGGCTTCTTACCAAATCAATGGTAAGATAGCCACATCTAAAGGAGGAGGAAAAACACATTTAAGACCTTTCGAGTAGGTAGATTCGCTCCTAGTTACTCGCTTGCTCACAACAAAAACATTTATACACCAAAACTCTCATTTTGAAACATTTTCAAAAGACAACACTTTGTACGCATTCTTATAGAAACGAGAGCCATTACAAAGAAAACCCTTTTCAAAATAACTTTCAAAAACACATCTCACAAACACACTTTTGAACTATTTTCGAAACAAACACTTCGTAGGTGTTCTTATAGAAACAAGAACCATTACGAAGTTCCATTTTCAAAATACTTTCAAAACACACACCACAAGCACATTCAAACAAAAGCAAGTGATCTAGAAAGTAACTAAGAGCCCATGAAAAACCATGGATGAAAAGGGTGCTAATACCTTCCCTTTTCATAATCTACCCCCCGAACTCAAGAAAACATCTCTAAAGGTCTTTCCTGTGCTTTTTCACCTTTCCTTTTTTGGATAAAAGAAAAGTCGGTGGTGACCCTTACTAAACCGTAACATTTGCAAACACAAACGCAAACCCTCAAGTCAGTTCTCCCACCGTATCACAGAACTGTCGACTCTGCTGGGGAAATCTTAAAGTGGGGTTACCTTAGGGTTAGATCACCTTTCATTGTTTGATTTGCATGCTTTACATTATGGTTCTCTGTTTGGGCTTGCTTTAATCCTATACCCGAATTTGGGGACACCTTTTAGGTAAGTAGCAATAGACTGTGAGGGAACTGTGTGGGGTATACCGACATGGTTGAAGCAGTAACTACATTGATGTGGCACTTTGGTTGGTACCGGTAACCCTTGAGTTGAATAAAGGAGAGTACGGGGCCACCGCATGGTGTCGTAAAGCATCAACTAACTTTAGAACCCTAATTGAAACAACTTGGCAATTAGGATGTAGTGAGATAATCGGTTTCGGTGTAGAGCTAAAAATTGGTTAATACTCGATGCTACACTCATTAAGACCAGACTTTTGGGATATCTCGGCCGCAAGAAAAGATTGATTGAGCTGAGACATGCCTAAAAGAAAGGTCAGTGATATTAAGACCCCTTATAACCCGATTACTATTAACTAGGACAGGTTGAGCCAACTAAACTTCAAGAGGGTACTTACCTACAAGACTCCATGCAAGCCTGGAGCTAAGGACTTGTCTGCTTTGTGTGAATGTGATTATTTGTATGTAAATCTTCTTACCTCGCATACTTGTACATTGTTAGAACATAGTTTGATTCTACAACCCTCAGTTAGAGTTTTGATGATAACACAATACAAGATTAAATGAATTATGAGTGTTATATAAGACATAGATGCTACTTAAAATTATGTTGTGTATTTATAGGAAACTCTGATGGAATCAGCATCAGAACATCAGTATCAACATCAGCATCAGAAGATCAATACATGCGCTACGCTGAAGTCTGATGAACAGAATCTGCGCTCAACACACTCTGACTCTGATCAGGATCTTATCAATGTCATCATCACTTAGAAGCAATCAGAATAAGCTAAAAGCCAAAGAATGCTCTGATCTTAATCAAGCAGAACATTCTGAAGTGTTAATGTTACTGCATTCAAGGCAGATTAATTACCAACGACTTTATTCCAAGACAAAGATCTTATCAAAATGGAAAGAACATAATGAGCATTGAAATGGAATTATTGGCATCAACGTATCTATTCCAAGAAGTATTTAAACAAATCAGTGAGAAGTGAAATGGCTAATGCTCTACAGTACCTTACACGCATATACACGCCAAAAGAAATCCCATCAAGCTCGTTCTAACTTTTGCTAAAAGCTCCCAATTGATTATTCTATAGCTCTAGGAATCTAGTATCATCTAAGCTTTATTTTGTGTATTATCACAGTTGTGATATATCGTTTTTCTAGAAAACATTCAACACACATTTGTTCATTTTTCTGTAAAAGAATTTCCTTGAGAAACCGGTCTGTGGTTTAGACTCAAGAAGGCTTTAGCAGTTGTTAAAGCAGTTTTGTATTCAGTTGAATATAGTGGTGTTGTACCCCAAAATTTGCCCTCCCATATTCTTCAAAGTTTTGACAAGCATCATCTCAATTTGCTCAAGTCTACTCAAGGGTTGCACAGTTCAAACGCCCTCCTAAGCCAGTCAAATTAGGGTTTTGGTTCTTGCAAGGAAGTTGAGGTTTTCAAGGGCTCAATCAAGTCACATATGCCTATACACATTGTCAAGCATCTACATGCCAAGTTTCAAGGCTCACAAGGTCAAGTTGCACAGTCAAAAACCCTAATTGCTTCACAATCAACTATAGGGGTAAAATGGTCATTTGGCAGTCAAAAGTCAAATTTTTTGGTCAACATCTTATTTTGAAGCCACAATCATCATTTGATCAAGTCTTGATCATGATTCTACAAGAATGGCTCAAAAATCATCAAGATGCAAAAGTTTCCATTTTTGGACAGTTGAAAAGTCAACTGTAACTTGACCAAAGCATAACTTTTTCATGGTTCATCAGAAAAATCCCATCCAATGCTCATTTTTAAGGGAAGGACATTTCCTACAACTCATCTTCACATTCCAAGTCCAAGAAATTCTCTCACAAAAAGTTACCAATTTCAACATTATAGGTCATTTTCAAAAGTCAACAAAAAGGCATTTTAAGTCAAAGACCATAACTTGAGATTGGTAAATTCAAATGACATGGGACCAAAGGCATTGGTTAGAGGACTTCAAGACATTTCCAAAATGTCCAAGAACATGTTCATATGATCAAAATTGAGCAAGATATGCATTGGAGAAGTTGGGAAATTTTTGTGAAATGGCAAAAGTCAACTATCCTTGAAACTTCAATTTTTGACAAAAGGGCCCACTTTTTTCCACTTGATTCAGCCTTGTCATGCCACCCACGTGTCCCATGATTCATTTCAATATTAAACATTAATTTTTCTATTTTTATTTAATTTTATTTGATTTAATTCATTTTAAATCCATAAAATTCAAATAAAATCAAAAAAATTAATTAGATAACATCTTTTCATTTGAATGACTTTTATGTGTCATGAACAACATACCCATTTCGTGATAAGGCCATTTTAAGCATGAAAATTCAAATTTGAACAAAATTGGAAAAGGCCTTTAATGGTGGTTAAGACAAAATCCAAAAACATAATGGCACAAGTTTAAGGCTCCTAAAGGTGAATTATTCTCATTCATGACTACATATGCAAGCCTTGCAAGTCTCATTCACGACCTAGAGTGTGCACAAACGGCCAGAGAAAAATCCAAAAAGTGTCAAAAAAAAGTGTGAGATCAAAAGGAGTATTGCAAGCCGTTTCAGGCCAAAAGGAGAGCGTGACTCTCTTCTTTGCCATCCCCTGAAGCTAAAGCAACCCTTGCCACGTCCTAAGATCCATCATACCGCGCTGTAAGTTCTTCCCAGGTCCCCCAAAATTCCATATCATTTTTTCTTATGTGTTTGTGTGCAGGATGCCCAGTGCGTTTCACCATGAACCTTCAGCGTTCCACATGCCAAGTGGCCATGATCATCAATCCGAGGGCCAAAAAGTGATGAACACTATATTCTCCAGTCAACGTGCTCCAGGAAATCTCCAAAAGTCAACAAGGCTGGTTAATGGGCCAGCAATTTCCAGGCTTCACACCTCCATTGGGCCATCAACACCCCCATTGGTTTTTATTTCTTTTTTTTTTTCTATTTTCCTTTTCTTTTTATTTTCCTTTTTTAATTATTATCATTATTGTTAATTAACCTAACAAACTAATTTTTTCCCATAAAATTCAATAAAACCAAAAAAAAAACATTTTATTATTTATTAACTTATTTTGTAAATAAATTTTAATATTAATTAATTAGTTGTGTAATTAGAACAATTTCAACATTTTTTTTAATAAGTAAAATTAATTTAGAATTAGAACTTTCAACTTTTAATTTCTTTTTATTTTATTTTATTAAAAACATAAAAACAGAAAAATATTTTACTTTTAATTAAATTAATTAATTAGTTATTAATTTTAATTTCATTAATTACAAAAAAAAAGGGACAAAAATTCAATTCTTTCTTAAAAAAGGGTCAAAACCCTCATGACTTCCCGATTCAATCTTTCGCGCGTATTTATTTTTAATTAGTTATTTTGTAACTTCTTCTGGAAATGTAATAGTTTAATTAGGCTTTACCGCTTTATTTACTTCTCTCGCACTTTATTTTTCCAAACGGGTTTGTTTTTGGCGATGTATATACCCGCGCCTTGTAATAGTTAGATTTACATTTCTGCAATTTATTTTCCGCACTCCTAACTGTTAACAATGCATGAAAGAATGTATGTAAATAAAATCAATCCGTAGCTCACAAATAACATGCAAAAGACAAACATAAACTGAAAAACAAACACACAAGCACATGCCACTCCTAGGGTACGCCTCACTGGTTGCCTCGAACGTGGTCATCAAGTATAGGGTGTCTTAGAGGTCGCCCTTTTGTCCAAAAGATCCAGTTGCCTCGAAACAGTTGCCTCGGATAAAAGGATCTAGGACATTAGGGTTACTTCTAAGATATCCTACCATTGCTTCGGTGACCACACTGTCCCTAATCATCGAATTGACCCGAATACCTCCAACGATGGTGCTACCTACCCCTCAATGGTGGGATAGCACTATCTAAAGGACTCTTACACAGCTTAATTCCTTAGGGTAGGTAGATCTCATGGGTACTTTCTCTTTTCAAACAAACAAAACATCTTTTCACACCTACACTTTCTAAAAGTTTTCAAACAAATTTTTCATACACTCTTGAGGACAGATACAAGAGTTACTTAGAAATTTTTCAAACGAAACTTTTTCAAAACCCACATACACTTGAAAAGCAAACAATATTTTGAAAACATAAGAGCAAGTACCTAAGAGCCCGTGGATAACCACAGATAGAAAGGGTGCTAACACCTTCCCTTTCTATAAATCTACCTCCCGAACCGAGAAACATTCTCAAAGAAGGAATTTTGCTGTGCTTTTGTCCTTTCTATATTGGAGAACATAAAAGAAGGTGGCGACTCTTGCTTACCGCGACATTTTGCGAAACCAGCTTAAAAAAAACAATCAGTTCTATTTCCACCGATCACAAGTGGATTAAGACCTCGTTGGAGAGAGGCGAAATCACCTTGACGGGTGGACTGGAGTAGTTTGAGATCAAACGAACCAGGATAAAAATAACGTGTTGTCTGCATTTGATTTCAAGTTTTAACAATTCAACCCCCCTTCTTGTGTTTTTCACATCTTCAATTGGCATCAGAGCGCCTGGTTCTGAGTTCATAACACTTAACCATGTCAGTACAAGATCCAGCATTAGAAAAACACAATGGCAGGACCACATCAAAACATCAGCAATGACAACAATGAAGAAAGAGACAGATTCAGTGGAAAACCTCCAGTCTTTGATGGAGAGAACTTTGATTACTGGAAAGACAGAATTGAAAGCTTCTTTCTAGACCATGATGCTGATCTGTGGGATATGGTGACAGATGGATACACGCACCCAGTAAATGCAAGTGGTCAGAAGATTGACAGGAAAGCAATGTCTGATCAACAAAAGCGTGATTTCAAAAATCATCACTGTGATACGGTGGGAGAACTGACTTGAGTTTTTGTGTTTGTATTCGCACTTGTTCGGTTTAGCAAGAGTCGCCACCGACTTTTTATTTATCCTAAGGAAAGGTCAAAAAGCACAGGAAAGACCTTTGAGATGTTTTCGTGGGTTCGGGGGGTAGATTATGAAAAGGGAAGGTGCTAGCACCCTTTTCATCCATGGTTATACATGGGATCTTAGTTACTTGTTTTAGATCACTTGCCTTTGCTTTTCAATTGCTTGAAATGGTGTTTTGTGTGTGTGGTTTTTGAAAATGTTTTGAAAAATATGCCTTGTCTAGGCAACCATTGTAATAATTCTTTACTCGAATGTTTTACAAAGGTGTTTGTCTTTTTGAAAAGATGTTTCAATGTTTTTTGAAAGTTTGTTTTGAAGTTGTGTTGTGATGTGTGTTTTGAAAAAATGGCAAGGATGTTTTGCAAGTTTTTGATCAAGTAACTAAGAGTTGTCTACCCTATTTTACTCAAAGATCTTTCTTATGTTTTAACCCTTTTAACAGTGTTGTTTCACCATTGTATTTGGTGAACAACCTTGTGTTAGGATGTTAACGGGACGGGCACGGGTCATCGTTTAGACCATGAAAGCAATAGTGTCAAGTGTCTTTGGCAATTTCTTGAGGGACTATGATCATTTTGTTTAGGCAACTCCGATAGCGTCATCGAGGGACTATGATCATTTTGTTTGTTTTGTTTTGCCAAAGTACTTGACATGCAAACATGGCCCATTTTTTAAGGCAACAAGTGGTGTAACCCTAGGGGTGCAAGTGTGAATTGTGTATTGATTTTCATGCATTTGTCTTGTATTAGGTTATCTAGCGGTTGATTTTGAATCTTCGCATACAAACCCTAATTACTATACAGTATATGGAAAGCGATAAATTGCGGGAATTTAAAGTCTAAGCTATAACAAATAAGTATCCGGGGATGGGGGTATAAATGTTTACAAATGGGGATGAGTCTTATCAGAATAGTAGTGTCCAAATATTATTTACAACCAAATCGAATCATCGCATTCTCAATGTAAAAATATAAGAATAAATAAAAAAAAGGGAATCAAAAGCAATGTAAGATGCACATGATTATTTACAAGTTATTAAAATGAAAATTAAGTAATGTCATTATTTTTTGTGTTTTTTTGTTAATTATAAATAAAAAGGGTTTTAAAGAGAAAAATATTTAATTCAAAACAAACTAACTATTTATGTATTTTTTAAAATGTAATAAACATTAAAAATATTTTTGTGCAAAAGTTTAATATTCTATTTTTATTTAACCAAAGAAAATAGGAATTAGATTATATAAAATAAGAAAATAAGGTAAGAAAAAATATTGATTTATATAAAGGGTTAAGAAAATAAAATGGGCCTTAGGGGAATTCTTGGCCCATGTGCAAAGTAAGACAGATTTAAAACAAAGGGGGGTACAACGCCAGAATTGAATTGGGCTTAGCAGTTTAATGGGGCAGAGGCCCAAATGCGTTTGATAATGTTTTTTTTAGGGTTTCAGATGTTTTGCTCAGACTTAAGCTTTACAGTTTTATGAACGGCGTCGCTCCCTTCTTCTTCTTCGCCTCTTCATCCTTCTCCACCATGGCTTCTGATGCTCCCTCCACACCTCAGGCTACGAGGATATCACCTCCACCTTCTCCTCTCCAAGATTGCTCAGGGCAATGAAAAGAAGGTAACGTTTCTCTTAGCTCCCTCTTCGTGCGTTTTTAGGGTTTCTGGATTCGTATACATTTTATGCTTTTACACGTTTTGATCTTGGATTATTTGTGTTTGTGAGGTACATCAATAGATTGAGGGAGAAGAAGATGATACCTTTGGGGGTTTTGTCTTTGGGGAAAGGACAGAGGGTGGACCGGCGGTATCCTCAGGTGGCCGGAAGAGGGAGAGCGATGACAAAGCTTTTCTGGTATTTTTGTCTTTAGCCTTCATTTGTGATGACCCTAACTCTGAAAATGCTGTATTATTTGCTTCTGTCTCTCTTCCTATCCTAATGCTTCGTTTATTTCCAATGGCATGCTCTGAACTATTGCTTATCTATGATGATTTTGATTCTGAGTATTTGAATGCTTCAGTGTTTTTGCTTCTGACTTTTCTTTTCCTCTCTTTTGGGCTTGGCCTTTTCAATGATGATGATGAATCCTTCTTCTGAGAATATTTGCTTCAGTGTTGTTTTGATTTTTGGGCTTGCTTGCCTTGTTGGAAATTTGCAATTTGACAGGTTTTTAGCAGTTTGAAGCAGGCTTGTTTAGGATACAAGCTTGAAAGGCTTGCTCCTTTGAGGCAGGCAGGTTCGTTTGAAACTGGCAGTTTGACAGGCTTGTTTAGGATACAGGCTTGAAAGGCTTTCTTTTGTTATGTGTTTGACAGGTTTTTTTAGGCAGTCTGAAACAGATTTGAAGCAAGCTTTTGTTTGCTTGCCTGAAGGCAGGCTGAAGCAGGCTGGAGGTTTTATGCAGGTTTGCTTCTGGTTGTAGCTTATGCAGGCAAGCTTGGTTTTTGTATGTTTTTGATAGGGCTAAAGGCAGGCTTGCAAATTTGCTTGCTTGAAGCAGGCTTGAAGCAGGCTGGAGGTTCTATGCAGGTTTGGTTTTGTGTAGATGCAGGCAAGCTTTGTTGGTACAGGCAGGCTGTTGTTTGTGTTTACAGTTTGTGGCCTTTTTCTTTATGTGTTCTTCCCCCTCTTAACAATGTTGATTTGTTATATTTATCTATCTCTAAGCCTGCCTAAAAAACTGTAAGCCTGCTACTTTTTTACTCTATTTCTCTCTCTCTCTAGAAAGCATATCTTTGCTTAGAATATCTTTCTTTTCTGAAAAGGTTTTGGCCTGGAAAATGATGAATAAAAATGCTTGCTTGCAACTTTAGCTTTCCTCTGCATTCTGTACTTTTCTTCCAGATTTTATGCATTGCCTTTGATAGCTTGTAGGCAGCTTTATTGACAGTTACAACTTGGTTAACATTTTGATGGCTTTTGATATATTTTGGTATCTTCTTTGACAGCTTTTGACATTTTTGCACTTGTGACTTAGTTTGGCATTTTCAGTTTGACAATGCAATTTGGTTTAGTTTCTTTGACAGTTTGAATTGCCTCTTGGACGGTTTGCACTCATGCAGCTTTGCGCATTTGTTTAATATGTTGTCTTGTATTTAATTAACTCCATGCTTGCAAACAATTTTACTTTCCTCTTTGTGAACCAAGAAGAGGAATTTTCTTGCGATTTGCAGAGAGGACGAACAAACTGATTCTGGCCAACACCTTTAATGATGAACTTTTAATTATCTGTCTGAGAATGCCTTTTTAATCCATACTGTATTGACTTCTTTCTTCTCTTTTTGCAGGTAAATATCAGTTGAGAAAAGGATGCAACAATAGAAGATGAAGACTTCAAGAGATTTAGGATATAGTTTTATTTTATTTCTAATCATTTGTAATAAACGTCATTGTAACACTGTAAATAAATTTACTGTATCAAATAAACATTTGTAACAACAATTGAAAATGAATAAAAATCTTTTTTGTCAGATATCTCTTTTAATTCTTCTGCACTTGTTTATTTAATTACTTAAATTTCTTGAGTCATAATAATTGGAAATTATCCCAATAATCTTAACTTAGAAATTATAAATAATCAACAAACGTCACAGTCACACAGCTTTGCATTAACCAAAAATACTTCCGGCATTCCAAATAACCAATTGCACAGCTAAACGAACAAACGACCATACGCCTTTCACTTCACTGATTAAACTAAAACTTCAAACTTTCAATCAGAAGCCTCAGCTTCTATCCCAGTGGTTCAGGTTTTGAGAAACAAACTGAAATCTTGAACAAGCATCAAAACCATGTGACAGTCAAATGAAATGTTGTGGATTCAATTCCTTCTAAGAATGCGTGCGCAAACCCTAATGTTGGATTTACTGTCAAAGAAACGTCCGCCTGATCAAACCCTGAGCCAAACTCAACCAAATTAATAAAAACCCTAATAATCTATTTGGACTGATTCAAAAGTTAATGGAAACCCTAATTTTGTTTGACTGATAAGAAAAGTCTGTTTGACTGATTCTTGAGCCAATCTGAAAAATCAGGAAAAGCCCGAAGCTGTGATTTCTTATGAAAAAGAGAGGGCAAATTTTGGGGTACAACAATCACAAAGCCAGAACTATTCTTCTCAGTGCTATCTCTTACTTTGAATATGAAAAGATATCAAACAGAGACACTACAAAGAATATGTTTTATTCTCTCAGAATGACGCATGAAGGCAACCTTCAAGTAAAAGAAACTAAAGCTCTTGCGCTCATTCAGAAGTATGAAGCATTCAAGATGGAAGAAAGTGAATCTATTGAAAAAATGTTCTCAAGATTTCAGATTCTAGTTGCTGGTCTCAAAGTTTTGGACAAAGGATATTCTACTGCTGATCATGTAAAGAAGATCATCAGAAGCTTGCCAAAACAGTGGAGGCCAATGGTCACAGCGCTGAAGCTAGCCAAGGATCTCAACAAAATCTCTCTGGAGGAACTTGTCAGCTCCCTCAGAAGTCACGAGATAGAGCTAGAAGTTGATGAACCTCAAAAGCAAGGTAAGCTTTTAGTCTTAAAATCTAACAGAAAATCTGACTCCAAGGTTTTGTAGGCTGTTGAAGAAACCTCTGATGGGTCCTCATCAGAAGAAGATGAACTGTCTCTCCTCTCCAGAAGGGTGAACCAACTGTGGAAGCAGAGGCAAAGAAAGTTTAGTACTCCCAGAAGATCTGAGAACCAAAACGAATCCTCCTCCAGATATAGAATGTCAGAACCCACCTCTGGATACAGAAGATCTGAAGGCTCTTCAGGAAGCAGAAAGCCAAACAACAAAGACATCATCTGCTATGAATGCAACGAGCAAGGACATTACAAAAGTGACTGCCCAAAGCTTCAAAAGGAAAATCCCAGAAGAAAGTTTGGCAAGGAAAAGAAGAAAAGTCTCATGGCCACATGGGATGACTCTGACATATCTGAAGCTGACTCAGAATCAGATGATGAGAGAGAAAACATAGCTCTCATGGAAAACATATCAGAAGACAGTGAAGCTTCTGAATCAGACTCTGAATAAGACACAGAAGAGGTATTTCCTGACTTTGCTATTAATTTTACTAAGGCTGAACTAGATGAAATCCTTAATGAGATTCTGGAAAGATATCAGCAGATCAGAGTCAAATTCAGAAACCTGAAAAGGGATCTTGCTTCTGACTCTGATAAAACTGAGAGTCTCAAGTTGGAAAATTCTGAGTTGAAAAATAAAGTTTCAAAATTAGAAAATATATTACAAAACTCTCAGAAGGAAACAATTCTTGAAACTCCCAGTAGTGCTGATGAGATCATCAAGGAGTATGATCACAGTTTTCAGAAGTTTCTAGCTAAAAGCATAGATAGAAGCAAAATGGCTTCAATGATCTATGGAGTTAGCAGAAATGGCAGAAAGGGAATAGGATACCAAGGTAAGGTACCTACACCAAAGAATGCCACGGATTTAGTTATTAAACGAACTCCTCTTAAGTCACACTTTGTATATGGGCACACGCATGACATCAAATATACCAGTAGTCATTATTCTGTCAAGCCAAAATTCAACCAGAGTTTTGGTAAAACTAACAAATTAGGACTCAAGAAAATATGGGTACCTAAGGATAAAATAATATATGTTGCATATATCTTTAGCAGCAAAGCAGAAACACCAGTCATGGTACCTGGACTCTGGCTGCTCACGACACATGACGGGAAGAAGGCATATGTTCCAAAGCCTGGAGGCCACGTAGGCTTTGGAGGCAATCAGAGGGGAAAGATCATTGGCTCTGGAACAGTAGGTAATGGAAATCTTCCCTCTATCAGTAATGTTTTATTAGTAGATGGATTAATGCATAACCTGTTATCCATAAGTCAATTAAGTGATAACGGTTATGATGTAATCTTTAATCAAAATTCATGTAAAGCTGTTAGTCAGAAAGATGGGACTATCCTGTTTAATGGAAAGAGGAGAAACAACATTTACAAAATAAAACTTTCTGAACTGAAAAGTCAGAATGTAAAGTGTCTTCTGTCTGTTAACAACGAGCAATGGATCTGGCACAGAAGATTGGGGCATGTTAGTATGAGAAGAATATCTCAGATTAACAAACTCAATCTGGTCAGAGGACTTCCTAACCTGAAGTTCAATTCAGATGCTCTGTGTGAAGCATGTCAGAAAGGCAAGTTTGCAAAACCTGCTTTTAAATCAAAAAACGTTGTTTCCACCTCTAAGCCATTAGAACTTCTGCACATTGACTTATTTGGACCAGTTAAAACTGCTTCAGTCAGTGGCAAGAAGTATGGGTTAGTAATCGTAGATGACTATAGCAAATGGACATGGGTAAAGTTCTTAAGACACAAGGACGAGTCACACTCTGTGTTTGTCACCTTCTGTAACCAAGTTCAGAATGAAAAGGATCTTAGAATCGTCAAAGTCAGAAGTGATCATGGGTGAGAGTTTGAAGACAAAGATTTTGAATCATTTTTTAATGACAAAGGCATTCTGCATGATTTCCCTTGTCCTAGAACTCCCCAGCAAAATGGAGTTGTAGAACGAAAGAACAGAACATTGCAAGAAATGGCCAGAACCATGATCAACAAGACTAACATTGCTAAGATCTTCTGGGCAGAGGCAATAAACACAGCGTGCTACATTCAGAATAGAATCTCCATAAGACCTATTCTGGAAAAGACTCCATATGAATTGTGGAAGAACAGAAAGCCCAACATTTCATATTTTCATCCATTTGGATGTACTTGTTTTATTTTGAATACTAAAAATTATTTAAACAAGTTTGACTCTAAAGCACAGAAGTGTATTATGTTAGGATACTCTGAACGCTCAAGAGGGTACAGAGTATACAATACAGAAACACAGATTGTGGAAGAATCAATCAATGTTCATTTTGATGACAAGCTTGACTCTCAAAAGTCAAAGCAGAATGAAGTACATGCAGGTATGGAAGTTGAATTCACAGGTACTGAAGACAAGTCATCAGAAGCTCTTAACAGAGACACTCCCTCAACATCAGAAAGAGGCACTGCAAGCAATCCAACATCTTCAGTTGATCAACCTCAGAAAAGACCATCCAGAAGCAGCATGGATCACCCAGAAGAAACTATCTTAGGAAGAAAGGAAGATCCAATCAGAACAAGAGCCAGCTTCAGAAACTCTGAAGAATCCCTCATGGGACTTGTTTCTCTGATTAAACCATCTTCAATTGATGAAGCACTTCTGGACAACAACTGGATTCTAGCAATGCAAGAGGAGCTGAATCAATTCACAAGGAATGACGTATGGGATCTAGTTCCTAAACCAAAAGGATTTAACATCATTGGAACAAAATGGGTGTTCAGAAACAAGCTGAATGAACAAGGTGAAGTCATCAGAAACAAGGCACGATTGGTAGCACAAGGTTATAGTCAGTAAGAGGGGATAGACTATACAGAAGCCTTTACTCCAGTCGCCAGGTTAGAATCTATCAGACTTTTAATTTCTTTTGCTATTAATAAAGGCATCACTCTGTATCAGATGGATGTCAAGAGTGCATTCTTAAATGGATATATAGAAGAATAGGTATATGTTCACCAACCCCCTGGTTTTGAAAGTTCAAAAAATCTAAAATATGTTTTCAAACTGAAGAAGTCACTGTATGGTCTGAAACAAGCTCCCAGAGCTTGGTATGAAAGACTAAGTAACTTCCTGTTAGAAAAGGAATTCACCAGAGGGATGGTGGACACAACCTTATTCTGTAAGACAGTTAAGAATGACATTTTAGTCTGCCAGATTTATGTTGATGATATAATATTTGGATCTACTAATCCCTCTCTGGGAAGAAAGTTTGCTAAGTGTATACAGGAAGAATTTGTGATGAGCCTAATGGGGGAACTGAAATTCTTTCTGGGCATTCAGATCAATCAAATCCCAGAAGGAACTTACATTCATCAGAGCAAATATGTCAGAGAACTTCTGAAGAAATTTGATCTCTCAGAATGTAAGCCATCAAAGATTCCAATGCATCCCACATGCATTCTGGAAAGAGAAGAGGTAAGCAAAATGGTAGAACAGAAAGTCTACAGAGGTATAATTGGTTCTCTTCTTTATCTGACTGCTTCAAGGCCTGATATTTTATTCAGTGTATGCATTTGTGAAAGATTCCAATCAGATCCTAGAGAATCTCACTTAACAGTTGTTAAGCGAATTTTCAAGTATCTGAAAGGTACTACTAATCTGGGTTTGTTTTATAGAAAATCTAGTAATTACAGCTTAGTAGGTTACTGTGATGCTGACTTTGCTGGAGACAGAGTTGAATGTAAAAGCACTTCTGGAATCTGCTAGTTTCTGGGAGAAAATCTGATCTCGTGGTCCAGCAAAAGACAATCCACCATTGCTCTATCAACAGCAGAAGCTGAATACATAGCAGCAACTGGATGCAGCACACAAATACCCTGGATGAAAAGTCAACTTGAGGACTTCCAGATTAATGAGAGTAACATTCTTATACTCTGTGATAATACTTCTGCCATTTGCTTAAGTAGAAATCCAATTTTGCATTCTAGGGCTAAGCATATAGAAATAAAACATCATTTTATTAGGGACTATATTCAGAAAGGAATTTTAAACTTAAAATTTATTGATACATACCATCAATGGGCTGATATATTCACAAAACCACTTTCTGAAGATAGGTTCAACTTCATTCTGAACCATCTCAGCATGAAGCTCTGTCCAGAATAAAACTGTTTTAATTTTATATATTAACCTTCAGAATTATGTTTATTACTCTGTGAACTTCTGATCAATCCTCTTTTTAGATTTTTAGAAATGAAAATTGTATCAGATCTATCCATGAAGCTCTGAGCTCTTCAGTTCAAGGATAGAAGTGATGTTCACTCAAATCAAGCAAGTGTCATCCAGTCATCAGCTGTTTCCTGAGGCTGAACACGCGTTCACGCTTCTGAAAAGGCAAAGTGCTGATTGGATGCATTGAGACACATGTCACTGGTAACCGTTTAAGTATCTTTCTGAAATCCCCTAAAATCAGCAATCAATTAATGCTATTAATCATGATTTATTTCTCTCTCTTAAGCGTTTATGTTTTCAAAAAAAAAAAACTTTTTAAAAATATATTTAAACACCATTAACAAACATTCACAACTTTTACCCTCACTTTCATTTTCATTCAATTTTTCTGATATCTGTGTTTGTGTTCTTACTGCTCAAGAAAACCCTTTCAATTTTTTCTCTCAAAATCTCGTGTGAACAATGGCGTCTTCCAGCAATATCTCTTCAGGTTCCCAGAAAGATGCATCAGCTGAGCAATATGAGGTTCCTCTCAGAACACTACTCACTCCAGTCAAGAACCTGGAAGTTCTGTCAGAGATTATAGTGGATTTCAACAGTTTGAAGGAAAATGGTTTTGATTTATCAGAAGAGATTCAAGCTCAAGGATGGGAGAAATATTTTGACAGGTTGGTGGGTCCAACTTTCCCTATTTTGGTTAAGGAATTCTGGATTCATGCGTCTTCCTCAAATCACCAAGTCACTTCTTATATAATGGGGAAGAAAATTGTGATTACTGAAGACCTAATTGCAAAACTGATTGGATACAATGGTGGTGGTATTCGCTGTATAGACATGGCAGAAAGATGTTCAGATGTTGCTGTTATAGCAAGGGAAATTTTCACGCTGGGGCTTCCCTCCAGCAAGATAAGGGATCTGAAAGATAAGCACATAATTTGGGCAAAGATTATTCTGGGTTGTTTCAATCACAAGAAGCCTACAAGCTCTCCTGATTACATAAACATAGATCAGCAGTTTCTGATCTATTTTATTAATCAGAAGGTAAAGATTAATCTAGCTCATCTTCTGTTCAACCATCTGAGGACAAGCGTCAAGGAAACCAGAGAAGACGAACGCACTAAAAGGGACTGGATACCCTTGGGCAGATTGATATCAGATATTCTGACTGAGAATAGGCTGATTGAACACTTGACAGAAACACAAGAGATCAGCACCTTGGAACCTTCTGTTGGCAAGCAGATGAATGTCAAGAATCTAAAGAAGATGAAGCTGATCGAGAACATTAAGAAGGATCCCAGCATCACTCCTTTTGCTGAAATCTCCAGCAGAAGAGTTCCTCTGGACGACTTCCCTATGTTCTCAGAGATTGACTCCAAGCCTCAAATAGTTCTGAGATACTTGGATGCGTGCAAAGATGATAGTACAACACCCAATCTAAACATTCAAGATCTTCAGCAGAAGGCACCAGAGGTGGTTCTGAAGAAGCCAAAGAAGAGAAAAGCTTCTCCAGAAGGATCATCACAACAGACTCCAAAAAAAAAGGTAATCCTGTTTCTGTATCTGTTTTAAGTTCAAGTGTTGTTTCCTCATCTATTCCTACTCCCACTCCAACTCCAGTTGATATCCCAACACCCCAAACCTATGAAGATTTTGACATTGATTTTGACCCTTTTGAGTCATTAACCCTCAGAAGAACCCGCTCCAAACCACAAAATCCAAACACTACAACCATTCCAGAACCAGAACTTGCACAAGTTCTGTCTGACATAGATCAACATACTTCCGCTCCTGAAACATAAAATCCAAATACACAACCAGAAATTCCCATTTCTCCACAACCTGACATCCCACTCTCACCTATACCAGAAACCCCACTTTCACCCATTCCAGAAACTCCCCTCACTCCAATACCAGAACCAGAAATTCCACAACCTTCCTCTCCCAAACCAGAAAATAATCCACCATCTCCTCCACATGCACAAACTCCACAACCTGAGACACAAAACTCTGAGGCTCAAACCTCTGAGTCTCCTGAACCATAACCCTTGGCCATTCAATTGCCTTGTGGTACAACTGTGAACATGTCTCAACTACCATCCTCACCAGAAACAACTCCTCCCAACACCCCATCAAGTCCAATCGTTATTTCTGATTCTCCTACTCCCTCACCCAAGAAAAATACATAAAGCCACAGCAAGACAGTCATTGACTTAACAGTCCTTGAACGCCTTGCTGCAATAAACCAGAGAACTGCCATCCCCAAACCGAAACAACCAGATGTTGGTTCCAGCATGATGAACTTTGAATCAGATATGCAGAAATGGATATCTTCTTTGAAACAAGCAACTCTGGAAGTTGTTGATCCTGCTGTATCAGATCATCTCTGGACTCAATTCAGAAGATGGGTATGCGCTGAAACTTTCAAGCTACAAGACCAGAGCTATGGACAGGTTCAACAGAACTTCAGCAATCTGCTGAAGGAAATGGAAGGTCCAGTTCTGAGCAAGTTTCTGAAGGAAGAAGTTCTGCAACTGGACAGTGAGCCTTGGTCTGAAAAGCGTCCAGCATCTCAAGTTCAAGCTGCAGAAGAACAGGTTATTCAAGCTGAAGACTTGGGTCAAGCAGAAGAAGCTACAGAAAGCTCTGATAAGCAGACTGTATCTGAAGATCCTCAAACTTCCTTTGTTGATAGGCAGACTCTGGAGGATCTGAAGAGATCAGACATGCTGATGAATGAACGGATGGACAAGCAGGATATCAAGATTGAATCTATTGCAAACATGGTAGCAAAGCAAACCGAAACCAGCGAACAAATCAAGAGCATGTTGGAAGTGCTGTTCACACGACTTCCTCCTTCTTCTTAGATTTTTCTTATGTTTTCCGTGCTTTCTTTTCATGTTTGACTGTAATATTTCTACTTGTTCTAAAACTATCATTGCTTCTGTTTCAATACAAACGTGTTTTGCTCTAATCATTTTTAACTCTGTTATATATGCTTTTTGATCGCTGACAAAAAGGGGGAGAAAGAATGATATTTTTCAATAACGGTTTACTGAGACAAAAGTCTCAAACATTCTAACATTCTTATATATTTGAAGTTCTTTGTTCTGAAAAGCTTACAGGTACAAGAATATGAAGAAGTCTGATAAAGAAAAATTCTGATGCTTAAAGAAAGGTTCAATAAAGTTCTGATACTCAAGGAATCAAAAGGAAATAATCAACTCAGGGGGAGTTTTTCTCATCTTTACTCTGATACTTTTTATTTCTTACCCTCTCAGCTCTGATAACTTTTTCTCATTATCTGATTAGCTCTGATATTGTTTCCTCTCTATTCTTAAACTCTGATACTTTCATCACTTTATTTTAATTGAAAAATCTAGTTTTTGTCATCATCAAAAAGGGGGAGATTGTTAGAACATAGTTTGATTCTACAACCCTCAGTTAGAGTTTTGATGATAACAAAATACAAGATTAAATGAATTATGAGTGTTATATAAGACATAGATGCTACTTAAAATTATGTTGCGTATTTACAGGAAACTCTAATGGAATCAGCATCAGAACATCAGTATCAACATCAGCATCAGAAGATCAATACATGCGCTATGCTGAAGTCTGATGAACAGAATCTGCGCTCAACACACTCTGACTCTGATCAGGATCTTATCAATGTCATCAGCACTCAAGCAATCAGAATAAGCTAAAAGCCAAAGAACACTCTGATCTTAATCAAGCAGAACATTCTGAAGTGTTAACGTTACTGCATTCAAGGCAGATTAATTACCAACGGCTTTATTCCAAGACAAAGATCTTCTCAAAATGGAAAGAACGTAATGAGCATTGAAATGGAATTATTGTCATCAACGTATCTATTCCAAGAAGTATTTAAACAAATCAGTGAGAAGTGAAATGGCTAATGCTCTACAGTACCTTACACGCATATACACGCCAAAAGCAATCTCATCAAGCTCGTTCTCACTTTTGCTAAAAGCTCCCAATTGATTATTCTATAACTCTAGCAATCTAGTATCATCTAAGCTTTATTTTGTGTATTATCACAGTTGTGATATATCGTTTTTCTAGAAAACATTCAACACATATTTGTTCATTTTTCTGTAAAAGAATTTCCTTGAGAAACCGGTCTGTGGTTTAGACTCAAGAAGGCTTTAGCAGTTGTTAAAGCAGTTTTGTATTCAGTTGAATATAGTGGATTAAGACCTCGTTGGAGAGATGCGAAATCACCTTGACGGGTGGACTGGAGTATTTTGAGATCAAACGAACCAGGATAAAAATAACGTGTTGTCTGCATTTGATTTCAAGTTTTAACAATTCAACCCCCCTTCTTGTGTTGTTCACATCTTCATACATAACATCATGAACATCATACCATAGCATTTTCAGTGACCATTTCAAGGATCTCGAGGGCCTATGATGCAGGGTCACGTTGAACCAGACGTCTAGCAAGGGGCAAGAGGATTTATTTTCCTCTGACCAAACGTCGTTAAAGATCAATTACAACAAACTCGAGTCAAGGGCTATGACCCACTTGACATGGTGAGCTTGATTCTCATGGAAGGACATCCACCGATACCAAGTTCTCCAATCAAAGATGTTGATCAAAATTCAACCTCTAACTTTTTCTTGTGTTTACCTCGCGAGATTCTTGAAAACATTGCATATATATCATACATATCATTGCATAACAGGATTCATAATAGGTTTCTCATCTCCTCCGATGTTTATTTCAGCAATGGCTCTTGAACAAACAGTAAAAGACATCCAGGCTCAAAACGCTCAACTTCAAGAGATGTTCTTGAACCTATCCAAAGGGCAGGAAGAGTTGAAAGCACTCCTCACTGGGAACCTGGCCAAGAAAAATCCTGAGGGAAACAAAGATGACCAGTTGGAACGGCTACAAAGCGAGATAGCCATAATGAGGGTCCAAATGATGGGAAAGTTGGTGGGCCAGATTGCTCTCATTCAAAACCTGGCACAAGGACAAGAAGAGCTGAGGGTCCTCATCAACAAGCTTCGTCAGGATGGATGTAACCAAATAGGGAAAACATCTAGGATTGGGGATCAAGTCATCATTCAGCCTCCCTTGAGACAAGAAGCTGAGAGGATACCTCCCCAATTTGCTTCAACGTCACAAACCCAACAACAACCTCGCCAACAACAACAGGGTAATCGGCGTAAGAGGAATACAGCTGAAAGGAGTTTTACCGAAATCAACATGTCATTGTCTCAAGATACTGCAACACATATTGGAGGCCAAGCTGGTTACGTTGAAAGACCCCCCTCAGAATCCCAACACAGCCTCTCCGAGGTACAATCCAAATGCAATATGTGTGTACCTCTCCAATAGTCCTGGACATGACACCAATAGTTGTTGGACATTAAGAAATAAAATTCAAGACCTGATTGAAGAAGGAACGCTGGAGTTCACACAAGATGGCCAGACTGAATTCTTCTACCAAAGGCACTTCACCCAAATCAACATGCCATTGTCACAAGCATTACAACACATGTTGAGGATGAATCTGATTACGGTGATAAACCCTCATCCGAGCCCGAAGACTTCCTCTCCTAACTATAATCCGTAGGCAAGGCGTGCTTATCATTCTGATAGCCCTAGGCATGATACAAATGATTGTTGGGCGTTAAAGTATATGATTCAAAACCTGATCGACGAAGGAATGCTGGAGTTCACACAAGATGGTCAGACTATGTTCTTCTGTCATCCTTCAAAGGCTCACCATCTAAAGTGACAAGTTCAGACAAAGAAGCTTTTGTTTATTTGAATTTTCAAGTTGTAATCTTTTTTGTCATTCAAACAATTATCTATTAAGGTCAAACTTTGTTTCATTAATGCATTGCATATGTTTGTCTTGATTTGATCCACTCATTTTCATTACATTTAAACTGTGTTTTTTACTCTCTTTATGACATTTAACTCTTGCTAAAAGTTACAAGCCTTTAGAAGGAGGATGACAAAAACAATGCCATAATCTCATACAATATGCTTTTGGACATACCTTGTTGACGATGTACAAGCGTTCTTTAGAATCCTAAACACTGGAGTTATAAGGAAGATAATCCCTAGTCAACCCCTTCTGGCTAAAGAAGTAGAAGTTTTTATTTTTCACAAAATTAAAACATTTAAACAAAACCTGGGGCAGGGTAGTCTCTCAGTTAATTCAAACGCGCATTAAGCCGCAAACTCTCATCTCGTAATACAACGAATGACGTCAAGAAACATTCCTCTGGAATCAAAAGACGATGATGGT
This sequence comes from Vicia faba, assembly GCA_948472305.1. NCBI lineage: Eukaryota > Viridiplantae > Streptophyta > Magnoliopsida > Fabales > Fabaceae > Vicia > Vicia faba. The sequence goes on along the minus strand of OX451741.1, from coordinate 819,645,179 downwards.
TCCCTATCACATAGGTAGTCATTATCTCTCAAAAAGAAAGGCCCACTAAGTCAAAACCTACGAAGGAGACTTAAAAAAAATAAAAACTGGGGCATCCCGCTGGCTGTAATCTTAAAACAAGAAGAGTCAGGCAAAAATTAGGGATAACAAATCAAGTAAAAAGCGGTCACTTAAAATCCTCGACAACATGAAAAAATATGGCAAAAATGACTGCCTTCCGACAAACCTAACTTGTCTGAACCATCACTAAAATGTCATTCCAGACTCAATTGGAGTTCAAATGCACAATTAACTGAGTTTAGGACTGAAGAAAATCATGAAGAGCGGGTGGGTACAAATACACTTTGAGCCTTTATCCTTTGTTTCTTAAACTGTGAACCAAGCCACGTTACAACCCTTCAAAAGTCCTAATTGAAGCATGGGTTAGTTCGAAAGCATACTGTTACAAAAAGGTATCCTGACTCCTGTAAGGCTTTACTCAAAATCCTGAGTTAAATTTTTCCTACAAAACTTCTTTACTTGCTAAAAACACATTTTTCAAAACTTCAAGACAAGCATAAACTTTGCATTACTTGAATATCATTGCTTGCATATGGATAATTGTTTGATAGCGGAGAAATTCACACAATGAATGTCCAGTGAACGAAAGCTCTCTCAGTGAACAAAATCAATTCAAAAAGGACGACACTTCCATTGATGAATCTCCTATCAACAAGGGGACATGACATGTCACTATCCAACACACCTGGGGCAGTCCAGTCAAGATTCCAGGAAACCTCTCAAGAGTTGCAGAGTAACCAGGGGTAAGTCTCCATCTCCGTCACTTGGGGTATTAAACGTCAAATCTCAGCAAAGAGTTACGTACAATCAAACATTTTTGGCAATGCCACGAACATTTTCTACTAGGGGTAATGACGAATCTCTCCAAAGTCCTTCTCATAGGATGACTCCCCAGCCAGAGTTTAATCTCTGAACACCTTTCCCCAACTGAGACAACCTCAAGAATCCTCGAGGATTTTTCTCCAGTAAAGTCGTCGCTTCTCCAATAGACTGAGCAACAAGGTTTATTTCCCCAACAAACAGTAGGATTCCCCAGCTTGAGTTTGCCTCTCCGACTACTACAAATAAGAGGACCACAACCCCTCTTCCCCAGTAGACTACTCTACAATCCCCATCAAGTTACTGTGAAACCTAGACTTGACCAGATATCGGTTCAACTTCGATTCCCCAGTAGAGCAACGGACGACTAAGACTCCTAAACTTTTTCCCAAGCAGGAATAAACATACTCCCCACAGAGTTTCCAATATTTCCCAGCGGAGTTCTTCTCAAACAACAAAACAGGAATCCCCGGTGGAAACATTCTAACAAGGTTTGGAAACACACATACTCTTTAACAGCAATCCAGGATTTAACGACTCCGTGACATTTGTCAAGGATTTATTTTCCCAGATAAAAATACATTCATTAAACATTTCACATTTCATACATCCTATTCTCATACATGATAAGTGCATACGACACTATCTCATTTATTTTGAGAACATCATGACATCACGCATTTCATACATCATGACGTTGCATACAACTAATGTTCTACCTTTTTCAGGAAAGATCAATCAACAGATGGTTACCATCAACCGTTTTCAAGTTCCAAATTAATACCTATAGCGAGCCAGGAAAACTATCTGTGGACGACTGATTATAGATTAATACCTGTAACAAGCCAGGAATACTATCTACATAAAGAGATTGAAGATTAATACTTGTAGCAAGCCATGAAAACTATCTTTCTTTCTCAGGTCAAAGATTAATACCTGAAACCATCCAGGACAACTATCTCGTCGACCAACCTTTTCAAGTTCCAAATTAATACTTGTAGCAAGCCAGGAAAACTATCTGTGGACGGCTGAGTGTAGATTAATACCTGTAACGAGCCAGGAAGACTATCTACCTGAAGATATTGAAGATTAATACATGTAGCAAGCCAGGAAAACTATCTTTCTTTCTCAGGTCAGAGATTAATACCAGAAACCAGACAGGATAAATATCTACTCGACCAACTCAAACAATTCAACCTTTTGATACAATTCAGATACACACCAGATACGGATGCCATCCTGATACTCATTCAGATTCACCTTTTGATACAGTTCAGATACACACCAGATACGAATGCCATCCTGATACTCATTCAAATTCACCTTTTGATACAGTTCAGATACGCACTGGATACGGATGCCATCCTGATACTCATTCAGATTCATCTTTTGATATAGTTCAGATATGCACCAGATACAGATGCCATCCTGATACTCATTCAGATTCACCTTTTGATACAGTTCAGATATGCACCAGATACGGATGCCATATGGATACTCATTCAGATTCACCTTTTGATACAGTTCAGATACGCACCAGATACGGATGCCATCCTGATACTCATTTAGATTCACCTTTTGATACAGTTCAGATACGCATCAGATACAGATGCCATCCTGATACTCATTCAGATTCACCTTTTGATACAGTTCAGATACGCACCAAATACGGATGCCATCCTGATACTCATTCAGATTCACCTTTTGATACAGTTCAGATACACACTAGATACGGATGCCATCCTAATACTCATTCAAAGACAGCTTTCAGATACAGTTTTAGATATGCACCAGATACGGATGCCATCCTGATACTCATTCAAAGACAGCTTTCAGATATAGTTCAGATACACACTAGATACGGATGCCATCCTAATACTCATTCAGATTGACCTTTTGATACAGTTCATATACGCACCAGATACAAATTCCATCCTGATACTCATTCAAAGACAGCTTTCAGATACAGTTTCAGATACGCACCAGATACGGATGCCATCCTGATACTCATTCAAAGACAGCTTTTGGATACAGTTCAGATACGCACCAAATATAGATGCCATCCTGATACTCATTCAAAGACAGCTTTCAGATACAGTTTCAGATACGCACCAGATACAGATGCCATCCTGATACTAATTCAAAGATAGCTTTCAGATACAGTTCAGATACACTTCTGACGCGGATGTCATTCTGATACTCATTCTTTCAGCTTACAAATTACAATGCTAGCAATCATTTCTGGATGGCATCTTTAAGCCCATCTCCAACAAGATTCTATCATCTCTCTAAAGGGCATCTTTAAGCCCATTCCTCCTATCATCACATCATCGAGTGCAAATTTCTAGGAACTCTAGTGTCCAATCATCTTCCACCTTCGAGTCATGAATGGCAAAACTCGCCAATCTAACTCTTCAGGTTTAAGAAGATTGAACAGGGGAAGCTGTTGTACCCCAAAATTTGCCCTCTCATTTTTCAAGTATTTGCTCACAAGATATTCTAAGACGGCAAGTTTGCAGCACTGATACATCAATTTAGGCTTGAAATTGGCACAAGGGCAAAATGGTCAATTGCATACTGGAAAGTCAAACTTTGACTTTTTGGTCAACATTACAACCCAAAGATCAAATTTAATCAAGACATTCAAAAATATCAAGCTTGATCAGTAAGAAGTCAAGAGAATCAAAAATCCAACTTTGCAAGACTTTGAGATTTTTCTAGTATTTTCTATACTTGGTTAAGTTCATTTGCTTCATGGCATTTTACTACAACTCCAAATAATTCAAGATGATGCAAGTAATTCAAGTTATTACAAAGTGTCATTTTTGCAAAATTACATATTCTAAAAACTATGTCTTGATTAAAACCTTGTCACAATATTTTTGCCTTTGACATAATGTACACAAGACTAAATTTGTGACATGTTACAACTATGCTGTCCAAAATTGAAGAAAATAGGATATATCACATTGCCACAAAACCTGCATTGCTGTCCTATATAATCCAAAGTATGTCCACAAAACCAGTCAAAAACTGCTCTATGCAGTCTGCCCAAGCCTGCACCATGACAGCCCCAAACTTACACCAAAATGGCAAAGGAAATTTGTGTGCAGAAAGCATCAAAACAGCATGCAAAAACAATTCAAAATGGCTTATTTGTGTTCCCCCCTAAACCACAGTCAAGGGGTCTACAAAAGGAGGGCTGCCTCATAAGACAAGAGGGTGGGATTCGGAAGAGAGAATAGAGAGAGAGAATAGAGAGTCTCATTAAGCAGAAAAACGGTATTCTTGTGAACCTTGACTGATTTTTAAAAATCAAATTTGTTCTTGTTCAAAACAGAATCCCAACCTCTTACTCCACCACACAAACTCTCCCTAAGCCAAACACTTCATACAAAGTTTGTCCAAACATAAAAACAACTGATGTGTTGTTATTCATCTCCATCCTCAAAACACCAAAAACATTACAGTGCATTCCAACTCAGTTCTAGTAGTCCAGAGCAGCTTCTTGAGGACTCATAAGGTTATCACATCATTTGGAAAAGCATTCAGATCTAAAACAACCAGTGTAGCCCAAAGGTAAGTCCTCTTGACTTGATATCTTGTCATTACATCATTAACAAGCTGTTGTTCTTTGAAAACAAGATGTAGTACTTTAATATCTTTTTGAACTAGTCATCTGCATTTTGTTTAGGCTTATTCAGTCATTTGTTGTTCATGTTTATCCATCATACGCCATGAACTAACCTGTGCAGTCAGTGAAATAATGTTTAAGGCAGGAAAATAAAGCATGTATCGACACATATCCTCATGTGTCGACTCATCCTAGTGAAAAAACAGGGCATGAGTCGACACATAATCCCCATGCATCGACTCATATTGATTTCAGGTTACAAAACAAAAGTGGGAAAAGAGTATTTATAGACACATACGCGCTTCACGTCGACACAAGAAGGGTGCAGGAGTCGACACATCCCATTATGTGTCGACTCATACTGAGTCATTTTTGTTTTATAGGAGCAAGGAAAAGCCTATGAGTCGATACATACACATTTTGCGTCGACGTAAAAAGGTTGCATGAGTTGACACATCCCCTTATGTGTCGACACATACTGAGTTATTTTGTTTTGCAGGGGTAGGGAAAATCTATGTGTCGATGCATAGCAGCATGGGTCGACACATAGCAGTTCAAAATGCAATTTTCCTTTTATTTTACACTGCTTTACATTGTTTTCACCATCATTCGATATGGTTGTAATATTTCAGTCTCCACTTCATCCCCATTGTAAATTTGTACCCCCATCCCTCTAAAGTGATGTAATAGCTTAGGATCTATTTTCCACATGTTTACTTGCTTTCATATATTGCTAGTAATTAGGATGTATGAAAAGATAAAATCAGCAAATAGATAACCTTTCAAATACAAGACAAAATGCATGCAAACTAACACACTTGCACACTAACACCTCTAGGGCAACCTCACTTTGTCGCCTTTCGGAAAATAGTCATGTCCCTCGAGCAGGGGCGTTTTAGCAAAGACCCTTCGATAAAAGATCGTAGTCCCTCGATGACCCTCGATGTTTCCTTCGGGTAAACGATCTAGTCCCTAAACGACATTGTTAAAACATTCCATATGTTGCCTTCTATGACTATACAAACGTCCCAAACGCCCGTCCCTTCACATCTAACGATGGGGCTTCTTACCAAATCAATGGTAAGATAGCCACATCTAAAGGAGGAGGAAAAGCACATTTAAGACCTTTCGAGTAGGTAGATTCTCTTCTAGTTACTCGCTTGCTCACAACAAAAACATTTATACATCAAAACTCTCATTTTGAAACATTTTCAAAAGATAACACTTTGTACGCGTTCTTATAAAAACGAGAGCCATTATAATGAAAACCCTTTTCAAAATCACTTTCAAAAACACATCTCACAAACACACCTTTGAACTATTTTCGAAACAAACACTTCGTAGGCGTTCTTATAGAAACAAGAACCATTAAGAAGTTCCATTTTCAAAATACTTTCAAAACACACACCACAAGCACATTCATACAAAAGCAAGTGATCTAGCAAGTAACTAAGAGCCCATGGAAAACCATGGATGAAAAGGGTGCTAATACCTTCCCTTTTCATAATCTACCCCCCAAAATCAAGAAAACATCTCTAAAGGTCTTTCCTGTGCTTTTTCACCTTTCCTTTTTTGGATAAAAGAAAAGTCGGTGGCGACTCTTGCTAAACCGCAACATTTGCAAACACAAACGCAAACCCTCAAGTCAGTTCTCCCACCGTATCACACTTATAAAATGAAGCATAAAGGTCTTCCCAGTTATGAACATTGGCTCTTTCCAGTTGATAGGACCAATGCAGTTGTGTTCCAGACATTCTGTCTTAGAAGAATTGAACCCACAAGTCTTTGTCAGCAGTATGAGGTTGTATCTTCCTCATATAGTAATAGAGATGCATTTTAGGACAAGAGACCCCATCATAATTAGCAAATACCGGTGCCTTGAATTTTAGGGGATGACAACCCCGAAGACCAGACCAAACTCTTCAAAATCCAGCCCAGGAACCTTCTGGATTTCCATAGCACTCAGACGCTCTTCTAACTGCTTATACTTTTCATCAGTCATAGGGTACTTCTCCTCATTATAATCAGTTTCATTGTCAGACTCTTTAGGACTAGGGTTCTCTTCTATGGCTTCACCCTCTTGATTCTCTCCCTCTTCAGATGAAGAAGCTAAATCAACAACCCGTCTTGGCGGCCCTCTGAACCTTCTGCTCATATGTGCCACACCGGCTGTCTTCTTGGTCTTCTTAGCGTTCTTCTTAAAAATCAGAGCCTTCAGCTCTTCCATTCCTTTGTCCAGAGCCACAATCATTTGTTGGAACTGTGTGTTGAGTCTGAAGATCTTTCACAGTTTATTCAAGAGCCATTGCTGAAATAAACAGCGGAGGAGATGAGAAACCTGTTATGAATCCCGTTATGCAATGATATGTATATATTATTTTCAAGGGTTCTTAAAGGCTCAAATTTTCTTAAACAAAAAGGAACAAAAGCGAATTGTATTAGTAAACTTGAATTATTACAAAGAATGTATTTTGAGAGTACAATTAAGAAAAATAAAACAAAAGAAGACTAGGTTTCCCGTGAGCGCATCCTCTTTGGCGCGATGTAGGCGTTGATATTCCTCTCTTCATGAAGTAGCCTAGTGAGTTCCAAGACCTTCTTCTCACTGGCGTAGAATTGGGCTTCAAACGTATCCTGCTCCTCTTTAAGCTGAACCTGGGACTTTTGTAACTCTTCATGATCAGTTGGCATGTTTAGATGAAGAACAAGATGAGGAGTGTCTCCCTCGGCAACTGGTTCCATAATCATAGGTCGGATAGTGGGATAAGGCATCATAAGAGTTTGAGCGCGGGCTCGTACCCATCTGAGATAAGGCTCGAGAGGTATGGAAATCTTATGCCGAAGTGTCTTGCTGTCAACCCTATGTATCATACTCCAAGATTGTATGAACCTTTTGCGGTAACCCTGAACATCATTCTCATAGTTGAAGGCGATTCCTTGAATAAGTGTATCATGAGGACCATCCTTTCTCGCTTAACCAAACTGTCGTAATGCTAGGCAAGGGTTATAAGTGATTCCTCCCCTAATGTCTAAGAGAGGGACATTAAGGAATTTACCACAGCGATCGATGATAGTAACATCTTTCGAGAACCGTGAACACCAATGAATGTTTGAATGCGTAAGGGACATCAGTCGATGAGACCATCTTTTACCCTGTTCATTCTTCAAAGTAGATCTGGGTGGGTCCGAAATAAACCATCTAGCCAATAGAGGAGTGCAACACTGGAGGGTCCCCCTTCTTTTTAGAGTGCGAGCATGCAGAGAGTGCAGAATATCCCCGAGTAATGTAGGTACCATATTCTGAGACAGAAATACTTGGATTATGCTCACATCTACGAGTTGATCAGCATTAGGGAACAGTACCATCCCATAGACAAGGAGCGCCAAAACCTCTTCAAAAGCTTGTAGATCCAGGGTATCTCAAAAATAGGAAGCCTTCTCGAACAGAAATTTAACCGGAATTCCTTGAACACTCCCCCTGGTTTCCCAATTTATCACTATGTCGGACCGTTGTAAGGATAGAGCTTTAGCAATTTCTTCAGGTATGGGATGTCTTTCTGTACCGCTGAAAGGTAGCTGATCAAGAATGGGTATCCCTAATAATTGAGAAAATTCCTCCATAGTAGGAACTAACTGGTAATCCGGGAATGTGAAACAGTGATGTAGAGGATCAAAGAACTGAAACAATACTTTCAACATTTCTTCGTCAGGTTTTTCAGTGACCAAGTTGAGCAAGCGACCATGCTTTTAAGTGAAAGGAGATCTTTCGGGAATCCTTACTGCCAAGTCCCTTAATTGGGGAGATATTTTCACTAGGTTAAGATGAATAGTGTTCCTGCGGGCGGATGCCATATCCTACAAAACAGAGCAAAGATGAGCCTTAGAAACCCTTGAAATAGTTAGTATGCTATGCTATGGTATGATGTTTATGATGTCATGATAAATCACATGTATAGCAAACACAGACAAATCACACCAAGTCCTTAGGTTTAAGGCCTGCTTGAGTTTTAAGTTCATACCCTCTTGAAGCTGGATTGGTTCAACCTGTCCTATAAATATGTAACCGGGTTCTAAAGGGATCTCAATATCACTGATCTTTCCCCCAAGCCTTGTTCAATCGACGATTGACTCGTAATCAAACAAAACTCATAAGTCAAACCTCAATGAGTGTAGCATCGAGTATTTGTCGACCTTGAGCATACACCAATGTCGGCCATCTCGCTACGTCCTACTGGACAAGTTGTGTAATTAAAGGTTCTAAGGTCAGTTGATGCTTTATGACACCACGCGGCGGCCCCGTACATCTCCCTGATTGACTCAAGGGTTACGGGTACCAACCAAAGTGCCACATCAATGTAGCTACTGCTTCAATCGTGTCAGTATACCCCAGCACAGCTCCCTCACAGTTTATTTCTACTTACCTAAAAGGTGTTTCCCGATCCGGGTGTAGGATCAAATAACCAAACAGTTCCCATAAATATAAAGCAAGCAAGACAATCAAGAGAAAGCAATTAAATATGACCTAGATCCTAAGGTTTACCCCATTTTATATTTTATTCCCCAGCAGAGTCGCCAGTTCTGTGATACGGTGGCAGAACCGACTGTTAATACTGGTTTGTGTTTTTTGTTTGCAAAATGTCGCGGTAAGCAAGAGTCGCCATGGATTTTATTTTATCCAATCAAGAAAAGGAAAAAGAACAGAAAAAACCTTTTTCGAAATGTTTCTGAGTACGGGGGGTAGATTATAGAAAGGGAAGGTGTTAGCACCCTTTCTATCCATGGTTTTCCATGGGCTCTTAGGTACTTGCTCATTTTGAAAATTTATTGTGTGTGCTTGTTTTGAAAAGTTTTGTTTTACTTCGTATTAACCCTTGATTTTGTCCTCAAGAGTGTTACGAAGTTGTTTTTGAAAACTTTGTTTGAAAAGTGTTGGTGTGAAAAAGTGTTTGTTTGTTTGAGCAAGTACCTAGGAACTAATCTACCTACTCGAAAAAAGTTTGTTCGTTTTCCTTTTAGACAATGCTATCCCATTATTGAGAAATAGGTAGCACCGTCGTTGGAGTTTTAAGGAACATTCGAAGGGACAAGTACGATCATAAAAGAAATGTTAGGAAATGTTAGTAATCATCCTAAAGCCTTAAAGATCTTTTTCCGAGGCAACATCCGAATGGGTCATTTTAGATCTTTCGAGGCTAGAGGACAACCACTAACAAACCCTATACTTCATGACTGTTTACCAAAGGCAACCGGAGTGGAGTAAACCCTAGGAGTGAGCATGTGCGAGTGTATTTTTCAGTTAATTTATCTTTGCACATTTAGGATTTTCTACTGTATTAATTTTCAGTTAGTCTTTCCATACAATCCTATTAACATTCACCTAAGCAGTTTATAGTTTGCGGAAATAAAAATGAGAAAGTTAAAGTCCTAGCTATTACAGGGCTTTTGCAGATACATAATTATCTTGGACTGAAAATAAAGATGCGGAATTAAAAACCCTAATTACTATTACAAACTCGGAGCAGTTACAATAATAATAAAAAAGGAAATTAAAAAATGCGTGCGGCGAATTAAATGCGAGAATAATTAGAAAACCTAAAAAAATCTAGTTGAAAAAAGATTTAGGTTATTTTTGAGAAAAAAATAATTAGGTTATGTACAAAATTAAACCTTAATTCTAATTATTTTTAATTATAAAAAAATAAATAATTAAATTGCCTTAATTTAATTAAACTAATTAATTAAAGAAATAGAATATTTTTTGAAAAAATAATTTTTGATGTTTTTGTGATTTTTGATTTCATAAAAAAATGGATTTTTGTGTTATTTTTGTAAAAGAAAATAATTAATAAAACAACTAAAACAAGAAATAAAATAGAAAAGTAAAGAGATGGGCCTGCATGGAAGCTGAAAGGGGGTATGATGCTGAATTTCTTAGGCCCATGAAGCTGAGCCCAATCCTACGCCTGATTCTATGTTGCTCCCTTTTGATGGTGTACCATGGTCTTTGATGTGTGGGACGTTGGATCTGATTGGGGACGAATCCAATGGATGGATGGTGGTAGCGCATGATGGATGTCTTGTAGCGTAATGCATGGAACCTACGTTCAAATGTTAAGAAAATAAAGAAAATTGTTGGGACCTGGGATCGAACCCAGGTCCTCCCACTCAATACAACGCGCGCCTTGCCATCTGGGCTATCATGTTTAGTTGTTAATATGATAAGACTAATATATATTATATAAAATAAAGTGAATAAACTGAAAAACGCACGAAATTGAATTGCCCAATCAGGCTGGGAAACACCATCGTCTTCCCCACAGATCCGTCGCTTTAGGTTAGGGACTTTTACCTACGGTCAAACTCCATGGCTATAGCACTCCAAGTTTCAAAAATCAACATCAAGCATGATAAATTAATTCTAAGCACATGGATCAACTCATCTTGATGCCACGAGCATCATGGTATCCTTTTCTTGGGCCAATTTAACCTATATAGAGAAACCCTAAAACAGAAAAGCAAACCCTAACAATGGTGATCATCAATATACGCATCAAAACGCAAAATTAATTAAACCAAAAGATCCCAAATGATGATACAAACACAATGCTATGCTTAAAAGTGATTAATCATGCGTAAATTATAAAATCAAGTTCAAGATGGTATGTGCAAATCGTGGGTCTACAGGGAGTGATTTTGGGCTTCTCAGGATGTGCAAACGGTGCTGTTAGCTTCAGAAGATATCCAGGAATGGATTTGTGGCTTTGAATTGCTTTGAATCGTCCTCTAAGCTTGAAACTGATCCACACTTTTTCTTCAAAAAATTGAGTTTTGTTTTGGGTTCTCACGAATGCAATCCTTCTACTTTTGGCTTGGGTATGTTCTATATATGTAGTAGAACTGATTAGGTTAACAAAAACAAATTAAATCTTTGTGAATCATGGAAATTGGATTTGATTTTGCTCTTGTATTATATCTTTCCAAAACAAGCATAATCATGCCAATTTTTGCTTCAATCATCCCTTGCACGATTTGATATGCTATGCTAGCCTAATTGGACTTGATTCCTACAAAAAATCAGATCAAAACCAATCTTTTTATATTTTTTTCAATTTATTTGATTTAATTTAACTTTTAAATAATAAAAAATCAAAATAAATAAATAAATAAAGCAAAAAATGCATGGATGCTGATTTGGGTCATGGACCATGTCACAAACAAGATACAATCATGAAAAGCTAGGCCCATTTGACAAAAAATGCACTTTTGAGCACATTTGACTTTTGACAATTTTCCAAAAATGGCCAAATTTGACAATGCATATCTCCTCCAATTTTAAACCTAGAGAGGTGTTCTTGGACTTTTTAGAAATCTTAGGATGTCCCCTAAACAACCCTTTTGGTTTCATCTCAATTAGATCTTCCATGTTCATGTAAGAAGCTTTGACCCAAAAGGTGTTTTTGTTGACTTTTCAAAAGGACCTATAATATAGAAATTCATAACTTTTGATGAGTGCTTATTTTGAACTTGTGGGATGAAGATGAATTGTAGGGAATTGCATCCTATTAAAAATTAGCCTTGGATGGAAAATTTCTGATAAAGTATGAAGAAGTTATGCTTGGTCAAAGTTTGGTTGACTTTTCCTAAGAAACCCTAATTTAGCAACTTTTGGGTTTTGATGAATTTGGGGAATTCCTTGAGGAATCATGATCAACCATTGATAAAATGATGGATATCTCTTCAAAATTTTGATGTTAACCAAAAATCTTGAAGTTTGACTGTATGTGGGTCACAGTTGACTTTTGACCTAGTATAGTTGATTTTTAGGCATCTAGGCAATTGACTGAGCAAACTTCTTGTGCAAGGCATGAAACTTGACATGGATGGTCTTGAGAACATATTGGGACCATGGAAGGCATTTGGGACCTTTGGAGTTCCCACACCCTGATGAAAATGGAAACCCTAGTTTGAGGTACATTACCTTAGGAGAGAGTTTGTCTGGTAAACTCTTGGGCATCCTTGAGCAAGTTGAGGACCTCAATGGGCACGTGTTGAGTAAAATGAGAGGGAAAATTTTGGGGTACAACACCGGGGGAAATACAAACTCAGCTGGGGAGTTATGCTACTCGTTGTTTGTTGGGGAAATAAACCTTGTTGGGGAAATAAACCCTGTTGATGAGTACTCGATGAACTGCTGATGAGGTGAGTTCTTAGAGGAAGAGATCCATAAGGCTTCTTCTTGTAGGATCAGCTTAGATGGGGAGAAAGCTTCCAAGAGATTGAGACTCTGGCTCGAGATCAGCCTATACAAAGAGACTTTGCGGGTAACTCTATTGAGGATTGGTTTATTATAGCCGTCTTATGGGGATAATGCTAATGAAATAACTCTGTGGGGATATTCCATATACATTAAGAGATGCTTGCTACTGCTTAGCAGGAAACATGTGCCAAATAGTTTTAATTATGTTCATATGAATATGTTCGTTCAATTTTAGTTATTGGACAAGTTTGCATTCAAAACAAAGACAAAAAGTTTACACTTCAAAGTATATTTGTATTGACATTTTGCCCATGAATAGGCTTTTTTGTACAAAGAGACGGAGATCCTAGTAAGAGGAAATCGTCGAAAGGAAAACAAAGATTTTGAAAATGAAAACAAATAGCCGTGTGGAAATGATCTCATTTCCTTCCAACTCTACTATTTCCCCAATGTCTTCAAATGCCCCTTGTCGTTGATATAAGTTGATTGGATTGATCTTGGACCGTTTGAACTCAGACCTTGGTGATAAAGTTGACTGTGGTGATTCCAAGGGACACATTCATATGCTTTCAATCCTTAACTTTTTCCTGGACCGCCCTTTCGGGTTTTCAGCCCACAAGGATACCCATTTTTGCCCAAGTCGCCCTTTCAGGTTTTCAACTTGCCGGGTGTACAATCTTTTGCATATATCCCTAATTTTTGCCCAAACCTTTTGGTTTGTCGGGATTCCCTTATTTTTCCTAGGTGTGTCAACCTAGCGGGTCTCTTATGCGTAGTATTTTTTAACTATGTCTATGTTTATATGATGTAGGAAGTCTTCACCATCCATGGTAGTTAGCATCATGGCACCGCCGGAGAACACTCTCTTGACAACAAATGGCCCTTCGTAGGTGTGAGTCCATTTGCCCCTGGGGTCGCCTTGTGGCAGAATGATGCGTTTTATCACCAAGTCACCAACTTGATATACTCAAGGCTTGATCTTTTTGTTGAATCCTTGATCATACGTTTTTGGTACGTCTGACCATGACAAATAACAACCAGTTGCTTCTCATTGATCAAGTTAAACTGATCCAATCTGGTCTGAAACCACTCTTTTTCGCCCAAGCCTGCCTCATTCATAACCCTTAAAGAGGGAATCTGAACTTCTACTGGAAGAACAACTTCCATGCCATAGACCAAAGAAAAGGGAGTTTCCCCAGTTGAGGTTCTAGATGAAGTGCGGTAGCCATGTAGAGCAAATGTTAACATCTCATGCCAGTCCTTATAGGTTACTACCATCTTTTGCACAATCTTCTTAATGTTTTTGTTGGCCACTTCGACTGCGCCATTCATTTTAGGTCTATATGGAGAAGAATTGTGATGCGTGATCTTGAACTGAGTGTAAAGCTTGGTAATCATAGCATTGTTGAGGTTAGTCCCATTGTTGGTGATGATCCTTTCGGGGATACCATAGCAGTAGATGAGGTTATGTTTGATGAATCTGGCTACCATATTCTTGGTGACTGAGGCAAAAGAGGCGGCTTTGACCCATTTGGTGAAATAATCGATAGCGATTAGAATGAAGCGATGTCCATTAGAAGCAGTGGGCTTGATCTCTCCAATCATGTCAATGCCCCACATTGCTAATGGCCATGGAGCGGTCATGACGTTTAGAGGGATAAGAGGCACATGGACCTTGTTAGCATAGATTTGGCATTTGTGGCAAGTCCTAGAGTGTTGATGGAAATCAGTCTCCATCATTGACCAGTAGTAACCAGCTCTTAGGATTTTCTTAGCCAACGTATGTCTGCTTGAGTGAGTACCAAAGAGACCATCGTGCATGACTTCCATAATTTCCTTTGCCTCCTTCTTGTCCACACATCGAAGTAGAGTAAAGTCATGGTTGCGCTTGTACAATATTTCCTTACTTAAGAAGAATTTGGCTGAAAATCTTCGTAAGAACTTTCTGTCATTGATGGATGCCCCCTCGGGATATTCCTTTGCTTCAAGATATCTCCTCACCTCGTGGTACCATGGCTTTTCGGTGTCCGTGTCAAGCTCACAGCAGTGTGCAGGTTCGTCGAATCGCTCAATGATAATTATAGGGGCTTCGTTGTCCCATCTAACATTAAACATTGAAGACACAGTTGCCAAGGCATCATCCAACTGGTTTTCTTCCCTAGGGAAGTGTTTAAAGGTAATCTCTTCGAAGTAGGGAATCAGGGATAGCAAAAGTTCCTTGTAAGGGATGAGATTAGGGTGCTTAGTGTCCCAATCTCCTTTTACTTGGCTAATCACTAGAGAGGAATCTCCAAACATATTCAAATGCTTGATCCTCAAATCAATGTTAGCTTTTCAGACCCAAGATGCACGCTTCATACTTAGCCATATTGTTCATGCAACCGAAGCATAGTCTGGAAGTGAAAGGAGTGTGGTAACCTTCAGGGGAGATGATAACATCACCAATTCCGTTATCCAAGGCGTTGGAAGCCCCATCAAAGACCATGGTCCATCGGGATCCTTGTTCAGATCCGTCATACGGTCCAGGTTTTGCGCAGTCGGTCACTAGCATGATGTTCTCGTCAGGGAAGTCGAAGTTCATGGAATGATAATCATCAACAGCTTGATGGGACAAATGATATGCTAGTACGCTTCCTTTGATGGCCTTTTTTGTTGTGTATTTAATGTCGTACACAGTCAAGATCATTTTCCATATGGCTATCCTTCCGAAAAGGGCAGGTTTCTCGAAGATGTACATGATTGGGTCCATCTTATAAATCAATAAAGTGGTATGAGTTAACATATACTGTCTTAGCCGGCGAGCAGCCCATGCAAGAGCGCAACAAGTTTTCTAGAGCAGTGAATATCTGGTTTCACAGTCGGTAAACTTTTTGCTCAGGTAATAAATAGCATGCTCTTTTCGGCCAGACTCATCATGTTGGCCCAAAACACACCTCATAGAGTTCTCTAGTACTGTCAAGTACATGATCAATGGTCTTCCTTCAATTGGAGGCATGAGAATAGGAGGTTCTTGTAGATATTCTTTGATTTTGTCGAAGGTATCTTGGCATTCATTATTCCATCTGACTACCTGATCTTTCTTCAAGAGTTTGAAGATTGGCTCACAAGTAGCAATCAAGTGAGATATGAAGCAGGTGATGTTATTGAGATGACCCAAGAATCCTCTAACTTCCTTTTTAGAGTGGGGGACTGGCATTTCTTGGATGGCCTTTACCTTGGCAGGATCAACTTCAATGCCTTTGTCGCTAACAACAAAACGTAGAAGCTATCCAGATCGTACTCCAAATGTGCACTTGTTAGGGTTTAACCTCAACTTGTACTTTTTCAACCTTTCGAATAGCTTGTACAGGTGATCGAGATGTTCCTCTTCAGTTTGCGATTTGGCAATCATATCATCCACATATACCTCTATTTCATGTTGGATCATATCATGAAATAAATCTACCATAGACCTTTGATATGTTTCTCCTGCATTCTTCAATCCAAACGACATGACTTTATAGCAAAAGGTGCCCCATTGTGTAATGAAAGTAGTCTTCTCCATGTCTTCGGGAGCCATCCTAATTTGATTATATCCAGAGAATCCATCCATGAAAGAGAAGAATTTATGCTGAGCAGTATTATCGACCAAGATGTCAATGTGTGGTAGAGGGAAGTCATCCTTGGGGCTTGCCCTATTCAGATCCCTATAGTCTATGCACATGCGAACTTTTCCGTCTTTCTTTGGCACTTGAACCACATTGGAAACCCTTTGGGGATAAGATGTCACAGCTAGGAATCCGCCATCAAATTGTTTCATCACTTCAGCTTTTTTCTTTTCAGACATGTCAGGCCTCATGTGACAAACCTTTTGTTTGACAGGAGGACAACCTTCTTTGGTTGGCTGACGATGAACTACGATGTCGATATCCAACCCTGGCATATCTTTATATGACCAAGCAAACACTTCCACGTAGTCATGCAAAATTTGAACCAACCTGCTCTTGACATTGTCTTCTAAGTTAGCACCGATCTTAACCTCTTTCTTGTCTGTCTCAGTACCCAGATTGATGACTTCAACTGACTCTTCGTGCGGCTGAATAGCTTTTTTCTCTTGTAATAGAAGTCTGGCTAGTTCTTCCTGTATATCAAAATCTTCCTTGACTTCGTCTTCGACTTGGTTAATTTGACATTCAAAGTCATAGTCGGAAATAGTAGAGTCATTAGCAATAAAATCCAAAGTGGATGAGGACCTACAAGAGTGGTGTGTGTGCATGTAAGATACATGGCTATTTTAAAAAATGTATTTGAAGGAGAAGAAAGACAATGAACACAAAGATTTAAATGCAAAAGAGTCCAATGATGTGTATTGAATGATCATATGATTAGATGAACATAAATAAAACCCTTGAAAAATGGACCATAGTGCCCCGGGCCAAGCACATGGCTTAAAAGTCATTGTCAAATATTACAGACAAAATGTTCTTGAATTAATAAAAAGAAATAAATAAGTAGATTACTCCTCAATGAAGGAGATGGACACGAAGTCCTTTGCATGCCAATTCTTTAGCTCCGTTGGAGTAGGATACACCCAATCTTCAAATGCAGCTTCTTCATGAGAATCACCTACAGCATTGACTTCATGGCTTCCAATGCAGAGAGGTGGCTTTCCTGCACGAGCACGCCTCACTTCCTTCTGAGCCTTGACGGTGAAACCCAAACCAAACTTGTTCGCTTTGAATGGGATATCGAGGAGTTGCCCCTAAGTATCACAACTTCCTTCTTCAATTGCAGCACAAGCATCTTTGACTGAAACCATCTTCAGCATGGCCTTAACAGCTTTGGACACATCATAGGAACATTTGGTAGCAACAACCATTGGTGGCACAACTTCAAAGGCTTAACACGGGGTCTCAATGAATTCTCCATCCATCTCTACGTACTTGAAAGAGTTGAGATGGCTTACCATAAACTCTTCCTCTCTACAGACGATGATAATTCTTCCCTTGACAGGATACTTAAGATTTTGATGGAGAGTTGAGGTTACTTCCCCAACTTTATGGATTCAAGGGTGACCCAACAAACAATAATAGGCAGGACGGATATCCATGATGTAGAAGGTGGAATTGAAAATTTTTGAGCCCACCTTGATTGAAAGATCTACCTCCCCATGAATTTTCCTTTTCGATCCATTGAAGGCCCTCACGATGATATCACTTGGTTTCAAGACTAAACCTTCACAGTCTAAACGGTCTAACGCCCCCTTGGGAAGCACGTTTAGAGAAGAACCAGTGTTGACTAGAACATGTTCTAAGGTGGTCCCCTTGCACTCGACAGAAACATGTAGAGCTTTATTGTGGTTCTTCCCAAGCGGTGTTAGATCGACATCTGAGAACCCCAAACCATTATCAGCCGTCAGGCTTGCCACACAATTCTCAAATTGGTCAATTGTGGTCTCATGAGGGACATGAGCCTTTTTCAAAAATTTGATTAATGTCCGAGCATGAGCGTCTGAACAGAGTAGCAAAGACAGCATATAAATATTGGAAGGGGTTTTCCCCAATTGTTCCACAATCTTGAAGTCGCTCCTTTTTATTATTTTCAAGATTTCGTCCATCTCACGAGCAGAAGGTTCTCCATCAGAAATGTCCTTTACGGGTATTTCCGTCACGACCAGCTCAACAACTTTCTCTTTCCCTCTGGTATCAGTACTTGGCTTAGCAGCAGTAATACGGACGGGTATCTTTGTAACAACTGGTGGTGAGATATTGGGTGAAAAGATTATCCCAGTTCTGGTTACCTTACTTGAGCCAGCGATGTTACCAACATCATCAGCTTTGTCTTCTTTGATCCAAGCGTCTTGTTTTATCCCATGGTAAAACACCTCAGCACCATAGTTCCATGACACAGATTTGTTGGAAGAGTAGGGAATTGGTCCGGGGTTGGTAATTATTAAGGGAGCAACAATTGGTTCACTTGAAATCCTGATAGGACCTTTGGAGGAGATCCTAAGAGGTTTATTTGAGATGGTTATAATGGAGAGATATTCACATTTATCAGTCAAACTTTTGGCAAGTGAAGTCTTCTAGAATAGGATCTCGTGGCTATCCATCAGACGTTGAATGCCTTCCTTCATCGCTTCGCATCCATTGAGTTGTTTTGTACAACACACACAGTCTTTTATACAGCTAGGGAAGATACCAGCTTTCAACAGATTATCTTTGATGATGCTCAACGGAGTAGTCAAGTCTACGACAGAGGCAACAAAAATTGTATATTCAACAGCATTGACACCCTTGCCATGATTTTGCATAGGTGCGGTGATTGCATTTGGAGTTGGAGGAGGATCAAATTCAATAGTTTTGTTATCAATAAAATCCTGGATTTTATTCTTCAAGGCCCAACATTGGTCAGTCTCATACCCGGGGCTACTTGAGTGGTAAGCACATTTAGCATTCGGATTATACTTTGGATATAAGGTATCTGGATTGGCAGGAGGATCGTGCAATGTCACCAAATTATCCTTGAGCAAGTGTTGTAAGGCTTGAGATAAAGACATGCCTAACCTCGTGAATTGTCTTCTCAGAGTTTCAAACCGTTGGTGATTAGCAGATGGTTTTTGAGTAGGAGTTGGATTGGAGATTCAGACATCATTAACAGACGAATGATTATTCTTCTTGGTATGAGCCCTTGCCCCATACACATCACTGATTTACTTCTTTGCAGCAAAAGTTTTCTTTACAGGATTTGAAGCGGAGGCAGATGCCATGGGAATCTTTCTGCTTTTGATGCCGCTTTCAACTCTTTCACTGATTAAGATTAGCTCGGTGAAACTAGAAGAAGAGCAGCCAACCAATAGATTAAATAATGGACCAGATAACGTGCCCATAAACATGTCAATGTGCTCCCTATCAATCACAGGTGGTTGAACCCTACTGGAGAGGTCTCTCCACTTTTGTGCATATTCTTTAAATCCTTCATTCTTCCCCCATTGTCATATCTTGCAACTGAACTCTTGTCGGCGCCAAGTCGGCATTATACTGATACTGGTGGCAGAAGGCGGTGGCTAAGTCCTCCCAAGTATTGATACAGGAACCATCCAACTGATAGAACCACTCTATTTGTATTTCGATCAAGCTTTCTTGGAAAAAGTGAACCCAGAGTTTCTTATCAGCGGTGTGCGGCTGTATCTTGCACACATAAGATTTCAGGTGAAGTTTTGGACAGGAAAATCCATCGTACTTTGTAAAGACTGGTATTTTGAATTTGTGGGGAATGAAAATCCCATAGATCAAACCCAAATCATCAAAATCTAAACCGGGGACAGCTTGGATTTCGATAGCATTCAATTTGTCTTCTAACTGCTTATACTTGACATCGGCGGGTGGATACTGCTCGTCAAATTAATCATCGTCAGACGATTGATCATTAATACAGTCAGCCTGGATACTCTTAACTTCACCAATCTGATTCTCATCTTCCTCAAATGAGTCTTCCACTACCGGGATCTAACAGACCGACTCTTTGAACCTTCTACCCATATTGACCAGGGATTTCTTCTTGGGCTTCTTCTTAACTGCTAGCAATGCCATCATATCTTGTTGCCCCTTGGCTAGGGCCAGTAGAGTCTCTTGGGATTGAGAGTTTTGTGCCTAAAGATCCTTCACAGTTTTCTCTAGATCCATCTTACTGAAATAAATAGCAGAAAGATAAGGAAACCTATTGTGTGAAAACCTGTCATGTTATAATGCATGGAAGATGTATATGCAAATGATTTCAAGGATTTATGAAATTTAAATTTGTATAGACAAAAGAATGAACAAATGTCAATTTTCATTAATTCGCTCAAAATGATTACAATATGCCTCTTGGGATTACAAAATAACTTTCTAAGATAAAAAGACCGAACGCATCCTCTTCAGTGCAATGTAGGCGTTCACGCTTTTCTCCTCATGTAGCGGCTTTGTAAGCTCCAAGACCCTTTTCTAACTAGCATAGAATTGAGCTTCAAAGGTATCATGTTCCTCCCTTAGCTGAATCCAACCCTTTTGCAAGTCTTCAAGAGAAGTAGGCATGTCAGGATGGAAGATAGTGTACGGGACATCTCCTTTAACCATAGGCTCCATAACAACTGGTAAGATGGAGGGATAAGGCATTCTGAGCATGAGCTCGTACCCACTTAAGTTAAGGCTCAAGGGGAATGGAATTCTTGTGTCCCAGCGTCTTACTATCCACTTTGCTTACCATCCTCCAGGCTCGTATAAAACTATGACGGTAGCTTTGATCGTCACTCTCGTAGTCGAATACCACTCCTTGGATAAGCATCTCATGAGGACCATCTCTTCGGGCATAACCAAATTGTCATAAGGCTAAACAAGGGTTGTAAGTGATACCTCCTATAATTCCAAGCAAAGGGACATTAGGGAATTCTCCATAACGATCAATGATAGTAACGTTCTCCAAGGATCGAGAACACCAATGAACATCTGAATGTCTGAGCGTAATCAACCTATGGGACCATCTCAAACGTTGCTTGTTCTTCAACACAGATCGGGGAAGATGCAAAATAAACCATCTTTCCAAGAGAGTAGTTCAACACATGAGGATCCCTCTCTTCCTTATAGTGCGAGATTTAAAAGAATTTAAGATATCTCCTAACAAAGTAGGCACCGGATTGCGAGACATGAAGATTTTGACAGCATTTACATCTATGAGTTGGTCAGGGTTTGGAAACAAAACCATCCCATAGATGAGAAGGGCCAATATTTCTTCAAAAGCTTGTAAGTCTAAGGAGTTCCAACAATCTTGAGCCTTCTCGAACAAGAACTTGGCTAAGAAACCTTTGACACCACTCCTTGTTTCCCAATTAGTCTTGATATCAAATTGTTGCAAGTGTAATGCTTGGTCAATCTCTTTATGTTTTTTATATCTTTCCGTACTATTGAAGGGTAGTTGATTGAGTATGGGAATCCTTAAGATTTGTGAGAATTCTTCTAGAGTACGCACAAGCTGATAATAGGGAAAAGTGAAGCAATAGTGTAGAGGATCAAAGAATTAGAAAAGCACCTTCATCACATCTTCATCAGTGTTAGAGGTAACCAAGTTTAGGAGGCGACCATGTCTTTCGGTGAATGAAGAGTTCTCAGGGACCCTTGATGCTAACTCTTTGAGTTGAGGAGGAATCCTTACGAGATTGACTTGGATAGTGTTCCTGCGGATAGAAGCCATATCCTACAAAACAGAACAAAGATAAATCCCAAATATCCTTGAAATGGTTAGTGAGAATGAGTATGATATTATGATGTTTATGATGTTATGTACAAGTAAGTATACACAATCAAAGCAAACAAGTCCTTAGGTTTAGGCTTGCATGGAGTCTTATAGGTAAGTACCCTCTTGAAGTTTAGTTGGCTCAAACCTATCCTAGAAATAGTAACCGGGTTCTAAGGGATCTCAATATCACTGATCTGTCTTATTGGGTATTATTTAAGCGCAAGCCTCTTTCACGATGACCGAAATATCCCGAGAAGTCAAATCTTAATGAGTGTAATATCGAGTATCAACCAACTTTGGACTGCACCAAAGCCGGTTATCTCACTACGTCCTAATGGCCAAGTTGGTCAAGTAAAGGTTCTAAAAGTTAGTTAGTGTTTCATGACACCACACAGCGGCCCCGTATTCTCCTTGACTACTCAAGGGCTACCGGTAGCCACAAATATGTCACACTAACATATCTATTGCTTAGACCATGTCGGTATACCCCGCACAGTTTCCACAATGTATTGCTATTTACCTATAAGGTATCCAAAATTTGGGTAGAGGATTTAAAACAAGCCCAAACAAGGAACCAAAATGTAAAGCAACCAAGTCAAACAATGAAAGCAAATTAAGGTGATCTATCCCTAAGGTAACCCCACTTACTAATTCCACAACAGAGTCGCCAGTTCTTTGATACAGTGGAAGAACTGACTTGGGATGTTTTGCGTTTGATTGCAAATGTTGTGGTTAGCAAGAGTCGCCACCGACTTTTCTTTTACTCAAAAGGAAAGGTGGAAAAGAACAGGAAAGACCTTTGAGATTATTTCTTGAGTTCGGGGGGTAGATTATGAAAAGGGAAGGTGTTAGCACCCTTTTCATCCATAGTTATCTATGGGAACTTAGTTGCTTTCTATATCACTTGCTTTTGTTTGAAAATGTGCTTTGTGTGGTTTTTGAAAGTATTTTGAAAAGGCGCCTTCGTTTAGGCAAACTTTGTAATAGTTCTCGTTCGTAAGAACGTATACAAAGTGTTGGTCTTTTGAAAATGTTTCATGTTTTTGAAAGTGTTTTGAAAGTGTTAGTGTTTGTTTTGAAAATAAGCAAGGATGTTTGATTTGAATGTGAGCAAGCAACTAGGAACAATCTACCTACTCAAAAGTCTTTGTTCATTTCTTCCTTCCTTGGATATTGCTATATTACCATTGATTTGGTAAGAAGCCTTATCTTTGGACGTAAAGGGACGGGCATGGGTCATCGTATAGTCAAGATATCAATATTGTAAGATGTCTTAGCATTTCTCTTTGAGGGACTAAGATCATTTTGAAAGGCAACATTTGTAGCGTCATCGAGGGACTATGATCTTGTATTTTTGATTTGTTTTTGCTAAGATATCCCACATGCATAACATGACCATTTTTGTAAGGCAACAAAGTGGAGTTAACCCTAGGGGTGCATGTGTGAATAGTGTGTTTGATTTGCATGCATTTGTCGTGAATTAGGGTTTTCTACTTATCGGTTTTATCTTTCTATAAAAACCCTAATTTACTAGCATTGATATGAAAGAGATAAATTGCGGGAAGTAAAATTACTATCCTATTACATCATTAGGGGATGGGGTATACAAATTTACAAATGGGGATTGCCAGAAAAATAAACCCTAATTACTATTACAAGGCTTTGACAATTATATAATTTATAATGAAAAAATAGTAAAATATGCAAGAAGATATAAAGTGGGAGAAATTTTTTTTTTAGGGTTTCTTTTTATAGAAAAGGTTTTGTAATTAATTTCATTGAAGAAAAACCAAAGTTTAAGTTAACTTTAAAAAAAAATAATTGTTTAGAAATTTTTTTTTTTAGGTTTCATTTGAAAAAAAAAGGTTTTATAATGTTAGGTCATTTCCAAGCAATGCAATATGTCCAAAATAAACTAAAAAATCTCAAAAATCAAGAAATTGGGTGCCTGAGCTGACACGGGTCGTGTCAGTTGACACGGGCGCCCGTGTCAGTGGACACGGGCACCCGTGTCAGTGGACACGGGCACCCGTGTCAGTGGACACGGGCACCCGTGTCAGGACCTTTCCATGACTTTTCTACACTATTTTGTGTTCTAGCCAATCTAACACGGCCGTGTCGTGTGACACGGGCACCCGTGTCAGCCCCTGTCCATCTTTTTTCTGCTCGTTTTTGAACCAGTAACACTCACACGGGCCGTGTGGTTTGACACGGGCACCCGTGTCATCCCCTGTCCCTGCATTTTATTATGTTTTTAACCCAACTAAGCTGACAGGGGCCGTGTCGGTGACACGTGCACCCATGTCAGCCTTTGGTCTGGCTTTTTTCTAGTTTTTCCTCTTTGATATATCTTGTTATATCTTTTGAGCGCAAAAGCAAATTATGTATGAATAATGATATTACAGTTTGAGAAAGTTCACCTCTTGAAGTGGAAGCTTTAGAACACGTGCAAATGTTTTCGGGTGCAAAGTGTTGATTGATCGAGCTCCTTTGAACTTCTTGAAGTAGCTCCAACCTTACTTTTATTGTGAAAATGGTTGAACCTCTCAAACCAAGTCATGTTGCAATGTATTTTTTTTTTTGAGTTTGGAATATGGTCATATTGATGTTACACGAGTTATTCTTATGTTTGAACAACTTTTATATGGTGTATGTGAAATGTTTGGACGGTTTGTTTGGAGAAAACTTGCAAGGTATGAGATTCAAAGATTTGGACTTCAAAGCTCAAAAATGGAGGTTTTGTGTACAAATCTGGTTTTTGACAGCAAAAATGATTTTGAATGTTAGTTTCTCCTTCTATTTTTCTTGCAATGTTAACTTTGTGCCAAAAATGGAAAGATCACTTGGACAATGCTTAAACAAAATGGACCATAGCTCAAAAGTTTGCGTAAATATTAAATTATGGTAAGATTTGCAAGTCACAAGGCCTGCAAAGTAAGATTATGCAACACATCATGCCAATTGGATTATGTGTTCTTCAACAAAAATGGCTTGCAATTCAAGAATGAATGCCCAACTTTAGGCCCTTGAATCTCCTAGCTCAAATATGATAAATTCATGCTATTGGATGTTTTGGAAAGCTTGAAACACCCTCTACAACTTTCATGTTAACCACTTTTGTTAAATCAAATTGGAACTTGATGAAAATTAGCCAACAATTTGTGTTAAAAACCTGACCAAAACTGCTGAAAATTTCTAAGTGTTTATTCAAAAATGCCATGACTTCATGAATTTATAACTTAAAATCCAAGAATTTCTAGAAAAAGTCTTGCTCTACATTGTTTTAGATCTCATTGATATCTACAGCTTTCAAGTTGGAAGTTTTCCTTGAATCATCTTGCATCTTGGTGAAAGAATGGCATGAAGTAATGAAATTATCATGTATAAAAGACACTTAGAAAAATTTCTAAGTCTTGAAAAGTTTGACTTTTCAAAATGAATTTTGACTTTCTTGATTTCTTGATGAACAATCTTCATATTTTGACATGTCTTGTTGAAAATGTGATTTTTGAACTTGACTTTGATCAAAAAGTCAAAGTTTGACTTTTCAGTGTACAGTTGACTTTTCATCAGTTGACTGCAATTCAATTATCAATCAATTGATCTTGAGAAATGTTTTGAGTCATGCCATTAGGCCAAAATTATGTATTTGAATCTTTGATAGCATGTCTCAAACCAACAATTCATGTATTAAGTCAAAAGTAAAAAAATGAGCCTTTTCAGTCAAAACCCTAATTTTGACAATTTTGTCCTTTTGGTGTTCTAATCAAATTTCTTTGAGGAATTGTGATCCAAAATTGATCAATTGACATATATGAGTTCATGATGTTGATATGGATAAAAAATTATGAAGTTTGGCTGTAAATTGACCATAATTGACTTTTCCCCAATACAACTGATTTTAGGTCAACTGATCAATTGACTGGGCAAAAATGTGATCCAAGACTTGAAACTTGACATGAGCAATCTTGAGGATCCAAAATGATCCATGAAATTCATATGGGGAATTAAAAGTCCATTTGTCCTTGTGCAAACTCAAACCCTAATTTTCAGTCATTAGGGCTTGAGGAGGTGTCTTGAGTTGATCAACCTTTGTGCAGTCTTGAATCAAAGGAGATCTTGTGAGAGATTACTTGAGAAATGAGAGGTAAAATTTTGGGGTACAAAAGTAGCCTTGTCATTGGATGTTTGAGGGACAACCGAAGGGATGTTACGGTTACAAAGGCAACTTGGCAAGAAATTTTAGTAACTTTCCTAAAGTTCTAAGATCACTTTTAACTGAGGCAACATCGAGAGGGTCATCGAGGGACTTGTGATCTTTCAAACTAGAGGAAAGCTGCTAAAACTTCTCACGTTTCGAGAATTTTGACCGTTTTCCGAAGGCAACCGAAGTGGGGTACCCTAGAGGTGTACATGTGCAATTGCGTTTAGTTCAAATATTTATCTTGCATATTTAGGTTTACTAACATTTTGATTTCAGTATTGTCATACACGCCTAGTTACTAGAAGTTAATATATACAGAAATGTAAAGTGCAAAATAAAACCCTACACTATTACAAGGCTTCAGGGAGGGGGTTTAAAATGTACAGGAATTTGGGGGGAGAAAATTAAAGAAAGCGGTAAATCCAAATTAATCTATTACATCCCGGGTACAAGTACAATAATGTAAGAATACGAAAGAAAATAATGCGTGAAAGTTAAAGGTACGTCTAAAAATCTAGTAAGAAAATCTTTTTGTTTATTTTATTTATTTATTTATAAAATAACTAAGTTAATTAATACCTAAAATTTAAATTAGAAAAAATAAAATTAAAAAAAATTGAAATCTAAGTTTTTTGGTTATTTATTTTATTATGACATGAAAAATACTTAAACAAATAAAATCAAACCTAAGTCTAATTTATTTTAAATTTGAAATAAAAAACGTTAAAGTTAAATAGTTAATCAATTGTAGCAATTAATTATTTAATTAAAAGTCTAAGCCTAAAATATTTTTTTGGGAGTTTTTTATCACTATTAATTGTTTAATTAAGTAAAGAAAAAAAACAATACAAAAAAATGCTAAATTGGCCTGAGATGATTAGAAAAGTGGGGGTGCTGAAAGTGAAATTGTACTGGGCCCAAAGCTAAAGAGAGCTCAGGTCTGTCATTGGATCTAGTGAGGACTGGCTTTGGTGGCCTATTCTGGACATGCAAGCTCAAACCCTTGGATCTAGATCACTCATGATCTAGTGGTTGCGAAATGAAGGCGTATGGTATACTGTTGGCCATTTGAAGCACGGGATATGTATGAAATAATTCAGAAAATATAAAATGTTGGACCTGGGACTCGAACCCAGGTCCTCTCTCTCACATGCGCGCTGCTTTACCAACTGTGCTACCTGTCCATTCATTATTTAAAATAAAATAATAATATAATATATGAAAAAACGTCAATATTGGAGAGATAAAAAAACATGCGTGCTGATTCAAACAAGCTAATTGGGGGCTGCCACGCATTTTCTTCTTCCCCCCTCCATCGTTTTAGATAGTGAGACCTATAGTGACAGTTTTTGTCTGTCACGATAGAACCTACAAATCAAAAAATCCATAATCGCAAAATAAATTCAGAGTGAGGCCATGGATTGATTGGCCTCAATCTTCTGAACACAATGGTACCCTTAGATGGGCCTAATTTTTACTATTCCAAGAAACCCCAATTTGAAGGTGTAAACCCTAACAATGGCAACGTACGATTCATGCACCAAAACTGCAATCCAACTATGCCAAAAGCTTGTAAATACTCGAATAAACAAAAATGCATGGTCAAAATGGATTGGCATTACATAATTCAAGAAAAGTGAATTTGAGAAAAGGAGCAAACCGTGAGGGCTGGTTGTAAGGTTTTACGAGGCTTGGTAATAATGGCAAACGCTTCAAGGGACCTCCAGGAGTGGATTAGGATCCTTGGTTTGGACTAAGGAAGGCTGGAAAGTGAAATTCGAACTTGACAACTTTGATGTTTTTTTTGCAAAATTTTCAGAGGTTTTCCAGGTTGTGTCTCTGTCTTTGGAGCTTGCTAATGGCTTGTTTATATAGAGAGTAGTGAGGAGACAGAGAAACAAGGGCAATAACAACCATGGTTATATGGTTTCAAAACCATGAATGCGAAGTTGTAACTTTGGCCAAAAGCATGGTATTTTTTCCATTTTTGAAATTTGCATGAATGTAGACATGATGGTCTTGTGGTACACGAAATTTGGGGCATCTCCATGCATCAAACCAAACCCAAGTGATAATGGCCCATATATTTTGCAACAATTTGGATTTATTTGATTTTTAATTAAATAAAATTAATATAAAATGCAAATAAAATCAAGACTGTGCAAAAATGGTTTTAGGGGTCCTCTATAATCTTAGGAAGATGTTTGAAATCCATGAAAATGAGCCCTTGCCTTAAAACTTCAAATTTGCTCAATGCAACAATCTTGAAATTTCCCAAATTTTCCCAACTTGGGAAAGCCATAACTTGCTCAATATTTATCTCATGATGATGATCTTTGGATTTTTGGAAATCCCAAGATGTCTACTTCAATCCCTCTTTTTGTCAATTTTGCATTTGAAGATTTTATCTTGAGGTAAAAGGTCTTGGAAAAAAGTGACTTTTGTTGACTTTCTGAAAATGACTTGTAATGTATGAGCTTGTATCTTTCAAATGGTGCATTTCTTGAACTTGAGGGATGAAAATAAGTTGTAGGGAATGATATTGAATTTAATATTAGCTTTGGTTAGGGAAAAATGTATGAATTATGTTGAAGTTATGCCTGGTCAAAGTTCAGTTGACTTTTCCTATAGAAACCCTGATTTAGCAATTTTTGAGTTTTGATAAATTAGGAACATTTCTTGAGGAATCATGATCAACCCTTGATCAAATGATGGATATTACTTCAAAATGTTGAGGTTGACCAAAAATATTGAAGTTTTACTGTACATGGGCCACAATTGACTTTTGACCTAATATAGTTAATTTCCAAGCATTTGAGCAATTGACTGAGAAAACTTGTAGTGCAAGGCATGAAATTTGTCATGGAAAATATTGAAGACATAATAGGACCATGGAAAACATTTGATACCTTTGAAGCTCAAACATCTTGATGAAAATTGAGACCTTAACTAGAGGTTCATTACCTTAGGAGGAGAATTTGTCTGGTCAATTCTTAGTCATCCTTGAGAAATTTGGGGACCTCAATGGGCATGCCTCGAGTAAAATGAGAGGGCAAATTTTGGGGTACAACAACTGCCCCTGTTTAATCTTCTTAAACCTGAAGATTCAGAATAAACCATTGATCGGTTCAAACTGAACCAGCAGAGGTCTTGGATAATCTTTAACTGGAAAAGAATCAGAGTAAATCTTTGGAGGGATTTATCTGAACCAGAGAAAGTGTCTACCGGAACGGAATCAGAATAAACCATTGATTGATTTAAACTGAACCAACTGAGGTCTGAAGGAATTGTTTGTCATATAGCTAGTCATCCCGTTTTGTTTCAGGAATATATCTGGAATCAGAATAAACCATTGATTGATTTAAACTGAACCAGCTGAGGTCTGAAGGAATTGTTTGTCATGTAGCTAGTCATCCCTTTTTGTTTCGGGAACATATCTGCAATTTGTTCACAAATAGTTGTCATGTCTGGTTTCAGGTATTAATCTGGAACTTGATAATGTTGGTCACATAGATTAATCTTGGACCTACTGTATAAGTTGGTAATGTTTGACCTGAAAAGGCAAAACTAGTTTCATGCGATGTCATGATGTATGAGTTGCATGATGCTCTCAAAATAAATGAGATTGTGATATATATGCTTTTGTGTTGCATATGCTATGATGTTTGTAGAAACGATGTATGAATGTAATGTATAAACATTTCATTTATTCCATTGTTGTAACGTTGTTTGAACCAAGGAAAATAAATCCCTAATTGTTGTAGGTCTTTCAATTTGTTGGAGTTGAAATATTGTTGCGAAGTATCTTTGTCTGGGAAAATAGATCCCTGACTACTGCTGAATCCTAGACTATTGTTGGTGAGTGAAGAAAGTGATTCTTCAATTTCTGCTGGGAATAATGAATGGAGATAGTTTTGCTGGCGATTCCCTTTCTCTGTCGGGGATCTTTGACTTCTTCTTGAGAATGATTTTGCTGGGGTGAGAGTTCTGTTGGAAGATTTCACCAATTTGGAGAGATAAAATCCGCTGGGAGGATGAACTTCCGTAGCTAGAGAAATAAACTCAACTGGGGATAAGGCTTTATAAATTGCTTGGGATTTATAAAACTTTGTTGGGGAACTCTATAGACTGCTTGAGGATTTTGTGAAATCCTGTTAGGGAATCCTGAGAAGTTTGACGACTTTACTGGGGATTTTTGTTGGAGTAGTAATTGGAGATTCTTGCTCTGCGGGGATAGGAGAACACCCGACACCCTTAGGTTGCATGATGAGAATGTGGTAGTGACCTTGTAGTAGGATATCTCTACCTATGTATCTGCTGGAGAATATATCTGCTGAGGGAAAACCTCTGCCGGGATTTTATTAATGGCCCTTAGATATTGTCCCGCTTCTGAAAGTCATTAGCAATTGTCTTTATGTTTTTAGGTGCGTATTTGTAAGCAGTAATCACATTCAAGTGCATATGTTCAAGAATAATCACTGGATGTTTTCGCACACAAAACAGAAAAATAAAAAAACAGAAGTTTTACACTTTCAAAGGAATAGTTTTGTATTAACTTGAAATAAGAATTTTCGTACAAAGTGGCCGACATCCTAGTAAGAGAATGTCATCGTAGGAATGGAAATCATAAAAAAATAGTATACAAAGAAAAACAGCTATGTGAAATAATCCCATTGGGTTCTGGCTCTACTATTGCCTTTATGTCTTGAATGTCTCATCCCTTTCGCTGCTTGTCCGAAGCTGATTGGATCGATTAGTACCGTTTGAACTTGACAGTTGGTACTGAAGATTGGCTATAAGATGACCCAACGGGACATAGTTATACGCTTTAAATCTTTAACTTTTTCCTGGACCTCCTTTTCAAGTTTTCAGTCCAGCAGGATACCCTTTTTTGCCCAAGCCGCCTTTTCATGTTTTCGACTTGCCAGGTGTACATATTTTTTTGTGTGTATATCCCTAACTTTTGCCCAAACCCTTTTGGTTCTCTAAGACACCCTAAATTTTTCCTAGGCCAGTTGACCTAGAGGGTCTTTGTTTATGCGTAGTATCTTTTAACTATGTCTGCATTTACGGGGTGCAGAAGGTCGTCACCGTCCATAGTGGTTAAGATCATGGCTCCACCAGAAAATATGCGCTTGATCATAAATGTACCTTCGTATGTGGGGGTCCATTTGCCCCTGGGATCACCTTGTGGAAGTATGATGCGCTTGATTACTAGGTCACCAGCCTGATATACCTGGTGTCTGACTTTCTTGTTAAAAGCCTTGATCATACATTTTTGGTACATCTGACCATGATAGACAGCCGCAAGCCTCTTCTCGTAAATCATGTTTAACTGGTCAAGTGGAGTCTGAATCAATTCGTCTTCATTCAGCCCTGCATCTTTCATGATCCTCAAGGAAGGGATCTGGACCTCAATGGGCAGGACAACTTCCATACCGTATACTAAAGAGAAAGGAGTTTCCCCTGTTGATGTGCGCATTATGGTGCGGTAACCATGAAGAGAAAATGGTAACATATCATTCTAGTCTTTGTATGTCACCTTCATTTTCTGGATTATTTTCTTGATGTTTTTATTATCAACTTCTACAGTGCCATTCATCTTCGGCTGGTAAGGAGAAGAGTTGTGATGTTGTATCTTGAATTGCGTGCAAAGCTCGGTGATCATAGTATTATTTAGATTGGTACCATTATCAGTAATGATTCTTTCAGGAATACCGTACCGATAGATAAGGTTGTGCTTGATGAAACGGGCCACAACGTTCTTAGTAACAAAGAGAATGAAGTTGTCTCGACCCACTTTGTAAAGTAATCAATGGCGACCAGGATGAAGCGGTGCCCATTAGATGTTATAGGTCTAATCTCTCCAATCACGTCGATGCCCCACATTGTAAATGGCCACGGAGCAGTCAGGACGTTTAGAGGAATTGGAGGTACATGCACTTTATCAGTATAGATTTGGCATTTGTGACAAGTACGTGAATATTGATAACAGTCTGCCTCCATGGTGGACCAAAAGTATCATGCCCGTAGGATCTTTTTAGCCATCGTGTGCCCACTAGAATGGGTGCCAAAGGTACCTTCATGTAAATCATACATAATATTCTTTGCTTCACTCTTGTCTACACACCGAAGCAACGTATAATCGTGATTGTGCTTGTAGAGGATCCTGTTACTGAGAAGAAACTTGGCAGAGAATCTTCTTAGGAACTTCTTATCATTGACTGAAGCTCCCTCAGGATACTCTTGGTCTTCGAGATATCTTTTGACTTCATGGAACCAAGGCTTGTCCGTTACTTCTTCAGTACCAATCTCGTGAAAATATGTCGGTTCATCCATCCTTTCAATGGTGATCTGAGGAGCCTCATTATGCCATCTGACTTTGAACATGGATGACATTGTAGCTAGCGCGTCCGCCAGTTAATTTTCCTCTTGTGGAAAATGCTCAAAGGTAATTTCTTCAAAGTATGGGATTAGTGTCAACACATGCTCTTTGTACAGGATGAGATTAGGATGCTTCGTGTCCCATTCTCCTTTGATATGGCTAATTACCAAAGTCGAGTCTCTGAATACACTCAAGAATTTGATCCTCAAGTCGATAGCAGCCTTGAGACCCATAATACATGCTTCATACTCATACATGTTATTGGTGCAATTGAAATATAGTCTGGAAGTGAAAGGAGTATGACAACCTTCAGGAGAGATGATCACAACATCGGTTCCATTTCCAAGTGCATTGGAAGCTCCGTCAAAAACCATAGTCCATCGGGATCCTATTTTAGATCCTTCATCTAGTCCAGGTTCTGCATAATCAGTTACTAACATGATATTCTCGCCCGGGAACTCAAAATTCATGGATTGGTAGTCATCCACAGCCTGATGAGCCAAATGATCAGCTAGTACACTTCCCTTGATTTCTTTCTTAGTCGCGTATTGAATATCGTATTCGGTCAAGACCATTTTCCATCTTGCTATTCTTCTGGAGAGAGCAGGCTTCTTAAAGATGTACTTGATGGGATCCATTTTAGATATCAACAAAGTAGTGTGGGTCAATATATACTATCTCAGTCGGTGAGAAGCCCATTCCAAAGCGCAACAAGTTTTCTCGAGCAGTGAGTATATTGTTTTACAGTCGGTAAATTTTTTTCTAAGGTAGTATATTGCATGCTCTTTTCGACTAGCCTCGTCATGCTACCCCAGCACAAACCCCATTGAATTATCTAATATTGTTAAGTACATTATCAAAGGTCTTCCTTCAACAGGAGGCATCAAAATTTGAGGCTCTTGAAGGTATTCTTTGATTTTGTTAAAGGTGTTCTGGAATTCGTCATTCCACTTTACCACTTTATCTTTCTTCAGAAGTTTGAAGATTGGCTCACAAGTAGCAGTTAGATGTGAAATGAACCTGGAAATGTAGTTTAAACATCCCAAGAAACCTCTGACTTCCTTCTCAGTGTGAGGAGCCGGCATCTCTTGTATGGCTTTGACCTTTGCAAGGTCTACTTGAATACCTTTGTCACTGACAATGAAACCCAGAAGCTTACCAGATCTTACCCCAAAGGTACACTTGTTCGGATTCAACCTTAACTTGTACGTCTTCAGCCTATCAAACCATTTTTGCAGATGATCCAGGTGGTCGTCTTCAGTTTGAGACCTGGCTACCATGTCATCGACATAAACCTCTATCTCATGGTGAATCATATCGTGAAACAAAGCTACCATGGCTCGCTGATAGGTTTCCCCAGCATTCTTCAACCCAAATGGCATAACCTTGTAACAGAAGGTGCCCTACTGTGTGACAAAGGTCGTCTTCTCCATGTCCTCAGGTGCCATTTTGATCTGATTGTATCCGAAGAAACCATCCATGAATGAGAATATCTTATGATGTGCGGTGTTGTCAACCAGAACATCAATATAAGGAAGCGGGAA
The DNA here is from genome assembly GCA_948472305.1 of Vicia faba. Taxonomy (NCBI): domain Eukaryota; kingdom Viridiplantae; phylum Streptophyta; class Magnoliopsida; order Fabales; family Fabaceae; genus Vicia; species Vicia faba. The sequence goes on along the minus strand of OX451741.1, from coordinate 819,611,024 downwards.
GTCATCCTTAGGGCTTGCCCTATTCAGGTCTCTGTAGTCCAAATACATATGTACCTTACCATCCTTCTTAGGTACTGAAATGACATTAGCAACCCATTATGGATAGGAGGTGACAACCAAGAATCCGGCGTTGAACTGTTTCATAACTTCAGCCTTGATCTTTTCTGACATCTCAGGGCGCATCCGACGAACCTTCTGCTTTACCTGAGGGCAATCTTCTTTTGTTGGCAGATGATGAACAACAATATTAGTGTCCGATCCTGGCATATCTTTGTATGACCAGGAAAAAACCTCAACATAGTCATGTAGTATCTGTATTAACCATTGTTTGACATTGGGTTCCAAGTTAGCACCTACCTTGACTTCTTTTCTGTCCTCTTCAGTACCCAAGTTCACCGTTTCAATTGGCTCTTCATGAGGTTGTATTTCACTTTCTTCCTATTGTAATAGTCTAGCAAGCTCTCTTGGTATCTCACAATCTTCCCCACCTTCGTCCTCGGCTTGGTTGATCAGATTTTCAAAGTCATAATGAGCAATAGCAGAACCGTTACCAATGGGATCCAGAGTGGATGTGGATCTGCAGTTTGATATGTGAGTGTGTGTAAGACCATAGCTATATATTCTTGATAAAGTAAAGAGGTAGAAAAGAAAAACAAAGAGCGTAAAATTTGTATACGAAACGTCCAATGTTTTATTGATGACATATGAAAATGAAGTAATGACCCTCACAAATAGACCATTGTGCCTCGGGTAAGACCCAAGGCTTTAATGTTTCAATTGTTCATTTATTACATATCCAAAGAAAACAAAAAAGACAATTACTCCTGAATAAAAGTAATCGGCACAAAGTCTTTAGCCTTCTAGTTGGTGAGTCCTCCGCTGACAGTTGGGAAGATCCACCGGTCCATGTCATAGTCGTTGTCACTGTCTTCTAAAGCGTTAACCCCATGATTGCTGATACATAGGGGTGGTCTTCCAGCACGAGCACGACGTATAGCCTTTTGAGCTCCTAAATTAAAACCCAAACCAAACTTATCAGATTTGTATGGAATGTCAGGGAGTTGGCCTAAAATGGTACTCCCACCTTCTTTTATTACTGCTTTGGCGTCCTTGAGAGAAGCCATCTTCAATGGAGGTATGGTGATCTTCGGCACACTGGTGATAGTCTCGGTTTCAACCATGGTCTGAGGCACCTCTTCAAAGTTCTGACAAAGAGTATCGATGAACTCACCGTCCATTTCGACATACCTGAAAGAGTTCAGGTGGCTTACCATGTACTCCTCCTCCCTACGTACTTTGATAATCTTTCCCCTCACTGGGTACTTCAACATCTGATGTAGAGTGGAAGTAACAGCTCCAGCCCCATGGATCCAAGGGCATCCCAACAAACATGAATAAGATGGTTAGATATCCATCACATAGAAGGTGGAGTCAAAGGTTTGGGAACCAACCTTGATAGGGATGTCCACCTCCCCGTGTACCATTCTTTTCGAACCAACAAAAGCCCTCACCACAATGTTACTGGGCTTTAGAGTCAAACCTTCGCAATCTAATCTGTCAAAAGCCTTCTTGGGCAGAACATTCAGTGATGAACCGGTATCCACTAGAACATGGGCCAAAGTAGTGCCCCTACACTCGATGGAGACATGAAGCACATAATTATGTTTTCTTCCTTTGGGTGTCAAATCAGCATCAGAAAAACCCAGTCCATTATCAGCGGCCAAACTAGCCACACAATATTCGAATTGATCAGCGAAGGTTTCTTGTGGCACATGAGTTGTCTTGAGGAATTTTACCAAAGCCTTTGCATGGGCTTCAGAGCACAACAGTAGGGCCAGCATTGAGATATAGGAAGGAGTCTGCCCTAGTTGTTCAACCACATTGTAGTCACTCTTTTTAACTATTTTTAAGATTTCTTCCATTTCCTTCTTAGAGACCTTAGGGATAGCTTTCGGATGCGCCTTCGTCTGGACAGGCTCAACCAATATCTCTTTGCCCCGAGTCTTGGCCGACTCGGTGATAAGGGTGGCAGTAGGGCTAGCAGTAGGAGTTGTCATAGGAATACCGACAGGAGTAGTAGTAATGGGAGCATTAGCAGGAGGAGTAACTGTTTTAGGAGGAGAGATCTCGGGAGAGAGAACTCTTCTGCTACTTGTTATTTTACTGGTCCCAACGATATTACCGATGTCAGGATCAGTACCCTTAGTAACTTTATCTTCAGCAACCAACAGGTCTTGCTTGACGCCATGGTAATAGACGTCAACCCCATAATTCTAGGGAACAACTTTACCCGAGGAATATGGTATTGGCCCTGGCATGGTGATGATCAGGGGAGCAAACTTTGGAACAAATGTAATCCTGAAGGGTCTTTTGGTGGAGATCCTGGGAGGACTGGAAGAAATGGTTATCGTAGAAACGTCTTTACATGAAACACTTGTGACTGGAGTCTTCTCAAATAAAATTTCTTTATCATCCATTAGGCGCTGAACACCTTCTTTCAATAAATGGCAACCAGTTGGTAGAGATAAACATAATTGGCAACCTTCACCACAACCCAGAAATAAACCGGCTTGCAAAAGATCCCTTTTAACAGTCATGAGAGGAGTAACAAGCTCATCAATAGAAGAAAAAAACATATCATCATCAATAACATTAACACCATGGTTGGGCTTGGGCATGGGGGCAGTTATAACATTAGGAGTCTCTAGAGCATCGAATTCAATCTCCTTTGCCTCGATTAGATCCTGCACCTTGGTCTTTAAATCCCAGAAGTCGTTTGTATCATGGCCTGGACTTTCAGAATGGTAGGCACACCGAGCCTTTGGATTATAGCGAGGAGATGCAGTGTTGGGATTTTTGGGAGCTTCCCTCAAAGTTACCTGATTGGATTTCAGTAAGTATAGTAAAACTTGAGACAATGTCATATTGATTCGGGTAAACTGTCTTATAGGCCTTTTTGCTCTGGGCTGATTGTTCCGCTATTGAGTAACTGCAGGCTTGGATATCATTACAGCTCCTACCGTCGGACAGCGTTCAATTCTGTCCTGATTTCTTTGACTGTAAGCAGCACTGACCTCTTTCTTTCCCATGAAATGTTTCTTTCCTACATTTGAAGAGGTATCCTTTTGAATCTTTCTGCTCTTAATCCTAGCTTCCACTCTTTCTCCAATGAAGATCAGCTCAGTAAAACCAACTGAGGAGCTTCCAATCAGATGGTTGAAAAATGGACCAGATAGAGTACCGAAAAACATATCCACCAACTCTCTATCAGACAGAGGAGGCTGAACTCTTCCCGCTAAGTCTTTCCACTTTTGAGCGTATTCTTCAAAGCCCTCGCCAGAACCCATGGACATACTTTGAAGTTGTGTACGGGTTGGAGCAAGGTCAGCATTATATTGGTATTGCTTATAGAAAGCAGCAGCCAGTTCTTCCCAGTTACGAATGTTGGCTCCTTCCAGTTGATAGAACCATTCTAACTGAGTCCCTGATAGACTTTTTGAAATAAATGTACCCACAAATCCCTATCGGCAGTGTGCGGCTGGATCTTCCTGACATAAGATCTAAGATGTAGCTTAGGACATGAGACTCCATCATATTTAGCAAATGTGGGCACTTTGAACTTTTGCGGGATAACCACTCCAGAAACCAAACCTAGCTCTTCGAAATCTAGGCCAGGTACCCTCTGAACTTCCATAGCATTGAGACGGTCCTCTAGCTGTTTGTACTTATCATTAGCAAGAGGATATTGTTCTTCGGTGTCATCAGCTTCATCTTCTTCAGACTCCCTTGCACTGTGGTCTTATTCTATGGCCCCTCCTGACAGAGTTGTGAGCTCTAAAACTTGCCTCACTGGTCCTTTCAACCTTCTTCCCAAATTCAGAACGCCCATTGGCCTCTTTTTCTTCTTCTTGTCCTTGAGAATCAGAGCTTTCAAATCTTCTTGTCCCTTAGCCAGATTCAGGAACATTTCTTGGAATTGTGCATTCTGCGCCTGAAGGTCCTTAACTATTTGTTCAAGAGCCATTATTGAAATAAACAGCGAAGAAGATAAGAAACATGTCCTGAAACCTGTTTATGCAATGATATGTATGATATATGTATGCAATGTTTTCAAGGACTTCGAGAAATTTAAATTTGTGAACCAAAATGAGACCAAAATTTTATTAGTAGAATTAAAAATACAATTGCCTTTTAGGCTTACAATTGAAAAATTCTCAAATCTAAGACATCAAGTTTCCCATGGGCGTTTCCTCTTTGTGCCGAGATAGACATTGAGACTTCTCTATTTGTGAAGTTGTTTCGTGAGCTCCAACACCTTTATCTCGTTGGCACAGAAATGATCTCTAAAAGTATCGCATTCTTCCTTCAGCTGAATTCAGGATCTATGTAGCTCTTCAAGGTCAGTGGGCATGTTGGGATGGAGAACTGTATAAGGAATATCCCCTTCTATAATGGGCTCTACAACCACTGGTAAGATGGCTATATATGGCATTATGAGGTTTTGAGTGCGAGCTCGTACCCATTTGAGATAAGGTTCCATAGGGATGGAAGTCTTAGGCCCCAAAGTCTTGGTATCAAACTTGTTTACCATGCCCCAAGCTCGTATGAACCTCTAACGATACCCTTGAACATCATCCTCATAGTTAAACATAATGCTCTGGATAAGCATATCATGGGGACCATCCCTTCGAGCATAGTTGAATTGTAGCAGGGCCAGAGAAGGATTATAAGTTATGCCTCCCTTAATGCCAAACAGTGGGACATTAGTGAATTCCCTGTAGTGGTCAATGAAAAAGATATCTCCCATGGATCAGGAATACCAGAGAATATCCGAGTGAGAAAGTGACATTATCCTTTGCGACCAACCCAAACCTTCTTCATTCTTCAGCACTGATTTAGGAAGGTGAGAAATAAATCACCTTGACAGAAATGGCATACAATACATAAAAATCCCTCTTCTTTTCATGGTGCGAGTGTGGAGGGTATGTAAAATGTCTCCGAGTAACGTAGGAACAGGTTTGCGAGAGAGAAAAACCTTGATAGCATTCCTATCTATGAGTAAGTCTGAATTAGGGAATAATATTAACCCATATATTATAAGGGCCAAGACCTCCTCAAAATCTTGGAAATCCAAATCATCCCAAAATTGGTGAGCCTTCTCGTACAAGAACTTGGCTAGAAAACCCTTAACACCACTTCTAGTTTCCCAGTTGGATACAATGTCAGACCGTTTCATATGCAAAGAAGTTACAATGACTTTTGGCTTGGGAGCTTCTTCTAAACCAGTGAAAGGCAACTGATCCAGAATGGGTACCCTTAATATTTGAGAGAATTCTTCTATGGTTGGTATCAACTGATAGTCTGGGAAAGTGAAGTAATGATGCTTGGGGTCAAAGAACTGAAAGAGTACCCCCATCATCTTCTCATCAAATATTGAAGTAACCAGGTTGAGAAGTCGACCATATTTCTTAGTAAATGAGGAAGTCTCAGGAACTCTTGATACTAGCTCTTTAAGATGGAGTGGTATTCTCTTGAAGCTGATTCTGATGGTATTCATACGAGTGGAAGCCATGATCTGCAAAACATAATAAAGATAAATTCCCTTGGTCCTTGAAATGGATAGTGTAATGAAAAATGGATGTTATGATGCATGATGTCATGTTTAAGCAAAATAATCACACACAATCAAAACATACAAGACCTTAGGTTTAGGCTTGCATAAAGTTTATAGGTAAATACCCTCTTGAAGTTTAGTTGGTTCAAACATGTCCTAGAAATAGTAACCGGGTTCTAAAGAGTCTCAATGTCACTGATCTTTCTTTATCGAGCATTGTTTCAGCTTAGCAATCTTTTCTCGCGACTGAAACATCTCGAAAGTACGATCTCAATGAGCGTAGCACCGAGTATCAACCAATCCCCAGCTTTGCACCGAGGCCGGCTATCTCACTACTTTATAATGGCTAAGTTTATTCAACTAAGGTTCTAAGGTTCGTTAGTGCTACACGACACCATTCGGCGGCCCCATATTCTCCTCAATTCAACACAAGGGATACCAGTACCAACCAAAGTGTCACACCAACACAGTTATCGCTTCAACCATATCGGTCTATGTCGTACAGTCTCCACGACCTATTGTTGTTTACCTAAAAAGATGCCCCCAGATATGGGTGTAGGATCTATAGTAACAACCCTCCAAAGATAAAGCATACAAAGCAAGCAAATACAACTATTTTAAAATGAACTAACTCTAAGGTAACCTCACTTTTTATTACTCCCCAGCAGATTCTCCAGTTCTGTGATACGGTGGCAGAACCGACTGTTTAATAATGGTTTTGCGTTTGTGTTTGCAAATGTTGCGGTAAGCAAGAGTCTCCACCGACTTTTCTTTTATCTAAATTAAGGAAAGGGTGAAAAGAACAGAAAAATACCTTTTCGAGATTATTCTGAGTAAGGGGGGGTAGATTATGGAAAGGGAAAGTATTAGCACTCTTTCCATCCGTAGTTATCTATGGGCTCTTAGAGGTTTGCTTATTTTGAAAGTATTTTGTGCTTTGTGTATTTGAAAGTTTGCTTTAAAAATTCCTTGGTATGGCATACTTTGTAATGTCTCTCAGGAATGTGGAGAAAGTATACAAAGTGTCTTGAAAATGTTTTTGAAAAGTAGTTTTTTGTGTAAGTGCAAAGATGTTTTGAGAAAACTTCTAACAGCTATCTACTTTGTACTCGAAAAGACGTTCTTTTCCTCCTATCCTTTAGACAATGTTATCCTACTATTAGGGAGTAGGTAGCCTTGTCGTTGGATGTTTAAGGGATAACCGAAGGGACATTACGATCACGAAGGCAACTTGGCAAGAAATTTTAGTAACTGTCCTAAAGTTGTAAGAATACTTTTAACCGAGGCAACATCGAGAGGGTCCTCGAGAGACTTGTGGTTTTTCAAACTAGAGGACAACCACTAAAACTTATCACGTTTCGAGAATTATGATCGTTTTCCGAAGGCAACCGAAGTGGGGTACCCTAGAGGTGTACATGTGCAATTGCGTTTAGTTCAAATATTTATCTTGTGCATTTAGGTTTACTAATGTTTTGATTTCAGTCTTACCATACACGCATAGTTACTAGCAGTTAATATATACAGAAATGTAAAGTGTGAAGATAAAACCCTACACTATTACATGGCTTTAGGGAGAGGGTTTACAATGTACAGGAATTTGGGGGGAGAAAAATAAAGAAAGTGGTAAATCTTAATTAATCTATTACATCCCGGGTACAAGTACAATAATGCAAGAATACCAAAGAAAATAATGCGCAAAAGTTAAAGGTACGTCTAAAAACCTAGTAAGAAAATCTTTTTGTTTATTTTTTTTTATTTATTTAGAAAATAAATAAGTTAATTAATACCTACAATTTAAATTAGAAAAAATAAAATTTTAAAAAAAATTGAAATCTAAGTTTTTTGGTTATTTATTTTATTATGACATGAAAAATACTTAAACAAATAAAATCAATCCTAAGTCTAATTTATTTTAAGTTTGAAATAATAAAACGTTAAAGTTAATTAGTTAATCAATTGCAGGAATTAATTATTTAATTAAAAGTCTAAGCCTAAAATATTTTTTTTTGTGAGTTTTTTTATCATTATTAATTGTTTAATTAAGTAAATAAAAATAAAAAAAACAATACAAAAAAAATGCTAAATGGGCCTGAGATGATTAGAAAAATGGGGGTGTTGAAAGTGAAATTGCACTGGGCCCAAAGTTGAATAGAGCCCAGGTCTGTCATTGGATTCAGTGAGGACTGACTTTGATGGCCTATACTGGACATGCAAGCTCAAACCCTTGGATCTAGATCACTCATGATCTAGTGGTTGCGAAATGAAGGCGTATGGTATACTGTTGGACATTTGAAGCATGGGATCTGTATGAAATAATTTAGAAAATATAAAATGTTGGACATAGGACTCGAACCCAGGTCCTCTCCCTCACATGTGCGCTTCTTTACCAATTGTGCTACCTGTCTATTCATTATTTAAAATAGAATTATAATATAATATATGAAAAAACGTCAATATTGGAGAGATAAAAAAACGTGCGCGCGGATTCCGACAAGCCAATTGGGGGCTGTCACACATTGTCTTCTTCCCCCCTCCGTCGTTTTAGATTGTGGGACCTATAGTGATAGTTTTTGTCTGTCACTATAGCCCCTGCAAATCAAAAAATCCATAATACGCAAAATAAATTTAGAGTGAGGCCATGGATTGATTGGCCTCAATCTATTGAACACAATGGTACCCTTGGCTGGGCCTAATTTTGACTATTCCAAGAAACCCCAATTTGAAGGTGTAAACCCTAACAATGGCAACGTACGATTCCTGCACCAAAACTGCAATCCAACTATGCCAGAAGCTTGTAAATACTCAAATAATCAAATTGCATGGTCAAAATGGATTGGTATTACATAATTTGAGCAAAGTGAATTTGAGAAAAGGAGCAAACCGTAAGGGCTGGTTGTGAGGTTTTTACTTGGCTTCAAGGCTTGGTAACAATGGCAAACGCTTCAAGGGACCTCCAGGAGTGGATTAGGATCTTGGTTTGGACTAAGGAAGGCTGGAAACTGAAATTCGAACTTGACAACTTTGATGTTTTTTTTGCAAAATTTTCAGAGGTTTTCCAGGCTGTGTCTCCTTCTTTGGATCTTGTTAATGGCTTGTTTATATAAAGAGTAGTAAGGAGACAAAGAGATAAGGGCAATAACAACCATGATTATGTGGTTTCAAAACCATGAATGCAAAGTTGTAACTTTGGCCAAAATCATGGGATTTTGTCCATTTTTCAAATTTGTATTAATGTAGACATTCTGGTCTTGCTGTGCATGAAATTTGGGGCCTCTTCATGCATCAAACCAAGCCCAAATGATAATGGCCCGTACATTTTGAAATAATTTTGATTTATTTGATTTATAAGTAAATAAAATTAATATAAAAAGCAAATAAAATCAAGACTATGCAAAAATGGTTTTAGGGGTCCTCTATAATCTTAGGAAGATGTTTGAAATCCAAGAAATTGAGCCATTGCCTTAAAACTTCAAATTTGCACAATGCAACAATCATAAAATTTCCCAAATTTTCCCAACTTGGGAAAGCCATAACTTGCTCAATTTTTATCTCATGATGATGATCTTGGAATTTTTAAAAAGCCCAAGATGTCTACTTCTATCCCTCTTTTGATCAATTTTGCATTTGAAGATTGTATATTGAGGTAAAAGGTCTTGGAAAAAAGTGACTTTTGTTGACTTTCTGAAAATGATATGTAATGTATGAGCTTGTATATTTCAAATGGTGAATTTCTTGCACTTGAGGGATGAATAGAAGTTGTAGGGAATTATATTCTCTTCAATATAAGCTTTTGTTAGGGAAAATGGATGAATTATGTCGAAGTTATGCCTGGTCAAAGTTTAGTTGACTTTTCCTATAGAAACCCTAATTTAGCAATCTTTGACTTTTGATGAATTAGGAGCATTTCTTGAGGAATCATGATCAACACTTGATCAAATGATGGATATTACTTCAAAATGTTGAGGTTGACCCAAAATCTTGAAGTTTGACTGTACATGGGCCACAATTGACTTTTGACCTAGTATAGTTGATTTCCAAGCATTTGAGACATTGACTGAGCAAACTTGTAGTGCAAGGCATGAAATTTTTCATCGACAATCTTGAAGACATAATTGGACCATGGAAAAAATTTGAGACCTTTGAATCTCAAATATCTTGATGAAAATTGAGACCTTAACTAGAGGTTCATTGCCTTAGAAGGAGAATTTGTCTGGTCAATTCTTAGTCATCCTTGAGCAATTTGGGGACTTCAATGGGCATGCCTTGAGTAAAATAAGAGGGAAATTTTTTGGGTACAACAACATGCAACTAACCCTCTTCCTTGCAGGAAAAATCAATCATCAATCAACAAAGACCTCTTCTGGTTAGATTTATTTCTTCCATATTAAAGACTGGAGAACAAAGATCTCTTTTGGTTAGATTTATTTATTCCAGATTAAAGACAAACGAACAAATACCTCTTCTGGTTAGATTTACTTCTTCCAGATTAAAGACAGGCGAACAAAGACATATTCTTGTAAGATTTATTTCTTCCAGATTAAAGACATACAAATAAAGACCTCTTCTAGTAAGATTTATTTCTTCCAGATTAAAAACAGGCGAACAAAGACCTCTTCTGGTTAGATTTATTTCTTCCAGATTAAAGATAGGCGAACAATGATCTCTTCTGGTTAGATTTTATTTCTCCCAGGTTAAAGACAGTCGAACGAAGACATCTTCTGGTTAGATATATAGCTTCTAGATTAAAGACATGTGAATCAAATACCTCTTCTGGTTAGATTTATTTCTTCCAGATTAAAGACAGACGAACAAAGACCTCTTCTGGTTAGATTTATTTCTTCCAGTTAAAGACAGGAGAATCAAAGACCTCCTCTGGTAGGATTTATTTCTTCCAAATTAAAGACAGGTGAATGAAGACCTCTTCTGGTTAGATTTATTTCTTCCAGATTAAAAATAGGCAAATCAAAAACCTCTTTTGGCTAGATTTATTTCTCCCAGATGAAAGACAGGAGAACAAATACCTCTTCTGTTTAGATTTATTTCTTCTAGATTAAAGATAGGCGAACAAAGACCTCTTCTGGTTAGATTTATTTCTTCCAGATTAAAGACAGGCGAACGAAGACCTCTTCTAGTTAGATTTATTTCTTCCAGATTAATGACAGGCGAATGAAGACCTCTTCTAGTTAAATTTATTTCTTCCAGATTAAAGACAGGCGAACAAAGACCTCTTCTAGTTAGATTTATTTCTTCCAGATGAAAGAAAGGAGAACAAAGACCTCTTCTTGTTAGATTTATTACTCTCAAATTAAATACAGGCGAACAAAAACCTCTTATGGTTAGATTTATTTCTTCCATATTAAAGACAGGCGAACAAAGACCTCTTCTGGTTAGATTTATTTCTTCCAGATTAAAGACAGGAGAACAAAGACCTCTTCTGGTTAGATTTATTTCTTCCAGATTAAAGACAGGTGAAAAAATACCTCTTCTGGTTAGATTTATTTCTTCCAGATTAAAGACAGGCGAATGGAGACCTCTTATGGATAGTTTTATTTCTTCTAGATTAAAGACAGGCAATCAACAAATCTCTTCTCTTTAGGAATATTTTCCCCAGTGAAGTTACCAAACTATAGACCTCTTCTGGTTAGTCTTATCTCTTCCAGTTAAAAACAGGCAAAAGACATCCACATTTTTAGTATAAATCGACCATAGATTTATTCTGATACTTCTCCCTCAACAATCACTTCGGATGGCATCTGTAAGCCTATCTCTGACAAAATCTTCATCACTTCTCCAAATGGCATCTCTAAGCCCATTCCCAGTAATCGACAAACTGTTCACCTCATGCACAAGCGAGTGCAAATTTCTGGGCACCTAAGTGTTTAATCATCTTCCACCTTTAAGTCATGAATGGCGGACTCGCCAATCTACCTCTTCAGGTTTATGAAGATTGAACAGGAGAAGCTTTTGTACCCAAAAATTTTCCCTCTCTTTTCTCAATAAATTTCACAAAGGATCTCCAATGCTCAAGGATTCTCAATGAATTGATCAGACAAAATCACCTCTGAAACGCTGAGACCATAAATTAGGGTTTTGACTGAGAATGACTGATCACTGACTTTTGATATAATACACAATCTATTGGTTTGAAACATTGTCTCAAGGATTCAAATGCAACATGTTTACCTAATTTCATGGCTCAAAACTGCTCTCAAGATCATTAGATTGACAAATGAAATTTGGTCAATTGATAAAAAATTCAACTATACACTGAAAAAGTCAAACTTTGACTTTTTGATCAACATTAAGTTTCAAAGATCAAAATTCATCAAGACATTCAAGAATATCAAGCTTGATCATCAAGAAGTCAAGAAATTCAAAAGTCAATGTGAAAAGTCAAACTTTTCAAGACTTAGAAATTTTTCAAAATGTTTTTATACATGATAATTTCATTACTTCATGTCATTCTTTCACCAAGATGTAAGATGATTCAAAAAAAACTTGCAACATGAAAGTTGTAGATCTTGATGATATCTAAAACTTTGCTTTGCTGATAAATTCCTAGAAGTGCTTGGACTTTTAGTTATAAATTCATGAAGTCATGGTATTTTTGTATAAACACTTAGAGAATTTTTCATTAGGTTTGGTCAGGTTTTTATCCCAACTTCTTGGCCAATCTTCATCAAGTTCCAATTGTATCATTAAAAAATAGAAAAAATGAAGGTTGTAAAGGATGTTAAGCTTTTCAAAATGTCAAAGAACTCATTGAGATCATAATTGAGCTAAGAGAATCAAATCCAAGAAGTTAGGGTTTCATTCTTAAATTACAAGGCAAATTTTGTGATGAACAAGAACCAAATCCATAGCCATGCTGCATAATCTTCACTTTTCAGGCCTCAAACTTGTATATCACTCCTTAATTAAATTCTTACATAACTGATTAAACTATGATCCAAGTGTTTGAGCCTTTATCCAATTGATCATTCCATTTTTGGTAGAAAGTAACATATCCATTCTTGAAAAGTTCACTTTAATCACAAAGTCAATTTCTTGAGCCTCTAACTTGTTGTTCTGATCACACTCAACTTCTACAAGTCAGAAAAAACATGTTTAAAGTGATCAACTACTTTCTATAGTTGGGTACAAACATTGGAAACATGTTTTTCATGCTTGCTTTAAAAACAAGCAAGATAGCCATAACATGTGATTTTAAAACTTGAGTTGTTTCAAGTCTCAAACCTTCTCTATAAATAGAGAGGCCATTTACAAAAAAAGAGGCAAAAGTTTTGTTGTGTAGGCAGGTCAAAAGTTTTGTTGTGTAGACAAGCCCTCAAAATCTCATACTCACAAAAAATCCGTAATTGTCCACAAAGCCTTCACTCTTGAGTTTTGAAGTAAAAAAAAACTTTGAACCTCTCACACCTTGCAAAGTTCTGTCCAAATAAACCATTCACATACTTCATATAACTCATATAGAAGTTGTTCAAACACAAGAACAACTTTTGTAACATTACTATTATAATTTCCTAAGCTCAAAAATAGTTGACACAGTAGTTCAAAACTCAAAACACAAATTTCAGCTCCAGCCCCATGGATCTAAGGGCATCCCAACAAACATGAATAAGATGGTTGGATATCCATCACATAGAAGGTGGAGTCAAAGGTTTGGGAACCAACCTTGATAGGGATGTCCACCTCCCCGTGTACCATTCTTTTCGAACCAACAAAAGCCCTCACCACAATGTTACTGGGCTTCAGAGTCAAACCTTCGCAATCTAATATGTCAAGAGTCTCCATAGGCAGAACATTCAATGATGAACTGGTATCCACTAGAACATGGGACAAAGTAGTGCCCCTACACTCGATGGAGACATGCAGTGCATCATTATGTTTTCTTCCTCTAGGTGTCAAATCAGCATCAGAAAAACCCAGTCCATTATCAGCGGCCAAACTAGCCACATAATCTTCGAATTGATCAGCGAAGGTTTCTTGTGGAACATGAGTTGTCTTGAGGAATTTTACCAAAGCCTTTGCATGGGCTTTGGAGCACAACAGTAGGGCCAGCATTGAGATCTTGGAAGGAGTCTGCCCCAGTTGTTCAACCACATTGTAGTCACTCTTTTTAACTATTTTTAAGATTTCTTCCATTTCCTTCTTAGAGACCTTAGGGATAGCTTTCGGATGCGCCTTCTTCTGGACAAGCTCAACCAATATATCTTTTCCCATAGTCTCGGCCGACTCGGCGACAAGGGTGGCAGCAGGGCTAGCAACAGGAGTTATCATAGGAATACCGACATAAGTAGTAGTAATGGGAGTATTAGCAGGAGCAATAACAATTTTAGGAGGAGAGATCTCGGGAGAGAAAACTCTCCCGCTTCTTGTTATTTTACTGGTCCCAACGATATTGTCGATGTCAGGATCAATACCCTCAGTAACTTTGTATTCAGCAAACAACGGGTCTTTCTTGACGCCATGGTAATAGACGTCAGCCCCATAATTCCAGGGAATAACTTTATCCGATGAATATGGTATTGGCCCTGGCATGGTGATGATCAGGGGAGAAAACTTTGGAACAAATGTAATCCTGAAGGGTCTTTTGGTGGAGATCCTGGAAGGATTGGCGGAAATGGTTATAGTAGAAGCGTCTTTACATGAAACACTTGTGACTGGAGTCTTCTCAAATGAAATTTCTTTATCTTCCATTAGGCACTGGACACCTTCTTTCATCAAATGGAAACCAGTTGGTAGAGATGAACATAAGTGGCAACCTTCACCACGGCACGGAAATAAACCGGCTTGCAAAAGATCCCTTTTAACAGTCATGAGAGGAGTAACAAGCTCATCAATAGAAGCAACAAACATATCATCGTCAATAACATTAACACCATGTTCGTGCTTGGGCATGGGGTCAGTTATAACATTAGGAGTCTCTGGAGCATCGAATTCAATCTTCTTTGCCTCGATCAGATCCTACACCTTGGTCTTCAAAGCCCATCAGTCGTTTGTATCATGGCTTGGACTTTCAGAATGGTAGGCACACTGAGCCTTTGGATTATAGCGAGGAGATGTAGTGTTGGGATTTTTGGGAGGTTCCCTCAAAGTAACCAGATTGGATTTTAGTAATTGTGGTAAAACATAAGACAATGTCATATTGATCTGGGTAAACTGTCTCATAGGCCTTTCTGCTCTGGGCTGATTGTTCCGCTGTTGAGTAACTGCAGGCTTGGATATCATTACAGGCCCTACCGTCGGATGGCGTTCAGTTATGCCATGATTTCTTTGATTGTAAGCAGAACTGACCTCTTTCTTTCCCACGAAAGGTTTCTTTCCTGCATTTGAAGAGGTATCCTTTTGAATCTTTTCGCTCTTAATCCCATCTTCCACTCTTTCTCTAATTAAGATCAGCTCAGTAAAACCAACTGAGGAGCTTCTAATCAGATGGTTGAAAAATGGACCAGATAGAGTACCCAAAAACATATCCACCAACTCTCTATCAGACAGAGGAGGCTAAACTCTTCCCGCTAAGTCTTTCCACTTCTGCGCGTATTCTTTAAAGCCCTCGCCAGAACCCATGGACATACTTTGGAGTTGTGTACGGGTTGGAGCAAGGTCAGCATTATATTGGTATTGCTTATAGAAAGCAGCAGCCTGGTCTTCTCGGTTACGAATATTGGCTCCTTCCAGCTGATAGAACCATTCTAACTGAGTCCCTGATAGACTTTCTTGAAATAAATGTACCCATAAATCCCTGTCGGTAGTGTGCGGCTGGATCTTCCTGACATAAGATCTGATATGCAGCTTAGGACATGAGACCCCATCATATTTAGCAAATGTGGGTGCTTTGAACTTTTGTAGGATAACCACTCCAGAAACCAAACCTAGCTCTTCGAAATCCAGGCCAGGTACTCTCTGAACTTCCATAGCATTGAGACGGTCCTCCAGCTATTTGTACTTATCATTAGCAGGAGGATATTGTTCTTCGACGTCATCAACTTCATCTTCTTCAGACTCCCTTGCAATGTGGTCTTCTTCTATGGCCCCTCCTGATGGAGTTGCGAGCTATAAAACTTACCTCACTGGTCCTTTGAACCTTCCTCCCAAATTCAGAATTCCCACTAGCCTCTTTTTCTTCTTCTTGTCCTTGAGAATCAGAGCTTTCAAATCTTCTTGTCCCTTAGCCAGATTCAGGAAAATTTTTTGGAATTGTGCATTCTGTGCCTGAAGTTCCTTAACTGTCTATTCAAGAGCCATTGCTAAAATAAACAGCGAAGAAGATAAGAAACATGTCCTGAAACCTATTTATGCAATGATATGTATGATATATGTATGCAATGTTTTCAAGGACTTCGGGAAATTTAAATTTGTGAACCAAAATGAGACAAAAAATTTATTAGTAGAATTAAAAATACAATTTCCTTTTAGGCTTACAATTGAAAAATTCTAAAATCCAAGACATCAAGTTTCTCATGGGCGTTTCCTCTTTGTGCCGAGATAGACATTGAGACTTCTCTCTTTATGAAGTTGTTTCGTGAGCTCCAACACCTTTTTCTCGTTGGCACATAAATGATCTCTAAAAGTATCGCGTTCTTCCTTCAGCTAAATCCAGGATCTCTGTAGCTCTTCAAGATCAGTGGGCATGTCGGGATAGAGAACCGTATAAGGAATATCCCCTTCGACAATGGGCTCCATAACCACTGGTAAGATGGCTATATATGGAATTATGAGGTTTTGAGATAAGGTTCCATAGGGATGGAATTCTTAGGCCCCAAAGTCTTGGTATCAAACTTGTTTACCATGCCCCAAGCTCGTATGAACCTCTGACGATACCCTTGAACATCATCCTCATAGTTAAACATAATGCTCTGGATAAGCATATCATGGGGACCATCCCTTCGAGCATAGCTGAATTGTCGCAGGGCCAGAGAAGGATTATAAGTTATGCCTCCCCTAATGCCAAATAGTGGGACATTATGGAATTCCCCATAGCGGTCAATGACAAAGATATATCCCACGGATCAAGAATACCAAAGAATATCTGAGTGAGAAAGTGAAATTATCCTTTGCGACCAACCCAAACCTTCTTCATTCTTCAGCGCTGATTTAGGGAGGTGAGAAATAAACCACCTTGACAGCAATGGCATACAACACATAGAAATCACTCTTCTCTTCATGGTGCGAGTGTGGAGGGTATGTAAAATGTCTCAGAGTAACGTAGGCACAGGGTTGCGAGAGAGAAAAACCTTGATAGCATTCATATCTATGAGTAAGTCTGAATTAGGGAATAGTATTAACCCATAAATTATAAGGGCCAAGACCTACTGAAAATCTTGGAAATCCAAATCATCCCAAAATTGGTGAGCCTTCTCGTACAAGAACTTGGATAGAAAAACCTTAACACCACTTCTAGTTTCCCAGTTGGATACAATGTCAGACCATTTCAGATGCAAAGCAGTTGCAATGACTTCTGGCTTGGGAGCTTCTTCTAAACCAGTGAAAGGCAACTGATCCAGAATGGGTACCCCTAATATTTGAGAGAATTCTTCTATAGTTGGTACCAACTGATAGTCTGGGAAAGTGAAGTAATTATGCTTGGGGTCAAAGAACTGAAAGAGTACCCCCATCACCTTCTCATCAAAGCTTGAAGTAACCAGGTTGAGAAGTCGATCATATTTCTTGGTAAATGAGGAAGTCTCAGGAACTCTTGATACTAGCTCTTTAAGTTTGAGAGGTATTCTCACGAAGCTGATTCAGATGGTATTCATACGAGTGGAAGCCATGATCTGCAAAACAGAACAAAGATAAATTCCCTTGATCCTTGAAATGGTCAGTGTAATGAAAAATGGATGTTATGATGCATGATGTCATGTTTAAGCAAAATAATCACACACAATAAAAACATACAAGACCTTAGGTTTAAGCTTGCATGAAGTTTATAGGTAAATACCCTCTTGAAGTTTAGTTTGTTCAAACATGTCCTAGAAATATTAACTGGGTTCTAAAGAGTCTCAATATCACCGATCTTTTTTTATCGAGCATTGTTTCAGCTTAGCAATCTTTTCTCGCGACTGAAACATCTCGAAAGTACGATCTCAATGAGCGTAGCATCGAGTATCAACCAATCCCCAGCTTTGCACCGAGGCCGGCTATCTCACTACTTTCTAATGGCTAAGTTTGTTCAACTAAGGTTCTAAGGTCCGTTAGTGCTATACGACACCATGCGGCGGCCCCATATTCTCCTAAATTCAACACAAGGGATACCGGTACCAACCAAAGTGTCACACCAATATAGCTATTGCTTCAACCATATCGGTATATGTTGTACAATATCCACGACCTATTGTTGTTTACCAAAAAAGATGCCCCCAGATATGGGTGTAGGATCTATAGTAACAACCCTAACAACCCTCCAAAGATAAAGCATACAAAGCAAGCAAATACAATTGTTTTAAAATGAACTAACTCTAAGATAACCCCACTTTTTATTACTCCCCAGCAGAGTCGCCAGTTCTGTGATACGGTGGCAGAACCGACTGTTTAATACTGGTTTTGCATTTGTGTTCGCAAATGTTGCGGTAAGCAAGAGTTGGCACCGACTTTTCTTTTATTCAAATTAAGGAAAGGGTGAAAAGAACAGAAAAATACCTTTTCGAGATTATTCTGAGTAAGGGGGGTAGATTATGGAAAGGGAAGGTATTATCACCCTTTCCATCTGTAGTTATCTATGGGCTCTTAGAGGTTTTCTCATTTTGAAAGTATTTTGTGCTTTGTGTATTTTAAAGTTTGCTTTGAAAATGCCTTGGTATGGCAGACTTTGTAATGTCTCTCGGGAATATGGAGAAAGTATACAAAGTGTCTTGAAAATATTTTTGAAAAGTAGTTTATTGTGTAAGTGCAAAGATGTTTTAAGAAAACAACTAACAACTGTCTACTTTGTACTCGAAAAGACGTTCTTTTCCTCCTATCCTTTAGACAATGCTATCCTACTATTAGGGAGTAGGTAGCCTTGTCGTTGGATGTTTGAGAGACAACCGAAGGGACGTTACGGTCACGAAGGTAACTTGGCAAGAAATTTTAGTAATTGTCCTAAAGTTCTAAGAACAATTTTAACCGAAGCAACATCGAGAGGGTCCTCGAGGGACTTGTGGTCTTTCAAACTAGAGGACAACCACTATAACTTCTCACGTTTCAAGAATTCTGTCCATTTTTCGAAGGCAACCGAAGTGGGGTACCCTAGAGGCGTGCATGTGCAATTGCGTTTAGTTCAAATATTTATCTTGCACATTTAGGTTTACTAACATTTTGATTTCAGTCTTGCCATACACGCCTAGTTACTAGCAGTTAATATATACATAAATATAAAGTGAGAAGATAAAACCCTACACTATTACATGGCTTCAGGGAGGGGGTTTACAACGTACAGGAATTTGGGGGGAGAAAAATAAAGAAAGCGGTAAATCTTAATTAATCTATTACATCCCGGGTACAATTACAATAATGTAAGAATACGAAAGAAAATAATGTGCGAAAGTTAAAGGTACGTCTAAAAACCTAGTAAGAAAATCTTTTTGTTTATTTTTTTATTTATTTAGAAAATAACTAAGTTAATTAATACCTAAAATTTAAATTAGAAAAAATAAAATTAAAAAAAATTGAAATCTAAGTTTTTTGGTTATTTATTTTATTATGACATGAAAAATGCTTAAACAAATAAAATCAAACCTAAGTCTAATTTATTTTAAATTTGAAATAAAAAAACGTTAAAGTTAATTAGTTAATCAATTGCAGGAATTAATTATTTAATTAAAAGTCTAAGCCTAAAATATTTTTTTGTGAGTTTTTAATCATTATTAATTATTTAATTAAGTAAAGAAAAATAAAAAAAAACAATACAATAAAATACTAAACGGGCATGAGTGATTAGAAAAATGGGGGTGTTGAAAGTGAAATTGCACTGGGCCCAAAGTTGAAGAGAGCCCAAGTCTGTCATTAGATTCAGTGAGTACTGACTTTGATGGCCTATGCTGGACATGCAAGCTCAAACCCTTGGATCTAGATCACTCATGATCTAGTGGTTGCGAAATGAAGGCGTATGGTATACTGTTGGCCATTTAAAGCATGGGATATGTATGAAATAATTTAGAAAATATAAAATGTTGGACCTGGGACTCGAACCCAGGTCTTCTCCCTCACATGCGCGTTGCTTTACCAATTGTGCTACCTGTCTATTCATTATTTAAAATAGAATAATAATATAATATATGAAAAAACGTCAATATTGGAGAGATAAAAAAACGTGCGCACTGATTCAGACAAGCCAATTGGGGGCTGCCACGTATTGTCTTCTTCCCCCCGCCGCCGTTTTAGATTGTGAGACCTATAGTGAAAGTTTTTGTCTATCACTATAGCTCCTGCAAATCAAAATATCCATAATACGTAAAATAAACTTAAAGTGAGGCCATGGATTGATTGGCCCTAATCTCCTGAACACAATGGTACCCTTGGCTGGGCCTAATTTTGACTATTCCAAGAAACCCCAATTTAAAGGTGTAAACCCTAACAATGGCAACGTACGATTCCTGCACCAAAACTGCAATCCAACTATGCCAGAAGCTTGTAAATACTCAAATAAACAAAAATGCATGGTAAAAATGGATTGGTATTACATAATTCGAGCAAAGTGCATTTGCAAAAAGGATCAAACCCTGAGGGCTGGTTGTGAGGTTTTACGAGGCTTCAAGGCTTAATAACGATGACAAACGCTTCAAGGGACCTCCAGGAGTGGATTAGGATCTTGGTTTGTACTAAGGAAGGCTGGAAACTGAAATTCGAACTTGACAACTTTGATGTTTTTTTTGCAAAATTTTCAGAGGTTTTCCAGGCTGTGTCTCTGTCCTTGGAGCTTGATAATGGCTTGTTTATATAGAGAGTAATGAGGAGACAAAGAAACAAGGGCAATAACAACCATGATTATGTGGTTTCAAAACCATGAATGCAAAGTTGTAACTTTGGCCAAAATCATGGGATTTTGTCCATTTTTCAAATTTGCATGAATGTAGACATTCTGGTCTTGTTGTGCACGAAATTTGGGGCTTCTTCATCCATCAAACCAAGCCCAAATGATAGTGGCCCGTATATTTTGAAATAATTTCAATTTATTTGATTTTTAATTAAATAAAATTAATATAAAATGCAAATAAAATCAAGACTATGTAAAAATTGTTTTAGGGGTCCTCTATAATATTAGGAAGATGTTTGAAATCCAAGAAAATGAGCCATTGCCTTAAAACTTCAAATTTGCACAATGCAACAATCATAAAATTTCCCAAATTTTCCCAACTTGTGAAAGCCATAACTTGCTCAATTTGTATCTCATGATGATGATCTTTAACTTTTTGGAAATCCCAAGATGTCTACTTCTATCCCTCTTTTTATCAATTTTGCATTTGAAGATTTTATCTTGAGGTAAAAGGTCTTGGAAACAAGTGACTTTTGTTGACTTTCTGAAAATGATCTGTAATGTATGAGCTTGTATCTTTCAAAGGGTGCATTTCTTGCACTTGAGGGATGAATAGAAGTTGTAGGGAATGATATTCTTTTCAATATGAGCTTTTTTTTGGGAAAATTGATGAAGTATGTCGAAATTATGCCTGGTCAAAGTTTAGTTGACTTTTCCTATAGAAACCCTAATTTAGCAATTTTTGACTTTTGATGAATTAGGAGCATTTCTTGAGGAATCATGATCAACCCTTGATCAAATGATGGATATTACTTAAAAATGTTTAGGTTTACCCAAAATATTGAAGTTTTACTGTACATGGGCCAAAGTTGACTTTTGACCTAGCATAGTTAATTTCAAAGCATTTGAGAAATTGATTGAGCAAACTTGTAGTGCAAGGCATGAAATTTGTCATGGACAATCTTGAAGACATAATAGGACCATGGAAAACATTTGAGACCTTTGAAGCTCAAACATCTTGATGAAAATTGAGACCTTAACGAGAGGTTCATTGCCTTAGGAGGAGAATTTGTCTGGTTAATTCTTAGACATCCTTGAGCCTTTTGGGGACATCAATGGGCATGCCTTGAATAAAATAAGAGGGCAAATTTTTGGTTACAACAACATGTAACTAACCCTCTTCCTTTCAGGAAAAATCAATCATCAATCAACAAAGACCTCTTCTGGTTAGATTTATTTCTTCCATATTAAAGACAGGTGAACAAAGACCTCTTTTGGTTAGATTTATTTATTCCAGATTAAAGACAAACGAACAAATACCTCTTCTAGTTAGAT
The DNA here is from genome assembly GCA_948472305.1 of Vicia faba. NCBI lineage: Eukaryota > Viridiplantae > Streptophyta > Magnoliopsida > Fabales > Fabaceae > Vicia > Vicia faba. Next base: position 819,589,122 of record OX451741.1, on the reverse strand, counting down.
TTACTTCTTCCAGATTAAAGACAGGTGAACAAATACCTCTTCTTGTTAGATTTATTTCTTCCAGATTAAAGACAGACGAACAAAGACCTCTTTTGGTTAGATTTATTTCTTTCAGATTAAAAACAGGTGAACAAAGACCTCTTCTGGTTAGATTTATTTCTTCCAGATTAAAGACAGGAGAACGATGAGCTCTTTTGGTTAGATTTTATTTCTTCCAGGTTAAAGACGGGCGAACGAAGACCTCTTCTGGTTAGATTTATTTCTTCCAGATTAAAAACAGGCGAATCAAAGACCTCTTCTGGTTATATTTATTTCTTACAGATTAAAGACAGGCGAACAAAGACCTCTTCTGGTTAGATTTATTTCTTCCAGTTAAAGACAGGTGAAACAAAGACCTCCTCTGGTAGGATTTATTTCTTCTAGATTAAAGACAGGTGAACGAAGACCTCTTCTGGTTAGATTTATTTCTTCCAGATTAAAAACAGGCAAATCAAAGACCTCTTCTGGCTAGATTTATTTCTCCCAGATGAAAGACAGGCGAACAAAGACCTCTTCTGTTTAGATTTATTTCTTCCAGATTAAAGACAGGCGAACCAAGACCTCTTCTGGTTAGATTTATTTCTTCCAGATTAAAGTCAGGCGAACGAAGACCTCTTCTGGTTAGATTTATTTCTTCCAGATTAAAGACAGGCGAGTGAAGACCTCTTCTGGTTAAATTTATTTCTTCCAGATTAAAGACAGGCGAACAAAGACCTCTTCTAGTTAGATTTATTTCTTCCAGATTAAAGACAGGAGAACAAAGACCTCTTCTTGTTAGATTTATTACTCTCATATTAAATACAGACGAATAAAGACCTCTTATGGTTAGATTTATTTCTTCCAGATTAAAGACAGGCGAACAAAGACCTCTTCTGGTTAGATTTATTTTTTCCAAATTAAAGACAGACGAACAAAGACCTCTTCTGGTTAGATTTATTTCTTCCAGATTAAAGAAAGGTGAACAAAGACTTCTTCTGGTTAGATTTATTTCTTCCAGATTAAAGACAGGCAAATGTAGACCTCTTCTGGCTAGATTTATTTCTTCCAGATTAAAGACATGTAATGAATATATCTCTTCTCTTTAGGAATATTTTCCCCAGTTAAGTTACCAAACAATAGACCTCTTCTGGTTAGACTTATCTCTTCCATTTAAAAACAGGCTAAAGACATCCACATTTTTAGTATAAATCGACCAAAGATTTATTCTGATACTTCTCCCTCAACAATCACTTCGGATGGCATCTGTAAGCCCATCTCTGACAAACTCTTCATCACTTCTCCAAATGGCATCTCTAAGCCCATTCCCAATAATTAACAAACAGTTCACCTCATGCACAAGCGAGTGCAAATTTCTGGGCACCTAAGTGTTCAATCATCTTCCACCTTCAAGTCATGAATGGCAGACTCGCCAATCTACCTCTTCAGGTTTAAGAAGATTGAACAAGGGAAGCTAATGTACAGCAAAATTTTCCCTCTCTTTTCTCAAGAAATTTCACAAAGGATCTCCAATGCTCAAGGATTCTCAATGAATTGATCAGATAAAATCACCTCTGAAACGCTGAGACCATAAATTAGGGTTTTGACTAAGAATGACTGATCACTGACTTTTGACATAACACACAATCTATTGGCTTGAAACATGGTCTCAGAGATTCAAATGCAACATGTTGACCTAATTTCATGGCTCAAAACATCTCTCAAGATCATTGGATTGACAAATTAAATTTGGTCAACTGATGAAAAAGTCAACTGTACACTGAAAAGTCAAACTATGACTTTTTGATCAACATTAAGTTTCAAAGATCAAAATTCATCAAGACATTCAAGAATATCAAGCTTGATCATCAAGAAGTCTAGAAAGTCAAAAGTAAATGTGAAAAGTCAAACTTTTCAAGACTTAGAAATTTTTCTAAATGTTTTTATACATGATAATTTCATTACTTCATGTCATTCTTTCACCAAGATGCAAGATGATGCAAAAAAAAACTTGCAACATGAAAGTTGTAGATCTTGATGATATCTACAAATTTGCTTTGCTGATAAAGACCTAGAAGTGCTTGGACTTTTAGTTATAAATTCATGAAGTCATGGTATTTTTGTATAAACACTTAGAGAAATTTTCAGTAGGTTTGGTCAGGTTTTTATCCCAACTTCTTGGCCAATTTTCATCAAGTTCCAACTGGATTATTAAAAAATAGAAAACATGAAGGTTATAAAGGATTTTAAGCTTTTCAAAATGTCAAAGAACTCATTGAGATAATAATTGAGCTAAGAGAATCAAAGCCAAGAAGTTAGGGTTTCATTCTTAAATTACAAGGCAGATTTTGTGATGAACAAGAACCAAATCCATAGCCATGCTGCATAATCTTCACTTTTCAGGCCTCAAACTTGTATATCACTCCTTAATTAAATTCTTACATAACTGATTAAACTATGATCCAAGTGTTTGAGCCTTTATCCAATTGATCATTCCATTTTTGTTAGAAAGTAACATATCCATTCTTGAAAAGTTCACTTTAATCACAAAGTCAATTTCTTGAGCCTCTAACTTGTTGTTCTGATCACACTCAACTTCTACAAGTCAGAAAAAACATGTTTAAAGTGATCAACTACTTTATATAGCTGGGTACAAACATTGGAAACATGTTTTTCATGCTTGCTTTAAAAACAAGCAAGATAGCATAACATGTGATTTTAAAACCTGAGTTGTTTCAAGTCTCAAACCTTATCTATAAATAGAGAGGCCATTTACAAAAAAAGAGGCAAAAGTTTTGTTGTGTAGGTAGGTCAAACGTTTTGTTGTGTAGACAAGCCCTCAAAATCTCATACTCACAAAAAATCCATAATTGTCCACAAAGCCTTCACTCTTGAGTTTTGAAGTAAAAAAAAAACTTTAAACCTCTCTCACACCTTGCAAAGTTCTGTCCAAATAAACCATTCACATACTTCATATAACTCATATAAAAGTTGTTCAAACACAAGAACAACTTCAATAACATCACTATTACCATTTCCTAAGCTCAAAAATAGCCGACACAACAGTTCAAAAGTCAAAACACAAATTTCAGCTCCAAGGTAAGTTTCTTGACTTTGAACTCTTCATATAAAGCATCATTAATAGTTCATTTGTGAAGATAAAATGTAGATATCTTTGTCATTGAAGCTAATTGCATGCTTACTATTTATTTTTGTCAATTATATGTTGAGAAATGACTTGTACAGACAATAGAACAATGTTTAAGGAAAAAAATTGCAGCCTGAGTCGACACATACTCACATGAGTCGACACATTTTATTTATAGAACCAGGCATGACTCAACACAAGACATTATGAGTCGATACATACTGCTATCCAGACCCAAAAATAGAAAGACAAAAGGTGCATGAGTCAACACAAAACACGAATGTGTCGACACAACAAGAAATGAGTCGACATATACCCTTATGTATCGACTCATACTGAGCTCATTTTGTTTCATAGGAACAAGAAAACTTATGTGTCGATGCAAAGATGCATGTGTCGACACATAATGGTTAAAAAATGTTTTTTCCTTTCTTTTACACTGTTTTTACATTTTCTATATGCTTTCTTCATTGCTATTCAATATGGTTGTAATAATTAGGACTTTTATTGCTTTCCACCCTTATTTGTAAATTTGTATACCCCATCCCCAAATGATGTAATAGTGTAGGACATTTATCTTCCGCAGTTTATCGCTTTTATATAAAATGCTAGTAATTGGGGTGTGTATGGTAAGATTTAAAATCAACAAGTAGACAACCCTAATTCAAGAACAACAATGCATGAAAAATAAACACTTGCGCACTTGCACCTCTAGGGTTAACTCCACTTGTTGCCTTCAGAAAATGGTCATGTTATGCATGTAAGACACCTTAGCAAAAACAATCAAAATACAAGATCGTAGTCCCTCGATGACGCTTCAAATGTTGCCTTCAAAATGATCTTAGACCCTTAAGAAAAATGCTAAGGTATCTCACAACTTTGCATTATATGACTATACGATGATCCACGCCCATCCCTTCATATCCAATGATAGGGCTTCTTACCAATCAATGGTAAGATAGCAACATCTAAAGGAGGAGGAAAAGAACTAAGACTTTTTGAGTAGGTAGAACGCTTGCAGTTGCTTGCTCACAACATTTCAAAACAACTTTCAAAAACCCCAACACTTTTCCATGAATTATTTTCAAAAGTCAACACTTTGTATGCATTCTTATAGAGACGAGAATCATTACAAAGTTCTCTGAAACAAAGGCACTTTCAAAAATACTTTCAAAAACATCACAAACACATTTCAAACAAAGCATTTCAAAGTGAGCTAGCAACTAAGATCCCATAGATAACTACAGATGAAAATGGTGCTAACACCTTCCCTTTTCATAACCTACCCCCCGATCTCAAGAAAATATCCCAAAAGGTATTTCCTGTTCTTTTCACACTTTCCTTTATTGGATAAAAGAAAAGTCGGTGGTGACTCTTGCTATCCACAAAAATTGCGATAAAATTCAAAATGCCCAAGTCATTTCTCCCACAGTATTACACTCGCCAATCAATTGCACTCAACCTAGATCACCCGTCAATACCATCACTTATCGCTCACACTAAGGCTATTTCTAACACAAAGTGAGACATCGCCAGTTTTGCTCTCCGAGATGATTTCACGCGCAAATCAAACTACTCGGATGCATTTCATAACTAATACCCACATGAATATTAAGCCTAAATCTATTTATAGAACTAGAACCTAATAGATATTCATTCAAGAAAGAGATTCGGAAAGCATATGTCTATGACAAACCAAAACTCCGTGATAAAGCCAAAATCAAGAACAAAAACTGGTATTAATTTGTAAAAGAGATTTCATACAATCCCATGATCAACAAATGCATATACAAAAAGTGTAAATATATACATATAAAACCCACCATTGGAATTAAACATAGGGAAGAAGGAGATGAATAGGAAACTTCTCGTGGTGTCAACATAATCCAAGACAACCCATAGCCAATCGACAAGATGTAGCACCCAATGATGTTTCCTAAACCTATAAACTATAAAGAATTGGACCATAGCTCCTCCATGAGGAAAAGAGATGATAAAAACCCTAAAAAAAATTTGTTTTAAGCTATTTACACAAAACTGAAAAACGCAAAGCGCACTTAACCCAGAAAACCGGGCTTAGCCCCAAATATTGGGCTTAACCCCAAACTCACTGCCCCTGTTCCATATTCCACATTGGGAGTGTGCTAAGCCCGACCTGAAGCCAACTTTATTTCTTGATTTTGACCAAAAATGCATATCCGAAGCCGTGCCTTTGACACCTTATTCCTTGATGCTCCAAATACGCAACAATACCTATAAAAAGACATTAAAATTATCAAATGGTACATAAATAAATCGAAAACATAATAATACGCAAAGTATACATATTTAGACACAAAGAGGGGAATTATTCAACTAATATTAACAAAATAATCGATAAGTGCCACAAATTATATACACAAAATAATGACATTTTGGCACTTATCAGTTAGCCCAAACTGTAGAAGAGTTGGAAAAACTCAAAGCTCAAATGGTGGACAAAGGCAAAATTCTAGTAGAAGAAATTGACGTAGAAATCATGGGTCCCAAAGATTGGGAGCTCAAACGCGTTGCTTATCCATTATGATGAGGAATAAAGATTGTCTGATTCAGGATCTGATTCAAAGGCCAAACAACAAGATGACCAAGAACCCATTTGAATAGTCCAAAGCACGGAGTAAAAAATGCTAGGTCCAGGGTCCTCTCAGTTATCTGAAGTTTGATGGCATTTCTCAGTATTATGGAGTTTTTTATCTATTGATAAGATCACCGCCAGGTTTGTTGGACAGGATCTTTATGATGTTTGACTGAATTCAAGATTAAGGATCTTATGTATGAATGTTGTTTGATTTTATGATATGAGTTGCTTACTTTCTCCACTTATCTTGTCTATTGTTGCTTTATCCTGTCATTATTTGATGTTTAATCAAAATTTTAGAATTCCTGGAAATGATAATACATTACATGCATACTCACAGATTTTCATGCATTCATAACAAGTACTTGAAATTGGGGGAACTTCTTATTCAGACTTGGCATTTTCTTTTCAGAACTGCAAATCTTGACTTCTCGCTGCTCCGTGATATAGAGAAACTTTGTGAGGAATTGGATGAAATGAGAGATCAAATGGTGTTGTTTATGGTGGGCATGTAGGCTATGGCCCATGGCCAGGAACTTTTGAAGGAGGAGAACCGTCAGTTAAAGACTCAACTAAGTTTGATAATGGAAACTCTGAAGGAAGTGTTGAGAAAGGAAGATGATCATATATTTGCTGCAGCAACAGGAGTTGTCGTTCCTCCCCATGCTTCGGGGGCCCTTTCAAGTCATGGAGTAATTAATGTATCTCCTCTACAGACTTGTGTTCTGGGGTTTTCCCGTCCATAATAGTTTGCTATTCCCCAAAAAAATCCAAAGGGGAAGGCTCGTTAACAGAGGCCAAAGAAACATATGAGGCATATTGATCTCATTCCAATGATGTATGCTTAGTTGCTTCCTCAATTGCTTGGATGCCAGTTAGTTGAGCTATATACTTTGGGTCCTTCCGTAAAGCTTTCGTGAGGTTATGATGGTAATTATAGACGTGAGTTCCACTCAGGGGCACTGGGTCACAATTTTGAGAATTCCATAGCTTTTATGCACAAAGTTCAAGATCTGCTTTATTCAGGGGCATTTATGTTTACTCTCGATGGTCGAGATGTGTGAGTTAATGTTACTCCAAATGTTGTAGGGGAAATACTAGTCATGTTTCCCATCCAGGATCTGCTTCAAATCAGGGGAACCATCCACGAGGTTAGGTTCTAGAGCATCCATGCCACCAATATTCGTTTGTCTCTTAGACAAATAAGAAAGGGAAAGCACCGAAGCAAGCTCAGTGTCCATACCAATCAAATAGGAAGAGGTACAGGAAGCCAAAATGAGTGTTTGACACTACTCCTATGCCTTACAATTAGTTGTTCTCTCAGTTGCTCAGGTTTTTTTGGTGGAACCCAAGAAGTTGGATCATGTTATTCCTCCTTATCCTGCGGAATTTAATCTTGATGCCCAATGTGATTACCATGTTGGGGCACCCGGCTATTCAACCGAAGATTTTAAATCATTCAGAGATGAAGTGTAAGACTTGTTGGATGGAAAAGTCATCAATTTCACACCAGATGGTCGGATTTGGGTTCTCCTTTGACTCAGTGGTGTCAAGACTATAAAGTGCATCTTCTGAAGTGATAAGTCCATACGGAGTCTAGTATCCTCAATATGGAAATTTTCTAGTTTCATTTGAATTCTCATTTTGTAATCTTTCTTGTTTTGATTCTGTACTTTCTTGTATGCAAAACTTATTTGTTTTTTAATATTAATCATAATGCATTGAATATGTTTGTCTTGAATTAATCCATTTGTTTTCACTCTTAGATATTTCTTTGCTTTTGGTAATCAACTATTAAGAACAAAGAAAATACCCCTGGAGGGATGATGATGAATAGTATACCAAGAATCTTAAACAGCGTGCTTTAGAATAAAAATCCTGCTGACGATGTACATACATTGTTTCAAGTTCCCAAACACCGGAGATATAAGGGAGTGAAACCCTCGATAAACCCTTTGAGACTTGAAGTAGGAGTTTCTTTTTTATTAAAAAAACCTCATTTTTAACTCGGGGCAGGGTAGTGTTGAGTTAATCTAATCGAGTATTCAAATCTCATCAGGAGTGCGCATCTAAGGACCAACCACAATGGTTATCCTTCACCTGTCAGGAGGACAAAAGATGACGATACCAAAGTGGTTAATGAATGAGAAGGTTGGTGTAATGGTGAGGTGCATGTTTGTGAGGCTGGAGGGTCTGGGTTCGATCCCTAGCCCTTGAATTTTGTTTTCTATCATATGTTTCCTGCAGATCAGATGTTGAACAAGTCCATAGGAATACCATGCGCCCTCACCCTCAGCCAGTTGATCACCACTGATTCAGATCAAATGATCCAGATCACCATGTGCCATCAAGGAGCGCCCTCACTGGATCTAGGTAGTCTAGGCTCTCAAATGGGCCCAACGATTTTTCAAACAACACTCCCCTGTTTTACTATTCAGCTTGGCCCATTAGCTTCCCTATTTATTTTATTTTGTTATTTACTTCTTTTTAATCTTTTTTTATAAATAAAAAATAAAAAATAATAATCACAGATTTAAGATTTTTTCAATTAATTTAATTATTTTTTACATCATTTTATTAATTTAAAAATAATTAGAGCTAGGTTTTTATAACTCAAATATTTTTTTAACAAAAAATACCAGAAATAATAGAAGTAGTTTTATTAGAACTAATTTTTAATCAACAACCTTTTTTCTTTTTTTAATTAATTAGGATTTTATTTACTTTTTTTTAGTTAATTTAGTTTAATCATTTTTTTAAAAATGAACAAAACAAAAATATTTTTTTTACTTAGACTTTTTTAGGTTGTTAGACGTTTCTTTCCATTTTCATGCACTTTTATCTTATTCTCGCGTCTTTTATAATATTGTACCTGCTGATGGGATGTAATAGATTAAAATAGGACTTTACTGCTTTTCTTTATTTTTGTTCCCCCATTTGGACATGTAAATACCCCCTCCCCGAAATTATTGTAATAGTGTAGATTTAAATTCCTGCACTTTAAATTTCTGCTAAATATTAATTGTTAGTAAGTAGGCGTGCATGACAAGATTAACCAAATTAATCATTAGATCACTAACCTCAAGATAACATAACTGAAAAACACACTTCTCACACTTGCACCCTTAGGGTATATCTCACTTGGTTGCCTCGGAAATGCTTATGTCCCTCGAACGTAGGGATATCTTAGCAAAGACCCTCGGTATAAAAGTCATCTAAAAGATTATGGTCCCTAAACGTCCCACGAGTTGTCTTTCGGTAAATGATCTTGTCCCTTGATGTTTCCTATATGATGACAGTCCCTTCGAAATGCTAAGATATCTTTACATGTTTCCTTTAATGACCATAGCGTTCCTTTTGATAGTCCCTCAACATCCAACGATAGGGCTACCTACTCACTAATAGTAGGATAGCACTATCTAAAGAAAAAGAGGGAAAAAACATCATTTTTCGAGTAGGTAGATAACTCTTAGGTACTTTCTCAAGAACAACTTTTTCACACTTACACACTTTTCAAAAACTATTTTCAAAAACGCTTTATCACACTCTTGAGGACTGACACAAGAGTTACCATAAAGCAAACAAAAATCTTTCAAAACACACAAACACAAACAGTTTTAAAAAATGAGCAAGTACCTAAGAGCCCGTGGAAAACCACAGATGGAAAGGGTGCTAACACCTTCCCTTTCCGTAATCTACCCCCCTTACTAAGAAAACCTCGAAAAAAATGTCTTTTTCTGTTCTTTTCACCCTACCTTTATTGGATAAAATAAAACCCGGTGGAAACTCTTGCTTACCGCAACATTTGCAAACAAAAAACACAAAACCAATATTAAACAGTCGGTTCTGCCTCCGTATCACAGTACTGGCAACTCTGTTGGGGAATATAGTAAAGTGGGGTTTACCTTAGGGTCTAGATCATTTCTAAATTGTTTGCTTGTTTGCTTGCTTTACTTTTAAGGGTTTGTTTGGGTACTATAGATCCTACACCCGAATCTGGGGAAACCAATTAGGTAAGTAGCAATAGATTGTGGAAACTCTTTGGGGTATACCGACATGGTTGAAGCAATGGCTATGTTGATGCGACACTTTGGTTGGTACCGGTAGCCCTTAAATTAATCAATGAGAATACGGGGCCACTACGTGGTGTCATGAAGCGTCAACTGACCTTAGAACCTCTAAATGAACAACTTGGCCATTAGGACATAGTGAAATGGCTATCTTTGGTGTATTCCCAAAGTCGGCAGATACTCGATGCTACACTCATTGAGACTTGAATCCTGAGTTTTGTTTAGTTAAGAGTCAGTCACCTATCGAACAAAGCTTGTAGGAAATGTCAGTGATATTGATATCCCTTATAACCCGATTACTATTTATAGGATAGGTCGAACCAATTCAACTTCAAGAGGGTACTACCTTAAAACCCATGCAAGCCTTAAACCTAAGGTCTCTTGTGTGATTTGCTTGTGCTTGCTATATCGGTGATTTCTCAGCATAATCATGACATCATAACATAATGTATCATACTAACCATTTCAAGGATTTTCTAGGGCTTATCTTTGTCTTATTTTGTAGGACATGGCATCCACTTGCAGGAACACTATCCAAATCAACCTTGTGGAAGTGCATCCTCAACTCAAGGAGTTAGCATCAAGGATTCTTGAAAGCTCTCCCTTCACTAAAAAACATGGTCGACTTCTCAAATTGGTCACTTCAACCCCTGATGAAGAAATGTTAAAGGTGCTCTTTCAGTTCTTTGACCCGTTGCACCACTGCTTCACCTTCCCTGATTACTAGTTAGTGCCTACTATGGAGGAGTTTTCTCAATTATTGTGGGTACCTATCTTTAATCAGCTACCATTTAACGGTACAAAAAGAGACCCAAATCCTGAAGAGATTTCTCAAGCTCTATCTTTACAACGGTCTGATATAGTGGCAAATTGGGAAACCAGAAGAAGTATCCAAGGATTTCCAGATAAGTTTCTATTTGAGAGAGCACACTATTTTTGGGATAGCTTGGATTTACAAGCTTTTGAGGAGGTGTTGACCCTTCTCATCCATGGGATTGTACTATTCCTAAACACGGACCAACTCATAGATGCGAATGCGGTTAAGGTTTTTCAGTCACATAATCCAGTGCCTACCTTACTTAGGGATATTCTACACTCTCTGCATACTCACACTCTAAAGAGAAGAGGGGCCCTTCTGTGTTGCACTCCTCTATTGGCTAGGTGGTTTATTTCTCACCTACCCCGGTCTATTTTGAAGAATGAGCAGGGTATGAGATGGTCTCATAGGTTGATGTCCCTTACACATTCGGATATTCATTGGTGCTCGCGATCCTCGAAGAATGTTACTATCATTGATTGTTGTAGGGAATTCCCTAATGTCCCTCTCTTAGGCATTAGGGGAGGAATCACTTATAATCCTTGTTTAGCGTTACGACAATTTGGTTATGCCAGAAGGGATGGTCCCCATGACACACTCGTCCAAGGAATCACATTTTACTATGAGAATGATGTTCAGGGTTATCGCAAGAGGTTCATTCGAGCTTGGTGCATGATAAACGAAGTTGATAGAAAGACACTAGGGCACAAGGATTCCATACCTCTTGAGCCTTACTTAAAATGGGTGCGAGCTCGTGCTCAATGTCTTATGATGCCTTAACCCGCCATCTTACCTGTGATGATGGAGCCAATTACTGAGGGAGACACTCCTTACATTATTCTCATCCTGACATGCCAACTGATCTTGAGGAGCTACGAAAGTCCTGGATCCAACTCAAAGAAGAACATGATACCTTTGAAACCTAATTCTACACCAACGAGAAGAAGGTTTTAGAGCTCACTCGGTTACTTCACGAGGAGAGGAGCATAAATGCCTATATTGCACCAAAAAGGATGCACCCGTGGGAAGCTTGAAGTCTTCCTTGTGCTTGAAAAATTTTATTGTAGCTTTGTTCCCTTTGTAAGCCCAAGAGGCATTGTTGTGACCAATAAAACTTCTTAATGAAATTAATGTTTGTTCTCTTTCTGTTTAAGCAAATTTGAGCCTTAGAAATCCTTGAAAACATTGCATACATATATCATACATATCATTGCATAAGAAGGTTTCAAAGCAGGTTTCTCATGCTCTTCGCTGTTTATTTCAGCAATGGCTCTAGAACAAACAGTGAAGGATCTACAGACTCAGAATGCCCAGTTTCAACAGATGATCATGGCTCTGAACAAGGGGTAAGAAGAACTAAAAGCCCTGCTTATTAAAGAAAAGAAGAAGCCAAAGAAGCCAATTGGGTTAGTGAATCTGGGAAGAAGGATGAGAGGACCAGTGCAGCGAGCCTCTGAACTGATAACTTCATCAAAGGAAGGAAATAATCAAGAGGAGGAAACAAGAGAATAAGACTCCAGTCCAAAAGAATCCCATGGTGAATCTGACTATGATGAGGAGCAGTATCCTCCTGCTGATGAAAATTATAAACAGCTGGAGGATCGTCTGAATGCAATGGAGGTCCGGAAGGTACCAGGTTTGGATTTTGAAGAGCTAGGTTTGGTCTCTAGGGTTGTCATCCCACAAAAGTTCAAGGTGCCAGTGTTTGCCAAATATTATGGGGTTTCATGTCCCAAAATGCACCTCCGATCTTATGTGAGGAAGATCCAGTCTCACACTGCTGATAAAGACTTATGGGTCCACTTCTTTCAGGATAGTCTGTCCGGAACTCAACTAGAATAGTTCTACCAGCTGGAAAGGGCCAAATTTCGTAATTGGGAAGACCTGGATGTTGCTTTCTACAAGCAGTATCAGTACAACATAGACCTTGCTCCCACCCGTACTTAACTCCAAAGTATGTCTATGGGTTCGAGCGAGGGCTTTAAGGAATATTCTCAGAAGTGGAGGGACTTAGCAGGAAGAGTCCGACCTCCCCTGTGTGATAGGGAGCTAGTGGATATGTTTCTCGGTACCTTGTCTGCTCCATGATTTAATCACTTGATTGGAATCTCCTCAGCCGACTTTACCGAATTGATTTTGATAGGAGAAAGGGTGGAAGCTGGAATTAGGAGTGGTAAGATCCAAAAGGATGCATCCTCCAGTGCAGTTAGGAAGCCATTTGCTGGGAAGAAAGAGGTTAGTGTTGTGTACCATCAAAGGAATCAGGACAGAACTGAACACCGTCCAGCAATAGTGGTTGTCATGATCTCTAAGCCTGCACCCACTTAATAAAGGAATAATCAACAGATATCAGAAAGGCCGGTAAGACAGTTTACCCGGATAAATATGACTTTATCCCATGTTTTTCCTCATTTGTTGAAATATAATCTGGTAACTTTACGGGAGGCTCCGAAGAATCCTAACATTGTCTCTCCCCACTACAACCCTAATGCTCGTTGTGCATACCATTCGGAAAGTCCAGGTCATGATACAAACGACTGTTGGGCTTTGAAAAACAAGGTGCAAGACCTTCTCGAGGCGAAGTAAATTGAATTTGACGCCCATGAGATTCCAAATGTTTCCACTACTCCTATGCCCAAGCACGTCTGTGGCGTTAATGTTGTTGAAGATGATATATTTGTTACTGCCGTTGATGAACTTTTTACTCCTCTCCTGATTGTTAAGTGGAACTTATTGAAAGTCGGTTTATTTTCGGGCTATGGCGAAGGTTGCCACTTATGTTTATCTCTACCGACTGGTTGTCATTTGTTGAAGGCAGGTGTTCAGCACCTGATTAATGATAGAGAGATTTTGTTTGAAAAGACTCCCATTCCAACCATTTCTTGCAAGGATATCTCAATAATAACCATTTTCGCCAATCCTCCCAGGGTCTCCGCCAAAAGACCCATCAGGATTACATCTGTTCTGAAGGTAACTTCGCTGATAATTACTATGCCAGGGCCAATCCCATACTCCTCAGACAAAATTGTTCCCTGGAACTATGGGGGTGATGTCTACTACCACGGTGTCAAGCAAGACCTGCTGGCTGTTGAAGACCACGTTTCTGAAGATGTTGATCCCGACGTTGGCAACATTGTTGGAACCAGTAAAATAACAAGAAGTGGAAGAGTGTTCTCCCCTGAGATTTCTCTTCCGAAAGTTGTTACTGGTCCTGTGATCATTCCTACTTTTGTTCTTATTGATACTACTACTATAATTCCTGTGATTACCCCTGCTGACACCCCTATCACCGAGTCAACCAATACTCGGGGCAAAGACATATTGATTGATCCTGTCCAGACGAAGGAACAATCAGTATATATCCCAGAGGCTTCCAAGAAGGAGATGGAAGAAATTTTGAAAATTATAAAGAGGAGCGACTACAATGTAGTCGAACAGCTGGGACAGACCCCTTCAAATATTTCTATGCTAGCCTTACTATTATGCTCCGAAGCTCATGCGAAGGCTCTAGTGAAATTTCTTAAAACTGCCCATGAGCCACAGGAAACCTCTGCTGACCAATTTGAAGATTGTGTGGCCAGTTTAACGGTTGATAACGGTTTGTGTTTTTCTGATCCTGATCTGACACCTAGAGGGAGGAAACACAATGATGTGTTGCATGTCTCTGTCGAATACAGGGGAACTACTTTGGCCCATGTCCTAGTAGATACTGGTTCATCATTGGACGTGCTGCCCAAGAAAGCTCTGGATAGACTAGACTGTGAAGGTTTGACCTTGAATCCCAGCAACATTGTAGTGAGGGCTTTTGATGGTTCGAAGAGAATGGTACACGGGGAGGTGGATATCCCCATCAAAGTTGGTTCTCAGACTTTTGACTCTACCTTCTACGTGATAGATATCAGACAATCCTATTCTTGTTTATTGGGTCGCCCTTGGATCCATGGGGCTGTCAAATCTACTCTGCATCAGATGATGAAGTACCCAGTAAAAGGAAAGATTGTCACGGTACACGGTGAAGAAGAATACATGGTCAGTCACTTGAACTTTTTCAGGTACATAGAAATGGATGACGAGTTCATCGAGACTGCGTGTCAGAACTTCGTAGAAGTGCCTCAGATAATGGCTGCAACCAAAGTTATCACCAATATGCCAAAGATCACCAGACCTCCCTTGAAGATGGCTTCTCTTAAGGACGCCAAAGCAGTTATTGAAGAAGGTGGGTGTACCATCTGGGGCCAACTCCCTGACATTCCATACAAGTCTGATAAGTTTGGTTTGGGTTTCTCTTCAGGGGCTCAAAGGGTTGTTCGACACGATCGTGCGGGTAGACCTCCCCTACGCATCAGCAATCATGGGGTCAATGCTCTAGAAGACAGCGACGGTGACAATGACATAGATAGTTGGATCTTCCCTACTACCAATGGTGGACCCAATAATTGGACGGAAAGAGACTTTGTACCGATTACTTTTGTTCAGAAGTAATTGTCTTTTTTGTTTTTTGGATATGTAATAAACAATATAACTTTATGGCCATGTGTCTTACACTGGGCACATTGGTTTATTTGTGATGGTTATCATATTTCAATTATATATGTCATTAATAACGCATTGGACGTTTATTACATACAAATTTTGTGCTCTCTATTTTTTTTTCTTTTCTGCTTTTTACTTTGTCTATACAACTATGCTCTTACACATACTCACGTATCAAACTGCAGATCCATAACCACTCTGGATCCCATTGATAACAGTTCTGCTATTGCCGGTTATGACTTTGAAAATCCGATCAACCAAGCCGAGGACGAAGGTGAGGAAGATTGTGAGGTACCTGGAGAATATGCTAGACTACTACAGCAGGAAGAAAGGGTTATACAACCTCATGAAGAGCCAGTTGAGACAGTGAATTTGGGCACAGAAGTGAAAATAAAAGAGGTCAAGATAGGTGCAAATTTGGAGCTCCGTGTCAAACAACGATTGATATAGATGTTGCATGATTATGTCGAGATCTTTGACTGGTCATATGAAGACATGCCGGGACTAGACACAGATGTTATGGTTCACCGTCTGCCAACTAAAGAAGATTGCCCTCCGGTAAAGCAGAAGGTCCATCGTATGCGCCCTGAAATGTTAGAGAAGATCAAAGAAGAGGTTATGAAACAGTTCAACGCTAGGTTCCTAGTTGTAACCTTTTATCCACAGTGGGTTGCTAACATTGTCCCGCTGCCTAAAAAGGACGACAAGGTACGGATGTGTGTGGACTGCCGAGATTTGAGCAGTGTAATCCCCAAGGATGACTTTCCACTTCCCCACATTGACTTTCTGGTTGACAACACCATGTAGCACAAGATATTTTCCTTCATGGACGGTTTCTCTGGCTATAATCAGATCAAGATGGCACCCGAAGACATGGAGAAGACAACCTTCGTCATGCAATGGGGGACTTTCTGCTACAAAGTGATGCCATTTGGGTTGAAGAACGCTGGGGCAACCTATCAGTGAGCCATGGTAGCTTTGTTTCATGACATGATTCACCTTGAGATAGAGGTTGTTGTACACCAAAATTTTCCATCTCATGTTTTCCAAGGTCTTCCCCTACATGGTTGGTCACAAACCCTTTCCTAAGGAAAAGGAAAATTTGTGAGTAGTTTTTTCAAGTTTCCTTCGATTGGCATCTCCAAAATGCCCTTCGATTGGCATTTTAACAAAGCCTTTCGATTGAACTTGCAAAAGGATCCTTCGATTGGCATTCCTAAAGGTTCCTTCGATTAAAGCATCATTGCTTCCTTAGATTGGAGCATCAGAGCTTCCTTCGATTGGAGCATCAGAGCTTCCTTCGATTTGGAGCATCAAAGCTTCCTTCGATTGGAGCATTAGAGGTTCCTTCGATTGGAGCATCAGAGCTTCCTTCGATTAAAGCATCAGAGCTTCCTTCGATTTGGAGCATCAAAGCTTCCTTTGATTGAAACATCATAGAAAAGGCCATTCGATTGGCATTTCAAAGAGTCCATTCGAAGAAGCTTGCAAATGTCCATTCGTAGGAGGCTAGCAGCCCATTCGAAAGAGGGCATTCGAAGGCCAGTTACACAATAGCAAATTCAAAAAGGGACAAGATCCCATGTGTTTTGCCAACGTTAAAAATTCATACTCATGGCTTTCAAACATAACCAAGGTTGTTTAAACCTTTTCCTTCTTGTCCCCTCTACCCCCTCTATATAAAGAGATCACAAGTGTTGCAAAAGAGGAGGTGAACGAAAAAAAATTGGAGAGAGGCTGCCCATAAAATCCATCAAAGGTTGCTCGATATTTCCAAGCAAAAGCCACCCTTTAACAAAATTATCCAAGCCTAGAAGCCTCAGATCGAAGGTGCCTATATCCAGGAAGTGCTCAAATCGAAGGTTCAATCTGTTGGTAAGAGAGGGTAAATTGTCAAAACTTTGCATTTACATAACACCTCCATATTTGTTGTGCTCTTCGATTTGCTATCCTAGACAGAATCAAAGGGCTTGGGTTTGGCACCCAGGTCATGTTCTTCGCTTACTAACATTTGCTGCATATCTGGCCTAAATAAAACTAATACATGCAGGACCAAAGGACTTGGGTTCGACACCCAGGTCATTGTTTACTAATATTTGTCTTGTAGTTTTAGAATCGAGAATAGCTTCTCCCCATGGATCGAAGAAGACAACTTCTCCCCCCTGTATCGAAGAAGATATCTTCCTCCCCTGGGTCGAAAGACCATCATCTCTCCTTGGGATTGAAGACCCCCTTTTCTCCCTGGATCGAAGGGTGTCCCTTGCGTTTTATTTTTGTTTTCATTAACTTCTTTTTATTATTAACATTAAATCAAAAAATCACAAAAAATATTAGGCTAATATTTTTTCCAACTAAATTAATTTTGTAAATAAATAAATTAATTATTCTAACATTTTTTTCTTAAAATTAAAGTTAAATAGACTTAGGCCTTATTTTCGTTTATACCAAAAGCAACAAAAAAAACTTCTTTTCTTTAGGATTTTTTTTAGACGTCTTTTCTATTTTCACGCGCGTTTATTTAATTCCATATTTTACTATTATTGTATATGTTCACTGGATGTAATAGATGAATTAGGATATTTACTTCTTTATTCCCCATTATCCTTGTATAATGTATATCCCCTCCCCGAAGCATTGTAATAGCGTAGGACCTCTATTTTCTACATTTTTTTACTGCTTTTCATATTAACTGCTAATAATTAGACATGTATGACAAAGACTGAAATCAAACGCTAGCAAACTTAATAAAAAGATAAAATAACTAAAACACAACACAATTGCACACAAGCACCTCTAAGGTACGCCCACTTTGGTTGCCTTCAATAAAACAATCATGGGGAAGGAATGCTTTAGCAAAGACCCATAAAATCAAAAGATCATAGGCCCTCAATGACCCTACGGTTGCCTTCTCGGTAAATATTCTAGTCCCTAAAACAGAATTGCTAAAGCATCTCCATAAATTTCCTTCGTGACTGTAACGTCCCTTAGATTGTCCATCAAAACATCTATCAATAGGGCTACCTACTCACTAATAGTAGGATAGGACTGTCTAAAGGAAAAGAGGAAAAGAACAACCTTTTCGAGTATAAAAGTAGATAGTTGTTAGAAGTTTGCTCAAAAAAATACTTTTTTGCACTTACACACAAAAACTACCTTTTCAAAAAACATTTTCAAACACTTTGTATACGTTCTCTACTATCCCGAGAAACATTACAAAGTTCACTATACTAAGCCATTTTTCAAACATTTTCAAACACAGCACAAAAGCACTTTAAATGAGCAAACCTATAAGAGCCCGTGGAAAACCACGGATGGAAAGGGTGCTAACACCTTCCCTTTGCATAATCTACCCCCCTTACTCAGAAAATTCTCGAAAAGGTCTTTTTCTGTTCTTTTCACCCTTTCCTTAATTTGGATAAAAGAAAAGTCGGCGGCCACTCTTGATTACCGCATGTTTGCGAACAAAAAAAACGCAAAACCAGTGATATTAAGATCCCTTAGAACCCGATTACTATTTATAGGACGAGTTGAACCAATCCAACTTCAAGAGGGTACCACCTTAAAACCCATGCAAGCCTTAAACCTAAGGTCTTGGTGCGATTTTCTTGTTGCTTGATATATATGTAATTTCTTAGCATAATCATGACATCATAACATGGCATATCATACTAACCATTTCAAGGATTTTCTAGGGCTTATCTTCGTCTTGTTTTGTAGGACATGACATCCGCTCGCAGGAACACTATCCAAATCAACCTTGTGAAAGTACCTCCTCAGCTCAAGGAATTAGCATCAAGGATTCCTGAAAGCTCTCCCTTAACTGAAATACATGCTCGACTTCTCAACTTTGTCACTTCAATCCCTGATGAAGAAATGTTAAAAGTGCTCTTTCAGTTCTTTGACCCGTTGCACCACTGCTTCACTTTCCCTAATTACCGGCTAGTGCCTACTATGGAGGAGTTTTATTAATTATTGGGGGTACCTATCCTTGATCAGCTACCATTCAACGGTACAGAAAAAGACCTAAAGCCTGAAGATATTGCTCAAACTCTGTCTTTACAATGGTATGACGTAGTGGAAAATTAGGAAACCAGAAGAAGTGTCCAAGGATTTCCAGCTAAGTTCCTGTTTGAGAGAGCCCACTATTTTTGGGATAGCCTGGATTTACAAGATTTTGAGGAGGTGTTGGCCCTTCTCATCTACGAGATGGTACTATTCCCTAACACGGACCAACTCGTATATGTGAATGCGGTTAAGATTTTTCTGTCGCATAATCCGATGCCTACTTTACTTGGGGATATTCTACACTCTTTGCGTACTCGCACTCCGAAGAGAAGAGGGACCCTCCTGTGTTGCACTCCTCTATTGTCTAGGTGGTTTATTCCGCACCTACCCCAGTCTATTCTGAGAAATAAGCAGGGTATAAGATGGTCTCATAGGCTGATGTCCCTTACACATTCAGATATTCATTGGTGTTCACGGTCCTTGGAGAGTATTACCATCATTTATCACTGTAGGGAATTCCCCAATGTCCCTCTCTTAGGCATTAGTGGAGGAATCACTTATAATCCTTGCTTGGAGCTCCGATAGTTTGGTTATGCTTGGAGGGATGGTCCTCACGACACAC
The DNA here is from genome assembly GCA_948472305.1 of Vicia faba. Taxonomy (NCBI): domain Eukaryota; kingdom Viridiplantae; phylum Streptophyta; class Magnoliopsida; order Fabales; family Fabaceae; genus Vicia; species Vicia faba. The sequence goes on along the minus strand of OX451741.1, from coordinate 819,569,295 downwards.
TCATCCAAGGAATCACGTTTGACTATGAGAATGATGTTCATGATTATCGCAAGAGGTTCATTCAAGCTTGGGGCATGATAAACAGAGTTGATAGAAAGACATTAGGGCACAAGAATTCCATCCCTCTTGAGCCTTACCTAAAATGGGTGCAAGCTCGTGCTCAATGTCTTATGATGCCTTACCCTGCCATCTTACCTGTGATTATGGAGCCGATTGCTGAAAGAGACACTCCTTACGTTGTTCTTCATCCCGATATGCCAACTGATTTTGAGGAGCTACGGAAATCCTGGATCCAACTTAAAGAGGAACGGGATACTTTCAAAGCCCAATTCTATGCCAACGAGAAGAAGGTTCTAGAACTCACCTGGTTACTTCATGAGGAGAGGAGCATAAATGCCTACATTGCACCAAAGAGGATGGGTTCATGGGAATCTTGAAGTCTTTCTTTTGCTTGGAGTTTTATTGTTTCTTTATTCCCTTTGTAAGCCCAAGAAGCGTCGTTGTGACCAATAAAAATTCTTGATGCAATTAACATTTTCTATCTCTTTGTTTAAGCAAATTTGAGTCTTAGAAATCCTTGAAAACATTGCATACATATATCATACATATCATTGCATAAGCAGGTTTCAAAGCAGGTTTCTCATCTTCTTTGTTGTTTATTTCAGCAATGGCTCTAGAATAAACAGTGAAGGATCTACAGACTCAGAACACTCAGTTTCAACAGATGATCATGGCTCTGACCAAGGGGTAATAAGAACTAAAATCCCTGCTTGTTAAAGAGAAGAAGAAGCCAAAGAAGCCAACTGGGTTAGTAAATCTGGGAAGGAGGATCAGAGGACCAGTGCAGTAAGCCTCTGAACTGATAATTTCGTCAAAGGGAGGAAACAGTTAAGAAGAGGAAACAAGAGACGAAGACTCTAGTCCGAAAGAATTTGATGATGAATCCTACCATGATTATGAGCAGTATCCTCCTGCTGATGAAAAATATAAACAGTTGGAGGATTGTTTGAATGCAATGGAAGTCCAAAAGGTACCGGGTCTGGATTTTGAAGAGTTGTGTTTGGTCTCTGGGGTTGTCATTGAAGATGTGAAAAACACAAGAAGGGGGGTTGAATTGTTAAAAATTGAAATCAAATGCAGACAACACGTTATTTTTATACTGGTTCGTTTGATCTCAAACTACTCTAGTCCACCCGTCAAGGTGATTTCGCCTCTCTCCAACGAGGACTTAATTCACTATATTCAACTGAATATTACAACTGCTTTAACAACTACTAAAGCCTTCTTGAGTCTAAACCACAGACCGGTTTCTCAAGGAAATTCTTTCTTACAGATAAATGAACAATATGTGTGTTGAATGTTTTCTACGAAAACTATATATCACAACTGTGATAATACACAAATTAAACTTATGTGAAACTAGAATGCTAGAACTATAGAGTAAGCAATTTGAGAGCTTTAGAAAACTTTATGAGTGAGGATGAAGATGATTTGCTTTTGGCGTGTAGAGTATTGTAGAGCATTAGCCAATTCACTTCTCACTAATTTGTTTAAATACTGCTTGGAAAAGATACGTTGATGCCAATAATTCCATTTCAATGCTCATTACATTCTTTCCATATTGAGAAGATCTTTGTCTTGGAATAACGCCGTTGGTAATAAATCTAACTTGAATGCGGTACCGTTAACTCTTCAGAATGTTCTGCTTGATTAAGATTAAAGCGTTCTTGGCTTTAGCTAATTCTGATTGCTTCTGAGTGCTGATGATATTGATAAGATCCTGATCAGAGTCAGAGTGTGTTGAGCGCAGATTCTGTTCATCAGACTTCAGCGTAAGTAAATGTATTGATCTTCTGGTTGACATCTTCTGATGCTGATGTTGATATTCTAATGCTGATTCCATCAGAGTTTCCTGTAAATAAACAGCATAATTTTAAGTAACATCTATGTCATATATAAAACTCATAATTCATTTAATCTTGTATTTTGTTATCATCAAAACTCTAACTGAGGGTTGTAGAATCAAACTATGTTCTAACAATCTCCCCCTTTTTGATGATGACAAAAACTAGATTTTTTCAATTAAAATAAAGTGATGAAAGTAACAGAGTTTAAGAATGGAGAGGAAACAATATCAGAGCTAATCAAATAATGAGAAAAAGTTATCAGAGTTGAGAGGGTAAGAAATAAAAAGTATCAGTGTAAAGATGAGAAAGACTCCCCCTGAATTGATTATTTCTTTTTTTTTATTCCTTGAGTATCAGAACTTTATTGAACCTTTCTTGAAGCATCAGAATTTTGCTTTATCAGAGTTCTACAGATTCTTGTACCTGTAAGCTTTTCAGAACAAAGAACTTCAAATATATAATAATGTTAGAATGTTTGAGACTTTTGTCTCAGTAAACCGTTATTGAAAAATATCATTCTTTCTCCCCCTTTTTGTCAGCGATCAAAAAGCATAATTAATCAGAGTTAAAAAAAAACATTAGAGCAAAACACGTTTGTATTGAACAGAAGCAATGATAGTTTGAAGCAAGTAGAAATATTACAGTCAAACATAAGAAAACAAGGAAAACATAAGAAAAATCTAAGAAGAATAAGGAAGTCGTGTGAACAACGCTTCCAACATGCAATTGATTTGTTCGCTGGTTTCATTTTGCTTAGCTACCATGTTTGCTATAGATTCAATCTTCATATCCTGCTTGTACATCCGTTCATTCATCAGCATATCTGATCTCTTCAAATCCTCCAGAGCCTGCCTGTCAAGAGAGGAAGCTTGAGGATCTTCAGATATAGACTGCTTCTCAGAGCTTTCTGTAGCTTCTTCTGCTTGACCCAAGTCTTCAGCTTGAATAACCTGTTCTTCTGCAGCTTGAACTTGAGATGCTGGATGCTTTTCAGACCAAGTCTCACTGTCCAGATGCAGAACTTCTTCCTTCAGCACTTTGCTCAGAACTGGACCTTCCATTTCCTTCAGCAGATTGCTGAAGTTCTGCTGAACCTGGCCATAGCTCTGGTCTTGTAGCTTGAAAGTTTCAGCGCATACCCATCTTCTGAATTGAGTCCAGAGATGATCTGATACAGCAGGATCAACAACTTCCAGAGTTGCTTGTTTCAAAGAAGATATCCATTTCTGCATATTTGTTTCAAAATTCAAAATGCTGCTACCAACATCTGGTTGTTTCGGTTTGGGAATGGCAGTTTTCTGGTTTATTGCAGCAAGGCGTTCAAGGACTGTTAAGTCAATGACTGTCTTGCTGTGGTTTTCTGTATTTTCCTTGGGTGAGGGAGTAGGAGAATCAGAAATAACGATTGGACTATGTGGGGAGTTTGGAGGAGTTGTTTCTGGTGAGGATGGTAGTTGAGGTATGTTAACAGTTGTACCACAAGGCAATTGAATGGCCAAGGGTTGTGGTTCAGGGGACTCAGAGGTTTAAGCCTCAGAGTTTTGTGTCTCAGGTTGTGGAGTTTGTGCATGTGGAGGAGATGGTGGATTATTTTCTGGTTGGGGAGAGGAAGGTTGTGGAATTTCTGGTTCTGGTATTGGAGTGAGGGGAGTTTCTGGAATGGTTGAAAGTGGAATGTCAGGTTGTGGAGAAATGGGAATTTCTGGTTGTGTATTTGGATTTTCTGTATGGGGAGCGGAAGAGTGTTGTTCTATATCAGACAGAACTTGTGCAAGTTCTGGTTCTGGTATGGTTGTAGTGTTTGGATTTTGTGGTTTGTAGCGGGATCTTGTGAGAGTTAATGACTCAGAAGGGTCAAAGTATTCAAAATCTTCAAAGGTTTTGGGTATTGGGATATCATATGGAATTGGAGTTGGAGTAGGAATGGATGTGGAAACAACACTTGAACTTAAAACAGATACAGAAACAGGATTACCTCTTTTCTTTGGAGTCTGTTGTGATGATCCTTCTGGAGCAGTTTTTCTCTTCTTAGTCTTCTTCAGAGCAACCTCTGGTGCCTTCTGCTGAAGATCTTGAATTTTTAGATTAGGAGTTGTTCCATCAACTTTGCACGCATCCAAGTATCTCAGAACTATTTGAGGCTTGGAGTCAATCTCTGAGAACAGAGGGAAGTCGTCCAGAGGAATTCTTCTGCTGGAGATTTCAGCAAAAGGAGTAACGATGGGCTCCTTCTTAATGTTCTCTATCAGCTTCATCTTTTTGAGATTCTTGGCGTTCATCTGCTTGCCAACAGATGGTTCCAGGGTGTTGATCTCTTGTGCTTATGTCAAGTGCTCAATCAGCCTATTCTCAGTCAAAATATCTGATATCAATCTGCCCAGGGGTATCCAATCCCTTTTAGTACGTTCTTCTTCTCTAGTCTCCTTGACACTGGTTCTCAAATGGTTGAACAAAAGATGAGCTAGATTAATCTTTACCTTATGATTGATAAAATAGATCAGAAACTGCTGATCTATGCTTATGTAATCAGGAGAGCTTATGGGCTTCCTGTGATTGAAATAGCCCAAAATAATTTTTGCCCAAATTTTGTTCTTATCTTTCAGATCCCTTATCTTGCTGGAGGGAAGCCCCAGCGTGAAAATCTGCCTTGCTATAACAGCAACATCTGAGCACCTTTCAGCCATGTCTATACAGCGAATGCCACCACCATTGTATCCAATCAGTTTTCCAATTAGGTCTTCAGTAATCACAATTTTCTTCCCCGTTATATAGGAGGTGACTTGGTGATTTGAGGAAGATGCTTGAATCCAGAATTCCTTAACCAAAATAGGGAAAGTTGGACCCACCAACCTGTCAAAGTATCTCTCCCATCCTTGAGCTTGAATCTCTTTTGATAAATCAAAACCATTTTCCTTCAAACTGTTGAAATCCACTATAATCTCTGACAGAACTTCCAGGTTCTTGACTGGAGTGAGTAGCATTCTGAGAGGAACCTCATATTGCTCAGCTGATGCATCTTTCTGGGAACCTGAAGAGATATTGCTGGAAGACGCCATTGTTCACACGAGGTTTTGAGAGAAAAAAAATGAAAGGGTTTTCTTGAGAAGTAAGAACACAAACACAAATATCAGAGAAATTGATTGAAAACGAAGGTAAGGGTAAAAGTTGTGAATGTGTGTTAGTGGTGTTTAAATAGATTTTGAAAAATTTTTTGAAAACATAAACGCTTAAGAGAGAGAAATAAATAATGATTAATAGCATTAATTGATTGCTGATTTTAGGGGATTTAGGAAAGATACTTAAACGGTTACCGGTGACATGTGTCTCAATGCAACCAATCAGCGCGTTGCCTTTTCATAAGCGTGAACGCGTGTTCAGCCTCAGGAACCAGCTGATGACTGGATGAAACTTGTTTTCTTTGAGTGAACATCACTTTTATCCTTGAACTGAAGAGCTCAGAGCTTCATGGATAGATCTGATACAATCTGCATTTCTAAACATTCTGAAAGAGGATTGATCAGAAGTTCACAGAGTAATAAACATGATTCTGAAGGTTAATATATAAAATTAAAACAGTTTTATTCTGGACAGAGCTTCATGCTGAGATGATTCAGAATGAAGTTGAATCTATCTTCAGAAAGTGGTTTTGTAAAGATATCAGCCCATTGATGGTCCGTATCAATAAATTTTAAGTTTAAAATTCCTTTCTGAATATAGTCCCTAATAAAATGATGTTTTATTTCTATATGCTTAGCCCTAGAATGCAAAATTGGATTTCTACTTAAGAAAATGGCAGAAGTATTATCACAGAGTATAGGAATATTACTCTCATAAATCTGGAAGTCCTCAAGTTGACTTTTCATCCAGAGCATTTGTATGCTGCATCCAGCTGCTGCTATGTATTCAGCTTCTGCTGTTGATAGAGCAATCATGGATTGTCTTTTGCTGGACCATGAGATCAGATTTTCTCCCAGAAACTGGCAGCTTCCAGAAGTGCTTTTGCATTCTACTCTATCTCCAGCAAAGTCAGCATCACAGTAACCTACTAAACTGTAATCACTAGATTTTCTATAAAACAAACCCAAATTAGTAGTACCTTTCAGATACTTGAAAATTCGCTTAACAGCTGTTAAGTGAGATTCTCTAGGATCTGATTGGAATCTTGCACAAATGCATACACTGAATAAAATATCAGGCCTTGAGGCTGTAAGATAAAGAAGAGAACCAATCATACCTCTATAGACTTTCTGTTCTACCTTTTTGCTTACCTCTTCTTTTTCCAGAATGCACGTGGGATGCATTGGGATCTTTGATGGCTTACATTCTGAGAGATCAAATTTCTTCAGAAGTTCTCTGACATATTTGCTCTGATGAATGTAAGTTCCTTCTGGGGTTTGATTGATCTGGATGCCCAGAAAGAATTTTAGTTCCCCCATCAGGCTCATCTCAAATTCTGCCTACATACACTTAGCAAATTCTCTTCCCGGAGAAGGTTTAGTAGATCCAAATATAATATCATCAACATAAATCTGACAGACTAAAATGTCATTCTTAATTATCTTACAGAATAAGGTTGTGTCCACCTTCCCTCAGGTGAATTCTTTTTCTAACAGGAAGTTACTTAGTCTTTCATACCAAGCTCTGGGAGCTTGTTTCAGACCATACAGTGACTTCTTCAGTTTGAAAACATATTCTGGATTTTTTGAACTTTCAAAACCAGGGGGTTGGTGCACATATACCTCTTCTTCTATATAGCCATTTAAGAATGCACTCTTGACATCCATCTGATACAGAGTGATGCCTTTATTAACAGCAAAAGAAATTAAAATTCTGATAGATTCTAACCTGGCGACTGGAGCAAAGGTTTCTGTATAGTCTATCCCCTCTTGCTGACTATAACCTTGTGCTACCAATCGTGCCTTGTTTCTGACAACTTCACCTTGTTCATTCAGCTTGTTTCTAAACACCCATTTTGTTCCAATGACGTTGAATCCTTTTGGTTTAGGAACCAGATCCCATACGTCATTCCTGGTGAATTGATTCAGCTCCTCTTGCATTGCTAGAATCCAGTCATTGTCCAGAAGTGCTTCATCAATTGAAGCTGGTTCAATCAGAGAGACAAGTCCCATGAGGTATTCTTCAGAGTTTCTGAAGCTGGCTCTTGTTCTGATTGGATCTTCCTTTCTTCCTAAGATAGTTTCTTCTGGGTGGTCCATGCTGCTTCTGGATGGTCTTTTCTGAGGTGGATCAACAGAAGATGCTGGATTGCTTGCAGTGCCTCTTTCTGATGTTGAGGGAGTGTCTCTGTTAAGAGCTTCTGATGACTTGTCTTCAGTACCTGTGAATTCAACTTCCATACCTGCAAGTAATTCATTCTGCTTTGACTTTCGAGAGTCAAGCTTGTCATCAAAAGGAACACTGATTGATTCTTCCACAATCTGTGTTTCTGTATTGTATACTCTGTAACCTCTTGAGCCTTCAGAGTATCCTAGCATAATACACTTCTGTGCTTTAAAGTCAAACTTGTTCAAATAATTTTTAGTATTCAAAATAAAACAAGTACATCCAAATGGATGAAAATATGAAATGTTGGGCTTTCTGTTCTTCCACAATTCATATGGAGTCTTTTCCAGAATAGGTCTTATGGAGATTCTATTCTGAATATAGCACGCTGTGTTTATCGCCTCTGCCCAGAATATCTTAGCAACGTTAGTCTCGATGATCATGGTTCTGGCCATTTCTTGCAATGTTTTGTTCTTTCGTTCTACAACTCCATTTTGCTGGGGAGTTCTAGGACAAGAGAAATCATGCAGAATGCCTTTGTCATTAAAAAATGATTCAAAATCTTTGTTTTCAAACGCTCCACCATGATCACTTCTGACTTTTACGATTCTAAGATCCTTTTCATTTTGAACTTGGTTACAGAAGGTGACAAACACAGAGTGTGACACGTCCTTGTGTCTTAAGAACTTTACCCATGTCCATCTGCTATAGTCATCTACGATTACTAACCCATACTTCTTGCCACTGACTGAAGCAGTTTTAACTGGTCCAAATAAGTCAATGTGCATAAGTTCTAATTGTTTAGAGGTAGAAACAACGTTTTTAGATTTGAAAGCAGGTTTTGCAAACTTGCCTTTCTGACATGCTTCACACAGAGCATCTGAATTGAACTTCAGGTTAGGAAGTCCTCTGACCAGATTGAGTTTGTTAATATGAGATATTCTTCTCATACTAACATGCCCCAATCTTCTGTGCCAGATCCATTGCTCGTTGTTAACAGACAGAAGACACTTTACATTCTGACTTTTCAGTTCAGAAAGTTTGATTTTGTAAATGTTGTTTCTCCTCTTTCCATTGAACAGGATAGTCCCATCTTTCTGACTAACAGATTTACATGAATTTTGATTAAAGATTATATCATAACCGTTATCACTTAATTGACTTATGGATAACAGGTTATGCATTAATCCATCTACTAATAATACATTACTGATAGAGGGAAGATTTCCGTTACCTACTGTTTCAGAGCCAATGATCTTTCCCCTCTGATTGCCTCCAAAGCCTACATGGCCTCCAGGCTTAAGTTCCAGGCTTTGGAACATATGCCTTCTTCCCGTCATGTGTCGCGAGAAGCCAGACTCCAGGTACCATGACTGGTGTTTCTTCTTTACTGCTAAAGATATCTGCAACATGTATTATTTTATCCTTAGGTACCCATATTTTCTTGGGTCCTGATTTGTTAGTTTTACCAAAACTCTGGTTGAATTTTGGTTTGACAGAATAATTGCTACTGGTATATTTGATGTCGTGTGTGTGCCCATATACAAAGTGTGACTTAAGAGGAGTTCGTTTAATAACTAAATCCATGGAATTCTTTGGTGTAGGTACCTTACCCTGATATCTTATTCCCTTTCTGCCATTTCTGCTAACTCCATAGATCATTGAAGCCATTTTGCTTCTATCTACGCTTTTAGCAAGAAACTTCTGAAAGCTGTGATCATACTCCTTGATGATCTCATCAGCACTACTGGGAGTTTCAGGAATTGTTTCCTTCTGAGATTTTTCTAAAAGATTTTCTAATTTTGAAACTTTATTTTTCAACTCAAAATTTTCCAATTTGAGACTCTCAGTTTTATCAGAGTCAGAAGCAAGATCCCTTTTCAGGTTTCTGAATTTGACTCTGATCTGCTGATATCATTCCAGAATCTCATTTAGGCTTTCAGCTAATTCAGTCTTAGTAAAATTAATAGCAAAGTCAGGAAATACCTCTTCTGTGTCTGATTCAGAGTCTGATTCAGAAGCTTCACTGTCTTCTGCTATGTTCGCCATGAGAGCTATGTTTGCTCTCTCATCATCTGATTCTGAGTCAGCTTCAGATGTGTCAGAGTCATCCCATGTGGCCATGAGACTTTTCTTCTTTTCCTTGCCAAACTTTCTTCTGGGCTTTTCCTTCTGAAGCTTTGGGCAGTCACTCTTGTAGTGTCCTTGCTCGTTGCATTCATAGCAGATGATGTCCTTGTTGTTTGGCTTTCTGCTTCCTGAAGAGCCTTCAGATCTTCTGTATCCAGAGGTAGGTTCTGACCTTCTGTATTTGGAGGAGGATTCGTTCTGGTTCTCAGATCTTCTGGGAGTCCTGAACTTTCCTTGCCTCTGCTTCCACAGTTGGTTCACCCTTCTGGAGAGGAGAGACAGTTCATCTTCTTCTGATGAGGACCCATCAGAGGTTTCTTCAACAGCCTGCAAAACCTTAGAGTCAGATTTTCTGTTAGATTTTAGAGCTAAAGGCTTATCTTGCTTTTGAGGTTCATCAGCTTTCAGTTCTATCTCGTGACTTCTGAGGGAGCTGACAAGTTCCTCCATAGTGATTTTGTTGAGATCTTTAGCTAGCTTCAGCGCTGTGACCATTGACCTCCACTATTTTGGAAAGCTTCTGATGATCTTCTTCACATGATCAGCAGTAGAATACCCTTTGTCCAGAACTTTGAGACCAGCAACCAGAATCTGAAATCTTGAGAACATTGTTTCAATAGATTCACTTTCTTCCATTTTGAATGCCTCATACTTCTGAATGAGCGCAAGAGCTTTAGTTTCTTTCACTTGAATATTGCCTTCATGCGTCATTCTGAGAGAATCAAACATGTTCTTGGCAGTGTCTCTGTTTGATATTTTTTCATATTCAGAGTAAGAGATAGCACTGAGAAGAATGGTTCTGGCCTTGTGATGATTCTAGAAATCACGCTTTTGTTGATCAGACATTGCTTTCCTGTCAATCTTCTGACCATTTGCATTCACAGGGTGCGTGTATCCATATGTCACCATATCCCACAGATCAGCATCATGGGCTAGAAAGAAGCTTTCAATTCTGTCTTTCCAGTAATCAAAGTTCTCTCCATCAAAGACTGGAGGCTTTCCACTGAATTTGTCTCTTTCTTCGTTGTTGTCATTGCTGATGTTGTGATGAGTTCCTGCCATAGTGTGTTTCAACGCTGGATCTTGTACTGACACGGTTAAGTGTTATGAACTCAGAACCAGGCGCTCTGATACCAATTGAAGATGTGAAAAACACAAGAAGGGGGGTTGAATTGTTAAAACTTGAAATCAAATGCAGACAACATGTTATTTTTATACTGGTTCGTTTGATCTCAAACTACTCCAGTCCACCCGTCAAGGTGATTTCGCCTCTCTCCAACGAGGACTTAATTCACTATATTCAACTGAATATTACAACTGCTTTAACAACTGCTAAAGCCTTCTTGAGTCTAAACCACAGACCGGTTTCTCAAGGAAATTCTTTCTTACATATAAATGAACAATATGTGTGTTGAATGTTTTCTACGAAAACTATATATCACAACTGTGATAATACACAAATTAAGCTTATGTGAAACTAGAATGCTAGAACTATAGAGTAAGCAATTTGAGAGCTTTAGCAAACTGTATGTGTGAGGATGAAGATGATTTTCTTTTGGCGTGTAGAGTATTGTAGAGCATTAGCCAATTCACTTCTCACTGATTTGTTTATATACTGCTTGGAAAAGATACGTTGATGCCAATAATTCCATTTCAATGCTCATTACGTTCTTTCCATATTGAGAAGATCTTTGTCTTGGAATAAAGCCGTTGGTAATAAATCTGCCTTGAATGCAGTACCGTTAACTCTTCAGAATGTTCTGCTTGATTAAGATCAAAGCGTTCTTGGCTTTAGCTAATTCTGATTGCTTCTGAGTGCTGATGATATTGATAAGATCCTGATCAGAGTCAGAGTGTGTTGAGCGCAGATTCTGTTCATCAGACTTCAGCGTAAGCAAATGTATTGATCTTCTGGTTGACATCTTCTGATGCTGATGTTGATATTCTGATGCTGATTCCATCATAGTTTCCTGTAAATAAACAGCATAATTTTAAGTAGCATCTATGTCATATATAAAACTCATAATTCATTTAATCTTGTATTTTGTTATCATCAAAACTCTAACTGAGGGTTGTAGAATCAAACTATGTTCTAACAGTCATCCCTCAAAAGTTTAAGGTGCCGGTGTTCGCCAAATACGATGGGGTTTCATGTCCCAAGATGCACCTCCGACCTTATGTAAGGAAGATCCAGCCTCACACTGCTAACAAGGACTTATGGGTCCACTTCATTCAGGATAGTTTGTTAACTCAACTAGAATTGTTCTACCAGCTGGAAGGAGCCAACATCCGTAATTGGGAGGACATGGCTGCTGCTTTCTACAAGCAGTATCAGTATACTGGAGACCTTGCTCCCACCCGTACACAACTCCAAAATATGTCTATGGGTTCGAGTGAGGGCTTTAAGGACTATGCTCAGAAGAGGAGGGACTTAGCAGGGAGAGTCCAGCCTCCCCTGTCTGATAGGGAACTAATGGATACGTTTATGGGGACCCTGTCTGGTCCATTTTTCAATCATCTAATTGGAAGTTCCTCAGCCGTCTTCACTGAATTGATTCTGATAGAAGAAAGAGTGGAAGCTAGAATTAGGAGTGGGAAGATTCAAAAGGATGCGTCCTCCAGTACCGTAAGGAGGTTGCTTGATGGGAAGAAAGAGGTTGGTGTTGTGTACCATCAAAGGAATCGGGACAGAACTGAATGCCTTCCAGCGGTAGGGGCTGTCATGATCTCTAAACCTACACTAACCCAACAAAGGAATAATCAACTGAGAATAGAAAAGTCGGTGAGACAGTTTACCCGGATAAATATGATGTTGTCTCAAGTCTTGCCACATTTGTTGAAATCTAATCTGGTAACCCTGTGAGAAGCCCCGAAGAATCCCAAACTACCTCTCCTCACTACAACCCTAATGCTTGTTGTGCTTACCATTCAGAAAGTCTGGGCCATTATACCAACAACTGTTGGGCTTTGAAAAATAAGGTGCAAGACCTTCTCGAGGCAAAGGAAATTGAATTTTACGCCCCTGAGACTCCAAATGTTATCACTGCTCCTATGCCTAAGCATGGCCATGGTATTAACATTGTTGAAGATGATGTGTTTGTTACTGTTGTTGATGACCTTGTTACTCCTCTCATGACCTTCAAGAGGAGCTTGTTGAAGGCCGATTTATTTCTAGGCTGTGGCGATGGTTGCCACCTCTGTTTATCTCTACCGATTGGTTTTCATTTATTGAAGGCAGGTGTCCAGCGCCTGATGGATGACAAAGAAATTTTGTTTGAAAAGACTCTCATTCCAACCACTTCTTACAATGATGTTTCAATAATAACCATATTCGCCAATCCTCCCAGGGTCTCCACCAAAAGACCCATCAGGATTACATTTGTTCCGAAAGTGAATCCACTGATAATTACTATTCCAGGGCCAATCCCATACTCCTCGGACAAAACTGTTCCCTAGAACTATGGGGGTGACGTCTACTACCACGACGTCAAGCAAGATTGGCTGGCTGATGAAAACCAAGTTTCTGAGAAGGCTGACCCCGACATTGGAAACATTGTGGGAACCAACAAAATAACCAGAAGTGGAAGAGTGTTCTCCCCTGAGATTTCTCCTCTGAAAGTTGTTACTGGTCATATGATCATTTCTGCTTTTGTTCTTGTTGATACTACTAGTACTAGAGTTCCTGTGTTTACCCCTACCAACACCCCTATCACCGAGTCGGCCGAGACTCGGGGCAAAGACATTTTGGTTGAGCCTGTCTGAACGAAGGCGTAATCAGTATCTATCCCAGAGGCTTCCAAGAAGGAAATGAAAGAAATTTTGAAGATCATCAAGAAGAACGACTACAATATGGTCGAGCAACTTGGGAAGACCCCTTCAAAGATTTCTATGCTAGCCTTACTATTGTGCTCTAAAGCCCATGCAAAGGCTTTGGTGAAGTTCCTTAAGATGGCCCATGTGCCACAGGAAACCTCTGCGGACCAATTTGAAGATTGTGTGGCTAGTTTGACGGTTGACAATGGTTTGGGTTTTTCTGATGTGGATCTGACACCCAGAGGGAGAAAACACAATGATGCACTACATGTTTCCGTCAAATGTCGGGGCACTAATCTAGACCATGTCCTGGTAGATTCTGGTCCATTGTTGAATGTGCTGCCCAAGAAGGCTCTAGATAGACTAGACTGTGAGGGTTTGTTCTTGAAGCCCAACAACATAGTGGTAATGGCTTTTGATGGTTCGAAGAGAATGGTGCACGGAGAGGTGGACATCCCCGTCAAAATTGGTTCTCAGACCTTTGATTCTACCTTCTACATGATGAATATCAGACCATCATATTCTTGTTTATTGGGTCGCCCTTGGATTCATGGGGCGAGAGTTGTCCCATCTACTCTACATCAGATGATGAAGTACCTGGTAAAAGGAAATATTTTCATGGTACGCGGTGAGGAAGAATACATGGTCAGTCACCTGAACTCCTTCAGGTATGTAGAGATGGATGGCGAGTTCATCGAGACTCCGTGTCAGAATTTCGAGGAGGTGCCTTAGACTATGGCTGCAACTGAAACTGTCACCAATCTGCCAAAGATCACCAGACCTCCCTTGAAGATTACTTCTCTCAAGGATGCAAAAGCAGTTATTGAAGGAGGTGGGTCTACCATCTGGGGTCAGCTCCCTGACATACCATACAAGTCTGACAAGTTTGGCTTAGATTTCTCTTCATGGGCTCAAAGGGCTATTCGTCGTGCTCATGCTAGAGGACCCCCCCCCCCCCCCTCCGTATCAGCAATCATGGGGTCAACGCCTTAGAAGACAATGATGGCGACGATGACATGAACAACTGGATCTTCCCTACTTCCAATGGTGGACTCCGTAACTGGACTGAAAGAGACTTTGTACCGATTACTTTTGTTCATAAGTAATTGTCTTTTTGTTTTTTTGGATATGTAATAAACAGTATAAACTTTAAGACCATGTGTCTTACCCAGGGAACAATGGTTTAATTGTGAGGGCTATCATAATTCAATTTCATATGGCATTAATAAAGAATTGGACGTTTATGCATACAAATTTTGCGCTCTCTGTTTTTTTTCTTTTTCTACTTTTTTGACTATACAGCTATGCTCTTACACACACTCACGTATCAAACTGCAGATCCATATCCATTCCGGATCCCATTGATAACAGTTCCGCTATTGCTGGTTATGACTTTGAAAATCCGATCAACCAAGCCGAGGACAAAGGTGAGGAAGATTGTGAGGTACCCGGAGAACTTGCTAGACTGTTACATCAGGAAGAAAGGGCCATACAGCCCCATGAAGATCCAGTTGAGACAACGAACATAGGCACAGAGGAAGACAAAAAAGAGGTCAAGATAGGTGAAAATTTGGAGCTTCGTGTCAAACATCGGTTGATATAGATGTTGCATGATTATGTCGAGATCTTTTCCTGGTCATATGAAGACATGCCAGGACTAGACACGGATATTGTGGTTCATCATCTGCAAACTAAATAAGATTTCCCTCCGGTAAAGCAGAAGGTCTGCCGTATGCACCCTGAAATGTCAGAGAAGATCAAAGCAGAGGTTATGAAACAGTTTAACATTGGGTTCCTAGCTGTCACTTCTTATCCCCAATGGGTTGCTAAAGTGGTCTCGGTGCCTAAAAAGGACGGCAAGGTACGAATGTGTGTGGATTACCGAGATTTGAATAGGGCAAGCCCCAAGAATGACTTTATGCTTCCCCACATTGATATTTTGGTTGACAACACCGCACAGCACAGTCTTTTCCTTCATGGATGGTTTCTCCGGTTACAATCAGATCAAGATGGCACCTGAAGACATGCAGAAGACAACCTTCATCACACAATGGGGCACTTTCTGCTACAAAGTAATGCCGTTTGGGTTGAAGAATGCTGGGGAAACCTATCAGCGAGCCATGGTAGCTTTGTTCCATGACATGATTCACCATGAAATAGAGGTCTATGTTGATGACATGATAGCTAGGTCTTAAACCGAGGAAGAGTGTCTTGATCATCTACAAAAGCTGTTTGATAGGTTGAAGACGTACAAGCTGAGGTTGAATCCGAATAAGTGGACCTTTGGGGTAAAGTCTGGAAAACTGCTAGGTTTCATTGTCAGTGACAAAGGTATTCAGGTAGATCCTGCAAAAGTGAAGGTTATATAAGATATGTCGGTTCCTCGCACTGAGAAGGAGGTCAGAGGCTTCTGAGGATGCCTAAATTACATTTCCAGGTTCATTTCCCATTTAACTACTACTTGTTATCCAATCTTCAACTCCTGAAGAAAGATCAAGTAGTAAAATGGAATGACGAATGCCATACTTCCTTCGAAAGAAT
The DNA here is from genome assembly GCA_948472305.1 of Vicia faba. Classification (NCBI taxonomy): domain Eukaryota; kingdom Viridiplantae; phylum Streptophyta; class Magnoliopsida; order Fabales; family Fabaceae; genus Vicia; species Vicia faba. The sequence goes on along the minus strand of OX451741.1, from coordinate 819,553,621 downwards.
CAAAGAATACCTTCGAGAGCCTCCAATTATGAGACCTCCGATTGAAGGAAGACCTTTGATAATGTAATTAACAGTGTTAGATAATTCAATGGGGTGTGTGTTAGGGTAGCATGACGAGTCTGATCGAAAAGAGCATGAAATATACTACCTTAAAAAAAAGTTTACCGACTGTGAAATAAGATACTAACTGCTCGAGAAAACTTGTTGCGCTTTGGCTATGGGCTGCTCGCCGACTGAGATAGTATATGGTGACCCACACTACTTTGTTGATATCTAAGAAGGATCTGATCAAGTACATCTTCGAAAAGCCCGCACTCTCCGGAAGAATAGAAAGATGGTAAATGATCTTGACCGAATATGATATCCAATACACAACCCAGAGAGCAATCAAGGGAAGTGTGCTAGCCGATCATTTGGCTCATCAAGCCGTGGATGACTACCCGTCCATGAATTTTGAGTTCCTGTATGAGAATATTATGTTGGTTACTGACTGTGAAGAACCTGGATCGGATGAGTGACCAGAGGAAGGATCCTGATGGACTATGGTTTTTGATGGAGCCTCCAACGCACTCAGCAATGGCATCGATGCTGTAATCATATCTCCTGAGGGCTGTCATACTCCTTTCACGGCCAGATTATGCTTAAACTGTACCAACAATATGGCAGAGTATGAAGCATGCATCATGGGTCTCAAAGCTGTTATTGACTTGAGAATCAAGTTCTTGAATGTTTTTGGGGATTCAACCTTGGTAATCAGCTAGATCAAAGGTGAGTGGGATACGAAGCACCCGAATCTCATCCCCTACAAAGAACATGTGCTGAGACTACTCCCACACTTTGAAGAGGTCACCTTTGAACACTTTCCACTAGAAGAGAATCAGTTAGCGGACGCGCTAGCTACCATGTCATCTATGTTCAAGGTCAAGTGGGACATCGAGGCCCCTCAGATCACTATTGAAAGGATGGATGAACCATCATACTGCTATGAGATTGACACTGAAAAGATATCAGATAAACCTTGGTTCCATGAAGTGAAAAGGTATCTCGAGGCTCAAGAGTATCCCGAGGGGGAATTTGTCAATGATAAAAAGTTCCTGAGGAGGTTCGCTGCAAAGTTCTTCCTCAGTAATAAAATCCTTTATAAGTGAAATCATGACTCTACTTTACTTTGGTGCATATATAAAAATGAAGCAGAGAGGATTATGGCAGATCTACATGAAGGTACCTTCAACATGCATTCTAGTGGACACACCATGGCTAAAAAGATCCTACGGGAAGGATACTATTGGTCCACTATGGAAGCAGACTGCTATCAGCATTCCCGAACTTATCACAAATTCCAGATCTATGCTGATAAGGTGCATGTACCTCTGGTTCCTTTGAACATCTTGATGGCTCCATGTCCCTTTGCAATGTGGGTCATTGATATGAACGGAGAGATTATACGTACCGCTTCCAATGGGTATCACTTCATCCTAGTAGCCATTGATTACTTCATGAAGTGTGTTGAGGCTGCCTCTTTTGCTTCTGTTACCAAGAATGTTGTGGCAAGATTTATCAAGCACAACCTGATTTTTCGGTATGGTGCGCCAGAGAGAATAATTACTGACAATGGTACAAATATCAATAATACAATGATCACTGAACTCTGTAAGAAATTCAAGATCTAGCATCATAATTCTTCCCCTTACTGGCCGAAGATGAATGACGTTGTGGAGGTTGCTAACAAGAATATCAAGAAAATCATACAGAAGATGACGGTGATATACAAAGATTGGCATGAGATGTTACCATTTTTTCTTCATGGTTACCGCACCTCAGCATGCACATCGACAGGGGCAACGCCTTATTCTCGGGTATATGGTATGGAGGTTGTCCTGCGTATTGAGGTCCAGATCCCGTCTCTGAGGATCATGAAGGATGCAGGCTTAAACAAAGACGATTGGATCCATACTCGACTTGATCAACTAAATCTGATTGATGAGAAAAGGCTTACTGTTGTCTCTCATGGTCAAATGTATAAAAAACGAATGATCAAGGCTTTCAACAAAAAGGTCAGACGTCTAGTGTATCAAGTGGGTGATCTAGTAATCAAGCGCATCATACTGCCGCAAGGTGATCCCAGGGGGAAATGGACTCCCACGCATGAAAGGCCATTTGTGATCAAAGGCATATTTTCAGGTGGAGCCATGATTTTGACCACCATGGATGCTGACGACCTTCCTCACCCCGTTAATGTGGACATAGAAAAAAATACTACGCATGAATAAAGACCCGCTAGGTTGACTGGCTTAGGCAAAAATAAGGGCATCCCGACGAACCAAAAGGGTTAGGGCAAAAGTTAGGGATAAAAAACAAAAAAAATCTGTGCACCCGGCAAGTCGAAAACCTGAAAAGGCGGCTTGGGCAAGAAAGGGTATCCCGATGGACTGAAAACCCGAAAGGACGGTCCAAGAAAAAAATATGGATTTGAAGCATATCACTATGTCCCATTGGATCACCTTGCGATCAAACTTCATTATCGACTATCAAGCTCAGATGGTACTGATCAATCCAGTCAGCTTCGGACAAGTAGCAAAGCGATGAGACGCTCGAAGACATGGGGGAAATAGCAGAATTGAAACCTAATGGGATTATTGCACATAGTTGTTTTCTTCTCTTTGTACACTATTTTGTATAGTTTTCACTTCTTACGGAGGTGTTCTCCTACTACAACATCAGCCTATTTGTACAAAATTCCCGTTATAGGCAAACTTCAAAAATCAATACAAACCATTCTTTGAAAGTACAAAATTGTTTGTTTTTTCTTTTTCTATTTTGTTTTACAAAAACGTCCAATGACTTATTATTGACATATGCATTTGAATAAGATTATTGTTCATAAATATTTGCATAAAAAAACAAAAAGACGGTTACTAATGACTTTAAGAAACGGGGGCAAATTCTAAAAAACCAATTTACAGTCCCGACAGTTATTCCTTCCAACAGGTACAGGGGCAGAGACAGTTTGAGACAGAGTCACCATTGCATACGACTCCATGACATCTATGTTCCCCATAGAGCAGAAACAACCAGAGTTTTGGTCTCTTCTTCCCCAAACAAGAATCACCTTCTCCAATAAAGTTCCTTCAGAGAGCTGAAATCTGCCTTCCCCAACCGAGTTTTTATAATCTTAAAAATTTGTAAAACCTCCTCCCGGGTAGAGTTTATTTCTCTAACTACGGAAGTTCATTCCCCAACAGAGTTTATTTATCTACAGCGGCAGAATCTTCCAACAAGCATCTCTCTCCATAGAGTTATTCTCAAGCAGAGTCAATCCCCAACAGGTTATCCTCAAACAGAAAGAGGAAATCCCCAGCGAATCATCTCCATTCATTATCCCCAGCGGAAATGAAGGATTCAACTTCCTAATACTCTCCAACAGTAATCCGGGATTTATTTTCCTAGACTGGGAACATCTCAATAACAACTCATATTCATACATCATGGCATATGCATATACATCGCATACAACATAATCTCACTTATTTTGTGAACATCATCACAATGCATTTCATACATCATGACATTGCATATGACTAACTCTTTTCCTTTTTCAGGGAAATATCAAATCAAAAAACACCGCTACTTATGTGACCTGGTAGTCTTCTCAAAATCTACGTCTGATGGAGGGTTATTTTCAGCAATATCCTCAGAAAGATGTCCTCCCAAGATTTTCTCTGGTTCAGTCAGATCGACACTAAGATCTCTCTGATTTCCATTCCAATTGAAGAAACTTTAAAGCCTGGATTTCGACCAGATAACAGTATAAGGTGCTGCGAAGCCTGGAAAACGACCAAATAGTAGTTCACTTCTTGAAAGACACTATGAAGCCTGGATTTCGACCAGATAACAATATAAAGTGTTGCGAAGCCTAGAATCTAACCAGATAACAGTTTACTCTAACAGTTACTATGAAGCTTGGATTCGACCGGATAGTAGTATACCTCAGATTCAAGTTGACGCCTGGACCCGACCAGATAACAACTTAATTTATTGAAATTACTGAAGCCTGGATATGACCAGATAACAGTACACCTCAAATTCAAGTTGAGGCATGGACCCGACTAGATAACAACTTAATTTCTTGAAATCACCGAAGCCTGGATATGACCAAATAACGATACACCTCATATTCAAGTTAAAGCCTGGATCCAACTAGATAACATCTTAATTTCTTCAAATCACTGAAGCTTGTACACGACCAGATAACAATTTAATCTCATTTCCCCAGTAAGTCACTGTGAAGCCTGAAATACGACCAGATAGCAGTCAGCCTTATCATCCTCAACAAGTCACTGCAAAGCCTGGATCCTGACTAGATAGTAGTTCACTTCAATCTTTTCAGTAAAGAGATAACTCCCCAGTAGAGTAATGGACAACCGAAGCTCTTAGAGTCTATTCCCCTAAAAAACATTCCCCAGCAGGACTCTTCCTCAGACAGCAGGAACAGGAATCCCCACAAATGGAGTATCTCATGAAATCAACAGTCTTTTAGATGGCATCTTTAAGCCCATCTCCGACGACTCTTCGTCATGTTCTGTGGATGGCATCATTAAGCCCATCTCCGACGGTCTCCTGTCACCTTTTACAAATGGCATTTGTAAGCCCATTCCCGATATTATTCACCAACAGTATCACTTCAGATGAGTGTAAATTTTTGGGCACTCTAATGTTCAATCATTTTCCACCTTCAGATCACGAAAGGCAGACAAGCCAATCTATATCTTCAGGTTTAAGAAGATTGAACAAGGGAAATTGTTGTTCCCCAAAATTTTCCCTCTCATGTTTTCCAAGGTCTTCCCCTACATGGTTGGTCATAAACCCTTGCCTAAGGAAAAGGAAAATTTATGAGTAGTGTTTTCAAGTTTCCTTCGATTGGCATCTCCAAAATGCCCTTCAATTGACATTTTAGCAAAGTCTTTCGATTAGCCTTGCAACAGGATCCTTTGATTGGCATTCCTAAAGGTTCCTTCGATTGAAGCACTAGAGCTTCCTTCAATTGGAGAATCAGAGCTTCCTTCGATTGGAGCATCAGAGCTTCCTTCAATTTGGAGCATCAGAGCTTCCTTCGATTGAAACATCAGAGCAAAGGCCCTTCGATTGGAATTTCAAAGAGTCCATTTGAAGAAGCTTGCAAAGGTCCATTCGAAGGAGGCTAGAAGCCCATTCGAAAGAGGGCTTTCGAAGGCCAGTTACACAATAGCAAATTCAAAAAGGGACAAGATCCCATGTGTTTGGCCAGCGTTAAAAATTCCTATTCATGGCTTTAAAACACAATCAAGGTAGTTTAAACCTTTTCCTTCTTGTCCCCTCTCTACCCCCTCTATATAAAGAGATCAAAAGTGTTGCAAAAGAGGAGGTGAACGAAAAAAAAACATTGGAGAGAGGCTGCCCATAAAATCCATCAAAGGTTTCCCTAATTTTCCAAGTAAAAGCCACCCCTCAACAAAAGTATCCAAGCCCAGAAGCCTCAGATCGGAGGTGCCTATATCCAGGAAGTGCCCAAATCGAAGGTTCAATCTGCTGGTAAGAGAGGGTAAATTGTTAAAACTTTGCATATGCATAAGACCTCCATATTTATTGTCCCCTTCGATTTTCCATCCTAGACAGAATCAAAGGGCTTGGGTTTGGCACCCAGGTCATGTTCTTCGCTTACTAACATTTGTTGCAGATCTGGCCTAAATAAAATGAATACATCCAGGATCGAAGGACTTGGGTTCGACACCCAGGTCATTGTTTACTAATATTTATCTTGCAGGTCTAGAATCGAGAATAGCTTCTCCCCCCTGGATCAAAGAAGACGACTTCTCCCCATGGATCGAAGAAGATATCTTCCTCCCCTGGGTCAAAAGACCATCATCTCTCCCTGGGATTGAAGACCCCCTTTTCTCCCTGGATCGAAGGGTGTCCCTTGCATTTTATATTTGTTTTCATTGACTTCTTTTTATTATTAACATTAAATCAAAAAATCACAAAAAATGTCAGGCTAGTATTTTTTATAACTAAATTAATTTTGTAAATAAAATAATTAATTATTCTAACAATTTTTTCTTAAAATTAAAATTAAATAGACTTAAGCCTTGTTTTCTTTTATACCAAAAACAACAAAAAAAATAACTTCTTTACTTTAGGATTTTTTTAGACGTCTTTTCTATTTTCACGCGCGTTTATTTAATTCCATATTTTACTATTATTGTATCTGTTCACTGGATGTAATAGATAAATTAGGATATTTACTGCTTTATTCCCCATTATCCTTATATAATGTATATCCCCTCTCCGAAGCATTGTAATAGTGTAGGACCTCGATTTTCTGCACTTTTTACTGCTTTTCATATTAACTGCTAATAATTAGACATGTATGACAAATACTGAAATCAAACGCTAGCAAACTTAATAAAAAGATAAAATAACTGAAACACAACACAATTGCACACAAGCACCTCTAAGGTACGCCCACTTTGGTTGCCTTTAATAAAATAGTCATGGGGCAGGAATGCTTTAGAAAATACCCATAAAATCAAAAGATCATAGTCCTTCGATGACCCTACGGTTTCCTTCGCGGTAAATGATCTAGTCCCTAAAACAAAATTTCTAAAGCATCTCCATAAATTGCCTTCGTGACTGTAACGTCCCTTCGATTGTCCCTCAAAACATCCAACGATAGGGCTACCTACTCACTAATAGTAGGATAGCACTGTCTAAAGGAAAAGAGGAAAAGAACAACCTTTTCAAGTATAAAAGTAGATAGTTGTTAGAAGTTTGCTCAAAAAAATACTTTTTTGCACTTACACACAAAAACTACTTTTTCAAAAAAAAAATTCAAACACTTTGTATACGTTCTCTACTATCCCTAGAAACATTACAAAGTTCGCCGTACTAAGGCATTTTTCAAACATTTTCAAACACAAAGCACAAAAGCATTTTAAATGAGCAAACCTCTAAGAGCCCGTGGAAAACCACAGATGGAAAGGGTGTTAACACCTTCCCTTTCCATAATCTACCCCCCTTACTCAGAAAATTCTTGAAAAAGTCTTTTTCTATTCTTTTCACCCTTTCCTTAATTTGGATAAAAGAAAATTCGGTGGCGACTCTTACTCATCTCACATTTGCAAACAAAAAAATGCAAACAGTCGGTTCTGCCACCGTATCACAGAGGTTTATGTTGATGACATGATAGCCAGGTCTCAAACTGAAGAAGAGCACCTTGACCATATACAAAAGTTGTTTGATAGGTTGAAGACGTACAAGCTGAGGTTGAACCCGAAGAAATGCACCTTCGAGGGAAGGTCGGGTAAACTCCTAGGTTTCATTGTCAGTGACAAGGGTATTCAGTTAGACCCTGCAAAGGTGAAGGCTATACAAGAGATGTCGTCTCCTCGCACTGAGAAGGAAGTTAGAGGTTTCTTGGGATGCCTGAATTATATTTCCAGGTTCATTTCCCATCTAACTGCAACTTATGAACCAATCTTCAAACTCTTGAAGAAATATCAAGTGGTAAAGTGGAATGACGAATGCCAAACTGCCTTCGAGAGAATCAAGGAATACCAACATGACAAGTTCGGTCGAAAAGAGCACGCAATATACTACCTTAGCAAAAAGTTTACCGACTGTGAAACAAGATACTCATTGCTCGAGAAAAATCGTTGCGCTTTGGCATGGGCTACTCGCCGACTGAGACAATTTATGTTTACCCACACTACTTTGTTGATATCTAAGATGGATCTGATCAAGTACATCTTCGAAAAGCCCTCTCTCTCCGGAAGAATAGCAAGATGGAAAATCATCTTGACCGAATACGACATCCAATACACGACCCAGAAAGCAATCAAGGGAAGTGTGCTAGCTGATCATTTGGCTCATCAGGCTGTGGATGACTACCAGTCCATGAACTTTGAATTCCCGGATGAGAATATTATGTTAGTGAGTGACTATGAAGAACCTAGACCGGATGGAGGACTTGAAGAAGGATCCCGGTGGACTATTGTTTTTACGGAGCTTCCAACGCACTTGGCAATGGCATCAGTGATGTAATCATATCCCCCGAGGGTTGTCATACTCCTTTCACCGCCAGATTATGTTTCAAATGTACCAACAATATGGTGGAGTATGAAGCATGCATTATGGGTCTCAAACCTGCTATTGACCCGAGGATCAAGTTCTTGAGCATTTTCGGGGATTCAGCCTTGGTAATAAGTCAAATAAAATGAGAGTGGGATACGAAGCACCCTAATCGCATCCCTTACAAAGAACATGGGCCGACATTGCTCCCACTCTTTGAAGAGGTCTCCTTTGAACATTTTTCACAAGAAGAGAATCATTTAGTGGACGCGCTAGCTACTATGTCATCTATGTTCAAGGTCAAGTGGGACAACGAGGCTCCTCGGATCACTATTGAGAGGTTGGATGAACCAGCATACAGCTATGAGATTGACACTGAAGAGATAGAAGACAAACCTTGGTTTCATGAAGTGAAAAAGTATCTCTAGGCTCAAGAATATCCTCACGGGGCATCTGTCAATGATAAGAAATTTATGAGAAGATTCTTCGTAAAGTTCTTCCTCAGTAATGGAACCTCTACAAGCGCAACCATGACTCTATTTTACTTTGGTGCATAGACAAGAGTGAAGCAGGGAGGATTATGGCAGATTTACACAAAGGCACCTTCAGCACCCATTCTAGTGGACATACCATGGCTAAAAAGATCCTACGAGCAGGATACTATTGGTCTACTATGGAAGCAGATTGTTATCAGCATCCTCGAACTTGTCACAAGTTCCAGATCTACACTGATAAAGTACATGTACCTCTGGTTCCCTTGAATGTCTTGATGGCTCCCTGGCCCTTTGCAATATGGGGCATTAATATGATCGAAGAGATTAAGCCAACCACTTCCAATGGACACCGCTTCATCCTAGTGGTTATTGATTACTTCACGAAGTGGGTTGAGGCTGCCTTTTTTGCTACTGTTACCAAGAACGTTGTGGCGAAATTTATCAAGCATAACCTGATTTGTCGGTATGGTGTGCCAGAAAGAATCATCACAGACAATGGTACAAATCTCAAAAATACAATGATCATCGAACTCTGTAAACAATTCAAGATCCAGCATCATAATTCTTCCCCTTATCGGCCAAAGATGATGGCACCGTGGAGGCTGCTAACAAGAATATTAAGAAAATCATACAGAAGATAATGGTAACATACAATGACTGGCATGAGATGCTACCATTTTCTCTTCATGGTTACCGCACCTCAGCACGTATGTCAACAAGGGAAACACCTTATTCTATGGTAAATGGTATGGAGGCAGTCCTGTCTATTGAGGTCCATATCCGTTCTTTGAGGATCATGAAGGATGTAGGCTTGAACGAAGACATTTGGATCCAAACTCGACTGGATCAACTGAATCTGATTGATGAGAAAAGGCTTACTACTGTCTATCATGGTCAGATATACCAAAAGTGAATGATCAAAGCTTTCAACAAAAAGGTCAGACGTCAAGTATATCAAGTGAGGGATCTGGTAATCAAGCGCATCATACTTCCACAAGGTGATCCCAGGGGAAAATGGACTCCCACGTACGAAGGTCCATTTGTGATCAAAAGCATATTTTCCAGTGGAGCCATGATTTTGACCACCATGGATGGTGACGACCTTCCTCGCCCTATTAATGTGGACATAGTGAAAAGATACTACGCGTAAATAAAGACTCGCTAGGTTGACTGGCCTAGGAAAAAATAAGGACATCTTGGCGAACCAAAAGGGTTCGGGCAAAAATTAGGGATAAATACAAAAAAATCTGTACACCCGGCAAGTCGAAAACCTGCAAAGGCGACTTGATCAAAAAAAGGTATCCCAGTGGACTGAAAACCCGAAAGGGAGGTCCAGGGAAAAGTTAGGGATTTGAAGCATATCACTATGTCCCATTGGATCACCTTGTAATCAGACTTCAATATCAACTATCAAGTTCGAACGGTACCGATCAATCCAGTCAGCTTCGAACAAGTAGCAAAGTGATGAGACGCTCTAGGACATAGGGGAAATAGCCGAATTGAAACTCGATGGGATTGTTACACAAAACTGTTTTCTCTCTGTACACTATTTTGCGTAATTTCCATTTCTTACGATGGTGTTCTCCTACTAGAACGTCAGTCTCTTTGTACAAAATGCCTGTTATAGGCAAACTTCAAAAATTAAATATAAATCATTCCTTTAAAGTATAAAACTATTTATTTTATTTTTATGTTTTATTTTGCAAAAAACGTCCAATGATTATTTTTGACATGTGCATTTAAATATGATCACTATTCACAAATACTTGCATGAGAAACAGAAAGACGGTTACTAATGATTTTAAGAAATAGGGCAAAGTCTAAAAAACAATTTGCAGTCCCGACGGTTACTCCCTCCATTAGGTACAAGGACAAAGACAGTTTGAGACGAAGTAACAATTACATACGACCCTGTGACATCTATGTTCCCCACAGAGCAGAAATAACAAAGTTCTGGTCTCCTTCTTCCCCAAGTAGGATTTACCTGCTCCAGCTGAAATCTGTATCCCCCAGCCGAGCTTTATAATCTTAAACAGTTCATAAAATCTCCTCCTGGGTAGAGTTTATTTCTCTAACCATGGAAGTTTGTTCCCCAACAGAGCTTATGTCTCTACAGCGGAAAAACCTTCAAATAAAACATCATCTCCCTCCATAGAGTTATTCTCAAGGAGAGTCAATCCCCAGCAGAATATCCTCAAACAGAAAGAGGGAATCCCCGACAAATCATATACAATCATCATCCTCAGTGGAAATAAAGGACTCAGCTTCCCAACACTCTTCAGCAACAGTCCGGGATTTACTTTCCCCAACTAAGAAATATTGCAATAGCATCCCATATTCATACATCATGGTATGCACATACGCATCGCATATAGAATAATCTCATTTATTTTGAGAACATCATCACAATGCATTTCATACATCATGGCATTGCATACAACTAACTCTTTACTGTTTTCAAGAAAGATCAAATCAATAAATATTGTTGGCTACTTATGTAACCTGGTAGTCTTCTCAAAAATTATGTCTAACGGAAGGCTATTTCAACATCTTCCTCAGAACGACGTTCTCAGAAGACCTTCTCTGGTTCAGTAAGATCGAAACTAAGATATCTCTGATTTCTATTCCAATTGAAGATATTCCAAGACTTTCGTCTGGTTCAGTTAAATCGACACTAAGATTTTTCTGATTCTTATCTAGTCAAAGTTAATTAAAGACCTTCTCTGGTTCAGTCAGATCGACACTAAGATCTCTCTGATTTCTATTCCAGTTGAAGATATTCCAAGAGTTTCGTTTGGTACAGTTAAATCGACACTAAGATTTTTCTAATTCTTGTCCAGCTAAAGTTAATTAAAGAACTTCTCTAGTTCAGTCAGATTGCCACTAAAATCTCTCTGATTCCTATTCTAGTTGAAGATGAACCAAGACTTTAGTCTGGTACAGTTGAATCAATCCTAAGATTCTTCTGATCTCCATTCCAGTCAAAGTTAATTAAAGACATTCTCTAGTTCAGTCAGATTGACACTAAGATCTTTCTTATTCCTATTCCAGTTGAAGATGATCCAAGACTTTTTTTTGGTTCAGTTAAATCGACCCTAAGATTTTTCTGATTCTTATCCAGTCAAAGTTAATTCAAGATTTTCTTCTGGTTTAGTTAGATCAATACTAAGATCTCTCTGATTCCTATTCTAGTTGAAGATGATCCAAGACCTTTTTCGGGTTCAATTAAATTGACACTAAGATTTTTCGGATTCTTATCCAGTCAAAGATAAATCAAGACCTCTGCTAGTTCATTTTGAATCGACCATTGATTTATTACTTATTCTTTTCTGGTAAATCCTTTCTCTGGTTCAGTTAAATCGACACTAAGATTTTTCTGATTTCTATTCCAGTTGGAGAAACTGCAAATCCTGGAGTATGACTAGATGACAGTTTAATCTCATTGCCCCAGTAAGTCGCTGTGAAGCCTGGAATACGACCAGATAGCAGTCAGCCTTATTATCCTTAGCAATGTCCTCCTCAACAACAGGAGTAGTGATTCCCACAAAGGAATATCTCATGAAATCATATTCTCTGGATGGAATCTTTAAGCCTATCTCTGACGACCCTCTGTCATGTTCTCTTGATGGAATCTTTAAGCCCATCTCTGACGACTCTTCTGTCATCTTCTCCAAATGGCATCTGTAAGCCCATTCCTGATATTATTCACCAACAGTCTCACTTCGGACGAGTGTAAATTTCTGGGCACTCTAGTGTTCAATCATCTTCCACCTTCAGATCACGAAAGGCAAACAAGTCAATCTAAATCTTCATGTTTAAGAAGATTGAACAGGGGCAGTTGTTGTATGCCAAAATTTTCCCTCCCATTTTCACACAAGATATACCCCTAGAGGTTCTCAGTTGCTCAAGGTTGGCCAAGGATTGACCAGACAATTCTCCTCCTAAGGCAATGAACCCCCAACTAGGGTTTCCATTTTCATCAAGATGGTTGAGCTCCAAGGATCCCAAATGTTCTCCATGGTCCTAATATGTCCTCAAGATCATCCATGCCAAGTTTGATGCCTTGCTCAATAAGTTTGCTCAGTCAATTGCTCAAGTATTGGAAAATCAACTATGCTAGCTCAAAAGTCAATTGTGGCCCATGAACAGTCAAACTTTAAGATTTTTGGTCAACATCAACATTTTGAAGTGACACCCATCATTTGATCAAGGGTTGATCATGATTCCTCAAGAAATTCTCCTAATTCATCAAAAGTCAAAAATGGCAAATTAGGGTTTCTATAGGAAAAGTCAACCAAACTTTGACCAAGCATAACCTTATCATACTTTCTCAGAAATTTTCCAACAAAAGCTCATTTTAAAGAGAATCTAATTCCCTACAACTTCTCTTCAGCCCCTAAGATCAAGAAGTTCACCATTTGAATGATACGAGCTCATACATTACAGGTCATTTTCAGAAAGTCAACAAAAGTCACTTTTTGCCAAGACCTTTTAAATCAAGATAAAGTCTTAAAATGCAAAATTGATCAAAATAGGGATTGAATTACACATCTTGAGCTTTCCAAAAAGTACCAGATCATCATCATGAGATAAGAATTAAGAAAGTTATGGCTTGCCCAAGTTGGGAAAAGTTTAGAAATTTCAAGAATGGTGCATTGAGCAAATTTGGATTTTTGAGTCAATGACCTAACTTTTTAAGATTCAAATATCTTCCTAAGGTCATAGAGGACCTCTAATCTTATTTTTGCATGGCCTTGTATTTTCTACCTATTTTTTACATGTTTTGACTTATCTAAAGCCCACAATTTCGTGCAAGGAGTGACCAGGTTCATTCTAACATAAAAAAGGCATGAAATCTCCATTTTGGGAAATTATTCAAACTTTGATCATGTGTTAAAATCCATGTTTATGGTGAGGATTCTTGCCATCCAATCTTGTCTCCTCCATCCACACTATAAATACACCACCTTGGCAAGCCAAATGGACAGAGATATTTCCTCATAAGTGCTCTCTAGAATTTGCAAAAAAATTTCAAAGTGGTCAAATTCCAAAACCTGACTGCCAGCCACTTTCAGTCCCAATCAACTTCCTAAACGTGTTCCTGAGATTGCCAGGGTTCGTTTCCAACCATCACTCGAGCAAAAACACGCCCAGAACTCGCCTAGCTAAGTCACTATTTCTTGGTGAATTTTTTAATTTCTATCTCTTAATTTATACGTTATTGAATGTTTTGATGTTTTGATGTTTTGCTTCATGCTCATGACCTTCATTAGGATAGGATAGATGCTTCGCATGAGAGGTTTGGAGCCTAGAACGCCATATGTCATTGTCAGGGCATCAATGGCTGCCAAGGTCCAAACTCTTAATCCAGGGGGTTTTCAGGCTAATCTAAGGCCATATTCGAGACCAGGGCATGTTTTTATGTAGGATAGGGCCTTTACTTTTGTCTTAGATCACTTGATTTACAGGGATGGATTTTAGATTGGCCGGAGATGGTGATTGGAGTCCAGCTCAGGCACCTTTGACTTTCTTGGACTCTGGCGCTTAGTTGTCCCTTTCCCATTGAGCAATTTGAGTTAACGCGCATTTTTTTTATTTCAAATATATTTCTGATTTCGTTTATCATATAATGATATTTTGTTAGATATGTTAACGAATGAGCGGGTTGGTGTAGTGGTGAGGTGCATGTTTGTGAGGCTGGAGGGTCTGGGTTCGATCCCCAGCCCTTGAATTTTGTTTTCTATTATATGTTTCCTGCAGATCAGATGTTGAACAAGTCCATAGGAATACGATGCACCCTCACCCTCAGCCAGTTGATCACCATTGATTTAGATCAAACGATCTAGATCACCATGTGCCATCAAGGAGCGCCCTCACTGGATCCAGGCAGTCTGGGCTCTCAAATGGGCCCAACGATTTTTCAAACAACACCCCCATGTTTTACTATTCAGCCTGGCCCATTAGCTTCCCTATTTATTTTATTTTGTTATTTACTTCTTTTTAATCTTTTTTTATAAATAAAAAAATCAAAAATAATAATCATAGATTTAAGATTTTTTTCAATTAATTTAATTAATTAATTAATTAAATTATTTTTTATATCATTTTATTAATTTAAAAATAATTAGAGCTAGGTTTTTATAACTAAAATATTTTCTTAACAAAAAATACCAAAAGTAATAAAAGTAGTTTTATTAGAACTAATTTTTAATAAACAACCTTTTTTTTTTCTTTTTTTAATTAATTAGGATTTTTTTAGTTTTTTTTAGTTAATTTAGTTTAACCATTTTTTTAAAAACGAACAAAACAAAAAGATTTTTTTTTACTTAGACATTTTTAGGTTGGTAGATGTTTTTTTTTCTTCATTTTCACGCGCGTTTATCTTATTCTCGCATCTTTTATAATATTGTACCTGTTGATGGGATGTAATAGATTAAAATAGGACTTTACTACTTTTCTTTATTTTCTTTCCCCCATTTGGACATTTAAATACCCCCTCCCCGAAAACATTGTAATAGTGTAGATTTAAATTCCTGCACTTTAAATTTCTGCTAAATATTAATTGTTAGTAAGTAGGCGTGCATGACAAGATTAACCAAATTAATCGTTAGATCACTAACCTCAAGATAATATAACTGAAAAAACACACTTGTCACACTTGCACCCTTAGGGTATACCTCACTTGGTTGCCTCGAAAATGGTCATGTCCATGGAACGTAGGGATATCTTAGCAAAGACTCTCGGTATAAAAGTCATCATAAAAGATCATGGTCCCTAAACGTCCCTCGAGTTGCCTTTCGGTAAATGATCTTGTCCCTCGATGTTGCCAATATGATGACAGTCCCTTCGAAATGCTAAGATATCTTTACATGTTGCCTTCAATGACCATAGCGTCCCTTTCGATAGTCCCTCAACATCCGACGATAGGGCTACCTACTCACTAATAGTAGGATAACACTATCTAAAGGAAAAGAGGAAAAGAACATCCTTTTTAGAGTAGGTAGATAAATCTTAGTTACTTTCTCAAGAACAACTTTTTCACACTTACACACTTTTCAAAATCTATTTTCAAAAACGCTTTATCACACTCTTGAGGACTGATACAAGAGTTACCATAAAGCAAACAAAAATATTTCAAAACACACAAACACAAACAGTTTTCAAAAATGAGCAAGTACCTAAGAGCCCATGGAAAACCACTGGTGGAAAGGGTGCTAACACCTTCTCTTTCTGTAATCTACCCCCTTACTCAAAAAATCTCGAAAAAGGGTCTTTTTATGTTCTTTTCACCCTTTCCTTTGTTGGATAAAAGAAAAGTCGGTGACGACTCTTGCTTACCGCAACATTTGCAAACAAAAAACGCAAAACCAGTATTAAACAGTCGGTTCTGCCACCGTATCACAATGGGGCATTGACATGATCGGAGAAATCAGACCTACCGCTTCAAAAAGACATCACTTCATCCTAGTCACCATTGATTACTTCACTAAGTGGGTTGAGGCTACCTCATTTACTTCTGTTACCTAGAATGTTGTGGTGCGATTCATCAAGCATAACCTTATTTATCGGTATGGCATCTCCGAAAGAATGATTACAGTTAATGGTACAAATCTGAACAATACTATGATCACCGAGCTCTGTAAGCAATTCAAGATCCAGTATCATAACTCTTCTCCTTACAGGCTGAAGATGAATGACCCTGTAGAGGATGCTAATAAGAATATTAAGAAGATCATCCAGAAGATGATGCTGACATATAAAGACTGGCATGAGATGTTACCATTTTCTCTTCATGGTTACCGCACCTCAGCACGTACGCCAACAGGAGAAACACCTTTCTCTCTGGTGTATGGTATGGAGGTTGTCCTACCTATTATGGTTCAGATCCCTTCTTTGAGAATCATGAAGGATACGGGTTTGAATGAAGATGATTGGATCCAAACTCGACTCGACCAACTGAACCTGATTGATGAAAAAAGACTCGCAGCTGTTTGACATGGTCAGATGTACCAAAAGCGTATGATCGAGGCTTTTAACAAGAAGGTCAGACGTCAAGTATATCAAGTTGGTGATCTGATAATCAAACACATCATTCTGCCACAAGGTGAACCCAGGGTTAAATTGACTCCCACATACGAATGGCCATTTGTGATCAAAAACATATTTTCTGGTGGAGCCATGATCTTAACCACTATGGACGGTGATGACCTTCCTCACCCTATGAATGCAGACATAGTTAAAAGATACTACGCGTAAATAAATACCCGTTAGGTTGACTGGCCTAGGAAAAAATAAGGGCATCCCGGCGAACCAAAAGGGTTCGGGAAAAATTATGGATAAAATACAAAAGAATCTGTACACCCGGCAAGTCAAAAACCTGAAAAGGCGGCTTGGGCAAAAAAGGGTATCCTGATGGACCGAAAACCCGAAAGGGCGGTCCAGGAAAAAGTTAGGGATTTAAAGTGTATAACTATGTCCCGTTGGATCACCTTTCAACTAGACTTCAGTATTAACTATCAAGCTCAAAAGGTACCAATCAATCCAGTCAACTTCGGACAAGTAGCAAAGTGATGAGATGCTCGAGGACATAAGGGCAATAGCAGAATTGAAACTCAATGGGATTATTACACATAATTGTTTTCTCTTTGTACACTATTTTGTATAGTTTTCATTTTCACGACGGCACTCTCCTACTAGAATGTCAATCTCTTTGTACAAAAAACGCTTATTATAGGCAAACTTCAAAATCGATACAAATCATTTCTTTGAAAGTACAAAACTTTTCGTTTTCCTTTTTTCTGTTTTGTTTTGCAAAAAACGTCCAGTGATTATTTTTGACATATGCATTTGAATATGAGTATTGTCTACAAATACTTGCATAAAAAACAGAAAGATAGTTGCTAATGACTTTAAGAAACGGGACAAAGTCTAAAAGGTCATTCGTAATCCCCCCGGTTATTTTCTTCAACAGGTATAAAGGTAGAGACGTCCTACTACAAAGTCATTGCTACATCCTCAGCAAACGTCCTACTGATGTCTATGTTCCTGCAGAGTGAAAACAACCAAAGTTTTAACCTCTTCTCCCCCAAGCAGGAATTACCTCCTCCAGCAAAGTTCCCCTCGGAGAGCTGAAATCCATGTTCCCCAGCTAAGTTTTATAATCTCAAACGGCTTATAAATCCTCATCCCCGGTAGAGTTTATTTCTATTGCTGCGAAAGCTCATCCCCCAATGGAGTTTATTTCTCTACATTTGGTAAAATCTTCCAACAGAGCATCTTCTCCCCGACGGAGCATTCTTAAGCAGAAGCCAAAGATCCCCGACAGAGTACCCTCAAACAGAAAGAGGAAAACCCCAGCAAATCATCTCCACTCAGCATCCCCAGAGGAAATGAAAGAATCACTTTCCTCACCTACCAAACAGTAGTCCGGGATTCAGCTTCCCAATACTCTCCAGCAACCAGTCAGGGATTTATTTTCCCATACTAGAAATTGTCGCAACAACATTCTATGTTCATAAATCATGGCATGCGTATACATATTGCATACAACATAATCTCATTTATTTTGAGAATATCATTACACAATGCATTTCATATATCATGACATTGCATATGACTAACACTTTACCTTTTCAGGAAGGATAAATCAACAAACATCACAAACTACTTATATGACCTGACAGTATTTTCAAAGGATAACTCTGACGAAAGGATATTCCAGCATTTTCTTCAGAAGATCATATTCAAGACCTCTGCTGGTTTAGTTTAAATCGACCGATGATTTATTCTAATTCATTTCCAGTAGACACTTTCTCTGGTTCAGTCAAATCGACCCTAAGATTTCTCTGATTCTATTCCAGTTAAAGATAACTCAAGACCTCTACTGGTTCATTTTAAATCGACCAATGATTTATTCTGATTCATTTCCCGTGGATATCTTCTTTAGTTCAGTTAAATCGACCCTAAGATTTTTCTGATTCTTTATATAGTTAAAGATAACTCAAGACCTCTACTGGTTCTATTTAAATCTACCAATGATTTATTTTGATTCATTTCCCGTGGATACTTTCTCTGGTTCAGTCAAATCGACCCTAAGATTTTTCTGATTCTTATCCAGTTAAAGATAACATAAGGCCTCAATTGGTTCAGCTTAAACCGAACAATAATTTATTCTGATTCATTTTTGGTGTATACCCTCTCTGGTTCAGTTAAATTAGCCCTAAGATTTTTTCTGATTCTTTATCCAGTTAAAAATAATTCAAGACCTTTCTCTAGATCCGTTAAATCGACACTAAGATTTTCTGATTCTTATCAAGTTAAAGATACTGTAAAGCCTAGATGCGACCAGATAATAGTTTAATGTCTACAATTATTGAGAAGCCTGGAACCGACCAGATAGAAGTTAATTTCATATTCCCCAATAGGTCGCTGTGAAGCCTAGAACACGAAGAGATAGCAATTAGCCTTATTATCCTCAGCAAGTCGCTGTGAAGCCTGGATCCCGACCAGATAACAGCTCACATTCGTCTCTTCAGTCAAGAGATAATTCCCTAGTAGAGTAATGGACAACCGAAACTCCTAGACTCTATTCCCCTAAAACATTCCCCAACAGACTCCTCCTCAGACAGCAGGAACAGGAATCCCCACAAAGAGACTTCTTATGAAGTTAACATCTACTTTGGATGGCATCTCTAAGCCCATCTCTGACGACTCTCCGTCATGTTCTTTGGATGGCATCTTTAAGCCCATCTGCGACGACTCTCTGTTATATTCCTTGGATGGAATCTTTAAGCCCGTATCTGAAAGTATTTTGTCATCTTTTCCAAATGGCATCCGTAAGCTCATTCCCGATATTACCCACCAACAATATCACTTCAGACGAGTGCAAATTTCTGGGCACTCTAGTGTTCAATCATCTTCCACCTTCAGATCACGAAAGGCGGACCATTCAATCTACATCCTCGGGTCTAAGAAGATTGAATAGGGGCAACTATTGTACCCCAAAATCCCCCCCCCCCCTTTTACTCAACACATGCCCATTGAGGTCTCCAACTTGCCCAAGGATGACCAAGAATTGACCAGACAAATTCTCCTCCTAAGGCAATGAACCTCTGACTAGGGTTTTAATTTTAATCAAGATATGAGAGCTCCAATGGTCTCAAATGTTTTCCATTATCCTAATTTGGCTTCAAGTTTGTCCATGACAAATTTCAAGCCTTGCACTAGATTTTTGCTCAGTCAATTGCTCAAATGCCTGGAAATCAACCGTATTAGGTCAAAAGTCAAATGTGGCCTATATACAGTCAAACTTCAAGATTTTTGGTCAACATCAACATTTTGGACTTATATCCATCATTTGATCAAGTTTTGATCATGATTCCTCAATAAATTCTCCTAATTCATCAAAAGTCAAGAATTGTTAATTAGGGTTTCTATAGGAAAAGTAAACCAAACTTTGACCAGGCATAACTTTCACATACTTCATCCATTTTCCACAACCAAAGCTCATTTTTAAGATAATCCAATTACTTGAAACTTCTCTCATCCTACAAGTTCAAAAGATTCACCATTTGAAAGATACAAGCTCAGACATTACAGGTCATTTTCAGAAAGTCAACAAAAGCTACTTTTTTCCAATACCTTTTACTTCAAGACAACTTCTTCAAATGCAAAATTGATCAAAATATGGATTGAAGTAGACATCTTGGGCTTTCCAAAAAGTTCAAGATCATCATCATGAGATAAAATTTGAGCAAGTTATGGCTCGCTCAAGTTGGGAAAATTTTGGAAATTTCAAGAATGATGCATTGAGCAAATTTGGATTTTGGAGTCAATGGCCTAAATTTTTAAGGTTCAAATATTTTTCCTAAGTTTATAGATGACCTTTAATATTATTTTTGCATGGACTTTCATTTTCTACCTAATTTTTACATTTTTATTTTAATTTATTTCAAATGAATATAAAATAAATTGTACAAACTAATTGGAAATGGGCTTTGAGCTTTGGGCAAATGATTTGGCTTGCCTTAGGGCCCATGATTTTGTGCACAAGTGTCCAGGTTCATTCAAGCATGGAAAGGGAAAGATGTTCAAGTTTTGGAAACTATTCAATTTGTTTGATGTTGACATAAAAGCATGGCATTATGGTGAAGATTATTACCATGAAAGTTCTCCTCCCTCTCCACTGTAAGTATCAGCAATGTGCAAGACAAACTCACGCCTACATAGCCTGGAGGGAGCCACACAAATTTGATAAAAATTGTCAAGAATCGTGAATTTTGAAAAAGCAAGTTCCAGCCATCATTGGTCCAAACCAAGGGTTCAAACATCTTCGTGAAACTTCTAGGGACCCAACCCAGCCCTCGAGCAAGCCTGTAATATCCCAAATCATCAGGTCCTAATCTCACAATTTGGTGAAATCTCCTTGATCTCAAACTCATAAGATAATTAATCTAAATCCAAGCTGACCATATATATATGCTTCTACTGATATTTGTATGTTTTTGAACGTATCACATGCGAAGCTAATGCCCAAAATCACATTATGCCATGATTGACCGTTGTTAGGGTTTCAAGCTCGAACCTAATGATGCGTGAGGAGTTAGTAAATTTAGAGGCCATAGTCGTGATTAGGAGGCTTTTTTAAGGCAGGTTGCATTATTTGTTTTTCTGTTTGACTGAGTTTTTTAGGTGACCCACCAGAGAAGACGATGGAAACCACCGGCTCCGGTGGTTGGACTGACCGGCCTTAAGTCAACCAGCTGGCATGGCAGAAAGATAACATCCCATTGGCTGAATTCGGATGAATCTCCCTCTTTCTCTCTCCGTGCATGATTGGTTTATTTGAAATACAGGGACCCCACTTGATGGCACGCATTTGAGAACTCAGCAGTTGTCCTTGTTTTGCATTATAGTTTAGTGTTTTTATTTTATACACGAATGATATAGCAACACAGATGGTAAATGCGTATGTATATGAGGCAAGGGACCTGGGTTCGAGTCCCAAGTCCAGCATTTTCTTATTTTCTTGACATTTTCATGCAGACTCATTATTTCTCACATTAAGGCGCATATGGTACACCATCCAACTACACCATCAAATGCCAACAGATGAAGATCTAACATCCCAAGCATGTGGTACATGATGAACCCTCAAGGGGCGAGTCACACCAGATCAAACCCAAATCTGGCTCAGCCTATTTGGGCCTAACCAATTCAATTCCCACCCCCCATTGTTTCTTTCCAGCACTTTGGCTCGTTTGGGCATTTTTTTGTATTGTTTTGTTTTTTTTTTAATTTTTATTGTTTTGTTTTCTTTTATTACTTAATTAACCCAATTAAAAAAACTCACTAAAAATTAGGTTTAGACTCTTTTAATTAAATAATTAATTTCTTTAATTAATTAATTAATTAAAATTAAACTTCTTTTCTTTAATTTAAAACCAATTAGAATTTAGGTTTAATTTAACTTAGTATTTTCCTAAATAAACAAAAATAACCAAAAATATTTTCTTGTTTACTTAGAAATTCTTAGGGTTTTAGACGTTCGTCTCTATTTCGCGTGCATTCATTTTATTCTCGCATTTTAATAACGTAACTGATTATGGGATGTAATAGTTTAGATTTAAAATTCTGCATTTTATTTTCCTGCACTTTTTATGTAACTATCCCAAAGCTTTGTAATAGTTTAGGCTTTACGTTTCTGCTTTTATTTTCCGTACTTTACATTTCCTGTACAATATTACTGTTAGTAACTAAGATTGCATGGAAAGATTTAAAATAAACGTTAGCAAATCTTAATGCAAAAAATAAATAACTGAATTGATACACTTGCACATGCTCACCCCTAGGGTATCTCCCACTTCGGTTGCCTTTGAAAACGATCACAATTCTCGAAATGTGATAATCTTTAGTGGTTATCCTTTAGTTCAAGAGATCACAAGTCTCTCGATGACCCTTTCGATGTCGCCTCGGTTAAAAAGTGATGTTAGAACTTTAGGACACTTACTAAAAGTTCTTGCCCAATTGCCTTAGTGACTGTAAACGTCCCTTCGATAGTCCCTTAACATCCAATGATAGGGTTACCTACTCACTAATAGTAGGATAGCACTATCTAAAGGAAAAGAGGAAAAAAACATTAACTCTAAAAGAAAGTCTAACGTTGTAAACATGACCTTATGATCCTGACCTTCCAAAGTTCTAAAGCAAGCAGCAAAAATGTTCTGAAACGTTACAATTCATCAAAGAAATATCAAATGCAACGACTACAAACAGACAAGGATCTTTTATTTGAGGAAAACACATTAACTGACATTTATCAAGTTTCCAAATACTCAAGATTGCTGCACCTATTTAAACAAGGGATGAGGATAAATAGTTTACGATTTACACACTACAATTCAATATACTTCAACGCTGCTACTCCTCATTCATACTACTCTCTAAACTGTGTAATACATCATAAGTCTGTGATACTGTTTTTGTAACGAAAAACATATTGTACACTTCTTTATTCATACTTTGTTTAGTGCAATTCCTTGAGATAAATCGGGTTGTGTTTATACTCAAGAAGACTTTGGCAGTAGTCAAAGTAGTTGTGTAATCAAGTTTGATTAGTGAATTAAGACCTCGTTGGAGAGAGGAGAAATCACCTTGGTGGGTGGACTGGAGTAGTTTGAGTTCAAACGAACAATGATAAAAATCATCGTGTTATTTGCATTGATTTTTAAGATCCCAATTTAACCCCCCTTCTTGTGTTTTTCAATTCTTCAATTGGTATCAGAGCGCCTGGTTCTGAGTTCAAGCACTTAACGGTGTCAGTAAAATATCCAAGCTAAGAAAAACACTATGGTGGGACCAAGTCAGAACATCAGCAATGACTACCATGATGAGAAAGACAGAATCAGTGGAAAACCTCCAATATTTGATGGAGAGAACTTTTATTACTGGAAAGACAGAATTGAAAGCTTCTTTCTGGCTCATGATGCTGATCTCTGGGACATGGTAATTGATGGGTACATGCATCCTGTGGATGAAATTTTTCAGAAGATTGATAGAAAAAGAATGTTTGATCATCAAAAGCGTGACTTCAGAAATCATCACAAGGCCAGAACTATTCTCTTAAGTGCCATCTCATATTCAGAGTATGAGAAGATCACAAACAGAGATACAACTAAGAACATGTTTGATTCTTTGGGAATGACACATGAAGGCAACATGCAAGTAAAAGAAACCAAAGCCCTTGCGCTCATTCAGAAGTATGAAGCCTTCTAGATGGAAGAAAGTGAAACCATTGAAGCAATGTTCTCAAGATTCCAAATTTTGGTTGTTGGGCTGAAAGTTCTAGACAAAGGGTATTCAACTGTTGATCATGTAAAGAAGATCATCAGAAGTCTACCAAAGCAATGGAGACCCATGGTCACTGCTCTCAAACTGGTAAAAGATCTTAACAAGATATCTCTAGAAGAACTTGTCAGCTCACTCAGAAGTCATGAGATAGAGTTAGAAGATGATGATCCCCAGAAGCAAGGTAAGTCGTTAGCTCTTAAATCTAACAAAAAATATGATTCTAAAGTTTTACAGGCTATGGAAGAAACCTCTGGTGGATCCTCAACAGAAGAAGTCAAATTGTCTCTTCTCTCCAGAAGAGTCAATCAGCTGTAGAAGCAGAGGCAAAGGAAGTTTAGAAATTCCAGAAGAACAGGGAATCAGAATGAATCATCTTCTGGATACAGAAAGTCTGAATCATCTTCTGGACACAGAGAGCCAGGCAACAGGGACATTGTCTGCTACGAGTGCAATGAACAAGGGCACTACAAAAGCGATTGTCCAAGGATTCAGAAGGAGAACCCCAAAAAGAAGTTCTTCAAGGAGAAGAAGAAAAGTCTCATGGCAACATGGGATGACTCAGATACTTCTGACACAGACACAGAATCAGAAGATGAAAGAGCCAACAATGCTCTTATGGCCAACGTGACAGAAGATATTGAATCATCTGGGTCAGAATCAGAATCAGACACAGAAGAAGTATTTCCTGACTTTACTGTAAAATTTACTAAAGCTGAATTAGGAGAAAGTCTGAGTGAAATTCTTGAAAGATATCAGCAACTTCGAGTCAAATTCAAGAACCTGAAAAATGATCTAGTTTTTGACTCTGAAGAAAATGAGAATCTGTAGAAAATTCTGAGCTAAAAGAAAAAGTTTCAAAACTTGAAAACGATTAACAAAACACTCATAAGGAAACCATCCCAGAGGTTCCCAGTAACTCTGATAAGATTATAAAGGAATATGATCATAGCTTTCAAAAGTTCCTTGCTAAAAACATAGATAGAAGCAAGATGGCTTCAATGTTCTATGGAGTTAGCAGAAATGGCAGAAAAGGTATAGGATACAAAGGTAAAGTATCCCAACCTAAGAAAGTCACGAACTTAGTTATTAAACACACTCCTCTAAAATATCACTTTACCTATGGGCACACACATGACTTAAAATATACCAGTAATGATTTTTCTGCTAAACCAAAATTCAAACAGAATTTTGGTAACACTAACAAACAAGGACCCAAAAAATATATGGGTACCTAAGGATAAAATTATATATGTAGCAGATATCTTTGACAGCAAGACTAAAACACCAATCATGGTACCTGGACTCTGGATGATCTCGACATATGATGGGAAGAAAGCATATGTTCCAAAGCCAGGAACTTAAATCTGGAGGCTACGTAGGTTTTGAAGGCAATCAGAAAGGGAAGATCATTGGCTCTGGAACTGTCGGTAACGGTAACCTCCCTTCTATTAATAATGTTCTGTTAGTAGATGGAGTAATGCATAACTTGTTATCCATAAGTCAATTAAGTGATAACGGTTATGATATAATTAATCAAAATTCCTGTAAAGCTGTTAGTCAGAAAGATGGATCTATCCTATTTAATGGAAAGAGAAAGAACAACATTTACAAAATAGAACTTTCTGAACTAAAAAAGTCAGAATGTAAAATGCCTACTGTTTGTTAACAACTAGCAATGGGTATGGCACAAAAGATTGAGGCATGTTAGTATGAGAAGAATATCTCAGATTAACAAACTCAATCTGGTCATAGGACTCCCTAATCTGAAGTTCAGCTCAGATGCTCTGTGTGAAGCATGTCAGAAAGGCAAGTTTGCAAAACCTCCTTTTAAAGCAAAAAATGTTGTTTATACCTCTAGACCATTAGAACTTATGCATATAGATCTATTTGGACCAGTGAAAACTGCATCCATCAGTGGTAAGAAGTATGGGTTAGTGATCGTAGATGACTATAGCAGATGGACATGGGTAAAGTTCTTAAGACACAAGGACGAGTCACACTCTGTGTTTGTTGCTTTCTGTAACCAAGTCCAAAATGAGAAAGATCTTAGAATTGTCAAAGTCAGAAGTGATCATGGTGGAGAATTTGAAAACAAAACATTTGAAATATTTTTTAATGAGAATGGCATCTGTCATGATTTCTCTTGTCCTAGAACTCCCCAACAAAATGGAGTTGTAGAACGAAAGAACGGAACTTTACAAGAAATGGCCATAACCATGATCAACGAGACTAACATTGCTAAGAACTTCCAGGCAGAAGCAATTAACACAGCGTGTTACATTCAGAATAGAATCTCCATAAGACCTATTCTGGATAAGACTCCATATGAACTATGGAAGAACAGAAAACCCAACATTTCGTATTTTCATCCATTTGGATGTATTTGTTTTATGCTTAACACCAAAGAACATCTGAACAAGTTTGACTCTAAAGCACAAAAGTGTATTATGTTAGGATACTTTGAACGCTCAAAAGGCTACAGAGTATACAACATAGAAACACATATTGTAGAAGAGTCAATCAGTGTTAGATTTGATGACAAGCTTGACTCTCAAAAGTCAAAGCAAAATGAATCTCTTGCAAATATAGAAGTTCAGTTCACAGGTACTGAAGGCAATACATCAAAAGCTCCTAACAAAGACTCACAAACAACATCAGAAGGACATGTCACAAACACTACAACAGCATCTGAAGAACCTCTCCAGAAAAGACTATCCAAAAGCAGCCTAGCTCATCCTGAAGATAAAATTCTGGGAAAGAAGGAAGACCCAATCAGAACAAGATCCACATTTATAAATTATGAAGAATCTCTCATGGGATTGGTATCTATGATTGAGACAACTTCCATTGATGAAGATATTCTGGACAATGACTAGATACTGGCTATGCAGGAGGAATTAAATCAACTCACCAGAAATGACGTATGGGATCTGGTTCCCAAACCAAAAGGGTTCAACGTCATTGGAACAAAATTGGTATTCAGAAACAAACTGAATGAACAAGTAGAAGTCATCAGAAACAAGGCACGACTGGTTGCACAAGGTTATAGTCAGCAAGAGGGGATAGACTATACAAAAACCTTTGCTCCAGTCTCCAAGTTATAATCTATTAGACTCTTAATTTATTTTGTTGTGAATAGTGGCATTACTCTCTATCAGATGGGTGTTAAAAGTGCATTCTTAAATGGATACATTGATGAAGAAGTTTATGTGCACCAACCCCCTGCATTTGAAAATTCCAAACATCCAGAATATGTTTTAAAACTAAAGAAATCACTATATGGTATGAAACAAGCTCCCAGAGCTTGGTATGAAAGACTAAGTAGCTTTATGTTAGAAAAGGAATTCACCAGAGAGAAAGTGGACACAACCTTATTATGTAAGTCATTTAAGAATGACATTTTAGTTTGTCAAATTTATGTAGATGATATAATTTTTAGATCTACTAAAGCTTCTTTGGGAAGAGAATTTGCTAAGTCTATGCAGGCAGAGTTTAAAATGAGCTTGATGGGTGAACTCAAATTCTTTCTGGGCATTCAGATCAATCAAACTCCAGAAGGAACCTACATACACCAGAGAAAATACGTCAGAGAACTTCTGAAGAAATTTGACTTATCAGAGTGTAAGCCATCTAAGACTCTAATGCATCCCACATCCATTCTGGAAAAGGAAGAGGTAATTAAAAAGGTAGAACAAAAGATCTACAAATGTATGATTGGTTCTCTCTTATATCTTACAGATTCAAGACCTGACATTCTATACAGTGTATGCTTATGTGCCAGATTCCAATCAGATCCTAGAGAATCTCACTTAATAGCTGTTACGCGAATTTTCAAGTATCTGAAAGGTACTACTAATCTTGGTTTGTTTTATAGAAAAACTAGTGAATACAATTTAGTAGGGTACTGTGATGCTGACTTCCTTGGAGATAGAGTAGAAAGAAAAAGCACTTCTGGAAGTTGCCAGTTTCTAGGAGAAAATATGATCTCATGGACCAGCAAGAGGCAATCCACAATTGCTTTGTCAATAACTGAAGCTGAATACATAGTAGTTGCTGGATGCAACACACAGATGCTCTGGATGAAAAGTCAGCTTGAAGACTTTAACATATTTGAGAGTAACATTCCTATATTTTGTGATAATACTTTTGCAATATGTTTATCTAGGAATCCTATTTTGCATTCTAGGGCTAAGCATATAGAAATAAAACATCACTTTATTAGGGACTATATTCAGAAAGGAATCCTTTTCTTAAAATTTATTGACACAGACCATCAATGGGATGATGTCTTTACTAAACCGCTTTTTGAAGATAGGTTTAATTTCATTTTGAAACATCTCAGCATGAAATTATATCCAGAATAAGAGTTTTATTTATATATTCATTAACCCTCAGAATTTTATGTTTTCTTTGTGAACATCTGATCAACAAGTCTTCAGAAGTTAGAAGGACAGTTGCATCAGAATCTATCTAAGAAGATCTGAACGGTTCATTTCAAGATAGAGACGTGCAGTTCACATTATCAACATCTGTCATCCTCTTACAAGCGTCCTTCTAAGGCTGAACACAATTTCAAATTCTGAAGGGTCTAAAGCTTTGTTTGGGTGCATTGAGACGCATGTCATTGGTAACTGTTTCTTATCTCCACGCCATCCCCTATTTTCAGGATTCATAATTGCTATGTAATCATTAATATTTTTTTCCTTTCTTATTGATTAAGTTTTCAAATTGATTATAAATACACATTCAATATCACTTTCACTTCTTCTTGCTTTTATTTCCTCTCTAGTTTTCGTTTGCAAAAACCCTTTTTCTCAGAAATCTCAAACAGTCAGTGTGAATAATGGCTTCATCTTCAAGCGTTAAAAATATTCAATGTGCTCCTGGTTCATCTTCATCAATAGCGGAACAATACGAAGAACCATCAAGAACCTTACTTACTCCAATTGATTCTCTTGAGGTTCTCTGCGAGCTTATCATTGACTTTGAAAGCATGAAGGAGAATGGGTTTGATCTTACTGCAGATGTAGCTATTCAAGGTTGGAACAGGTATTTTGATCGTCTTCTAGGTCCAGTGTTCCCAATTTTGGTAAAGGAATTTTGGATTCATGCAACCTCCTTTAATCACCAAGTAACGTCTTATGTAATGGGGAAGAAAATTGCAATCACTGAAGAGTTGATTGCAAAGTTGATTGGTTATAATGGCGGAGGAACCCATTGCAGCGACATGGCTGAGAAATCTTCTGACCTAAAAGCCATATCAAGAGTAATCTTCACTTCTTGGCAGCAATCCAACAAGATTAAAGATCTGAAGGACTACTTTAAAATCCGGGCAAAGATCATTTTGGGCTGTATCAACCACAGGAAGCCCACAAGCTCTCCTGACTACATAAATATTGATCAACAGTTTCTGCTATACTTCATTGCGAAGAAGACAAAAATAAACCTTCCTCACTTGCTTTTTCAATCATCTGAGAACAAGCGTGAAGGAAACAAGAGAATATGAAAGAACCAAGAGGGATTGGATACCTCTGGGCAGGTTAATTTCAGATATTCTGACTAAGAATAGGTTAATAGAGCATCTGATGCAAGCTCAGCAGATAAGAACGCTGAAGGGTTGTGTTGGAAACCCCCTTAATGCCAAGAACCTGAAAAAGATGAAGATTATTGACAACATTAAGAAGGATCTAACCATTGCTACAAAGGAAGTCATCACATAAAGGAGAATCCCTCTAAAAGATTTTCCTCTATTTTCTGAAATTGATGCTTCACCAGAAATAGTTGTCAGATATTTAGAAGCATGCAAGAAGGATGGAACTGCTCCAGAGCTAAATATTCGTGATCTGCATCAGCAAGCTCCAGATGTTGTCCAAAAAAGAAGTCCAGAAAAAGAAAAGCTGCAGGAGAAGGATCTTCTCAGAAGACTCCAAAATCTACTAAAAAGAAAGGTAACTCTTCTTTTATTTCTGTTGTAGAATCAGTAGTTTTCCCAACATTTGAAATACCCTCCTCTCTAAAACCAATATAAGATCCCTCACCTCAAACATTTGAAGATTTTGATATAGAGTTTGACCCCTCAGTAACTCTAGAAAACATACTAAATGAACCTCTCTCTCCCAATCCACATCTTGAACAAAATCAGCCAGAACTTGCTAGAGTTCTTTCTGATATTGATCAATTTGATCCAAATTTTCAAACTCCTCAAACAGAAAATCCAAACTTCCAAAATCCTCGCCCAGAAAATCCAAACTTCCAAACCACTCACCCTGAAAATCCAAAAGCTACCGCTTACCAACCATAAAATTAATACACATACTCTGATAGCACGACACCAATTCCTGGAATAACAGAACCTCTCATGGTTCAACAACCTGTCTCCACCCAAGACATTCCAGAAATTCCATCACCTTACCATTCCATTCCACCAAACATACCTCCATCACCAATCATCATCTATGATTCTCATACTCCCTCTGCTATTAACCCTCCAGAAGATCACTTTAGAAAAATTATAGACTTAGAAGCGCTGGATCACCTTGCCTCAACCTCTCACACAATTGCCATTCCCAAACCAAAACCAAATATCACCAAAGCAGATGTTGGTAGAAATTTATTGATTTTTGAAACAGAAATAATGGAATGGGTTAACTCTTTGAAGCAAGCAAGCTTAGAAAATCCAAATCTTGCTGCTTCTAATTCTCACTAGAATCGGTTCAGAAGATGGTTCAACTCAGAATCCCATAAACTCAAGGAATAAAACTATGAACTGGCCCAACATAACTTTTGTGATCAGCTGAAAGTTTTCAAGGATCAAGTTCTGAGTCACTAGGAAAGGAAATCGATTCTTCTGTTGGACAATGCTCCCTGGAAAGAGCACCAACCTTCAGAAGTTATTGAACCATGATCTGAAAATATTCCTCTGGCTATTATTCAAGACAAAGGAAAAGCAACTGAAGAAGCCACTGAATCAGAAACTGCTACACAGTGTTCTAAGAAACTTGCATCTTTTGTGGATACACCAACTTCATCTTTGGTTATGCAAACTCTAAGAAAGAGAATGTAGTGATCAAACAAATATTGGACAAGCAAGAAGACACGAGCAAATAAATCAAGGAAATGCTGGGAAAACAAGAGGAATCAAGCACTCAGATTAAGAGCTTATTGGAAGTGTTGTTCACACGACTTCCCCTCCTCAATCTTAGTTTTTTTTATAACTTGTTTTCTGCATTCATTTATCTTGTTTTATTTGGCTCTGAAAGTGTTATGGAAATCATGTTTTAATATAACTCATCTTTTTGACTCTGAATATTAGTGTTTATATTGCTTTTTGATTCCTGACAAAAAGGGGGAGAACGTAAGATATTTTCAATAACAGTATATCGAGACAAAGTCTCAAACATTTTGAATATCATAACTTCTCGTATTTTTCTGAAAGAAAAACAGGAACAAAACTCTGATGAAGATAGAAGGAGATGCATCAAAATCTCTGATCAGAATGAACTTCAGGGAAGTAATTCATCTATATCTGAGTACTCAACTCAGGGGGAGACTCTCTAATGCTTTATGTTCTGTCTATTTTAATTGAAATATCCTAGTTTTTGTCATCACCAAAAAGGGGGAGATTGTTAGAACATAGTTTGATTCTACAACCCTCGTAAGAGTTTTGATGATAACAAACACAAAGAACAATCATGCACTCTAAAATTATATTCTGTTTTGTAGAGAATTTCTGATGGAAGTAGATCAGAAGTTAAGTTATAAGGATGTTCCTGCTGTGAACGTAGACTATTTTCAGAAAGTTCTAATGAATGAAGATCAAAAGTTGCGCTAAGAAAAAGATGTTTTAACTCTGAAAGAAAGTCTAACGCTTCAAACAGGACCTTATGATTCTGACCTTCCAAAGTTCTGAAGCAAGCAGAAAACAAATTCCTTAATGTTTTGAGGTGTTACAATTCATCAAAGCAATATCAAATGCAACGGCTACAAACAGACAAGGATCTCTTATTTGAGGAAAGCACATTAACTGACATTTATCAAGTTTCCAAATACTCAAGATTGCTGCGCCTATTTAAAACAAGGGATGAGGATAAATCATTTATGATTTACACACTACAATTCAATATACTTCAACGCTGCTACTCCTCATTCATACTACTCTCTAAACTATGTAATACATCGCAAGTCTGTGATATTGTTTTTGTAAAGAAAAACATATTGTACACTTCTTTATTCATACTTTGTTTAGTGCAATTCCTTGAGATAAACCAGGTTGTGGTTATACTCAAAAAGACTTTGGCAGTAGTCAAAGTAGTTGTGTAATCAAGTTTGATTAGTGAATTAAGACCTCGTTGGAGAGAGGAGAAATCACCTTGACGGGTGGACTAGAGTAGTTTGAGTTCAAACGAACCAGGATAAAAATCATCGTGTTATTTGCATTGATTTTTAAGATCCCAATTCAATCCCCCCTTCTTGTGTTTTTAAATTCTTCACATTAAGTCTCCAAAAATTGGGCAGAGTAACAGATGTATACAAATGAATTCCCGATCACAAACAAAGCATGTAATCACAATAACATGCACACAAAGCAAACAAACAACCCAATGTCTTGGGGTAAACCCCAAGAGCTCCAGACAAAATAATAGTTGAGGTCAGAAGGTCTCAAGGTAGGTCAAGGTCTCTAATCCTAGGTCCAAGAAGTCCATCACTCCATAATGCCAAGGATAGTAACCAAGTAGTCCAGATAACATTAAAGTTTTTTAGGGTTCACGTTGATTATTAGGTATCTTAAAAAAGAAAATAAAATCTCAAGTGAGCAAAATAAAAATGACATAAAAGATAAAGGCTCAAGTGAGCAGAGATGAAAATGACATGAAATGTAAATGCTAAAGTAAATGGTACATAAAGTAAAAGCATAAAATAAAAGCATAAAATAAAGTCAATTGTTAGAAATTAATAGTTAGTTGGATGACCATCTTGAAACTTGCATTTGGAACTCATTAGAGGATTGGTAGAACCAAAGCCTCTCAACAATAAGTTACATTTGCTTTTTGTCAAGTATATCATCCACTTAAGAATCTCAAAGTAACACTTAATGATTAATGATGTTTAAGTGATCCACTTTGACCAAAATTGATGAAGTTCCATTAGAGGATTGGTAGAACCAAAGCGTCCTAACAATGTATCTCAAGGTTATTGGATAATAGGGTTCAAATTAACATACTTGGGCTTGTAAATATAGGTTTGGGCCACTAATGATCATTATCTCAAATCGGGATAAAATTTAGTGCTATGTTAAGCAATCATAAGTGGACTTATATAGAAGTCACACATATTTTGAAGCCGGTAAATAACAATCTATGTACTTCATGTTTGGATAAATGATATAGAGATCATCATCCCATAACATGTAATACAATAAGAAGGGGGTAAGATGAAGAGGGAAAGGGAAATGAATAAACCACATTTGAACCAAAATATTTAATCAAACTATTATTAAAATCATTCATCCATTTTTATGGAGTTAGACTCAATACCATGGATCCAATGATATTAATAAAGTTCATGATCAAAATTTCAATCAAAGATCAACCAGAATATATAAAAATAAAATTGTATTTAAAATAAAAATGAAAAAAAAAATTTAGAATGATTGAAAAAAGAAAATAAGAGAGAAAAATAGC
The DNA here is from genome assembly GCA_948472305.1 of Vicia faba. Taxonomy (NCBI): domain Eukaryota; kingdom Viridiplantae; phylum Streptophyta; class Magnoliopsida; order Fabales; family Fabaceae; genus Vicia; species Vicia faba. Next base: position 819,519,996 of record OX451741.1, on the reverse strand, counting down.
AACTATATTCAAATAAATCAAGAAAAATTAAGTAAGGCCATAGAAAAATCAGAAAGGAACTCAAATATTTTTATAAAAATTTTGATAATTTTTAAAAGTCATAAACTATTTTTAAACAAATAAAATTACTCAAATAAATGGAAAATAGATCAAAAATAGTAAACATCGGGATAAAATTCCATCAAATTTCCAGAAAGTCAGAAATAATAAAAATGATATTTATGAATATTTTCATAATTTAGAAATGTCAGAAAGTATTTTTAAAACAATTAAAATAAGGCAAATATGGTGAAAATTATGAAAAATACCAAACATCAAAATAAAAATATGATAAAATACTCATAAAGTCAAAAATAATTCAAAGTATTTTTGTATTTTTTTTCTCATAATTTTTGGATAAAAAATAAAAAAGTTGTGAAGTTTTGAAATTTAAAATAATTAAAATAGAGAAAATAAAAGTAAAACCAAAAAGATGTGGACCATCAGATCATAGTCAAAACGCGTTAGTAAGCTGATCAAGTGGACTAGACGCACTGTGCTTGATATGGACCTTATTTGAAATTGCATTGGATCAGGAAAAAGGCAACCAATAAAAATAAAACAATTGGCGCGCTATCATTGGCTGAGACGAGACATGTCATCATCTTCAACCTCTAGACGCCCTGCAATGGAGATTTCATGAGTTTCTTCAAATGGAAAAATTAGAATTCCAGACTAGTATAATTGGATTCATCTTTTCAAGATGATCCTAACACCACCATCGCGCCAAATTTATATAAAGTGTGCAAGGAGATATGGATCAAAAACTCAGAAAATAGCGAGCACCTTTCAGTTGAGATTTCTCTCTCAATTCTCAATGGATTTAAAAATTATAAGAAGCACAAGAATCAGGAGAAGGAGTATAGTAGGTTAGTGCTTTATTTGGATCCAAATGATGAAGAATTCTACCTGTTCGAAGTTCAAGAAGAATTCTCTAGAACTGAACTTCTGTAGCTTGAATTATGGCTCGTTCTGTTTGTTTTAGGTGTTGGAGAGTTTGTATGATGCTGAAGGATGATGAATGTGCAAAGCATTTGGAAGAAAAGGTTTAAATCTCAGAAACTGATTTCAAAAATTTGAAGTTCATGTGAGGTTTTGACAGAGTGTATTTGGCTCTCAAATCTTGAAGAAATGAATGAGGTATGATCCTCTATTTATAGGGGAGTGAATTGGATCCTTAAGCGCGGGAGATGATGAAGTTTGGAGGGAAATCGTGTGGGTCTGCAGCATGAACAAAGTGTGACTTGTTTAGCATCAAAACTCAGCTAAATTGTGTGTTTCATGATGCTAAACGCCTTTGGAAAGTTGCTAAACATGATTAGAAGCAAAAACGCATGGAAAATTTGTGAATAAAAGCCAAAACAAATATTTCAAAATCAGACTTGTGATGAAACTTCAGTTTCAAGTTACCAAATTCAAATCAATGGCATTCTCAACTCAAAGGGTCTTAGGGCATGATTCTTGAAGCTTTAGAAAGATGAGGTTACAAGCTTTGTAATGGGAAAATAATGGGATAAAATGGTTGCTTGAGCTAAAAGTTGCAATGAGTCAAAGTTGGGAAAAAGAAGTTGACTTTCCATACTTAGAAAATTTCTAAGTTTTTTCTTCAAAAATGACTTATAATGTCTTGCATCCAAAAATGGCCTTCCACTTGGAATTTTCTCTTGACCAAAACATATGGCATGAAATAGATCTCTTGAATGACATTTTGAAACTTGAACCATTCAAAATATCCAAAAATTGAGAGAGTTATGACTTTTTGAAGTTGGCAAAAATTCATAAAATGACCAATAATCGTTTGCATCCTTAGGGCATCTTCCATCCATTTTCATACTTTTCACATAAAAGAAGGGTTGAAGTTCACATATTCAAGATCTTTATGGAAAAAGGATGGGATCAAGGTGATAAAAATTGATCAAGTTATGATCATTTGAAGTCACACAAAGGAATTTGAGGGTTCATCTGGAGGACTTGTAATCTTTCTTCATCATCAAGTTTCTTACACACAAAATTTCCTTGGAACTTTTAAAGTGATTTGTTAATAACCATTTAAAGATAATTATGTCTTTGGAATCACTCAAAAATACCAAAAGATGAGAAAGATATACCCCTTTGAAGTTCAAAACCTAACTCCTAGAGCAAGAAAAATGCTTTGGGAATACTTTGCAATTTTGATCAACCTTCTAGAACCAATACCTTTGTCATGTAAATAGAAGTTGTTGAGGATGATAATTAAAAGTATAATCAACCAACACCACTTCCATATCTTGATAATTGAAGGAGATATGCACTTGTGATAAATGGAAACAAAGACTTGTCCATTTGAGTCAAACTTCTTCAATCAACCCTTGTACTTTTGAACTAATTTTGACAATATTGAGGAATGATGAATCATAAAATACTTTTTCATGATATTAATTCAAAACATATTTAATGATGAGGCTTGAATCTCAATGAAGCTTGGTTGAGGAAGGCACAGAAATGAACTCATGAATCCCTAGATCAACCTTGATGGAATGTATTGTGCTTTCACCTACAACATCAATAATTGGGGCAAACACTCATTATATTTATTAGTTAAAGGATAATCAATACAAAACATAGATGATCATAAAATACAAGTCAAGGTTCTTGGTGATTCCTCCTAGAGCAAAAGTCAAAGATAGGGAGAAGAACCAAACCCTAATGTGAATAAATCAAGGTTCCTTATAATGCCTAGTCTTTTTTCTTCTAATATCATCTTGAATAAATATTGTCCTTTACAAAGAAACTTCACCCATCTCAAGTGATCTTATCAAATTATTTTTCCTTTTGTCTTTGGCATCATGACGTGATTAGTTAAGAGAACTGGAGTGAGTTTTGAAACATGGTATGCTCAGACCTTTTCATGAATCAAGATGTAAGTTCCAAATTCAAAGCAAACCAAATTCACAAATTCTATAGTTTTGCAGCCTTAATCTTGAAATGATACTTGCATGAAACATGATAAAGGCCTTTGTAATTCGAATTCTCGATGGTCCACTTGACTAGATTTTGAACTCATATTATACTTTGAGTTTGTCACTTGTAAATTGTATTCCATCCAAACCATATGCATGAATTATATTGAATCAATCTTGAAAGAAACATTTCACAATAATGAATCCATTCTCTACTTCACTCTTCAAATTCAATTCAACTTAAAACAATAAATAAGTTGAAGAGATAACACGGCCTTGATTACAAAGAGTCCACAAACTCCTACCATGTTGTAATACTCGCTCTTTAGTCAACAAAATATTATGCTGGAAACCCAAAGTCACGCTTAATCATTTGGCAAGTCTCACCACAAGAAGAGAACCATGATTCAATCTTCTAGGCTTCTTGAAAAGAAATGACTCATAAAGTACATAATAAAGGGAAGCTCTACATGATGATGATGAAATCACAATAAGGAACAAATGATGATCCTTGTAGCCATAAAGAGAAAAACCTAGCACGATGAACATTTGTTGAAGATCTAATACCAAACTCCAAACAAGATAGGAGAAACCCTAAATGATCTTGCTCTGATCCCATTAATGAAGAAGGCTTAAGATAGTGAGAGGAACAAAACCCTGACTTCAGAACATTCTTAATGAAGACATGATGAAATCTTGAGCACACGGTAAACCCTAAAGCACTTTTTTCTCGAAGAAATTCTGATGAAGATAGCCTTATATCTCGAAGAACCCTGCCAGTGAAGATGTTTATGATGATTGTGATCAAAAACCCTAGTTTCATACCATGAATGATGATAGCACCAGTTGAATCAACTTTGAGTAAGGTAGTGGCCTCAATTCATAGGGAAAAACCCTAATGCCAAGAGCCCTTTGATCCTGTAACCATGGAATCAATGATATGCATGAGATGTATATGATGTGACGAGAAATCTTAGGGGGGAAATTGGGGTATAATAGCATCCCTTATTTAAGTGTCTTCTATCCGGAGATACGAAGGTTAAAATCTTCGTCTCGACGCGATTGAAGATACTTAAATATAAAACAAACCCTATTTTTGACCCTAAGATACCATGTGATGCTCATGATTATGAATGTAAAATATAAACTTCGCATAGGTGAATAAGACACACTGGGGAAGCAAAAATAAAACCAATAGACTAACAAAAATAATTTGACCAGGAAAATAAATTTCTGGGGAACAACATGACCTTGGGGATATAAATTTGAATCCATTGGAGACAAATCAACTCCGCTGGAGAAAAGAGGACTCAACCCTATTGGGGTAAAGCCCATAGAGGAGGCAAAATAACACCAACTCAATAACCAAGGAAAAAAGTAATGGATAACAACGATTAACTGATAATTATGAACTATCCACTCATATAGGAGATAGCAAAAAGAGAGTAACAACAACTCACAGGGGATCAGCAACTGGTAACCCGATGGACGTGAGTAAAAACGGTAAGATAATACCAGCTCAAAGATAAAGGTAAACATCAACATTGAGACTAGTAAGCGAGTGATTGATGTAACACGGTGGGAGAACTGACTTGTTTATTTTTCATTTTATCACAAATGTTGCAGTTTAGCAAGAGTCGCCATCGACTTTTCTTTTATCCTAAAGGAAAGGCTGGAAAGAACAGGAAAGACCTTTGAGATGTTTTCTTGAGTTCGGGGGGGGGGGGGGTAGATTATAAAAAGGGAAGGTATTAGAACCCTTTTTATCCATGGTTTTCCATGGGCTCTTAGTTACTTGCTAGATCACTTTCTTTTGTTTGAAAATGTTCTTTGTGTGGTTTTTGAAAGTATTTTGAAAATGGGCTATTGTTTAGGCAAACTTTGTAATGATTCTTGTTCGTAAGAATGTATACAAAGTGTTGATCTTTTGAAAATGTTTTCAAGTTTGAAAGATGTTTTAGAAAGTGTTGGTGTGATGTTTTGAAAATGGCAAGGATGTTTTTTGGTTTTGAAAATGAGCAATTAACTAGGAACAATCTAGCTACTCAAAAGTCTTGCATGTTTATTTCCTATTTCCTTTGACATTGTTATCTTACCATTGATTTGGTAAGAAACCATATATTTATATGTAAAAGGGATGGGAAAGGGTCATCGTATAGCCATGATTAGAAATGTTGTAAGATATCTTAGCATTTTCTTTAGGGACTAAGATCATTTTGAAAGGCAACTTGGATAGCGTCATCGAGGTATTATGATCTTGTATTTTTTATTGTTTTTGCTAAGATAACTCACATGCATAATATGGCCATTTTTGTAAGGCAACAAAGTGGATTTACCCTAAGGGTGTATGTGTGCAAGTGTATTGGTTTACATGCTTAATTTGTCTTTGATTAGGGCTTTCTATTTGTTGGTTTTAATCTTTCCATACAAAACCCTAATTACTAGCGTTTGTATATAAAGAATTTAAAATGCGAAAAGTAAAAATACTAAGCTATTACATGATTTAGGGGAGGGGGTGTACAAAGTATAAATGGGGATTTGCAAGAAATTAAATCTAATAATTATTTCAACCATATTGAATTTGAATAGATATACAAAATTGAATAAGTAAAAATGCAAGAATGTAAATGTAAAAAGAAATGTGATTTTTGTTTGGTTTTTCATGAAAAGGTTTTTTGACCTAATTAATTAAAATAAAATAATTAACTAAAAATAAGGAAATTTATATTAAGTTAGTAAAATAAATTAATTTAAAGAAAACAAGTTTTTTAGGGTTTTTTGTGAATTTAATTCAATTAGTAAATAAAAATAATTAAATAAAAGTCCTAAATTCTAAATTTATTTTTAATTTACAAGAAAAATAATAATTAAAATTTATTATCGAAGTATTAAAAAAAGAAATTAATTAAAGAAAATGTTTTTGTTCTTTTAGTTTTATGAAGAAAAATAAACTAAATAAATACAAATAATAAAATATAAATATTTTTGGATTTTTTTTATTAATGAAAATAATAATAATAATAATAATAATAATAATAATAATAATAATAATAATAATAATAATAATAATAATAATAATAATAATAATAATAATAACATTAATAATAATATTAATAATAAAGAAGATGCAAAATGAAAATAAAATAAAAAGAAAGAAAATAAAATAACAAAAGAAAAATAAGGCACAAGCATTTGGAGGCTTAGGCGCTACAAAAACAAAGAACTTTCAAAACAGAAAGTGGAAAAATGCAAAAGGCAGGTTCGAACGCATGACCTCTTGGTTACCAGTGCGTTACCTTACCACTGGGGTGGCTATACATCCGTTAATATAACTGAAATGATAAATGTATAATACAAAACAAGTTCTGAATACACTTCATCTTCAACCTCCAACCAGACCACCTATAACTTCACCATTTCTAAAAAAAAATTGAAAATGTAAACATGAAAGTTGTTCCATTTTTTCATACGAACCCAACTATATAAATATCATAAACTATAAATCAAAGATGAATGAGAATTTTTGAAAGTACCAAATCTTGACCTAATTATTTTCAGAGGTTCAGATTCAAAATTCTAACTACTCAAGCAACAATAATAAAATCTAAGGATATGGTTAGCTTCAGGACAATGATATCAACATTTCTTTTATTCACAAATAAACCATTAATGATGCTTGTATGAAGAGTTCAAAATTCAGAAAACTCACCTTGCAAGAGGGTATCGTGTTTTGAGTTTGAGCAGCTTTTAATGAGTTCCAGTGATTGGGTTAGCTTCCTCAAGTTCCCAGGAAGCTAATGTGATGTTTAGCTTGAGCTGAAAGTGGATGAGGAGTTCTGGAAAAGTCAAGGTCAAAGGTGTTGTTTTTTAAAATGGTGGATGGTGATGGAGGTGTTACATTCTTGTTGTAGGTGTTGGAATTGTTTGTTTATGTTATTTAGAAGCTTTTAAAAGTAAAATGCCAAGAAACGCACGAGCAAATTTGGAGATTAGATTCAAAACTCAGAAATGACAAGTTTTGAGATGTTTTTGGTGGTTCTGTGTTTTAGGAGGTTCCAGGGCTTGAGCATGCGTGTGTTTTCTTGCATATGACTTGTGTTTATGTATGTAAAAGGTTTGGATACTTGAGGTGGTCAGAAGTACAAGATCACATGTTTTGGCTTCTTGACTTGTTTTTGAAGTAAGGTTGACAAACATGGTTTCAATGCATAGTACAAAGCTATCTAGAGTGGTTACCAACTTTAAACATGCTTATCTGACTTTGTAGAGGAAGTTTGTGCAAAAGGAACAAGTTCAAAGCTCCATGCAAGTTGACTTTGCATAAAGCTTGCTTTATGTAAATGGCAATGGTGCCTTTGTGCCATTAATGGAAATTAACTTGGATAAAGCTTGAATCAAGTGGATAATAGCTCAAAAGCAAGTGTAATCTTCTGATTATGGAGAGATCTTGAGGTTTAGAGGCCTGCAAAGCAAGATTGTGCAGCATAGGTTTGAGATTTGAACTTTGTCCATCACAAAATTTGCCTTGTAAAATAACTTGAAACCCTAACTTCGGACCTTCGATTCTCCTTGCTCACAACTGATCTCAAGGAGTTCTTGGAAATTTTGGAAATCTTGTAATGTGCTCTACAAACCCTCTTTGAATCACTTTTGCAAAATATAAATGGAACTATGTGAAACTTGGGTCAGAAGTTAGGTCAAAATCCTAACCTAAAATGCTCAAAATTTCACTAAGTGTTTTGTTTCATGACCATGACTTCATGGATTAATATCTTGAGATCCAACAATTTATAGGAGAAGTTGTGTAAAGAAAATTTATAGATATCATGGAGATCTACAACTTTGATGTTGAAAGTTTCTTTTGAAAAATTGGCTCAAAGTTCTGAAAAAATATGAAGTTTTCAACACTTAGAATAATTTCTATGTTTAAAAACTTTGACTTTTCAAAATGGAATCTTGACTTTTTGATTTTTTGATGAACAAGTTTCATATTTTGACATGTTTTAATGAATTGTGATCTTTGACACTTGATTTTGACCAAAAAGTCAAAGTTTGACTTTTTAGTGTACAGTTGACTTTTGATCAGTTGACTGAAAATCAATTATCAATCAATTTATCTTGAGGGATGTTTTGAGTCATGCCATTAGGTCAAAATGATGCAATTGAACTCTTGAGATCATTATTTAAACCAATTAACCATTTTCTAGGTCAAAAATTAGAAATTGTCCTTTCTCAGTCAAAACCCTAATTTTTGACCATTTTGCCCTTTTAATAATTTGATCAAATTTCTTGTGGAATTGTGGTCCAAACCTGATCAAATGATACATATGAGTTTATAATGTTGATTTGGATAAAAAATTATGAAGTTTGACTATAAATTGGACACAGTTGACTTTTTCCCCAATATAGTTGATTTTTAGGTCAACTACTCAGTTGACTGAGCAAAAATGTGATCCAAGCCTTGAAACTTGACATGAGTAATCTTGGGGGTCCATAATGGTCCATGAAAGTCATATGAGGCATTGAAAGTTCAATTGTCCTTGTGCAATCTCAAACCCTAATTTCAGTTACTAGTGCTTAAGGAGGTGTCTTGAGCTGATCAACCCTAGTGTAGTCTTGAACCAAGAGAGATCTTGTGAGAAAATATTTGATTAGTGAGAGAGAAAATTTTGGGGTACAACAACTGCCCATGTTCAATCTTCTTAAACCTGAAGAGTTAGATTGGCGGATTTTCCATTCGTGACTTGAAGGTGGAAGATGATTGGACACTAGAGTGCCTAGAAATTTGCACTCGAAGATGAAATGGGAATGGGCTTATAGATTCCATTCGGAGGAATGATGGAGATTTGCAGGAGATGGGCTTATAGATGCCATCCAAGGGTGGCTGTTGACATAGAATGTACTAAGTCTGAACTTGATTTTAGATGGAAAAGAATCAGAATAAATCTTTGTGCGATTTATCTAAAACGGAAGAAGTCTTGTATGTTGTTTGACTGGGAATAATCAGAATAAACCTTTGTGCGATTTATCTGAACCAGAGAAAGTGTCCGCGGGAAAGAATCAGAATAAATCGTTGAGCGATTTATTTGAACCCGAAATGTTCCTTTGGAAAGTATCAGGATAAACCGTTGAGGGGTTTAAACTGAACTGGAAGAGATCTTGGATATTCTTTAACTAGAAAGAATCAGAGTAAATCTTTGTGCGATTTATCTGAACCAAAAAAGGTGTCTGTGGGAAAGAATCAGAATAAACCATTGAGGGATTTATCTGAACCCGAAGTGTTCCTTTGGAAAGTATCAGGATAAACAGTTGAGGGGTTTAAACTGAACCAAAAGAGGTCTTGAATATTCTTTAACTGGAAAGAATTAGAGTAAATCTTTGTGCGATTCATCTGAACCAGAGAAAATGTCTGCGGGAAAGAATCAGAATAAATTGTTGAGGGATTTATCTGAACTTGAAGTGTTCCTTTGGAAAGTATCAGGATAAACTATTGAGGGGTTTAAACTGAACCAAAATAGGTCTTGAATATTCTTTAACTGGAAAGAATTAGAGTAAATCTTTGTGCGATTTATCTGAACTAGAGAAAGTGTCTGCGAGAAAGAATCAGAATAAATCGTTGAGGGATTTATCTGAACCTGAAATGTTCCTTTGGAAAGTATCAGGATAAACCGTTGAGGGGTTTAAACTGAACCAAAATAGAACTTGTATATTCTTTAACTGGAAAGAATCAGAGTAAATCTTTGTGCGATTTATCTGAACCAGAAAAAGTGTATGCGGGAAAGAATCAGAATAAATCATTGAGGGATTTATCTGAACCCGAAGTGTTCCTTTGGAAAGTATCAGGATAAACCGTTGAGGGGTTTAAACTGAACCAAAAGAGGCCTGAAAGAAATGTATGCTTATGTAGATGGTGGACCAGTCCTTTTTGGGGAGTTGATATGTAATTGACTTGTTGAAAATGTGACGATAATTTTCTGTTGATGGATCTTTCCTAAAAAGATGAAAGGTTAGCTGCATGCAATGTCATGATGTATGAAATTCATGGTGCAATGATGTTCTCAAAATAAATGAGATTGTGTCATACGCATTTGTGTTGTCAATGTTTGACGTGTGGATGTAATGTATGGACACATTAATTGTTATGCCACAGTGTTTCTAGAGTCGGGGAAAATAAATCCCTGAGTACTGCTGGGAGTAAGAAGTGTAGGTCTTCATGTTTTGAAGTTGAATTGTGAATGGATGAGTTTTTTTTAGATAAATAAACTCTTTTGTGTAATGGAAACGTCGTGTACTACTTGTATACCTCATGAAATCTTGATGGGGAATCCTGAGAAGCTGGGCGAATTTCACTAGGGAATCTTTAGAGCGGTGACTGTAAGTTTTATTCTGAGAGAAGCTTGATATTATTAATCTGTAAACCATGGGGTTTTTTATGGAATAGTCTAAAGATATTATCCTATTTCTTAAATCCATTAGTGATTTTCTTCTGTTTTTTTGCTCATTTGTAAACAGTAGTTACGTTCAAATGCATATGTTCAAACATAAATCATTGGACGTTTTTGTAAACAAAATAACAGAAATAAGGAAAAACAGATAGTTTTGCACTTTCAAAGGAATATCTTTGTATTAACTTGAATAAGTATTTTGTACAATGAGACGAACATCCTAGTAAGAGAATGTCGTCGTAAAAATGAAAACATGATACAAAGAAAAGATAGCTATGTGAAATAATCCCACGGGGTCCCATTCTGCTATAGCCTCTGTGTCTCTGAGCGTCTTGTCCACTTGCTGCCTCGTCCGAAGTTTATTGGATTGATCAGAACCTTCAAGTTTGTCAGTAGATGCTAAAGGTTATTTTTAAGGTGACCCAACGAGACATAGTCACACGCTTTAATTCCCTAACTTTTGCCTGGACCGCCGTTTCGGGTTTTCAGCTTGCCGGGTGTACAAATTTTTTATATTTTATCCCTAATTTTCACCCGAACCTTTGTGTTTCACTGGGATGCCCTTGTTTTGCTTAGGTGTGTCAACCTAGCGGGTCTCTTGTGCGTAGTATCTTTTGACTATGTATGCATTCACAGGGTGTGGAAGGTCGTCGCCATCCATATTGGTTAGGATCATTGCTCCACCAGAGAATATGCTTTTGATTACAAATGGTCCTTCGTATGTAGGAGTCCAATTGCCCCTGGGATCACCTTGTGGTAATATGATACGTTTGATTACCAAGTCACCAACCTGATATACCTGACGTCTGACCTTTTTGTTAAAAGCTTTGATCATACATTTTTTGTACATCTGGCCATGACAGACAGCCGTAAGCCTCTTCTCATTAATTAGGTTTAACTGGTAAAGTTGAGTTTGGATCCAATCGTCTTCACTCAGCCTTGCATCCTTTATGATTCTTAGAGAAGGTATTTGTACTTCAATTGGTAGAACAACTTTCATGATGTATACCAACATGAAGGGAGTTTCCCCTGTTGATGTGCTTGCCATGGTACGTTAACCGTGGAGAGCAAATGGTAGCATCTCATGCCAGTCCTTGTAGGTTACTATCATTTTTGTATGATCTTTTTGATGTTCTTATTTGCAGCTTCGATAACACCATTCATCTTCGGCCAGTAAGGGGAAGAATTATGATGTTGGATCTTGAATTGTGTGCATAGTGCGGTGATCATAGTATTATTGAGTTTTGTACCATTGTCTATGATGATTCTCTCTGGAATACCGTATCGACAGATGAGATTATGTTTGATGAACCGGGTGATAACATTCTTGGTAACAGAAGCGAAAGAAGCTGCCTCAACCCACTTTGTGAAGTAGTTAATGGCCACCAAGATGAAGCGGTGCCCATTAGAAGCTGTTGGTTTGACTTCTCCAATTATATTGATGCCCCACATTACGAATGGCCAGGGAGCAGTCAGGACGTTTAAAGGAACTAGAGGCACATGCAGTTTTTCTACATAGATCTGACATTTGTGGCAGGTTTGAAAATGCTGATAGCAATCTGCCTCCATGGTAGACCAGTAATATCCTGCCCGTATGATCTTCTTTGCCATCGTATGCCCACTGGAATGGGTGCTAAAAGCTCCCTCATGTAGATCATCCATGATCTTTTCTGCCTCAACCTTGTCTACGCAACGAAGCAAAACCGGGTCGTGGTTGCGTTTGTAGAGAATTCCATTACTGAGGAAGAACTTGGCAGAGAATCTTCTCAAGAACTTCTTATCATTGACTGAAGCTCCTTCCGGATACTCTTGAGCCTCGAGATACCTCTTAACTTCATGGAACCAAGGTTGGTCCACTACTTCTTCAGTATCAATCTCATAACAATAAGTTGGTTCATCCATCCTTTCAATGGTGATCTGGGGAGCCTCGTTACCCCACTTGAGTTTAAACATGGATGACATGGTGGCTAGCGCGTCCGCTAGTTGATTTTCTTCTCGCGAGAAATGCTCGAAGGTAATCTCCTCAAAATATGGGATTAATGTCAACACATGTTCTTTGTAGGGGATGAGGTTAGGGTGCTTAGTGTCCCATTCTCCTTTAATATGACTGATGACCCAGGTTGAATCTCCAAACACGCTTAAAGACTTAATTCCCAAATCTATGGCATCTTTGAGACCAAAAATACACGCTTTGTATTCTTCCATGTTATTAGTACAGTTGAAACAAAGTCTTGCGGTGAAGGGAGTATGACATCCTTCAAGGGATATGATTACAGCACCTATGCCATTGTCGAGTGCGTTGGATGCCCCATCAAAAACCAAGGTCCATCAGGATCCTTGTTCAGGTCCTTCATATGGTCTGAGTTCTTCACAGTTGTTCACCATCATGATGTCTTCATCTGGGAATTTGAATTTCATGGACTGATAGTCATCCACAGCTTGATGAGCAAGGTGATCAGATAACAAACCCCCCTTTATTTCTTTCTGGGTAATGTACTGAATGCCGTATTCTGTCAGGATCATCTGCCATCTTGCTATTCTCCCAGAGAGGGCAGGCTTCTCGAATATGTATTTTATTTGATCCATCTTGGATATCAATAAGGTAGCATGGGTCAGCATATATTGTCTTAGCTGGCGAGCAGCCCATGCCAGAGCGCAACAAGTTTTCTCGAGCAGTGAATATCTTGTTTCACAGTCAATAAACTTTTTTTCAGGTAATAAATAGCATGCTCTTTTTGGCCAGACTTGTCGTGCTGCCCCAGCACACACCCCATTGAATTTTCTAGGACAGTTAGATACATGATCAAGGGTCTTCCTTCGACTGGAGGCATCAAAATAGGTGGATCTTTAAGGTACTCTTTGATCTTGTCGAAAGCAGCTTGGCACTCATCTTTCCATTTGACTACTTGATCTTTCTTCAGTAATTTGAAGATTGGTTCACAAGTAGCAATTAAGTGAGAAATAAATCTGGCAATGTAGTTTAACCGTCTTGAGAATCCTCTAATTTCCTTCTCGGTGCGAGGACCAGGCATTTCTTATATTGATTTTACCTTGGCAGGGTCCACTTCGATACCTTTACCGCTGACGACGAAGCCTAGGAGTTTACCGGACCTCATCCCAAATGTGCATTTATTCGGGTACAACCTCAGTTTGTATTTCTTTAGTCTCTCAAACAGTTTCTGCAAATGGTCAAGATGTTCCTCTTCAGTTTGAGATCTGGCTATCATGTCGTCCACATAGACCTTTATTTCGTGATGGATCATGTCGTGAAATAGAGCTACCATGGCACGCTGATAAGTTGCCCCAGCATTCTTCAACCCGAATGGCATAACCTTGTAACAGAATGTTCCCCACTGCGTGACGAAGGTCGTTTTTTACATGTCCTCGGGTGACATTTTGATTTGGTTGTAGCCTGAGAAACCGTCCATAAATGAGAACACTTTATGTTGTGCGGTATTGTCAACCAGAATGTCGATATGGGGAAGCGGGAAATCATCCTTGGGGCTTGCGCTATTCAAATCTCTGTAGTCCATGCACATTTGTACTTTTCCGTCCTTTTTATGCATTGGAACAACATTAGCGACCCATTGTGGATAGGAGGTAACGACTAAGAATCCGGTGTTGAATTGTTTCATTACTTCGGCCTTGATCTTCTATGACATGTCTGGCCGCATGCGACAGACTTTCTGTTTTACCGGAGAGCAATCTTCTTTTGTCGGTAGACAATGAACCACGATATCAACATCAAGTACTGGCATGTCTTTGTACGACCAGGCAAATACCTCAACATAATCATGTAGCAACTGAGTTAGACGCTTCTTGACACTGGGTTCCAGATTGGCACCTACCTTGACTTCTTTCTTGTCCTCTTCGGTATCTAAGTTAATTGTGTCCACTGGTTCTTCGTGGGGCTGTATGGTCCTTTCTTCCTATTGTAGTAATCTGTCTAGTTCCCCTGGCACTTCTCAATCTTTCTCACCTTCGTCTTCGGCTTGTTAGATTAGATTTTCAGACTCACAATAGGCCATAACAGAATTGTTACCCATGGGATCCTGAGTGGATGTAAACCTTCATTTTGAATGTGAGTGTGTGTAAGAGTATAACTATCTTTGAAAGAAAGTAAAAATGTAGAAAAAGAAATACAAAGAGCACAAAGTTTCCATGCAAAAACGTCCATGATTTATTGATGACATATGAAAATGAGGTAACAACCCTTACAAATGGACCGTTGTGCCTCGGGTAAGACAAAAGGTTTAAAAAGACTGAATTGTTTAATTATTACAAGTCCGATAGAAATTTAAAGACAATTACTGTTGGATAAAAGTAATTGGGATAAATTTTTTAGCTTCCCAGTTAGTGAGTCCTCCGTTGATAGTTGGGAAAATCCATTCTTCCAGGTCACAATTGTCATCACCCTCCTCCACTGTGTTGATTCCATGGTTGCTGATCCTCAAAGGTGGTCCCCTGGCACGAGCGTGATGAACAACTTTCTGGGATCCTGAAGTGAAACCCAAACCAAATTTGTCAGATTTGTAAGGGATATCTAGGAGTTGGCCCCAAATAGTACACCCACCTTCTTCGACCACTACCTTGGCATCTTTTAGATAAGACATCTTTAGTGGAGGTCTTGTAATCTTCTGGACTTCGGAAACAATATTGGTAGCTGCCACTGTCCGTGGGACTTCCTCGAAATGCTGAAATGGAGTTTCAATGAATTCACCATCCAACTCCACGTATCTGAAGGAGTTCAAGTGACTGACCATATATTCCTCTTCTCCATGGACAGTAATGATTTTCCCTTTGGTTGGGTATTTCAACATATGATGTAATGTAAAGGTGACGACACCAGCGTTGTGAATCCAAGGCCGGCCCAATAAACAGGAATAGGAAGGGAGAATGTACATTACATAGAAAGTTGAATCAAAGGTTTGAGTTCCAACTTTTATGGGGATGTCCACCTCCCCATGCACCATCCTCTTCGATCCATCGAAGGCCCTTACCACTATGTTGATGGGTTTTAGGGACAGACCTTCACAGTCGAGTCTATCTAAAGCTTTCTTAGGTAGCACATTCAAAGATGAACTAGTATCAACTAGGACATGGTCCAAAGTCGTGCCCATGCATTCAATAGAGACGTGCAACGCCTTGTTATGTTTCCTCCCTCTAGGTGTCAGGTCAGCATCAGAAAATCCTAAACCATTGTCAGCGGTCAAACTGGCCACACAGTCTTGGAACTGATCAGCTGAAGTTTCTTGAGGTACGTGGGTAGTTTTAAGGAATTTTACCAAGGCCTTCGCATGAGCCTTAGAGCACAACAATAAAGCCAGCATGGAAATCTTTGATGGAGTCTGGCCTAGTTGTTCGACTATGTTTTAGTCACTTCTCTTTATGATTTTCAGAATTTCTTCCATCTCTTTTTGGGAGGCCTCTGGGATAGATACTGATTGCGCCTTCACTCGGACAGGCTCAACCAGAATATCTTTGCCCTGAGTCTTGTTCGACTCGGTGGTAGGGGTGTCAGTAGGGGTATCCACAGGAACTGTAGTAGTAGTGTCAACAGGAACAGAAATAGGGATGATCATAGGACCAGTAACAGTTTTCAGAGGAGCAATCTCGGGAGAAAATACTCTGCCACTTCGGGTTATCTTGCTGGTTCCCTCAATGTTGTCGATGTCGGGGTCAGCCTTCTCAAAAATCGAGTCTTCATCAGCCAGCCAATCTTGCTTGACACCGTGATAGTAGACGTCACCCCCATAGTTCCATGGGATAGTTTTATCTGATGAGTACGGGACCGGCCCTGGCATAGTAATTATCAGTGGAGCCACTTTATGAACAAATGTAATCCTAACGGGTCTTTTGGTAGAGACCTTGGAAGGATTGGCGGAAATGGTTACTATTGAAACATCATAGTAATAAATGGTTGGGA
The DNA here is from genome assembly GCA_948472305.1 of Vicia faba. NCBI lineage: Eukaryota > Viridiplantae > Streptophyta > Magnoliopsida > Fabales > Fabaceae > Vicia > Vicia faba. Next base: position 819,503,647 of record OX451741.1, on the reverse strand, counting down.
CGGGAGTCTTTTCAAACAAAATCTCTTTGTCATCCATTAGGTGCTGCTTTCAGTAGATGACAACTAGTTGGTAGGGATGAATAAAGGTGGCAGCTTTTGTCACAGCCCGGAAATAAACCGGCGTTCAATAGACTCTTCTTGACAGTCAGAAGAGGAGTAACAAGTTCATCAACAGCAGTAACAAACATATCATCTTCAACAGCGTTAACATCGCGGCCATGCTTGGGCATAGGAGCGGTGATAACATTTGGAATTTTAGGAGCATCAAATTCAATTTCTTTTGCTTCGAGAAGGTCTTGCACCTTGTTTTTCAAAGCCCAACAATTGTTGGTATCATGGCCTGGACTTTCTGAATGGTAAGCACAACGAACATTAGGGTGGTAATGAGGAAATGCGGTGTTGGGATTCTTCGGGGATTCCTTCAAAGTTACCAGATTAGATCTCAACAAGTGTGGAAGAACTTGAGATAGTGTCATATTTATCCGGGTAAATTGTCTTACTGGTCTTTCTGTTCTAGGATGGTTGCTCCTTTGTTGAATAGGTGCAGGCTTAGGGATCATGACGGCCCATACCGTTGGATGGCATTCCATTTTGTCTTGATTCCTTTGAGGGTACACAACACCAAATTATTTCTTCCCAATAAATGGTTTTCTAACGGTACTGGAGGATGTGTCCTTTTGGATCTTCCCACTCTTAATTCCAACTTCCACTCTTTCTTCAGTCAAGATTAATTCAGTGAAGCCTGCTGAAGAGCTTCCAATTAGATGATTGAAGAAAGGACCGAACAGGGTACCCAAAAACATATCCACTAGCTCCCTATTAGATAGGGGGCTGGACTCTTCCTGCTAAGTCCCTCCATTTCTTAGCGTAGTCTTTGAAACCTTCGCTTGAAACCATAGCCATACTCTGGAGTTGAGTATGGGTGGGAGCAAGGTTTTAGTTGTACCAGTATTGCTTATAAAAAGAAGCGGCAATGTCTTCCCAATTATGGATATTTGCCCTTTCCAGTTGATAAAACCAATCTAGCTAAGTCCCGGATAGACTATCTTGAAAGAAGTGGACCCACAAATCTCTGTCAGCAGTGTGAGGCTGTATCTTTCTCACATAAGATCGAAGATGCATCTTGGGAAACGAGACCCCGTCGTACTTAGCAAACACTGGTGCCTTGAACTTTGGTGGAATAACAATCACAGACACCAAACCCAACTCTTCAAAGTCCAGCCCAGGCACTTTATGAATCTCTATTGCACTTAGACGCTCTTCCAGATGTTTGTATTTGTCGTCAGTCGGAGGATACTCCTCTTCATAGTAATCTTCTTCTTCTTCCTCTTCAGATTCTGGTTGGGCAGTCACTTCCTTGCCTTTCCCTTCTTGATTATCCTTTTCACCAGATGATGTTGCAAAGTCTAGGGTCCATATGGCTGGCCCTGGGAACCTTCTTCCTATATTTAGAACTCCAGTTGTTTTCTTTGCTTTCTTCTTCTTTTCTTTAATTGGCAAAGTTTTCAAACCCTCTTGTCCTTTGGCTAGAGTCAAGAACGTCTGTTGAAACTGAGCATTTTGCGCCTGGAGGTCTTTCACTGTCTTCTCAAGATCCATCTTACTGAAATAAATAGTAGAAAGATAAGGATACCTGTGGTAAGAAACATGCTTATGTTATGATGAATGGAGATGCATATGCAATGATTTCAAGGAAATTAGTGATTTAAATTTGCTTTAGACAAAAAGAACACACGTCATATTAATAAATCAAAGTTTTGAGCACATCATGCCTATTTGGGCTTACAATGAAATAAATGAAAATACAAAAAACTAAGACAAAAAAGTTGAGCGCATCCTCTTTGGTGCGATCTAGGCGTTCAGACTCTGCTCCTCATGAAGCTGCTTGGTGATTTCCAGAACCTTCTTCTTGCTGGTGTAGAATTGGGCCTCAAAAGTGTCTCTCTCCCCCTTAAGTTGTATCCAATCCCTTTGCATTTCTTCGAGAGAGGTGGGCATGTTAGGATGAAGGATAGTGTACGGGATAAATCCTTCCACAATATGCTCTATAATAATTGGGAGTATAGAGGGATAAGGCATCATAAGATTTTGAGCACGAGCTCGTACCCATTTGAGATAAGGCTCAAGAGGGATGGAATTCTTGTGCCCTAGTGTCTTTCCATCAACTCTATATACCATTCCCCAAGCTCTCATGAACCTTTTGCGATAATCCTGAGCATCATTCTCGTAGTCGAAGATGATTCCTTGAATAAGTGCATCATGAGGACCATCCCTTCTTGCATATCCAAATTTTCGCAGTTCCAAACAAGGATTGTAAGTGATTCCTCCCCTAATGCCCAAGAGAGGGACATTAGGGAATTCACCATAATGATCGATAATGGTAACATTCTCCGAGGACCGGGGACACCAATGAATGCCTGAATGTGTAACAGTCATCAGCCTTTGAGACCATCTCAAACCCTGTTCATTTTTTAAGACGGGTCGGGGTAGGTGCGAAATAAACCACCTATCCAAAAGAGGTGTGCAAAACATAAGGGTTCCTCTCCTCTTTATAGTGCGAGTATACAAAGAATGTAAGATGTCTCCAAGCAGAGTAGGTACTGGATTATGTGACAGGAAAATCTTAACCACATTCACGTCTATGAGCTGGTCTGGGTTAGGGAACAATACCAAACCATAGATGAGAAGGGCTAACACCTCTTCAAAAGCTTGTAAGTCCAAGGTATCCCAGAAATGGTGAGCTTTCTCGAACAAGAACTTAGCCAAAAAAACCTTTGACACTTCTCCTGGTTTCCCAATTTGCTACTACGTCAGACCGTTGTAAGGATAGAGCTTTGGCAATATCTTCAGGTTTAGGGTCTATTTCCATACCATTGAAAGGTACCTCATTAAGGATAGGCACCCCCAACAGTAGAGAAAACTCCTCCATAATAGGCACTAACTGGTAATCCGGGAAAATGAAGCAGTGATGGAGAGGGTCAAAGAACTGAAAGAGCACTTTTAACATTTCTTCATCAGGGTTTGAAGTGACCAAACTGAGAAGCCTACCATGTATTTCTATGAATGGGGAGCTTTCGGGAACCCTTGATGCCAAATCCTTAAGCTGAAGAGGTACTTTTACCAGACTGATTTGGATAGTGAATCTGCGGGCGAGAGCCATGTCCTACAAAACAAGAAAAAAATAAACCCTAAGAATCCTTGAAATGGTTAGTATGACATGCTATGTTATGATGTCATGATTATGCTCAGATATAGCAGATATGGAAAGCACAAGCAAATCACACAAAACCTTAGGTTTAAGGCTTGCATGGATTTTAAGGTGATACCCTCTTGAAGTTGGATTGGTTCAACCTGTCCTAAATATAGTAACCGGGTTCTAAGGGATCTCAATATCATCGGTCTTTCCCCCAATTCTCGTTCCGATAGACAATTGACTTGCCACCAAACAAAATTCAAGGGTCAAACCTCAATGAGTGTAGTATCGAGTATCAACCGACTTTGGGTTTATACCAAAGACAGCTATCTCACTATGTCCTAAAAGCCAAGTTGGTCAATTAAGGTGCTAAATTCAGTTGATGCTTTATGACACCACATGATGGCCCCGTATTCTCCTTGATTACTCAAGGGCTACCGGTACACACTGAAGTATCGCATCAATGTAGCTACTATTTCAACCGTGTCGGTATACCCCGCACAGTTCCCTCAAAGTTTATTGCTACTTACTTAAGAAAGGTGCCTAAAATCCGGGTATAGGATCAAAGCAAGCCCAAACAAGGAACCATAATGTAAAGCATGCAAGCCAAACAAGGAAAGCAAGTAAATGTGACCTAGCCCTAAGGTAACACCACTTTTAAGATAATTCCCCAGTAGAGTCGCCAACTCTGTAACACGGTGGGAGAACTGACTTGGTTGTTTTTCGTTTTATCACAAATGTTGCAGTTTAGCAAGAGTCACCACCGACTTTTCTTTTATCTAAAAGGAAAGGCTGAAAAGAACAGGAAATACCTTTGAGATGTTTTCTTGAGTTTTGGGGGTAGATTATAAAAAGAGAAGGTATTAGCACCATTTTTATCCATGGTTTTCCATGGGATCTTAGTTACTTTCTAGATCACTTGCTTTTGTTTGAAAATGTGCTTTGTGTGGTTTTTGAAAGTATTTTGAAAAGGGGCCATTGTTTAGGAAAACTTTGTAACGATTCTCGTTCGTAAGAATGTATACAAAGTGTTGATCTTTTGAAAATGTTTTCAAGTTTGAAAGATGTTTTTGAAAGTGTTGGTGTGATGTTTTGAAAATGGCAAGGATGTTTTTGATTTTGAAAATGAGCAAGTAACTAGGAACAATCTACCTACTCAAAAGTCTTGCATGTTTATTTCCTCTTTCCTTTGTCATTGTTATCTTACCATTGATTTGGTAAGAAACCCTATCTTTGGATGTAAAAGGGACGAGAAATGGTCATCGTATAGCCATGATTAGCAATGTTGTAACATATCTTAGCATATTCTTTAGGGACTAAGATCATTTTGAAAGGCAACTTGGATAGTGTCATCGAGGGACTATGATCTTGTATTTTTTATTGTTTTTGCTAAGATAACTCACATGCATAATATGGCCATTTTTGTAAGGCAACAAAGTGGATTTACCCTAAGGGTGTATGTGTGCAAGTCTATTGGTTTACATGCTTAATTTGTCTTTGATTAGGGTTTTCTATTTGTTGGTTTTAATCTTTCCATACAAAATCCTAATTACTAGCATTTGTATATAAAGCATTTAAAATGCAAAAAGTAAAAATACTAAGCTATTACATGATTTAGGGGAGGGGTGTACAAAGTATAAATGGGGATTTGCAAGAAATTAAATCTAATAATTATTACAACCATATTGAATTTGAATAAATATACAAAATTGAATAAGTAAAAATGCAAGAATGTAAATGTAAAAAGAAATGTGATTTTTGTTTATTTTTTCATGAAAAGGGTTTTTGACCTAATTAATTAAAATAAAGTAATTAACTAAAAATAAGGAAATTAATATTAAGTTAGTAAAATAAATTAATTTAAAGAAAACAAGTTTTTTAGGGTTTTTTGTGAATTTAATTCAATTAGTAAATAAAAATAATTAAATAAAAGTCCTAAATTCTAAATTTATTTTAATTTATAAGAAAAATAATAATTAAAATTTATTATCTAAGTATTAAAAAAATAAATTAATTAAAGAAAATGTTTTTGTTCTTTTAGTTTTCTGAAGAAAAATAAACTAAAAAAATGCAAATTATAAAATATAAATATTTTTGGATTTTTTTTATTAATGAAAATAATAATAATAATAATAATAATAATAATAATAATAATAATATTAATAATAATATTAATAATAAAGAAGATGCAAAATGAAAATAAAATAAAAAGAAAGAAAATAAAATAACAAAAGAAAAATAAATGGGTCAGAACATAAAAAAAATAAGGCCCAAGCATTTGGAGGCTCGGGCGCTGCAAAAATAAAGAAATGTCAAAAAAGAAAGTGGAAAAATGCAAAAGGCAGCGTGCTGAGGTTCGAACCCATGACCTCTTGGTTACCAGCACAGTGCCTTACCACTGGGGTGGCTATACACCAGTTAATATAACTGAAATGATAAATATATCATACAAAACAAGTTCTGAATACACTTCATCTTCAACCTCTAGCCAGACCACCTGTAACTTCACCATTTCTCAACAAAAATGGAAAATGGAAACATGAAAGTTGTTCCATTCTTACATATGAATCCAACTATATAAATATCATAAATTATAAATCAAAGATGAATGAGAATTTTTTAAAGTACCAAATCCTGACCTAATTATTTTCAGAGGTTCAGATTCAAAATTCTAACTACTCAAGCAACAATAATAAAATCTAAGGATATGGTTAGCTTCAGGACAATCATATCTACATTTCTTATTCACAAATAAACCATTAATGATGCTTGTATGAAGAGTTCAAAATTCAGAAAACTCACCTTGCAAGAGGGTATCGTGTTTTGAGTTTGAGCAACTTTTGATGAGTTCCAGTGATTGGGTTAGCTTCCTCAAGTTCCCAAGAAGCTAATGTGATTGTTTAGCTTGAGATGAAAGTGGCTGAGGAGTTCTGGAGAAGTCAAGGTGTAAGGTGTTGTTTTTGAAAATGGTGGATGGTGACGGAGGTGTTACAGTCTTGTTGTAGGTGTTGGAATTGTTTGTATATGTTATTTAGAAGCTTTTGAAATTAAAGGCTAAGAAACGCATGAGAATATTTGGAGATTGGATTCAAAAATCAGAAATGACAAGTTTTAAGATGTTTTTGGTGGTTGTGTTTTAGGAGGTTTCAGGGCTTGAGCATGCGTGTGTTTTCTTGCATATGACTTGTGTTTATGTATGGAAAAGGTTTTGATACTTGAGGTGGTCAGAATTACAAGATCACATGTTTTGGCTTCTTGACTTGTTTTTGAAGTAAGGTTGACAAACATGGTTTCAATGCATAGTACAAAGCTATCTAGAGTGGTTACCAACTTTAAAAATGTTTATCTGACTTTGTAGATAAAGTTTGTGTAGAAGGAACAAGTGCAAAGCTCAATGCAAGTTGACTTTGCATAAAGCTTGCTTTATGTAAATGACAATGGTGCCTTTGTGCCATTAATGGAAATTAACTTGGATAAAGCTTGAATCAAGTGTATAATCACTCAAAAGCAAGTGTAATCTTCTGACTATGGAGAGATCTTTAGGTTTAGAGGCCTGCAAATCAAGATTGTGAAGCATAGGTTTAAGATTTGAACTTTGTCCATCACAAAATTTACCTTGTAAAACAACTTGAAACCCCAACTACTGATCTTCGATTCTCCTTGTCATAAATGATATCAAGGAGTTCTTGGACATTTTGGAAAGCTTGTAATATGCCCTACAACCCCTCTTTGAATCACTTTTGCAAAATCTAAATGGAATTATGTGAAACTTGGGTCAGAAGTTAGGTCAAAATCCTGACCTAAAATGCTCAAAATTTCACTAAGTGTTTTGTTTCATGACCATGACTTCATGGATTAATATATTTAGATCCAAGCATTTCTAGGAGAAGTTGTGTAAAGAAAATTTGTAGATCTCATGGATATCTACAAATTTCATTTTGAAAGTTTCTTTTGAATCATCTTGCATCATGGTAAAAAATTGGCTCAAAGTTGTGAAAAAATATGAAGTTTTCAACACTTAGAAAAATTTCTAAGTTTGAAAGCTTTGACTTTTCAAAATGAAATTTTGACTTTCTGATTTCTTGATGAGCACGTTTCATATTTTGACATGTTTTGATGAATTGTGATCTTTGACACTTGATTTTGACCAAAAAGTCAAAGTTTGACTTTTCAGTGTACAGTTGACTTTTGATTAGTTGACTGAAAATCAACTATCAGTCAATTTATCTTGAGGGATGTTTTGAGTCATGCCATTAGGTAAAAATGATGCAATTGAACTCTTGAGATCATGGTTCAAACCAATTAACCATTTTTTAACTCAAAAATCAGAAATTATCCTTTCTCAGTCAAAACCCTAATTTTTGACCATTTTGCCCTTTTGATGATTTGATCAAATTTCTTGAGGAATTGTGGTCCAAAATTGATCAAATGATACATATGATTTTATAATGTTGATATGGATTAAAAATTATGAAGTTTGACTGTAAATTGGACACAATTGACTTTTTCCCCAATACAACTGATTTTTAGGTCAATTGCTCAGTTGACTGAGCAAAAATGTGATCCAAGGCTTGAAACTTGACATGTGTAATCTTGGGGGTCCATAATGGTCCATGAAAGTCATATGAGGCATTGAAAGTTCAATTATCCTAGTGCAATCTCAAACCCTAATTTTAGTCATCAGTGCTTAAGGAGGTGTCTTGAGCTGATCAACCCTAGTGCAGTCTTGAACCAAGAGAGATTTTGTGAGAAAATGTTTGATGAGTGAGAGGGAAAATTTTGGGGTACAACAATTGGTATTAGTACTTATGATTGATAACAAAGATTTGAAGTCAACACTTATGGCTGGAAACAAGGTTTGACATCAACACTTATGGCTGAGAACCCCTCAACTCTATCGGAGTAAGGTCCAATGAGGAGAAAGTGATAACTGTTGACTAAGAATGAAAATGAACTACCAACTCAAGGATGAAGGTAGAAAAAAATAGAACAATACTGACTTTTATTGAAGGTAAAGAAACAGAAGATACACTGACGTTTAACGAAGGTGAACTACCGACTTTCACTGAAGGTAAAGATAAAAGATGGCACCAACTTTTACTGAAGGTGAGCTACTGACTTCCACTGAAGGTAGAGATACAAAAGGTGCACCAAATTTTACTGAACGTGAATTACTGACTTCCACTGAAGGTAGAGATTCAAAAGATACACCAATGTTTACTGAAGGTGAGCTACCAACTTTCACTGAAGGTAGAGATACAGAGAATAACACCAACATTTATTGAAGGTGAACTACCATCTTCCACTGAAGGTAGAGAGAAAAGAGAATACACCAACTTTTACTGAAGCTGAACTACCAACTTCCACTGAAGGTAGAGATACAAGGAATAACACCAACGTTTACTGAAGGTGAACTACCAACTTTAACTGGAGGTAGAGATACAAAAGATACATCGACTTTTACTGAAGGTGAACTACAGACTTCCACTGAAGGTAGAGAAAAAATAATAACACCAACATTTACTAAAGGTGAACTACAAACTTTCACTGAAGGTAGAGAGAACAGAGAAGACACCAACTTTTACTGAAGGTGAACTACCGACTTTCACTGAAGGTAGAGAGAAAAGAATAACACCAACGTTTGTTGAAGGTGAACTACCAACTTTCACTAAAGGTAGATATTCAAATAATAACACCAACGTTTACTGAAGGTGAAATATCGACTTTCACTGAAGATAGAAATTCAAGGAATAACACCAACATTTACTGAAGGTGAACTACCGACTCCCACTGAAGGTAGAGATATAAAGAGAATACACAAACATCTAATGAAGGTGAGTTACCGACTTTTACTGAAGGTAACAAGAAAAGGATACACCAACTTTTACTAAAGGTGGGATCTCCATTAACAATAAGGAGTTTCCCAAAATTCTGGCGTTCTACCTAGAACGGGTTTCAACTCCTTCTTTTACCAAGGTATTCCACTTGGAAAGGGTAATATACAAGCTATCTCAAATAAAGAGACTGCCACTTGCAATGATTTCACAACAAACTTCTTTGTGAGACTTCTTCGAAGAGATTCTATTTGATGGAGAATTAGATAAACCTCCCCTCGATCCTGACCATAAGCCATGAATTGCTCTTGCTTTCTTCTTTAACCAAGATATTTCACCTGAAAAGGGTAATAAACTGCTGTAAGAATCTTTCAACAAACTGTCATTATCATTAAAGTACAACCAACCTCAATAATGAACTATCTCCTATAACACGAGACTACCATCCATCGGAGTAAAAACATCAACAAAGAACTATCTCCCATAACAAAGAGACTACCATTCATTGGACCAAATCCTAAATAACAAATTATCTCCCATAACAAAGAGACTACCATTCATTGGAGTAAAAGATATCATCAACAAACTATCTCCAATAATGACGAGACTACCATTCATTGGAGTAAAACATCTTCACAATGAACTATCTCCCATAATGACGAGACTAACATTTATTAGAGAAAAACCTCAACACAATAAACTATCTCCCATAATGACGAGACTATCATTCATCGGAATAAAAAATCTCCTCAACTAACTATCTCCCATAATGACGAGACTACCATTCATTGGAGTAAAACATCTTCTCTGGAATTAAAAAACTTACTAGGAAGAACAGGTTGCTCAAATAAAGAGACCCACCACTTACTGTTTACAGAGAGGATTGTGATAATGCTGCAAGGAAATGAATTTTAACTTTCTGAGGAAATACCAAATTGTTCCTGCTGAAGAGATAAAGTCTTCACGTGCAAAATAAATGCATATTCCCAATCTATGGCACACAGCCTAGAGAGGATCAAAATAATATTGTTGCTGGAGACCAAAATTCAAACCAGGAACAAACCGGAGTGAAGTAGTCAACCAAGACACCACCTGTTATAACCCAAAATTTTCCCTCTCATTTTATCAAGATTCTCCTCACAAGACTTCTTGGATTCAAGATCAGATTAGGGTTTGCTCAGCTCAAGACATATCCTTGCACTGATGGCCTGGAATTAGCGTTTGAGTTTGCACAAGGATTTTTGGACTTTCAATGCCTCATGTGACTTTCATACTTCATGTTGGACTCCTAAGATTGCTCATACCAAGTTTCAAGCTTTGAATCACATTTTTGCCCAGTCAATTAGACAGTTGATCTAAAAATCAGCTGTATTGGGGAAAAAGTCAATTGTGGCCAATTTATAGTCAAACCTTATAATTTTTTATCCACATCAACATTATAGACTCATATGAACCATTTGCTCAAGTTTGGATCACAACTCCTCAAGAAATTTGATCAGATCATCAAAAGGGCAAAATGGTCATTTTTAGGGTTTTGACTGAAAAAGGGAAATTTCTGATTTTTCACTTAGCCAATGGCAAATTGGGTTCAAGCATGGATTCAAGGACTCAATGGCATCATCTTGACCTAATCACAAGGTTCAAAAGATCTCAAATGCATTGAATTGACAGATGAATTTTCCAATCAACTGATCAAAAATCAATTGTACACTGAAAAGTCAAATTTTGACTTTTTGGTCAAAATCAAGTGCCAAGGTCCATAAACTTTTTAACTTACTGAAAATTTGCCCTAGTTTAGGCAGATTTTTTACCTAACTTCATGGCAACTTTTCACCTAGCTCCAAGAGGAATCTCAAAATTAATTTCAAATATGGATTGTAGAGCATGTTACAAGCTTTCCAAAATGTCAAATAACTCTCCAAGATCTTTTGTGGTTAGGGAGAATCGAAGGAATGAAAATGGGAAATTATCACTTTTGTCCAAGGCATTTTTCACAATGTTACAAGTTGCAAATCAGTCCTAAGCATGCTTGTACTTGGTTTTACAGGTCCTAATCCTTTCTACACTTCAAAATTTAATGCAAACACATTGGAAAATGGCCTTGTTCTGACTTTTGGAGCTTTGCACAATGAATTAATCCATTTATGGCATAAAGGTAACAATACCATTTCCATAAAGCTTGCTTTTTGCAACTTTGTATTCCTTGAGCATTGAACCTGATCTTTGGCTACAAAAAAGATCCACAAACATCAGGAAACTTGTATCAACTCTCATCGGACCTTGAGCTAGCCTGTACAGGCCTTTGGCTTTGTCACCTCAACTTTTCTTCAAAAGCAAGAAAACTTGCAAAAGTCCACACAACTCTTCCATCTAATAAAAACAAGTCTTTGTAGAATTTCAAACAAGTTCAGAACATTGTTGCAAGCCTAAGAAACGATTTGCTAACCTCTCAAACACCCTCAAACACAAAAATCCCAACTTTTGCCCAAAACAGGGCAACCTTTGCAAATCATTTGTCACCTTGAAATTTGCTCGTGCGTTTTGCTTGGAACCACTTCAAACACATTCCATACATCACACCTAAGCTGTCCAGGCCCTTGTCCAGCAACTGTAACCCCATTTTCGAGATTCACCATTTCCATTTTCTTAGTTTGCAGGTTGACTTCTACAAAGAGTTTCAAGCAACTTCAAGGCCAGCTGAGCATTGGGAAAGGTTGAGGGAACTTCAAGCAAGCTCACACGACCTTCAAGCCTCACTCAAATAGCCCATATTGCCATTTCCAAACTCAACTGAACAAGGTATTTGTCAAGTTTCTATCTCTCTATTTAGGCATCATTAAGCTTAGGTTTGTGAAGCAAAAATGTAGTCTTTAAGTTGCTTGAGTTGTACATATGCGTAGCTTCCATTTATATTAACTGAGCTAGGAGTATTTAGATGTTGAACATGCTGAAAAAACTAGGTCAGAATTTAAGGCCACTGAAATTCTCTTTGGTCTTTTAGAGTTAGGTCACGTTTTTATATCATTGGAATCGTGATTAAAAATGCTACAAGTTTCATGTTGCAAGATTTTGATTTCATGCAAAGAATAGCAAGAACAGGTTTGAACTGAAACAGGCGCGCGCGAAGATGACAAAGTGTCTTGGGCCAGGGCCTTGGGCCTGTTTCTTTTGACACCCCCCTTTTACTTTTCGCACCCCCATGATCATATTTTTATATTTTTTGTATTTTTTTGTATAATTTATATTTTCTGACTTTATTTATTTTTTCTGAACATTTAAAATCACAAAATATTTTCTTTATTTTTTGGCATTTTATCATTTTTTTTTTGCATAATAAATAGTTTATTAGGTTTAATACTTTTATTTTCTTAAATAAACTTGTAAAATAATAAAAAAATACTATACATTTTATTTTTTATTATATTATATACATAAAATAATATTTTCACACAATATTCAATTTTTTAACATTTTGCATATATTATTATTATTTTTCTTAAACAAAAAGGATAAATAAATAATTAGAAAACAATATCTTCTTAAAACAAAAATTAGGGTTTTCACCCTTTCAAAAAATAATCATTTTATTTTTCTTACTTTTTAAGACATAAATAAACTTATTTTTACATACATAAATCATGACAAAAACATTTTCTTGCATATTTATATTTAATTGCATATTTAAATAATTGCTTATTTATTTATTGTACAATAAATTCAATTTGGTTGTAATAGTTTTAGGGATTTATTTTGAGCAATATCCCCCTATTCAAACGTGTATCCCCCTTCCCATAATATTGTTATAATAGTCTAGATTTATTTTACGCATTTATTTGCTTTCATATACCATGATAGTAAACTAGGGTTTTGTATGCAAAGACCAAAAATCAAAACAAATAGCATGGCTAAATACAAGACAAAAATGCATGAAAAATGACAACACCTTGCACACAAGCACCCCTAGGGTTTCATCCACTTTGTTGCCTTAAAGCATGGCCATGGTATGCATGCTAGGTATCTTGGCAAAAACAAACAAAACAAAAGATCATAGTCCCTCGATGATGCTAGACAAGGTTGCCTAAAAAAACAAATGATCTTAGTCCCTAAAACATGCTAAGATACTCGGCACCATTGCTATCATGGTCATACGATGACCCACGCCCGTCCTGTTTAACATCCAAAGATAGGGTTGTTTACCAAATGCAATGGTAAAACAACAATGTCAAAGGAATAAAAATGTGTAGGAAAGACTTTTGAGTAGGTAGATAAGCTTCTAGTTACTTGATCAATTTGCAAACCATCCTTGCTATTTTCAAAAACACACAACACATTTCAAAACATTTCCAAACAACTTTCAAAACATTGAAACATTTTTCAAAAGACAAACATCTTTGTATACATTCTTACGAACGAGAATCATTAAAAAGATTGCCTAAACAAGGCCTCTTTTCAAAATACTTTCAAAACGACACAAAGCACCATTTAAAATAATTGAAAAAGCAAAGCAAGTGATCTAAACAAGTAACTAAGAGCCCATTGAAAACCATGGATGAAAAGAGTGCTAGCACCTTCCCTTTTCATAATCTACCCCCCGAACTCAAGAAAACATCTCAAAGGTCTTTCCTGTGCTTTTTGACCTTTCCTTTTGGATAAAATAATAGTCGGTGGCGACTCTTGCTAAATCGAAACATTTTCGAACACAAACGTAAAACCTCAAGTCAGTTCTCCCACTGTATCGCCAGAACTGGCGACTCTGTTGGGGACTAGCTTAATAGTGGGGTTACCTTATGGTTTTAGATCACCTTTACATGCTTATCTTGCTTGAATTGTATGCTTTACACTTTGGTTCTATTTTTTGGGTTTGAATCCTCTACCCGGATTTGGGAAACATTCATAGGTAAATAGCAATACATTATGGAAACTGTGCGGGGTATACCGACATGGTCTAAGCAATAGCTATATTAGTGCGACATATTTGTGGGTACCAGTAGCCTTTGAGTCAATCAAAGAGAATACGGGGCCGCTGAGTGATGTCATGAAGCACTAATGGACTTTTAGAACCTTTACTTGACCATCTTGGCCTTTTAGGATGTAGTGAGATGACCGGCTTTGGTGCAGTCCCAAGTTGGTAGATACTCGATACTACACTCATTGAGGGTTGTTTTCTTGGAATATTTTGGTCGCCAGTAAAGTGGCTAAACTGAAACAATGAACATAGAAAATAATCCAGTGATATTGAGCTCCTTAGAACCCATTACTATTTACTAGGACAGGTTGAGCCAACTAAACTTCAAGAGGGTACTTACCTATGAAACCCCATGCAAGCCTGAACTAGGAGCTTATGTGACTTGCTTGTACATATATACTTGTGCATAACATCATGGACATCATGAAGCATCATATGCATCCACTAACCATTTCAAGGATTTTGGATCTTCATCTTTGTTCCTGTTTTGTAGGTTATGGAATCACTCTGCAGGAAAACAATCCAAGTCAACCTTGTGAGAATTCCTCCTCAACTCAAGGAGCTTACTTCCAAGATTCCAGAGTATTCTCCATTCACTGAGAGACATGGTCGACTTCTCAACTTGGTCAACTCCAACACAAAGGAAGACATGGTGAAAGTTCTCTTCCAGTTCTTTGACCCCCTACACCACTGCTTCACATTTCCTGACTACCAGCTAGTGCCTACTTTGGAGGAATTTTCTCAACTCCTGAGAATTCCTATTCTCAATCAACTACCTTTCAACAGTACGGAAAGAGATCCAAAGCCTGAAGATGTTGCTCAAGCCCTACACTTGCAACCATCAGATGTCACTGGTCATTGGGAAACCAAAAGTGGTGTCAAGGGTTTCTAGGAAAAGTTCCTGTTTGAGAAAGCTAAAGAATGCTAGAATTCTCTAGACCTGCAAGCTTTTGAAGAGATTGTAGCTCTTCTCATCTATGGGTTGGTCTTGTTCCCAAACCCTGACCAACTTATAGATGTGAATGTTATCAAGATTTTCATGTCTCGAAATCCTGTGCCTACTTTACTTGGGGACATCCTACACTCTTTTCACACTCGAACAATGAGGAAAAGAGGTGTTCTCATGTGTTGTACTCCTCTTCTAGCAAGGTGGTTTATTTCTCACCTTCCCCAATCAGTGTTGAAGAATGAGCAAGGTTTAAGGTGGTCACAACGATTGATGACTCTTACACATTCAGATGTTCATTGGTGTTCTCGGTCCAGAGAAAATGTTATCATCATCGACCGTTGTGGGGAATTACATAATGTCCCTCTACTTGGCATTAGGGGAGGCATCACCTACAACCCCTGCTTGGCTCTGAGACAGTTTGGGTATGCCTGAAGGGATGGTCCACATGAAATGTTGATTCCAGAGTTGGTTTTTGACTTCGACAACAACGATCAAGGACTTCGACAATGGTTCATCCGAGCTTGGAGGATGCCAAACAAGGTAGACAGAAAGACCTTGGGACATAAGAATTCCATCCCCGTTGAGCCTTACCTCAAGTGGGTACGAACCCGCGCCCAAAGTCTTATGATGCCTTACCCCTCTATTCTCCCTGTGATTATAGAGCCTGTTATGGAAGGAGAGGTTCCATACACCCTCCTACATCCTGACATGCCAACATCACTCAAAGATCTGCAAAGGAGTTGGATACAGCTCAAGGGAGAACGCGACACTTTCGAAGCCCAATTCTACGCCAGCGAGAAGAAGGTTTTGGAACTTACTCGTCAACTTCACGAAGAGAAGACTCTCAACACCTACATTGCACCAAAGAGGATGCGCAACGTCTTTTTACCTTATAATTTTGTATTATTTTTCCCATGGGGCATTGATGTACTAACAATTCTATCTTATTAATATGACGTGTGTTTCTTTTTTGTTTAAAGCAAATTTGAATTTCTGAATCCTTGAAAGCATTACATGAATACATATCATTCATCATATGCATAAACAGGTCTTCACACCAAGTTTCCTCATCTCTCTGCTGTTTATTTCAGCAAGATGGATATTGAACAAACGGTCAAAGACTTGCAAGCGCAGAATTCACAATTTCAACAGCTACTTCTGACCTTGGCCAAGGGGCAGGAGGAGCTCAAAAACTTGCTAGAGAAGGAAAAAGATAAAAAGAAGAAGAAGAGGGCTGGTGTGGCTACCATGGGCAGAAGATTTGAAGGTCAAGCCAGAAGGGTCCTAGATTTTCCATCAACCTTTGAGGAAGGAGAGAGGAAAGGTAAAGAGACTGCAGTGCCTTCTGATTCTGAAGCTGAAGAAGAGGAAGAAGAGGATTACTCAGAACAACAATACCCTCCTGCAGATGACAAATACAAAAACTTGGAAGAACGTCTGGCAGCTATGGAGATTTAGAGAGTGCCTGGGTTGGACTTTGAAGAGTTAGGGTTGGTGTCTGGAATAGTTATCCCTCCGAAGTCTAAAGTGCCACTGTTTGCCAAGTACGATGGGGTCTCTTGTCCCAAAATGCACCTACGATCTTATGTCAGGAAAATTCAACCATATTCTTCTGACAAAGACCTGTGGGTCCATTTTTCCCAGGACAGTTTGTCGGGGACGCAGTTGGATTGGTTCTACCAGCTAGAGAGGTCTGATGTGCACAATTGAGAAGATTTGGCAGTTGCTTTCTATAAGCAGTATCAATACAATACGGACTTAGCACCAACCCGTACTCAATTACAGAGTATGGGCATGGTCTCCAATGAAGGCTTCAAGGAGTATGCCCAGAAATGGAGAGACTTGGCGTGACGAGTACAACCACCTCTATCTGAGAGGGAGCTAGTAGATATGTTCTTGGGAACTCTGTCAGGGCCTCTCTTCAATCATCTGATTGGAAGCTCCTCTATGGGGTTCACTGAGTTGATTCTAACTTGTGAGAGAGTTAAAGCCGACATAAGAAGCAGGAAAATTCAAAAAGATGCATCTGCTTCCGCTGCCATCAAAAATCCTTTTCCAGCAAAGAAGGAAGTTTCAGCTGTCTACTCTCAAAGAGGTCAAGGAAGAGTCGAGCGCCAGCCAGCGGTAGGGGCCGTAATGATTCAGAAGTCTGCAGATGATCAGCCTAGAAACAGTCAACCCAGAACCAACCAAGCTAGGGTGGAAAGGCCTGTTAGGCAATTCACCAGGATAAACATGACTCCTGCTCAGGTTCTCCCCCATCTCTTGAAGTTAAACCTTGCCAGTTTGAAAGAGGCCCCGAAGAACCTGAATACTCCTTCTCCGTACTACCATTCGAACGCCAAGTGTGCTTATCATTCAGATAGCCTGGGGCACGACACCAACAATTGTTGGGCCCTCAAGAATAAGATTCAGGATTTGATAGACGCTAAAGAAGTGGAATTCGACGCCCCTGAAAAGCCGAATGTAATCTCTGCTCCAACGCCAAAGCACAGTCACAATGCCCATGCTGTTGAAGAGGATATGTTTGTTACTACTGTTGATGATTTGATGACTCCGCTATCGATAATCAAGTTGAATTTGCTGAAGGCTGGGATTTTCCCAGGTTGTGAAGAAGGTTGCTGCTTTTGTTCATCCTTACCAACTGGCTGTCCATTGTGGAAGTTAGGCATCCAACGCCTAATGGATAACCAAGAAATCCTTTTTGAAAAGACTCCTGTTACACTGACTCCTGTCAATGATATTTCAATAATAACCATATCCGCCAATCTTTCCAAGGTCTCCAAAAGACCTGTTAAGATTACATCCAATCTGAAGATTGCACCTTTGAAGATAACCATGATTGGGCCCGTCCCATACAAGTCCGACAAATCAATACCATGGAACTATGGTGGAGAAATCTACTACCACGGTATTAAACAAATTGAATCAACTGAAGAGAGTTCTGATGAAGAGACTTCCGACATTGGAAACATTGCCGGAACGAGCAAAATCACCCACAGTGTAAGAATTTTCTCTCCAGAGATTTCCCCTCCAAAGGCAATCTTTGGACCCTCAGCTGCTCCTAAGGTTACTCCTGTACTGGTCAACATATATGCAAGAGCTCCAATTATTGAAGAAGTTGTAATTCATGTGGTTGTCCCCTCTGCTGCTGCTGATGATAGAGGGAAAGGGATCCAGGAAGAGCCCGTCAGGACGAGGGCTCAGCCATTGGTCATTCCTGAGACCTCTCAAAAAGAAATGGAAGAGATTTTGAAAATAATCAAGAAAAGCGATTATGATGTTGTAGAACAACTGGGGAAAACCCCCTCAAAGATCTCTATGTTGGCCCTGCTTCTTTGTTCGGAAGCTCACGCTAAAGCTTTGATAAGATTCTTGAAGACGGCCCACGTGCCACAGGAAACCTCCACGAATCAGTTCCAGGAATGTGTAGCTAGCCTAACAGCTGACAATGGTCTAGGATTCTCTGATGCCGATTTAACATCCAAAGGGAGAAAACATAATGACGCTTTTCATGTCTTGGTGGAATGCAGAGGGACTACTCTAGCACACGTACTGGTAGACACTGGTCCATCGCTGAACGTCTTGCCGAAGAAAGCCTTGGATAGACTGGATTGTGAAGGTTTAACCTTGAAGCCTAGCAATATAATTGTCAGAGCCTTTGATGGTTCTAAAAGGATGGTTCACGGGGAGGTGGACATCCCGATCAAAGTGGGAACTGAAACCTTCAACTCCATATTCTATGTGATGGACATCCGTCCTTCCTATTCTTGCTTGTTGGGAAGACCCTAGATTCACAATGCTGGAGCCGTCACTTCTACTCTGCATCAAATGCTCAAGTACCCTGTCCAGGGTAAAATCATAATTGTTCATGGCGAAGAGGAATACATGATAAGCCATCTAAATTCTTTCCGCTATGTAGAATTGGATGGCAAATTCATCGAGACCCCTTTTCAGCATTTTGAAGAGGTAGTTCAGGAGATAGCAGCAACCAAGACAGTGTCTTCTGTACCCATGATTACCAGACCTACGCCTCGGATGTCGTCTCTCAAAGATGCAAAGGTTGTGATTGAAGAAGGAGGAAGCACAATCTGGGGGCAACTTCCAGACTTTCCTCACAAATCAGATAAATTCGGCTTAGGGTTCACCTCTTCTGCTCAAAAGGCTGTACGCCGCACCCGTTCTAAAGGGCCACCTGTGAAGATCACTCATCATGGAGTCAATGCTTTGGAGGATAGTGAAGAGGAGAGCAACCTGGAAGACTGGATCTTTCCAACTGTTGACGGAGGATTGTGCAACTGGGAAGCAAAAGACTTTGTTTTGATTACTTTCATACCGCAGTAATTTGTCTTTCAAACATTTTTGTTGGTTTGTAATAATTCTTACACAATTCGTACACTTTTAGCCTTGTGTCTTACCCGAGACACATAGGTCCATTTGTAAGGGTTTGATTTTTCATCTTCATATGCCATTTAAATGAATCATGGACGTTTTCACATATAAAATTTTGTGTTCATTATCTTTCTTTCTACATTTTATTTGTTTAAAGGTGGATATCCCTTACACACACCCACACTCACAAATGCAGGTACCCTTCCATTCCGGATTCCATGGGTAACAATTCTGCTATGGCCTTCAGTGACTCTGAAGATCTGGGCTACCATGCCGAATACGAAGGTGAGGAAGATTGTGAGGTGCTGGGAGAATTGGCTAGACTGCTACAATAGGAAGAAAGGGCTATTCTACCTCATGAGGAGCTGTTAGAGACAATCAACTTGGGTACTAACGAAGACAGAAAAGAAGTCAGAGTGGGTGCCAACCTAGAGCCAAGTGTACATGAATATGTTGAGATCTTCTCCTGGTCTTACAAAGACATGTCGGGACTCGATACAGATATTGTGGTTCACCGTCTCCTCACAAGGGAAGACTGTCCACCAGTTAAACAGAAAGTACGCCGCATGAGGCCCGACATGTCAAAAAAGATCAAAGTAGAAGTTATGAAGCAGTTCAACGATGGGTTTCTTGCTGTTACTTCCTATCCACAATGGGTTGCTAACATTGTGCCCGTGCCTAAGAAGGACGACAAAGTGAGAATGTGCATGGATTACAGAGACTTAAACATGGCTAGCCCTAAAGATGACTTTCCACTACCGCACATTGACATCTTGGTTGACAACACAGCTCAGCACAAAGTGTTTTCTTTCATGGACGGATTTTCAGGTTACAACCAGATAAAAATGGCACCTGAAGACATAGAGAAAACTACTTTTGTTACACAGTGGGGTACGTTCTACTATAAAGTGATGCCGTTCGGACTGAAGAATGTCGGGGCAACCTATCAATGTGCCATGGTAGCTTTGTTTCATGATATGATACATCATTAGATTGAAGTCTACATAGACGACATGATAGCCCGATCACAAACGAAAGAAGAACACCTCGACCACTTGCAAAAGCTGTTTGTCAGGTTGAAGGAATACAAGCTAAGACTGAACCCTAACAAGTGCACTTTCGGGGTCCGGTCCGGTAAACTCTTGGGTTTCATCATCAGCAACAAAGGCATCGAGGTTGATCCTGCCAAAGTCAAAATTATACAAGAAATGCATGCTCCTCGCACTGAGAAGGAGGTCAGAGGTATTTTGGGACGCCTAAATTACATTGTTAAGTTCATTTCTCACCTAACATCTACCTGTGAGCCAATCTTCAAGCTGTTGAAGAAAGATCAGCTAGTTAAATGGAATGATGACTGTCAAGTTGCTTTCGATAAAATCAAGGAGTATCTGCTAGAACCTCCTATCTTGATGCCACCCGTCGAAGGAAGACCGCTAATCATGTATCTGACTGTTTTGGATAATTCAATGGGGTGCGTACTGGGGAAGCATGACGAGTCTGGCCGAAAAGAGCATGCCATTTATTACCTTAGCAAAAATTTTACCGACTGTGAAACAAGATATTCATTGCTCGAGAAAATTTGTTGCGCTTTGGTATGGGCTGCTCTCCGGTTAAGGCAGTATATGTTGACTCATACCACTCTACTAATATCTAAGATGGATCCGATCAAATACATCTTCGAGAAGCCTGCTTTGTCTGGAAGGATAGCTAGATGGCAGATGATCCTCACTGAATACGATATACAGTACACGACCCAAAAAGCTATAAAGGGGAGTGTGCTAGCTGACCATCTGGCTCATCAAGCTGTCGAAGATTACCAATCCATGAAGTTCGACTTCCCTGACGAAGACATTATGACATTAGATAATATTGAAGATCTCAAACCATATGACGGACCTGAACAAGGATCCCGATGGACCCTGTACTTTGATGGTGCCTCCAATGCACTTGTCAACGGTATCGGTGCAGTACTCATCTCTCCAGAAGTTTGCCATACTCCTTTCACCGCCAAACTTTGCTTTAACTGCACCAATAACATGGTCGAGTATGAAGCTTGCATCTTTGATCTCAAGGCTGTCATAGACCTGGGAATCAAATATTTGGTTGTGTTTGGAGACTCAGCTTTGGTCATCAGTCAGATCAAAGGAGAGTGGGACACTAAACATCCTAACCTCATCCCTTACAAAGAACATGTCTTGACATTGCTACCACATTTCGAGCAGATTACCTTCGAGCATTTCCCGCGAGAAGAAAATCAGCTAGCAGATGCTCTAGCTACAATGTCATCTATGTTTAAACTTAACTGGGATAATGAGGCTCCCCAGCTTACCATCGAGCCAATGGATGAACCAGCACATTGTCACGAGATTAATACCGAAGAAGTAGTGGACCGACCTAGGTTTCACGAAGTCAAAAGGTATCTCGAGGCTCAAGAATACCCTGAAGGAGCTTCAGTCAATGACAAAAAGTTCTTGAGGAGATTCTCTGCCAAGTTCTTCCTGAGCAATGGTATCCTATACAAGCGTAATCATGATTGCATTCTGCTCCGTTGTATGGACAAAGTTGAAGCTGAGCAGATCATGATTGAACTGCACAATGGTACCTTTGGCACCTACTCAAGCGGGCATACGATGGCTAAAAAGATTCTAAGGGCAGGCTATTACTGGTCTACCATGGAAGCTGACTGCTATCAACATTCCAGGACTTGTCACAAATATTAAATCTATTCGGACAAGGTACATATACTTCCAGTTCCTCTCAATGTCTTAACAGCTCTTTGGCCATTCGCTATGTAGGGAATCAACATGATTGGAGAGATCAAGCCTACAACATCCAATGGACATTGCTTCATCCTGGTGGCCATTGATTACTTTACCAAGTGGGTCGAAGAAGCTTCCTTCGCATCTGTTACAAAGAATGTTGTTGCCCGCTTCATCAAACAAAACCTCATTTGCCGGTACGACATCCCCGAAAGGATCATCACGGATAACGGTACAAACCTTAACAATACTATGATCACCGCTTTGTGTGAGCAGTTCCAGATTCAACATCACAATTCATCTCCCTATCAGCCAAAGATGAACGGTATTGTCGAAGCTGCGAACAAAAATATCAAGAAGATCATACAGAAGATGACAGTCACCTACAAGGACTGGCATGAGATGCTACCGTTTTCTCTCCACGGGTACCGTACCACGGCACATACATCAATTGGGGAACACCCTATTCTTTGGTATACGGCATGGAAGTTGTTTTGCCTATCGAGGTTCAGATTCCCTCCTTGAGAATCATGAAGCATGCAGGTCTAAGTGAAGATGATTGGATCCAGACCCGACTTAATCAATTGAACTTAATTGACGAGAAGAGACTTACTGCTGTTTGTCATGGTCAGACATATCAAAAGCGGATGATCAAGGCTTTCAATAAGAAAGTCAGGCGACAAGTATATCAAGTTAGAGATCTTGTAATCAAGCGCATCATTTTGCCACAAAGTGATCCCAGGGACAAATGGACTCCTACTTACGAAGGACCATTCGTAATCAAGAATATCTTTTCTGGTGGGGCAATGATCTTAACCACCATGGACGGTGATGACGTGCCATACCCTGCGAACGCAGACCTAGTAAAAAAATACTACGCATAAATGACCCGCTAGGTTGACACTCCTAGGCAAAAAAAAGGGCATCCCGGTGAATCGAAAACCCGAAAGGGCGGTTCAGGCAAAAGTTAGGGAATTAAAGCGTATGATTATGTCTCGTCGGACCACTTTAAGGACAATCTCTTCACAGACAAGCTCCGGGTTTCTGATCAACTCAATCATCTTCGGACGAAGCAACGAATGGACAAGATATTCAGAGTTACGAAGGCTATAGCAGAATGGGAATCCCATGGAATTTTTACACATAGCCATCTTTCTTTGTATAAATTTTTTTTTCATTTTTATGACAACATTTCTCTTACTAGGATGTTTGTCTCCTTTGTACAAAATACTTACACAAAGTTAATACAAAGATACTTCAAAGTGCAGAAAACCATTTGTCTTTTCCTTTTTACACTTGTGTTTTATTTGAAAACATCCAATGATTTATTAATAAGCATATGCATTTGAATATAATCACTGTTTACAAATAAACGAAATGGGAAAGAATAATTACTGACAGGTTGAAAGTATAGGAAAACGTCTTTAGGCTATTCCAGGGGCAATCCCTACAGTACATCATCTAGATCCTCAGCGGAGCTAAAACCTTGAAATACATATCCCCAGCGGAGTTATAATTTCAAACCCGAAATCCCTATCAGAGTTAAAATTTCAAACTCCCAATCCCCAGCGGAGCCAAAACTTTGAACTACAGATCCTCAGTGAAGATGAAACTTTCTTCCCCAGCGGAGCTAAAAATTCAACCTTTAAACCCCAATGGAAATCCTCCAGTTTCCTCAAGTTCCCCTGAAAGTTATCTTAAAACCTGATAATTTCCCAGCAAGTTGCTTTGAAGCCTGACAGCTAACCAGACAACAACTTCGGATAATTCCCTAATAGATTGGCAAACAACCCAAACTCTTGAACTCTCTCCATAACAGGAATGAGTTGTTCCCTACAGGGTCTCCTAAACTCCTCAGCAGGATAGCTACTCCCCAGCAGTATGGCTACTCCCCACAGAGTATTCGCTACTCCCCAACAGGATAAACTTCTTCCCCACAGAGTCTTCATCATTCACCAGTGAAGTCGCCGAAGTTTTCATTACTCCTTAAGAGAATGAAGATTCTCATTCTTAATTCCCCGCGGAAACCATCAGAGTTTTCCCTATTCCCCAGCCGAGTAAGGATTCCCATCGTGTAATCCCCAGCCATAGTCATCAAAGTTCTCTGGATTCCCCAAGCAAGTTTCTCAAGCAACACTTGGCATTATTCTTACAACAGAATGTTTATCATCCTCCAACTTCAAAGACTTGAAGGATCCCTACATCCCCAGAGAAGTCAGGATTTTTCCTTAATCCCCAACAGTCTCCAAGGGTTTCTCATCCTCAACAATCAAAGATTTTGAATCTCCAGCAGCAGTCAAGGATTCATCTTCCCAGGCAGCAGTCAAGGGTTTTGTTATCCCCACCTATCAAGGATTTATTTTCCTCAGCAATACAGCGAATCAGCTTACATACGCATACATTACATTCATATATCATAAACATTGATAAAACACATTTATTGCATCATACATCTCATGCAACATAACTTTGTGTTTCACCTAACATTTTACCCTTTTCAGGATAAGATTAACAGTTATCTTTAACAAATATTCGAATATTTCAGATACAGTATGGA
Source organism: Vicia faba (assembly GCA_948472305.1). Taxonomy (NCBI): domain Eukaryota; kingdom Viridiplantae; phylum Streptophyta; class Magnoliopsida; order Fabales; family Fabaceae; genus Vicia; species Vicia faba. Next base: position 819,478,997 of record OX451741.1, on the reverse strand, counting down.
TACACTCCAGACACAGAAGTAATTCTGTTACTCATTCAAATCTCTTATTCAGATACAATACAATACGGATACACTCCAGACACGGAAGTCATTCTGTTACTCATTCAGATCTCTTATTCAAATACGCTCCAAACGTGGATGCCATTCTGGCCCTTACACCAGTAGTCCGATTCTCCCCGGCTAAGAGACGCTCCAGACACAGATGCTTTTCTATTACTCATTCAGAATTCAAAGTCAAGATACAATACAGATACACTCCAGACACAGAAGTTATTTTGTTACTCATTCAGACCTCAACTTCAGATACAATACAGATACACTCCATACACGGTTGTCATTCTGTCACTTATTCTGATGTTCCCTAGTTTAGATACGCTCCAAACATGGAAGCCATTCTTCCGCTTATTCAAGTTTCAAGTACAGATACAGTACAAATACGCTCCAGACACGGAAGCCATTATGTCGCTTATTCAGATTCAAATCTCCAGATACAACTCAGATACGTTCCAGATGCGGATACCATTCTGATGTTCATTCTCCTGATTTACAACAAGCATTCTTGGATGTCATCTTTAAGCCCATCTCTAACAAGATTCTATCACATCTCCAAATGGCATCTTTAAGCCCATTCCCTCAACTACAATTTGACTAGTGCAATCATTTTTTACCTTTGAGTCACGAACGGTTAACTCGCCAATATAACTCTTCAGGTTCAAGAAGATTGAACAGGGGCATATGTTGTACCCCAAAATTTTCCCTCTCATTTTATCAAGATTCTCCTCACAAGACTTCTTGGATTCAAGATCAGATTAGGGTTTGCTCAGCTCAAGACATCTCCTTGCACTGATGACCTGAAATTAGGGTTTGAGTTTGCACAAGGATTTTTGGACTTTCAATGCCTCGTGTGACTTTCATACTTCATGTTGGACTCCTAAGATTGCTCATACCAAGTTTCAAGCTTTGAATCACAGTTTTGCCTAGTCAATTGGACAATTGATCTAAAAATCAGTTGTATTGGGGAAAAAGTCAACTGTGGCTAATTTACAGTCAAACCTCATAATTTTTTATCCACATCAACATTATAGACTCATATGAACCATTTGATCAAGTTTGGATCACAACTCCTCAAGAAATTTGATCAGATCATCAAAAGGGCAAAATGGTCATTTTTAGGGTTTTGACTGTAGAAGGGCAATTTCTGATTTTTCACTTAGCCAATGGCAAATTGGGTTCAAGCATGGATTCAAGGACAAAATAGCATCATCTTAACCTAATCACAAGGTTCAAAAGATCTCAAATGCATTGGATTGACAGATGAATTTTCCAGTCAACTGATCAAAAATCAACTGTACACTGAAAAGTCAAACTTTTACTTTTTGGTCAAAATCAAGTGCCAAGGGTCATATTTCATCAAAATGTGTCAAGACATGAAACTTGGTCACCAAGAAACCTAATTTTGAAAAGTAGGGTTTAAGTTTGAAAATTTCCATAACAGAAATTTTCTAAGTTATGAAAATTTCTTATTTTTTCCCAACTTTTACCAACTTTTACCAACTTTTTCACCAAGATGCAATTGGATTCAAAGAAAACTTCCAACATGAAAGTTGTATTCCTCCACAAAATCTACAACTTTTATTCACAAAGTTTTCCCAAAGGATGCTTGGATCTCAAGTTATGATTTTGTGAATAAGGGTCCATAAACTTTTTAACTTAGTGAAAATTTGCCCTAGTTTAAGCAGATTTTTTACCTAACTTCATGGCAACTTTTCACCTAGTTCCAAGAGGAATCTCAAAATGAATTTCAAAGATGGATTATAGAGCATGTTACTAGATTTCCAAAATTTCCAACAACTCTCCAAGATAATTTGTGGTTAGGGAGAATCAAAGGAATGAAAATGGGAAATTATCACTTTTGTCCAAGGCATTTTTCACAATGTTACAAGTTGCAAATCAGTCCTAAGCATGCTTGTACTTGGTTTTACAGGTCCTAATCCTTTCTACACTCCAAAATTTAATGCAAACACATTGGAAAATGGCCTTGTTCTGACTGTTGGAGCTTTGCACAATGAATTAATCCATTTTATGGCATAAAGGTAACAATACCATTTCCATAAAGCTTGCTTTTTGCAACTTTGTATTCCTTGAGCATTGAACCTAATCTTTGGCTAAAAACAAGATCCACAAACATCAGGAAATTTGTACCAACTCTCATCAGACCTTGAGCTAGCCTGTACAGGCCTTTGGCTTTGTCACCTCAACTTTTCTTCAAAAGCAAGAAAACTTGCAAAAGTCCACACAACTCTTCCATCTGATAAAAACAAGTCTTTGTAGTATTTCAAACAAGTTCAGAACATTGTTGCAAGCCTAAGACACGATTTGCTAACCTCTCAAACACCCTCAAACACAAAAATCCTAACTTCTACCCAAAACAGGGCAACCTCTGCAAATCATTTGTCACCTTGAAATTTGCTCGTGCGTTTTTCTTGGAACCACTTCAAACACATTCCATACATCACACCTAAGCTGTCTGGGCCCTTGTCCAGCAACTGTAACCCCTGTTTCGAGCTTTACCATTTCCATTTTCTGAGTTTGCAGGTTGACTTCTACAGGGAGTTTCAAGCAACTTCAAGGTCGGTTGAGCATTGGGAAAGGTTGAGGGAACTTCAAGCAAGCTCACACGACCTTCAGGCCTCACTCAAAGCGCCCACATTGCCATTTCCAAACTCAACTGAACAAGGTATTTGTCAAGTTTCTATCTCTCTATTTAGGCATCATTAAGCTTAGGTTTGTGAAGCAAAAATGTAGTCTTTAAGTTGCTTGAGTTGTACATATGTGTAACTTCCATTTATATTAACTGAGCTAGGAGTATTTGGATGTTGAACATGCTGAAAAAACTAGGTCAGAATTTAGGGCCACTGAAATTCTCTTTGGTCTTTTAGAGTTAGGTCCCGTTTTTTATATCATTGGAATCGTGATTAAAAATGCTACAAGTTTCATGTTCCAAGATTTTGATTTCATGCAAAGAATAGCAAGAACAGGTTTCAACTGAACCAGGCGCGCGCGAAGATGACAAAGGTCAGGGACGAAGTATCCTGGGCCAGGGCCTTGGGCCTGTTTCTTTTGACACCCCCCTTTTACTTTTCGCACCCCTTGATCATATTTTTATATTTTTTGTATTTTTTTGTATAATTTATATTTTCTGACTTTATTTATTTATTCTGAACATTTAAAATCACAAAAAATATTTTCTTTATTTTTTGGCATTTTATCATATTTTTTATTTTTATTTTTTTGCATAATAAATAGTTTATTAGGTTTAATACTTTTATTTTCTTAAATAAACATGTAAAATAATAAAAAAAATACTATACATTTTATTTTTTATTATATTATATACATAAAATAATATTTTCACACAATATTCAATTTTTTAACATTTTTCATATATTATTATTATTTTTCTTAAACAAAAAGGATAAATAAATAATTAGAAAACAATATTTTCTTAAAACAAAAATTAGGGTTTTCACCCTTTCAAAAAATAATCATTTTATTTTTCTTACTTTTTAAGACATAAATAAACTTATTTTTACATACATAAATTATGACAAAAACATTTTCTTGCATATTTATATTTAATTGCATATTTAAATAATTGCTTATTTATTTATTGCATAATAAATTCAATTTGGTTGTAATAGTTTTAGGGCTTCATTTTGAGCAATATCCCCCTATTCAAACTTGTATCCCCCTTCCCATAATATTGTTGTAATAGTCTATATTTATTTTACGCATTTATTTGTTTTAATATACCATGATAGTAAACTAGGGTTTTGTATGCAAAGACCAAAAATCAAAACAAATAGCATGACTAAATACAAGACAAAAATGCATGAAAAATGACAACACCTTGCACACAAGCACCCCTAGGGTTTCATCCACTTTGTTGCCTTAAAACATGGTCATGGTATGCATACTAGGTATCTTGGCAAAAACAAACAAAACAAAAGATCATAGTCCCTCGATGACGCTAGACAAGGTTGCCTAAAAAAACAAATGATCTTAGTCCCTAAAACTTGCTAAGATACTCGGCACCATTGCTATCATGGTCATACGGTGACCCACGCCCGTCCCGTTTAACATCCAAAGATAGGGTTGTTTACCAAATGCAATGGTAAAACAACAATGTCAAAGGAATAAAAATGTGTAGGAAAGACTTTTGAGTAGGTAGATAAGCATCTAGTTACTTGATCAATTTGCAAACCATCCTTGCTATTTTAAAAAACAAACACCACATTTCAAAACATTTCCAAACAACTTTCAAAATATTGAAACATTTTTTAAAAGACAAACATCTTTGTATACATTCTTACGAACGAGAATTATTACAAAGATTACCTAAACAAGGCCTCTTTTTAAAATACTTTCAAAATCACACAAAGCACCATTTCAAACAATTGAAAAAGCAAAGCAAGTGATCTAAACAAGTAACTAAGAGCCCATGGAAAACCATGGATGAAAAGGGTGCTAGCACCTTCCCTTTTCATAATCTTCCCCCCGAACTCAAGAAAACATCTCAAAGGTATTTCCTGTGCTTTTTTACCTTTCCTTTTGGATAAAATAAAAGTCGGTGGCGACTCTTGCTAAACCGAAACATTTGCGAACACAAACGCAAAACCTCAAGTCAGTTCTCCTACTGTATCACACCACCCAATGCGGAGTAAACTCAAATGGGGATCAATTTCTAATCAGATAATGAGCTGGATAGGAAAGCTAAAGATAAATTCTTCCGAAAGAGAAAACTCAATGGGGAAATTGAAAGGATATACACTTCCTATTTAAAGTTGACATTATATTGGAAGGGGGATAAGATAACTATGCAAAGAGAAAAATATGCCAACAAAAACATCAATGAATGCAAATGAGCAATGAATTTTAATTCAAGTATGCATGATGTGTATGAATGTATGAATTTTATCATGTATATGTTGACAAAATAACCATACTGCACTGGGGATAACCAGACAAAGCCAACTTGGGTAAAGACAACACTCGGCTAAATCACATCCCAGATGAAGACTCCATAAGAGAGTAAGCACCCACTGAGGAAACAAAGTCCTATTTCATGGCTTAGCTTCATTGGGGAGAATATGGTTTTAAAAAATTAAAGCACCACTTTACTAGCAACAAATAAAGTTGTGGGGATATAATAAACTCTTCTAAACTTCACTGGATAATGTCATACAGACTTCGACCAGGGAAGACAATGCCTCATTGTCTAGACTTCAACTAGAGATTCCAATACTGACTTCACTATGGAAGATGAAAACCACATCATTGAGAATTCAACTGGGGATGTCATTCTGACTTCATTTGGGGGAAAGAAATTGCACATGCCGAGGGAAGCCCCAAATACATTCTCCAATATCAAGAATAATAGTTGTGCAAACTTTTCTGGGGAGAAAACCTGAAATTTCATGGGATAACAACTTTAGAGGGAAGCATCACCCTCGACTCATCTGGGGAATTAAGAAAATATCATCACAGTAATAGGTTAGCTCATGGGGATTTTAAATCAAACTCAGCACATGGCGAGAGAAAACCTAAGAAGTTGACACTTGTCCCAACACTTCTTAGAAGATATACTGCCCTTATCTGGTTACTTGGAGGCACACAATAACAACAATGTCATAATCGCAGGGAGTAATGCTCTTCCATAGATTCTACATTAATTCTCAACACAAAGGGAGAAAGAATCCAATAACTAATAAAATTCTTCATAACTTTGCAATTTGTGCTTGATCACCACTTGACTATGGAAAGAAATCGCACTCAGCTGGGTAAATCTGAAGCAAGACTTGATGAGGGAATATGGGATTACAAACCCAACATCAAATAACAACTTGGAGAAAATTTGAACCAAGACTTAACTGGGGAAAAAGGGATTATAAACCCAACATCAAACCATATATCAACTGGTATGAAATCCAACAAAGACTTGACTGGTGAAAATGGGATCACAAACCCAATACTACACCACAACCTGGAGGAAACTCACTAACTGGTCAACACTATAGAGAGAACCATGCACACATCTACAAGGAAAATTATGAGAAACAATCCTGCTTGAGGAAGATCCCAGGCTTGGCGAGAACATAATAATTGTCTTGACAAAAATATGGAAATTCCCTTGGAAACAACTTTGGTGTCCCAAGTTTACCATGCTGATCAAGATAACTTTCACAAATTTCCCTTGGCCGTATGCTTTTCAGACAATCTGCCTGACCAAAAGGCATCTAGAGATTTGTTGAATCTCGATGTAACTGCTCTAGATTGACTGAATGATGCATCCTATTTTCTTAACAACTTCTTCTCAGTGATATGCCCTTTGCTGAGACTTAAACGTAAGCTTCCTTGATATCAAGCAGTTGTTTTACAAATAGAAAATGTTTATTCTGAGAATGATAATTCTAATGCAACAATTATGTAAGTCTTGAAGTTTTTATTAAAAAATATTTAGCAAAACCTTGTGAGTGAATCACCAGTCAGGATGCGATATTGATTTTTTTGTATGAAAGATGACAAAAGCATATGATACCAATACAACAATTTAGTAAAACTCATGGGAGTCAGAAAATGCTATCTCGTTGGTGTACGCTTTCGAAATAAACCTTATTTCAATTAGGACTTTTGAGGGTTGTAATGTGGTCTGGTTCACGGTTTTTTTAGAAAAAAATGGATTTTAAGGCTCAAAATTATTTGGTGCCCACCCCCTTCATGATGTTCTCCAGTCCTAAGTTCAGTTAACTTGAAATGGACATTCATCTCTCAAAAGAAATTCCGATATAGTCGAGGAACCACCAATATTCTTTGGATACGACAATCACTTATTTTTACTTTCAGTGTCTGCTCACGCGACCTCTTTCTTTACTGAGGATCTTCATCTTGTAATCCTTATTCGCCTTTCAGGCTTTCCCTAACTTTTTCCTGGACAAATTCCTTTTGAATTTGACTCTGAAGTCCAGCGGGATGCCCTGACTTTTGCCTAAGTGACTTGTTTTTTCAATTTTTGACTTAGCGGGGCTTTACGTCTCTTTCTTTAATCATTTCCTATTCATTTCTTTTTTTCGTTTTTTTATATTACCCTTTCTTTCCTTTTGAACACGTTGTGTGACTTAGAGTCATTTTTTACTTGTTGGAAGAATTGTGGCCGCCTTATTTCTTGGTAGATGAGGGATAACCATTGTTGTATCGTCATCTACTGACCTCCTGATGTGCGAGAGATACCCATTTGGATATCATCAATTAATGCACACTCTTGATAAGTGAAGGTTAGCCATAGTAGTTTTGACTTTCCTCAACCTTTTTAAGGATAACCATGGTTGTATCCTTAGATGTGCACTCCTGATGGGTTCTGAACACTCGATCAAATAAATTGAACACTACCCTAAAAATGAGTGTTTTTCTGAATAGAAAAGAAACTCCTACTTCACGGCTCAAAGGGGTTAACTAGGGTTTCACTCCCTTATATCTCCGGTGTTTGGGGATTCAAAACAATGCCTGTACATCGTCAATAGGGTTATATTCAAAATTATACAACCAGGAATTTTGCTTTTTAAATTCATCAACCTACCTCCAATCTATGCCTAGGGAAGAGAATGGATAACAAGTTGGTATCACAATGCAAAAAGTAATTTAAAATTGAAAACAAATACGAGTGAAACAAATGGATTTCTTCAAGACAAACATATTCATTGTATTGAGATGATCATTCAAATGTAAACAAGGTTTTACATGCAAACAGTATAATGATCAACAAGAAAAAATTACAAATGAGAAATCGGTAAAAATTTTAGTAAATTGAGAAGGCTAATCGTCCTTGAACTCCAGTGCATCCTTTAATCGAGCTCTCCAAAGTTCATATATGTTTGAGCAGTGGGTTAACATTTTTGAAGGATAAAATACCACTTTTTATCAACTTTTTTTACTTTTATCTTCAATGGAAAACAACTCACAATGTCATACACATGGGCTCCTTGGTAAAAATCACATAAAGCATCAGCCTCGTACCACCAAGGAGTTACTTCTGGGATAGCTGGCGGTGATCTTGTCTGAACCAAGTCCTGAGTTGATCACGGTTAGGTGCCATGTCCACATTATACTTATACTGCCTAACAAACGCTTCACCCAAGTCATTTAAGGTGTGAATATTGGTGTTATCCAAGCTCATGTACCACTTCAATGCAACACCAGTCAGACTGTCTTGAAAAAAGTGGATTAACAGATGTTGGTCATCAGTGTGAGTTGACATTCTTCTCATATACATCACAATGTGAGCATGAGGAAAAGTATTTCCCTTGTATTTTTCTAATTCTGGGACTTTGAATTTTGCGGGTACTTTTACATTTGGAACCAAGCATAGATCGCTTACATTTTGTCTAAACAGCTCTTTCCCCCTGAGGGCTTTCATTTCTTTCCGCATCTCATTGAACTAATCTTGGAAATCATCCATTTTATCATAGAATCCCAATCCTTCACTTGGTGGAGGAGTAGTATGATGAACCACATCATTAGTAACAGGGACAACATCCACCACAGAAGGTATAGCATGGTGAATCTCATTATTAGCAATAAGAGTAACGTGTACCACCGGAGGGAAAAATTATAACTTGTTGAACAGGTGGAGCCACTTGAGCATTAGGGCTATATCCTTATTGCATATAATCATCAGGCATTCCCTATGGATAACCATGAGGCATGCGATACTGAGCAGCGGTAGTATTTAGAGCAACTGAGATAGGAACTGTCATAACCTCAGAGATAACTGTTGTTTTTTGTGGTTGAGTAACATGAGGAGGTGGAGGTGGTGGTTGATTCTTAGCAGCCACCAGTGACTCTACCAAAGAAGTCAAGTTTTCCATTCCGGTCCTTAAAGCAGTAACTTTGTTGTGCAGTTCGTGATTCTCCTGTTCGAGGTTTTCCATCTTCTTATTAGAGTTGGCTCGAGTGTCGTATCAGTGAGACAACTTAATTATGAAGACCAAAGGACCTTGAGTGAGACTTCTGGGAAAATCATGAAATGCATAATTAAATGTAAAATGATGCATGACATGCAATACAAATTCCATGTTCTTGTTTCCAAGAGTTTATACGTTTTGATTCCTATTATTAAGCCATGGTATTTTCTTAACAATGTTCATTTTTTAGCGGTTTAACAATTGGAATCAAAGAAATGATGACTGGAAATGACGTAACATGTATTCTAATAATTACATTAACATGCTATGTATGTAAACATGTGGGATCAAAGCTTTCATAATTATGGATAGCTGCTGAACTGATAACAGAACCATTATCATATGTAATAAGATTAAAAGTCCAGACCAATTCAAAACACCGTAGAAACAAAGTCACCAACAGAATATAGTCACAATCTGTACCTGTAAAGATTATTCCCTTACCACTCACAGGTCAAGACTAGGTCAGGATAAGGTAAGGATAACTCAGAATCATGGGTATGCCTGAAGCCACTATCATCGAAACACCTACGTGAAATGATAGCACCTCATTTGTAATCTCGCCTGAGCATGGACGACATGGTCGTACTATCAAACCAAAGTCGACTAGCCCTTCATATTCCACTGTATTCCTAGGGTTCCTATGGTTTTCACTTGGCCAGGTATTGGGCTTTTTACCTCGTAGTAACACCTACCCAATAAGTAAATACAGAATCCAGCACAACACTATAGCGGTAGAAATGTTTAAGACTAAGCCATTAGAGTGACTAGACTTATACAGATCAAAATAAAAATCGCCACCGCGCTTTATTGTTTCCAAAGGAATGGGAAAAGAGCGAGTAACCTAAAAATAGGGGGAAAGATTTAAGGTAAGGGGTTGGTTATGCAAAGGGAAGGTATTAGCACCCTAAACATCTATGGTACTCCGCAGGAACCTCTTTGTAAAATCTGTATATTTTGGCTATAAAATGTTATACAAAAAAATGGATGGTAGAGGTGAGAAAAGAAATATAGTTTTATGGTTTTTTCACCCGTCGCGGTTGCGAACCTTTAGTGCCTACGTACCACCTTTCGTTCAATAGGAGATCAGGGTACACGTAGTTCCTCTTTTAAAGATTTTAAAACATAAGTGTATTGGTTAATTTTATGAGATAAGACATCATCGTCATTGTCCGTGTGGAAAACACATTTACTACCCACAATCATGAGAAAGGAGAATTTGCATCATCTCAAAGTGGAGGATATGGCTTGGATTTTAAAATCAATAATGCCTTACTCAACACCCAAGTGGAAAATATCTCACTTCACTACATATTGTAGAAGTATAATTGTTTGCATCACTACAAAAATTTACAAGAGTCCAATCTTTTGGGAAGAAGTTTTAAAGTAAAAAAGCCAAAGTGGCAAAAATGGTTTGAAATGAGATTGATTGACTTTTAGTCTTCTCACAAAAAAATGTCAAGATATTATTAAGTTGATTGAAGTTTATTTATGAAAATGTTTTGAAAATGCATGGACCTAAGTCCAGGTTTATTATGAAAGTGGTTCAAGTTTAAAAACAAGAAGATTTTTCAAAAGGAGGAGGAAGATTTTTGAAATTAAAGAAGATGGGAGGAGAAGAAGAGACTATCTTGAAGCATAAGGTAAAAGCTAGGGATAAGAACCATCTAACCAACAAGAAGCCAATACTTGACATTATGAGTCAAGATAGAATTCTCACTCTTTGGATTGAAACCAAGCAAGCAAAGATACTAGACCTCTTGAGAACTAAACTTCAAGTGTATTAAGTCTTCACAAAAATTGGGTAGAGTAACGGCTGTATACTGGTTAATTCCAGATTACAAACAAAGTATGTATTCATAATAACCTTCACACAAAACAAACAAACAACCCAATGTATTGAGGTAAACCTCATTAATTCCAGACAACATATCAATTAAGGTCACAAGGTCTCCAACATAGGCCAAGGTTTCTAATCCTAAGTCCAAAAAGTCCAATGCTACATAATGCCAAAGATAGTATCCAAATAGTCCAAGTATCATTAATATTTTTTATGGTTTATGTTGATTATTAGGTGTCTTAGAAGAGAAAAGAAAAGGCTCAAGTGAGCAACAATAAAAATGACATGAAATGTAATGCTTAAAATAAATGGTACATAAAGCATAAAAAAATAAAAGGCATAAAGTAAAAACAATTTAATAATTAGTGGTTACTTGAATGACCATCTTGAAACTTGCATTTGGAACTCATTAGAGGATTGGTAGAACCAAAGCCTCCACACAATAAGTTGCATTTGCTTTTTATCAAGTATATCATCCATTTGAAATCCTCAAAAGTACCATTTAATGATCAACGATTTTTAAGTGATCTGCGTTGACCAAAAGTGTTGTAGATCCATTAGAGGATTGGTAGAACCAAAGCCTCCATATAATGAATCTCAAGGTTATTGGATCAAAGAGATCAAATTAACATACTTGGGCTTGCAAACATAGGTTTAGGCCACAAATGACCATTTATTCGAATCGGGACAAAATTTAGCGTTATGTTAAGCAATCGTAAGTGGACTTATGTAGAAGTCGCACCTATTTTGAGGCCGGTCAATAGCAATCTATGTATTTCATGTTTAGATAAATGATATAGAGATCATTATTCATTAACATGTAGCACAATCAAAAAAGAAAGGGATAAGATGAAGAGGGGTGGGGAAAAAATATACAAACCACATTTGAATTAAAATTTAATCAAACTATTATTAAAATCATTCATCCATTTTTGTGGAGTTGGACTCAACACCATGGATCCAATGATGTTAATAAAGTTCATGATCAAAAATTCAACCCAAGATTATCCAGAAAAATCATCACAAAATAATATTGCACTTAATATATACATTAAAAAGGTTTTTTTTTAAATGTTTTACATGAAAATAAAAGAGAAAAATATCAACTATGTTCAAATTAATCAAGAAATGAAAAGTAAGACCATAGAAAAATAAGAAATGAACTAAAATAATTTTATAAAATTTTTGGTAATTTTTTAAAGTCAGAAACTATTTTTAAAATTAAAATAAATGAGTAAAATAAATCAAAAATGATAAAAAAAATAGCAAAGCCAAAAATAAAAAAATAAATGAGGTCACCAATATTTGTCATAATATCATTGGATCATTCCATATTTTTTCAGAATAAAAAAATACATAAAAGTTTTTTTAAACATTTAAAACAATTCAAATAAAGTGAAAATTATAAAAAAATATCAAAACACAAAATAAAATTGTGAAAAAATAAAAATCAGAAAGAGAAAAATCAAAAATATTTTTTATAATTTTTCAGATTTATTTTTACTAAAAATGAATTTTCTATGATTTTTTGAAATATAAAATAATTAAATATAAAAATCAGAAAAGAAAAATAAAGTCAAAAATAAGTGGACCATATGATGAGAGTCAAAACGCGTTAGTAATCAAATCCAAGGGATCTGGCGCGATGTGCATATCATGGTCATTAGTGAATAAAGCACTGAATCAAATGTAAAATAGATATTCAAAAAAATTCAAATGGCGTTGTCTCATTGGTTGAAGGATGACACGTTGGTCATCTTCAACCTTCAACCAGTACCAAAACCAGGTTGCTCAATCTGTAAAATTAGAGCACGAGACCTATGTCATTCGCTTCGTCTATTGAAGACGAAGACAACCATACCTTCGCGATAAATTTATATAAATTATAGCTCAAGCAATTTGGAAGGAAGATTTTGAAAAGGGATTTGAAATTTCATGGTCAAAACCTGTTTCCAGATAAAAGCAAGTGTTACGACTAGAACCAGAGCAATGAGAGCATCACAATGATATCAAAGTTTTGAAGAATTGATGAAGAAATATACCTATTGATGTTGAGTTGCAGAGCTCTGAAACTGGACTTTTATGGAGCATTATAGGGAAAGATTCTTGAAAGTAATTATATGGTTAGCTTCAGGGAAGATCAAGGAAGGTAAATTGATAGAGAAATTGGATTGGAAAAGGCTTGAAAATAGATTTCAAAGTTGTAGAAATTTGAGTTATGGAACAAGTTTGGAAGAGTGATTCATACTATCCAAGCTTAAGAAAATGAATGAGGGATGACCCTCTATTTATAGGGAATCAAATGAAATGTCCAAACGTGTGAAATTATGATGTTTGGAGGGAAATCGTGTGAAGTTGCAAACAAGAAAAGTGTGACTCCTAATTTGATCAAAACTCATCCAAAACACACGTTTTGTTGTGCTAATCATTTCTGGAAGTTCACTAAACACGTTTAGAGGCAAAAACGCGTAGAAACAAAGTGTTTAGAAGCTAAACCAATTATTTCATATTCTGACTTTTGAAGAAACTTCAGTTTCAAGTTACCAAGTTTAAATCAATGGCATTCTTAGCTCAAGGGGTCTTAGGGCATGATTCTTGATGCTTTAGAAAGATGATGTTACAAGCTTTGCAATGGAAAAAGAATGGAATCAAATGGATGCTTGAGCTGAAATTTGCATTGAGTCAAAGTTGGAGAAAAAGGGTTGACTTTCCATACTTAAAAATATTTCAAATTTTTCTTCAAAAGTGACCTATAATGCTTTGCATTCAAACATGGCCTTCAACTTGGAATTTGCTCTTGACCAAAAAGATGGAATGAAATATACCTCTTGAATGACATTTTGAAACTTGAACCATTCAAAATATCCAAAAATTGAGAGAGTTATGAATTGTTGAAGTTGGAAAAAAAATCATGAAATGACCTATAATATTTTGTATCCTTAGGGCATCCTCCATCCATTTTCTCACTTTGCACATGAAATAAGGAATAAATTTAACATCCTCAAGATCATTATGGAAAAATATTGGGCTCAAGGTGATAAAAATTGACCAAGTTATGATCATTTGAAGTCACACATGGGAATTTGGGGGTTCATGTGGAGGACTTGTAATATTTCTTCCTCATCAAGTTTCTTACACATGAAAACTCCTTGGAACTTTTGAATTAATTTGTTAACAACCCTTTAAATAGAAGGATATCTTCAGAATCACTCAAAAATACCAAAAGATGACAAAGATATACTTCTTTGAAATTCAAAACCCTAGCTCCTAGATCAAGAAAATGCTTTGAGGAACCTTGACAATTTTGAACAACCTTCTTGTACCAACACTTTTGATTTGTAAATAGACGTTGTTGAGGATGAAAATGAGAACTCATAGCCACCAAAACCACTTCCATATTTTGAGAATTGAGAGAAATATGCACTTGTGATCAATGGGAACAAGACTTTGTTAAACCATGACAACTTCTTCAATCAATCCCTTGCACTTTTGAATAAATCTTGATATCTTGGGAATGTAGTGAACCAAAATAACCTTGCCATGCCATCCCTTCCAAAACAACTTCAATGGTGAGGTTTTGACTTCTCAAGCTTTATTTCCTAGAGCATGGAAATAAACTCATAAACCCATGGAGCAACTTGCTAAACCTCATTGCCTTTACCTACATTAGTAACAAGTAAGAAAAACCAACATTGCATTTTATTAATTAAAAGGAAAATCAAGACAAAATATTCATGACCATAAAAGAAAACAAGTCAAGGTGCTTGGTGATTCCTCAAAGAGCAAACCTAAAGATAGGGAGGAGAAACAAGAACCCTAATGTGATCTTGTTGTGATGGAATCAATATGGTATGATAAAGAGATCTTAGGGGCACAAATTGGGGTACAACAACTGCCCTTATTTAAGTTTCTTCTATCTAGAGATGCGAAGGTTAAAAATCTTCATGTCGACGCGATCAAAGATACTTAAATATAAAACAAACCCTATTTTTGGCCCTAAGATGCCATGCAATGCTTATGAGAATGAATGCGCATGAACAAAATCAAAGAGATCACAAAACATCGTTAGGGATGTAACAAAGGAAATAAAGAAACAAAAGAGAAACCCGACCAGAAAAATAAATCACTGGTGAATCAAAAGACCTGACTTATAGAGGATGATAAAAAGGTCAAAGGATACACCAACTTTTTACTAAAGGCGAAACTACCAACGTTCACTGAAGGTAGAAAGATAAAAGAATAACAACACCGAAGTTTACTGATGGTGAGCTACCAACGTTTACTGAAGGTAGAGAGAAAAGAAAATATCATAAAACTGTTGTTCACTGACAGTGAACTACCAACGTTCACTGAAGGTAACAAAAAGATAACAATCACCAACTTTCACTGAAGGTGACCTACCAACTTTCACTAAAGGTAGAAAGAGAATATATATCATAGCATCGTCGTTCACTGACGAAGAATTACCAACGTTCACTGAGGGTAGAAAAAAGATAACAATCATCGACGTTCACTGCCGAAGACCTACCAACTTTCACTGAAGGTAGAAGATAAAATATATCATAGCATCGTTGTTCACTGACGATGAACTACCAATGTTCATTGAGGGTAGAAAAAAGATAACAAGCACCAACTTTCATTGAAGGTGACCTACCAACTTTCATTGAAGGTAGAAAGAGAAAATATCAAAGCATCGTCGTTCACTGACGATGAAGTACCAACATTCACTGAGGATAGAAAAAAGATAACAAGCACCAACTTTCACTGAAGGTGGCCTACCAACTTTCACTGAAGGTAGAAAGAGAAAATATCATAGCATCGCCATTCACTGACGATGAACTACCAACATTCACTGAGGGTAGCAAAAAGATAACAATCACCAACATTCACTGAAGGTGACCTACCAACTTTCACTGAAGGTAGAAAGATAAAATATCATAGCACCGTCGTTCACTGACGATGAACTACTAACGTTCACTGAGGGTAGCAAAAAGATAACAAGTTTTTTTCACAATCCTCGCGTTTCACCTAGAACGGGTCTCAACTTCTTCTTTAACCAAGGCGTTCTGCTTGAAAAGGGTAATATATATAAGATGTCTCAAATAAAGAGACTACCACTTGCAAAGATTTCACAATAAACTGTCTCTGCGATATTGAAAACTTGCCATCCACTGGTGTAATTTGACCACGGATTGCAAACTATCCACTTATAAAGTAGATAACAAAAAAGGGTAACGTCGACTTTTACAGGGAAGTACAAGTTGCTCAAATAAAGAGACCTACTACTTGGTGTTATGGGAAGGATTGTAAAAATGACTTTCTGGGGAAGGCAGTATGGCTTCCTGGGAAATGAAATATGACTTCCTAGGGAATGAATCATTGCTTCCCGGGGAAATGCCAATATATTCCTGTTGAGGAGATAAAGTCTTCTCGTGCAAAATAAATGCACTTTCTCAAACCAAAACTCGAAGCTTTCAAAAGTCCAAAGTAATAATATTTCTAGGAAACAAAGATTTAATCCAGAAATAAACTGGAGTAAAATAGTCTACCAAAATACATTCTCTGAGAAATGAACTCAAGAGGGAAACCCAAATGATCCAGACAAAGAGCTGTACAGGAAGGCTAAAGCAAAAATCTTCCATGAGGGACAACTCAGTGGGGAAATCGAAAGAACACACACTTTCTACTTATGACTGACACTCTATTAGAGAGGGGACAACATAACTCTGCAAAACATGGCAATACGTCCATAAAATAATAACAAATGTGAATGAGAAATGATTTGCCAAATTTTAACTATGCATGATGTACGCATGAATGTATGAGTGTTATCGTGCATATGCTGACAAAACAGACATATAACACTGGGAGTAACCAGGAAAAACCAACTCAGGCATAATCAACACTCAAATAAATCACATCCAAGATGAATATTCCATAAGAAAAAGTAGGCGCCAACTGAGGAAACAAAATCCTACTGCGCGGCTTAACTTCATTGGGGAGAAACGTAATTAGGAAGTAAACAAAACATAGCGACAAAACAATACAGATACAGAGATATAACATCCTTCTCCAGGCTTTACCAGGGAATAGCACTCAGACTTCAACGGGGAAACAAACATTTTCAAATGTAACGCTTCTACTAGGGATTGCAAAATCAATTTCAAGTAAAGCAGATGGACACCAAATCATCAAAACATTCACTGGGGAATTCAGGCCCATTTTGAAGGAGGAAAAACATACAGACTTCACTAAGGCATATAATGTCCCATCATCGAGACATTAACTAGGGATTTCGTGCTGACTTCATTGGGGAGGTCAACACCACATTCTCAAAGGGAAAACCAATGTACGTTCTTCACTGGAGAAAACAGAGACATGTGTTCTTCGAGAGTAATTATTGTACCAACTTCTCTGGGAAGAAAGAACTTCTATCAAACAAGTGAAACCTTCACTGGAGAAATCTTGGATTGAGTCTTCATATCATGCAAACTCGGAAAAGAAGAAAAAAGAACCAAGACTTGACTGGGGACACCGGAGTCACAAACCCAATACAGCAAAAACATCCTAAGTAAACCTTCCCGGGGGAAACAAAAACTTCTCAAAATAACTGGAGTTCGTCCATTCCTGGGATCACCACTTTTGTTTTTCTCTTGCGTCACAAATTTTAAAGTAAAATCAAATTATAAATTCTTTTTTGAAAATCAACTTTGTTATTTTATCTTTTCGCTTTGAAAGTTATTATCAATAATAAATGGAGTCTTTGCAAGCTAAATAAAATAAGAAATACAAAGAATTGGGTAAAAGCTTCAAATTTCATTAATAGAATGGTATTCTGCGGATGGCGAGACTCCATGGATGATTACAAAGTTCGTAAAATGGTAATATATAATGGAAAAAGATACATTGAGATACAATAACCACTATCCCCTCTAACAACTTTTGAAATCCTGAGCAGCAGCTTCCGTTGAAGTATGATAAGGATCCGAGAAGATTGTTGCTTCAACGATCAAGTCTTGTCTGATGTAGTTACTTGTCAAGAAAGTCCCTAAATTTTGCCTAAGCTGCCCTTGCGGGTTTTCAACTTAGCGGGAAATTTTATTCTGTTTATGTCTCTAATTTTTGCCTAGACCGCCCTTTCGGGTTTTCGGCCTACCGAGACGCTCTTTTTTGCCTAAGCCGCCCTTTCGGGTTTTCAACTTAGTGAGCTGTTCTTTTATTTCTTTAGGAGAAGTATTTCTTGATTGCATCAGCATTCATGGAACATGGGAACTCCTCGACATCCATAGTTTCATGAATTAATGCACCGCCAGAGAAAGCTTTCTTGACAACATATAGGACTTCAAAATTAGGAGTCCACTTGCCCCTAGAATCAGCGTTAAAAGACATGATGTTCCTGAGCACGAGGTAGCCTTCTCTGAATTCACGAGGTTTGACCTTCTTATCAAAAGCTTTATTCATTCTCTTCTGATATAACTGGCCATGGCACAAAGCCGTCATTCTCTTCTCTTTAATCAAATTCAATTGGTCAAACCTATTCTGGACCCATTCATCCTCTAACAACTTGGTTTCCATTATCACACGCAAAGAGGGAATCTCAACCTCAATTGGGAGTACCGCTTCCATTCCATACACAAGGGAGAACGGGGTTGCTCCTGTTGAAGTGCGGAAAGATGTCTGATATCCATGCAAAGCAAAAGGGAGCATTTCCTGCCAATCCTTATAAGTAACAACCATCTTCTGGATAATATTCTTGATATTCTTATTAGTAGCTTCATCAGCCACATTAATCTTTGGTCTGTACGGAGATGAATTGTAATGGACAATCTTGAATTCCTCACAAAGTTCTGTCATCATCTTGTTGTTCAGGTTTGAGCCATTATTAATAATGATTCCGCTCGGCACACTATACCGACATATGAGATTATTCTTAATTAGGCGTGCAACCACTTGCTTGGTAACGTTAGCATATGAAGCAGCTTCCACCCATTTGGTGAAGTAATTAATTGCTACCAAGATGAAACGGTGTGCGTTCGAAGCTTTGGGTTCTATCATCCCAATCATAGGCACATGAACCTTGTCTGCATAAACCTAGCATTTATGACACTTTTTTGCAAATTTGTAACAATCGGATTCCATTGTCAGCCAATAGTAACCTTCCCTTATCATCTTTTTAGCCATCGAATGTCCATTGGCATGTGTGCCAAATGAGCCTTCGTGAACCTCATGCATCAACATGTCTGCTTCGTGTCTATCCACGCATCTGAGCAAGACCATGTCATAATTTCTCTTGTACAACACATTTTCACTGAGGAAGAAACTGCCATCCAATCTTCGCAATGTCTTTCTATCTTTATTCGATGCACCAATCAGGTATTCCTGAGTTTGGAGAAAATGCTTGATATCATGATACCAAGGTTTCTCACCTACTACCTCTTCTGTTGTAAACCAATGAGCGGGCCTATCCAGTCGCCGAACCATAATTCGAGGTATATCATTCCAAGTATTCACTTGATACATAAAAGTCAGAGTTGCCAGAGCATCCGCCATTTGATTTTCATCTCTAGGAATGTGATGGAATTCAACTTTATTAAAGAATGGTAACAACCTTCTAGCATAATCTTTATAAGGTATCAAGCCGGGGTGACGAGTATCCCACTCTCCTTTAATCTGATTTATTACTAAAGCTGAATCGCCATACACATCTAGAATCTTAATTCTGAGATTAATAGCTTCCTCGAGACCCATGATGCAAGCCTCATATACTACCATATTATTAGTACAATCAAATGTCAACCTTGTAGTAAAAGGAATGTGTGATCCATGTGGAGTGACAATCACAGCACCAATTCCTTTACCATAAGCATTCACAGCTCCATCAAATATCACACTCCAATGAGATTCAGGATCAGGACCTTCCTCAGGCAATGGTTCATCACAATCTTTCACTTTCAGAAACATCACATCCTCATCGGGAAAGTTATACTTCACAGACTGATGATCATCAACTGGTTGGTGAGCAAGATAATATGCCAACACGCTGCTCTTAATAGCCTTTTAAGTGCGGTATTCAATGTAATATTCAGATAACAACATCTGCCAGCGGGCAATTCTCCCAGTAAGAGCAGGCTTTTCAAAAATTTACTTGATTTGATCCATTTTGGAGATCAATCATGTGGTGTGATTCAACATATACTGCCGCAAACATTTTGCCTCCCAGGCCAGAACACAACATGTATTTTCCAACATGGAATACCGCGACTCACAATCAGTAAACTTTTTACTGAGATAATAAATGGCATACTCTTTCTTCCCTGTTTCATCTTGTTGTCCCAAAATACAACCCACGGAATTATCTAACACTGTCAGATACATAATCAACGGTCTTCCTACAACAGGAGGGAGCAAGATAGGAGGTTCAAGCAGATATTCTTTAATACTTTCAAATGTCCTTTGGCAGTCATTCGTCCACACACAACCTTGATCTTTCTTTAATAACTTAAAGATCAGTTCACACGTTGAAGTCATGTGAGAAATGAATCTGGAAATATAATTCAAGCGCCCGAGGAACCCTCTGACTTGCTTTTCAGTTCTTGGCGCTGGCATATCTTGAATTGCTTTAACTTTGTCAGGGTCAACTTCAATTCTTTCTGGCTAACAATGAAACTTAACAATTTCCCTGATCGAACACCGAAGGTACATTTATTTGGATTCAAGCGGAGACGATACTTCCTCAAACACTGAAATAACTTCAACAAATCTTCTACATGCCCTTCTTCAATCTGGGATTTAGAAATCATATCATCAACATATACCTCGATTTCCTTGTGCATCAGATCATGGAATAGGGTTGTCATAGCCCTCTGGTACGTTGCACCAGTGTTCTTCAACCCGAAGGGTATCACTATGTAACATAATGTTCCCCAGGGTGTGATAAACGTTGTTTTTTCCATGTCCTCTGGAGCCATTCTTATTTGATTATACCCTGAAAATCCGTCCATGAACGAGAATACTTTGAATTTTGTTGTGTTATCCACTAACATATCAATGCGCGACAATGGAAAATCATCTTTTAGACTAGCTTTATTTAGATCTTTGTAATCTATGCACATGCGGACTTTTCCATCTTTCTTTGGTACTGGGATGATATTGGCAATCCACTGAGGGTACACTGATGTCACAAGAAAACCAGCTGTTCTGGATTGGGCCGGGATGGCCCAAAAGCAATGGTAAAGGCCCAATCCAAACGGTCTTACAAAGGGTCACGCTGACCAAAAGGCCATACCCTTTCCCGGCACTTTCTGCTAGTACGACGTCCTCGACTCCATGCTATCCTGCTCGACCTCAGCTCGAGCACTCCTCCTGGGCAGACTCTATCCACTACACCATCACCTGGATCCCAAAAAGACCGCGTCCTTGTCCGTCCGTACTTCACGCAGAACATCCAGGGAGGGGACCACGTGCGGGTCCCCACTACGCACGTAGAACCTGGCAGTTCCTCCATTGGGCCAAACCTGCCCGGCCCAATGAAGGAACCTTGGCCCAGCGCTGGGGGCTATAAATACCCTCTGTTCCCAGAGGGTCAGGTATTCATTCTTTTAACCATACTCATACTCTTACCTGCTCACGCTCTTACTTACTTCAGCATCAGAGTGCCTTACAGGTACCCCCCCCCCCCCACCTCGTTCAAAACTTCAGCACGGAGCCAGCCGTGACGGTCTAAGTCTGATCAGGTTAGATCAGTGACGCCGTCTGTGGGAAATCTAGCTTCCCCGTCTTGCAAAACTCAAAGACCAAAGCTCAAATTCAACTATCACTGTCATGGCTGATCAAGCTCGCGATGAACAGAACGTCCGCTTCCTCGACACTAACAACGGCACCGCGGACAAAAACGGACACCTTAACAACGCCGGTAACCCTGGCCACAACACCATTCCTGTGACAACTGTCCCCGGACCTTCGACCTTCCGCAACGGAGCTACTGCGTCATGTTCCTCGGTCCCTCCACCACTCGAAGAAGACCAGGCAACCCTCACGAACTACCGGGCTGCCCGGTTCCAGGAAGTCCCCGTCCCCGTCGGGGCGGATGCCACAACTCAAGCGTTGTTCGCAGCGATTAATCAAACAAACTATCTCATCTTCGCCCAAGGGGAAAGACTAAGGGCGTTTGAAGACGAACGAAGACCCCTGAGGAGGCATCGGAGGCCCCATACTCCCCCTCCTCGAGTGACTGAAACCCAACTCCCGTCTCCCCCGCGGAGACATTACAGAGAAACCTCTCGAAGCCAATCACCCCGACCAAAGGGGAAACGGCCTCATTTGGAGAGGAAACCCATCATTCAAGCCGGAGAACCTAGTCGTGACCCGGCGAGACAAGAAAGAAGGCACTCCGGAGACGGGCGTGTAAAATTCAACCACCGAGCATCCTGCTCGAGAGAGACTCAGCACGACCTGGACCGTCGTGCCAGACAGTATTACAGGTCCCCATCTTTGTCTCCAGAGAGAAGCGACGAGGACGACCCCTGCGGTCCCCTGTCGCAAGCTATTATGGAAGCACCCATCCCCCCGGGCATGGAGAAATCCCCACACTTGAAGGAGTATGATGGAGTCGCGGACCCGGTCGACCACATAGACGGGTTCGAGGCTATGCTGCATTACCACAATATCGGGGGGCCCATCAAATGCCGACTATTCCCCACGACTCTCAGGAAGGCGGCAATGGACTGGTACAAAGGACTCGCCCCGGGCTCAATCACCTCGTGGCGAAACCTGAAGAACCAGTTCATCAGTTCATTCACAGCTTCTCGGCGACATCCGAAGACCGAGGCGGCCCTCGAGGCCATCATCCAGCGACAGGATGAGACCTTGAGGGAGTTCATCAATCGCTTCAACCGGGAAGCTATACAGGTCCCCTGCGTGGACCATATGAAGAGATATCTGCTGGAGAGGGGGCTCCTCCCCGGCACAGAATTCAGAAAGGCCGTGGGTATCGAGCCACCTAGGACATTCGACACCCTCCTCGAAAAAGCTCGGGCATACATGGACTACAAGGAGAGGGAAGCAGCCAACAGAGCCCGAGATCCCAGGACTCGCGGGTCCAACAGCAACTCGCGCCAAGAAGCTCCTCCTCGACGAACCGGGGAGAAAAGAAAAGAAGATAGACCCCGGGAAGTCCGGGAACAAAGAGGACCTTCAGGGCGTTTCACCGAGTACACTCCGCTCACAGCTTCCCGCGAGCGCATTCTGGCGGAGTGTGCCAGAACTGACTTCAAGGACGGCGGTGTCAAATGTCCCCGACCTGCTCCCACCAAGCCCGAAGCAGACAAGAACAAGTATTGTCAGTACCATAGGAGCCATGGTCATCTGACTGAGGATTGCATCCACCTCAAGGACACCATCGAAACCCTCATCAAGGGAGGGAGGCTCGCGCAGTACCGTCGAAGCGACACTCCCCGTCGTGATGCCCAAGAAACTAGGGAGCCGGAGGAAGATGCCCGACCATCTGACGAGTCGGTCCCCATCCAGACCGCCTTCTCCGTGACCAGGCCCGAGGACTTCGACATCCCCGAGCACCTGCAGGAGCCGCTCACAACGCACAGCAGGTGGGAATATTTCCCCTCCGCCCTGGTCATCAACGGCGGCGGGTTCAACGACTTGACCATCAATTCAGCTAAGAGGAAGCTGGTCGAGCTGGTCGACGCGGCTCCCCCGCAAACAGTGACGTTCGAAAGGGTGAAGGGCAGGTCAGAGCCCATCACCTTCTACCTAGAAGAGCTCCCCGACGGAGCCCCGAACGCGGTCATCCCCTTACTGATAAGGGCGAGAATGGCCAATTTTGATGTACATCGCATCCTCGTCGACGAAGGGAGTTCCGTCGACATGATGTACAACCAACTGTTCCGAACTCTACAGTTGGACGACTCACATCTCTTGTTGTATGTGGGGTCGGACTTACAAAGTTTCAACGGCTCGACCTCCAAACCTTGGGGATATGTCGAGCTTCTGGTTACGTTCGGTGAAGGGACGGCTACAAGACAAGTCAAAGTACGCTTCCTCGTCATCGACTTCCCGTCTCTGTACAACTGTATCTTGGGGAGACCAACACTGGCAGAACTGACAGCGGTGCCCTCGACCGTCCACCTGAAGATGAAATTCTACACCAAGAGGGCACGGGTAGCTACTATCCAAGGAAACCTAGCCGCTGCCCGGAGGTGTTTCAACGCTGCTTCTAAGGGACGCGATACTGTCGACATAGGGACCAGGCCCGCCAAGAGGACGCGACAGGAGCCCGACCAGCAAGAGTCCCCCAAGGAAGAAGTCCAGAGAGCTCCACCAAAGGTCGACTCTATAGCTCTGGACACTCGTCCACCTCGGCACCGACCCGACCAAAGGAGTAAAGATTGGCAAGGATCTCCCCGACCTGGCAAGGAAACAAATCAAGGCCTGCTTGCGCGAGAATGCTGATCTGTTCGCCTGGAGCGCCGCGGAGATGCCCGTACTCGACCCTGAGGTCGCCTGTCACCACCTCGCCATAGATCCAGCCGCTAGGGCCGTAGTACAGTGTAGGCGTAGGCAGTCTCCAGAAAAAACGGAGGCTGCTGAAAAAGCTGTAAAAGACCTCCTAGAGGCAAATTTTATTTCTGAAGCCCGGTATTCCACCTGGCTGTCAAACGTTGTACTCGTTAAAAAGAATAATGGAAAATGGAGGATGTGTGTTGACTATACCGATCTCAACCGAGCTTGCCCGAAAGATGCTTTCCCTTTGCCTAACATAGACATGCTGGTCGACAACTCGGCCGGCTACAAAACATTGTCATTCATGGATGCCTACTCGGGCTATAACCAAATCCCAATGGCCCTGGGCGAAAAACACTGCACGGATTTCATGACCAGCTCGGGCAACTATTACTACAACGTAATGCCCTTTGGACTAAAAAATGTCGGGGCAACTTACCAACGCATGATGAACAAGGTTTTCCACAAACAGATTGGAGACATGCTCGAGGTGTATATGGACGACATGATCGTCAAATCCCGAGCAGACACCGACCATGAAGCACACCTCAAGACGGTCTTTGCCCAAGCAAGATAATGTAAAATGAGATTCAACCCCGAGAAATGTACGTTCGGGGTCAAGGCAGGAAAATTCCTCGGATTCTACCTAACAGAACGAGGAATTGAAGCCATCCCCGACAAATATCGGGCGTTCTCTGACCTCCCGACACCAACGTCGAAGAAGTCAATACAAATCATGAACGGCATGCTCACATCATTGTCCCGCTTTGTCGTGAGGTCCGCTCAGTACGCCCTCCCCTTCTTCAAACTCCTTCGTAAGGAAGCAGCCTTCGAATGGAGCGAGGAGTGTGAACAGGCGCTTCGCCACCTAAAGAAAAGTCTATCTCAACCGTCCGTACTATCTTGAATGAGATGCTTTCCCTAAGCCGACGGTGAGCCACTGTACTTGTACTTGGCCGTCTCGAACGAAGCCATCAGCGCGACTCTCGTCCGCGAGACCACCGACGGATAGAAACCCGTCTACTTCACGAGCAAAGCCCTGCAAGGACCCGAAAGCAGATACCAACAGATAGAAAAGGTGGATCTAGCCCTCGTCAACGCGGTGAGGAGGCTCAGACACTATTTTCTGGACCACACGATCATCGTGCGAACCGACCAACCGGTGAGGCAACTCCTGGGTCGGCCTGATATGGTGGGCAGGATGTTGAAATGGTCCTTGGAACTCTCCGAATTCGAAATTTAGTACGAGAGTAGGAAAGCCTTGAAAGCACAGGCCCTGGCCGACTTTGTCGCTGAAATGACCACTCATGACCCACCCACGGGGAAGGAACATAAATGGACCATCTTCGTCGACGGAGCATCCAGCTCATCCAGAAGTGGCGCAGGAATCCTTTTGGAGAACGAGGAAGGCGTTGTGATCGAACACTCCCTAGCTCTTTCCTTCCCGACGTCGAACAACCAAGAAGAGTACGAAGCCCTGCTCGCAGGACTGAGACTAGCCGAGGACCTGGGAGCCCGCGAGGTACAGATCTACACCGACTCCCAACTCGTCGCCTCCCAAGTCCAGGGGAGTTACCAAGCCAAAAACGACAACCTCGTCGAGTACTTGAACTTAGTCAAAAAATACATGACAAAGTTTGTACGGGCGGAAATTTCACATGTTCCCCGCGAGCAAAACACGAGGGCAGACATATTGTCCAAACTCGCGAGCACGAGAAAGAAGGGCGGGAACAAATCCGTCATCCAAGAATCCCTAACACGCCCGAGTATCGAAAGATCCTCGACGCCAGTCGAGGTCCATGCCATATGGGATGCCTCGTCCTGGATGACCCCGGTTTACAATTTCTTGACAAAGGGCGAACTCCCATCGAACCAGTCTGATGCGACCATCACAAAGCGGCGAGCATGCTCCTACGTGGTGCTCGAGCACAAACTGTACCGCAGGGGATTCTCCATCCCCCTCCTAAAATGCATCGACGAATCCACAGTCCCCGAGGTACTGCGAGAGATACACGAATGGATCAATGCCCAGCACATGGGCGGAAAGTCCTTGGCGAGGAAAGCCCTTCGAGCGGGATATTACTGGCCGACGATGCAGCAGGACGCCAAGGAACACATTAAGAAATGCGACAAGTGCCAGAGGCACGGTGACATGCACCTCGCCCCCCTCACGAGCTGAGCATACTGTCGTCCCCGTGGCCGTTCGCTTGGTGGGGTATGGATATCCTAGGGCCCTTCGTACAAGGGACTTATCAAAATAAATTCCTCATCGTGGCCGTGGATTACTTCACAAAATGGATCGAGGCCGAGGCTCTCGTGAAGATCACCTCGCATAATATCCTCCGCTTCTACAAGATAAACATCCTTGCCAGATTCGGAATTCCGAGGGCACTGGTGACCGACAACGGCACCCAATTTACCGACCACGGGTTCCAAGACTTCGTCACCAGGCTAGGAACAAAACAACACTTCACTTCGATCGAGCACCCTCAAACCAACGGGCAAGCCGAAGCTGCGAACAGAGTCATCCTCCGGGGACTCAAACGCCGACTCGGCAAAGCGAAGAGGGGATGGGTCGAGGAGCTCCACAGCGTATTGTGGGCATACCGCACCACGCCCCACTCAACAAAGGGCGAGACCCCATTCCGACTAACATACGGGACCGAGGCCATCATCCCGGTAGAAATTATGGAACCATCCAGACAGACAGAGAGCCCCCTCGACGAAGAAATGAACGACGAGGCACTAAGGGACGAGCTCGACTTAGTCGAGGAAATCTGATCTGGCGCGGCCCTGCGCGAAGCCACCCTAAAACAACGAGTGGCTCTGCGCCACAACGACAAGGTCATTAAGCGCGAGTTCAAAATCGGCAGCCTGGTATTACGAAGGAACCAGAAAGACTCCCGCGAGGGGAAGCTGGCCGCGAACTGGGAAGGACCTTATCGCGTCCACGGCACCACTGGTACCAGGGCGTACTACCTCGAGCAACTAGACGGAGAGCCACTACCACGACCCTGGAACGCTGCTAAACTAAAGCAGTACTATAGTTAAAAACCACCAACACTGAGGACCCTCGACTGTCGACTCCCGCGCCCAGTCAACGAGGAGAAACGTCCGACCCCGTAGAGAGGCCGAGGTACAGGCCCGACCTACGTCCAAACCGCATAACATCGTTCAACGAAACAAGAACAAACGATAGTGCCCGACGTGGACACCTCCATCGAGCTCCACCGTCGAAGTACCTGTAGGGCAGAACACCCAGCTCGCGATGGGCAGTCCACGCTGCGGGTAAATAACCCCGACCCGGGTCATACACCCGATCAAGCGGTTTCGCTCCGCACGCCCGACGAATCTCGAGGAACGTCAGGACATCTAAAAGGGTCAAAAGGAAGTCTCTCCCCTCGAGGTCACCGCCTAGGCGAATCCGGCCATCGAAAAGAAGCCGAGCATAGGCACGAACAAAAGACTTAGGCAAATTTGCCAAAGTCACCACCCCGTACGAGCACGACTCAGGCCCGTAACTTGGGCCAAATTTAGCACAAAAATGTTAAACACGAACACGGGCAAACAATCAAAATTGAAACAAACATTCATTCAAAATGCCCGTAGGCAACAAAGCAAATAGATGTAAACCGACCAAAAAGGCCGGCAATGTTCAGGAAATACAAAGAACGGGCACGCAGGCCCAAAAAATATGAACGGGCACGCAGGCCCAAAACAAACATCAACGAGGCGCACAGGCCCCATCGTTATCTCACAACTCAGCTTCACCGGAGCTACCATCACCAACAACAGGAGAGTCGGGCGGAGGCACGACCTGTCCATCAATGATCTGAGACATATGGCTCACCCCTTCAGTGTTCAGTCCGGGATTCAACAGGGAAAGCTGGCTGACCGCGGCTTCAAAGCCGTCCGCCATAGCTCCGACACAGTCCCCCTCGAGAAGTTGGATACGAGCGACCAGTTCCGATAGACTCCTCAAAGGAGCTGTATCCTTCGACTCGTCCTCGGCAAGAAGCATAGCGGCCTTTAGGTCCTCGACCTCTCTGACGAGGCGCCCGTTGTCAATTTCCATATGTTCCCGGTCCGCACAAAAAAGGTGTCTCTCCTCGGCCAGCTTCCCCGAGTTCTCTTTCTCCAGAGCCAGCAACTCTGTCTCCGCCGCCAGCAGCTCGGCTTGCTCGCAGAACATCTCCTCGGAGCGCTCCAGAGCAGCCTTCAACTTTCGCGAGCTCGAGGTGAGGGCAGCTTTCTCCTGTTCCAACTCTTTGATACGGTCAGCGTCCTCCCCCTCCTCGGCCAGCACCACGGCCATCTCTGCCATCTTTACCAGCCCGACCATATTGGAGGCCAGGTGCCTTCTCCGGTTTTCTTTGCTCATCCGCCTAATAGTTTCGGCTTCATCAGCACTCACGGACAAGGGAAACCCCTCGAAGAAACCCTCTTCTTTAAAGCAAGGGGGCAACCTGAAGGACCTCACAGCGCTGGAATCCTCACCGACCTCCGGTTGACTTTCCACCCGATTCCTCTTCCTCTGTATCAGGTCGGTGTGTGGCTCGACCTCCTAGACGTCCGGAATCCCTCTCGAAGCAGCTCCCGAGCTAGGTGGCGAGTCCACCCTCATCGCCTGAGAAGTGCCCGGGCTGTGTGGCGGGCCCATCCTTGTCACCTGAGGAGGTCTCACCACCCTCTTATTCACCTTCCTGTCACAGGACAATTTCAAGAGCCTCTCCCTTCGTCCGGCCATCGAACCTGCATGAAAGAACCCCGGGTTAGTGACGAGCAAATGAGCAAACAAATAGAAAGTAAAGAAATTCAACAAGACAGAAACAATAACGACCTAGCAAATTCGCAGCCTGCCCGAAGGACTGGCACTCCACAAGTGCCTTTGTGTCAATCGGTCGGGCCTCGAAGTTCGGATAACCTTCCTCGTCAAGGATATCCTCCCCCTCCCTCGTGGCCCATCTGGCGGGGAAGAAACTGTCGACGTACCGACAGAGAGTACCATAAGCCTTCTCGTCTTCGGAGCTCATCTCGCCCGCGGACGTATGGTAGTACCCGGTCCCATGCTCGTAGTGCCTCGAGGTCCAATGCAAGGGAAATTTGGCCACGCGCCCTAACACCGGATGTCCCTCGTTGTCCAAAAGAGCTTCCCCGTGGTCGTTGGTTATGACTGTCTCCTCCTCATACACAGACTCTAAACCTGCTGTGGTAACCGGCCTCACAATATACCACTTGTCCTTGAAACCCCGCATGGAATCCATGTACATCCTGAAAAGTCTCTTCGACTGTTTCAGGGAAACCCAGCTATGCTTACCTCCCCGGGATTGGCGCTGTAGGTGGAAGACTCTGAAGAAGAGGGGTATGGTCGCCCCAATCCTTAGAAACCGACAAGTTAGCTCGAACGCCCGGATGAAAGCGAGCGAATTTGGGTGAAGCTGCGACGGGGCCAGCCCCAGATGGATGAAGACCCCGACCTGAAAATCACTGAAGGGCAGCTGCAACCCAAGGTCCTTGAAGGCAATTTCGTACATGGGGAATCCATACTCAAGGAACTCCGAGCAGATTCGTGCAGTGAAAGTTGGTCGAGTGACGACGAAGTTCTTCTGGAAATCAGACTGGCTACTGCCTGCCTCGAGGATGGTGTATGCCCTTCGACTACGTCGACTATAGGCCGAAGCTATCCCTCTGGGCTTGGCACCGACCCATTCCAGCAGAGGGTCCTCTATGGTGTCAACCAAATTCACATTTTCATCAGCACTTTGTTCTTCCACCTCGGTGCGCCCTAAAGAACACGGTTCGTCCGCCATGGTTACCTACAAAGCACAGGAAACCAATCAATTAGGAGTGAAACCACACGCTCGCCATAACGAACGAGATGAAGGGCACAACAAACCACGTCGCTCCATGCGCGACCACAAAGTTGGTGTTTCGGAACAAAAAAGAGCAGTCACCTCCCCGACTCCCAGTCACCACGACAAGCTACAGAGCGCCTGAATAGGCCAACATCTCGACCACTCACGAATGTGTCGACCCAGGCTACAAACGTGGCGAGCGACGTAATGGGTCTCAAAACTAGAGCCATGAGTTTACCGGGCACTACCAAGAATTAGGCGCCCTGAGTCATGAAGTCCCCGGGCAGCACTGCGAGTCAAATACCTAAACTATGCGTTTACCGGGCGCATACACGCGTTCGCCGGGCATAAACATGGATTTGTCGAGCTAAGTATAAATCTATCGGGCTAATCCCAGGCTTACAGTCTCTAAAACGTCTGAAAACAATGAAAATCATGCATCACGGAGGAAAAATGAAGGAGACAAGACACTTACTTGGAATCAGGAAGGTAATGTGACAACGGAGATCACGGCGGTCCTATGAGTATCTGGGAAGAACAGCAACAGCAGAAACAGAGTGAAGAGGAGAAGCGCGAACAGGGAAAACACGTTCTGGGGCCCAAACAACCTATTTATAGTGATGACGTGGAATACCAAACGTCACCTCGGGGAACCACAGAACTTCCCTCCTTGACGTGTAGCTCCCCTAGGCAATGATGACCCTATCGTCAGTAGGGTGGCGGCACGATTCCCAAGAGACACCTCATGTGCCCAACGAACGCAGCCCGTCGAGACCCCCCAAGCGCTGCTAGCACGGCATCATCTCGTATGCCCGACACGGGAAAGACTCCTCGAGCAAGCCACGAGAACGACATATTCTAGCCGGGAATGGGACCCCGTGATGCAGGCGACCTAAGATCAAGTCATGGCTCCTACTACAGGAACCACGACTTGGGGGGCTCCTGTTCTGGACTGAGCCGGGCTGACCCAAAAGCAATGGTAAAGGCCCAATCCAAACGGTCTTACAAAGGGTCACGCTGACCAAAAGGCCATACCCTTGCCCGGCACTTTCTGCTAGTACGACGTCCTCGACTCCATGCTATCCTGCTCGACCTCAGCTCGAGCACTCCTCCTGGGAAGACTCTATCCACTACGCCATCACCTGGATCCCGAAAAGACCGCGTCCTTGTCCGTCCGTACTTCACGCAGAACATCCAGAGAGGGGACCACGTGCGGGTCCCCACTATGCACGTAGAACCTGGCAGTTCCTCCATTGGGCCAAACCTGCCCGGCCCAATGAAGGAACCTTGGCCCAATGTTGGGGGCTATAAATACCCTCTGTTCCCAGAGGGTCAGGTATTCATTCTTTTAACCATACTCATACTCTTACCTGCTCGCGCTCTTACTTACTTCAGCATCAGAGTGCCTTGCAGGTACCCCCCCCCACCTCGTTCAAAACTTCAGCTCGGAGCCAGCCGTGACGGTCCAAGTCTGATCAGGTTAGATCACCAGCATTAATCTGCTTTAGAACTTCTTCTTTTATCTTCACGGCCATATCTGGGTGAGTTCTTCGCAGCTTCTGTTTGATTGGCGGTCACTCTGGCTTCAACGGCAAATGGTGCTCTACAATATCTGTATCTAGACCAGGATATCTTGGTAAGACTAAGCAAAAATATCCACATACTCTTTCAACAACTCAACCAACCAGCTCTTCACATCAGGATGCGGCAATGCTCCAATCTTGACTTCCTTCAGATCTTCTTCTGAACCCAAATTGATTACTTCCAATGGCTCTTTATATGGCTGAATGGCATTTTCTTCGCGCTCAAGCAACTGTGAGACCTCTTCCAGAATATCATCATTGTATTCTTCTTCGGCCCCATACACAGGACATTTAAAGTTCGGAGAGGGTGCAGGGTCATTGTATTCAACCGGTTTTTAATTAATCTGCATATATGATTTATGATTATTTTTAGAAACTGACACATATAACAAGTGATCATGTAGATTAAAATTTCAGTTATTATTTATTTTGAAAGTTTTTTTTTCTGATTACCATTTTCCAAGAAAAAGTAGAAAATAAAAGACACAATTTGGAGAAACAAAGACAACTTTTATTATTGATTTTAAAAGTCACAGCAAACAGATAAGCCCATACAATATTAATACCTCCACCTTGGGCAGAGTGAAAGCTTTTCAAAAAGATTAACTAAACAAATTACTTTGAAACATGTATGCAAGAGGGAACTTCAATGGTGATCCAGTTCTGAACCCTAACTTTGTGTGTCATGTGATTTGGCATTTCCGGCTCTACTTCATCTTCCACAATGGCATTGATCCCGGAGACAGTTTGATGAAGATAACCCCCACTACGGAAGATGTCTTGATACTTCCCTGCAGCAGACTTCGGCTTCATGCTCTTACCTTTTCATTCTTAAAAGAGAACCCCAAGCCAACTCTGTTCTTGTTTACAGGTGGATCCATAATCTGGCCCCATACCTCACTATGACCCTTACGCATAACTTATTGCGCATCCTTAAGCCAAACCATGGAAGTCCATTTCCTCTTATGTTATCAATGGATAAAGCTTGGAATTGGGTTACGACAGCAGCTTCATCTGTCTCCACAATGCTGAAAGAGGACAAATGAGATATCAATTATGTCTGTTCTTCATTTATAATTATCATTTTTCCTTCACGTACAAACTTCATCTTTTGGTGTAAAGTTGAAGTGACAGCCCCTGCCTCATGTATCCAAGGCCGTCCCAGCAAGCAGCTATAAGCGGGTACAATATCCATGACCTGGAAAGTAATCTGAAACAAAAGTGGGCCTATATGATTGGGCAAGTCCACTTCACCAATAATAGATTTCCTTGATCCATTAAACTCTTTCACAATGATGACACTTGGGCGCATGGGCGTTCCTTGATATTTCAACTTCATAAGTGTACTCCTCGGTATAACATTCAATGCAGATCCATTATCAATCAGCACATTGGATAGTGAATCGTTCTTGCAGTTCATAGTGATGTGGAGGGCCAGGTTGTGATTCCTTCCTTCATCTGGAAATTCATCGTTGCAGAAACTCAAGTTATTACATGACGTAATGTTCCCTACTACACTGTTGAATTGGTATATAGGCATGTCACTTTCTACAAAAGCTTGGTCCAATACCCTCATCAGAGATTCTCTGTGAGCAGGGGAGATCATCAATAAAGCCAAGATAAATATTTTTGAAGGAGTCTGCAATAGCTGATCTACAATTCTGTAGTCGCTCATCTTGATTATCTTTAAAATATCATCCACTTCTTTCTCCCACATAGCTCCACTAGATTAACCCGTAGCCTTCTTGGGTTCAACATTCTCAGCAATTTTATTTCCAGTACTAACATCTCCATGAACAACTGGTGTAAATATACGACCGATGCAGGTCACTCTGCTAGTCTCAACAATATTTCCAACATTAGGCATCGGCTGGATGGGAACTTCCACAGCATCCTATAAGATTGTAACGTTATATTTGTAGGGTGA
The DNA here is from genome assembly GCA_948472305.1 of Vicia faba. Taxonomy (NCBI): domain Eukaryota; kingdom Viridiplantae; phylum Streptophyta; class Magnoliopsida; order Fabales; family Fabaceae; genus Vicia; species Vicia faba. The sequence goes on along the minus strand of OX451741.1, from coordinate 819,445,260 downwards.
AGCCTTATCTGACTTGTAGGGGACAGAACCCGGCAAACTAATCACCAATGGAGTAATATCCGGCTTGCTACGATACTCGACTTCAAAATGGGTGGGTGCACCAAAATAAGGCACAATGACATTTACCCCTTCTTCAATACAATCAGTCATTATGGAGTCATCTCTGGAAAACAAATCTTCATCCGAGGAGAAGAACTCATCTGCAGAGGCATACTCATCATTCGATCCTTCTTCAGCCATACAAGACTCAATTATATAAACTTCATGGTAATCATCCCTTTGACCTGTAACCTTGATAGTTCCATTGTCTAACAAAAACTGAACATATTTCCTCACAATTGGACATCCTCGGGAGTCCAGACAGCAAATTTGGCAAGATCCATACTGATGTTCCACCTGACCATCCATGTGACAGAAAGTAGCATGCAATTGTACAAGATCCTCATTCATGTGCTCCACATCAAAAATTCTGAACTCTCCAGGACATCCAAAGACCATGTTCACCTCCTCTTCATACTCTTCCCTAGGCCTGATTATGTGGATGAGGCCCTTATCCATCATCTCCTGCAAATCAGCCTTTATCTTACCGCAACCTTGTATGTTTGTACTGCAAATAGCACAACTGGCGTGGTCATGCATATAGTATCTAAATTCATAGAGGTTCGCATCCATTTTCACCAAATCTCCTCTAATTAAATGAATATCAAAAATATGGAAGTCGCCTGGACAACTGGCCACCATGTTCACAACATTTGCTCCTTCATGCTTGGGTAGAGGATTGTCTTTCACATTAGGGCCCACATCCTTGAAAGATAGAATACCAGACTTCACCAATTTCTGCACCTCAGTCTTCAAAGGATAGCAACTCTCAACATTATACCCTGGTGCTCCCTGATGAAAAGCACATGTTTGGTCTTCTTTGTAATACCAAGGCAATGGTGACGGTACAGTTGGAGGTGGTCGGGTCTGAACCAACTTCTTCTGAATTAATACATGTAGTAACTCTTTATAATTCATAGGAATAGGGTTATAACTCTCCCTTCTCTAATTATACCCTTGATTCCCCTGCCGGGATGGTCTCTGATAAGCAATGGTGGTTGGAGCTACACCAATAACTGGAGTAACTGAGGCGACTTGCTGGTGACGCTGATAATTTCTTCTAGGAGGATTAACCTTCCTCTCTTGCATAACATCATTTGTATCTCCTTCCTTGTTCTTGGTAAACCCATAAGATGGTTTCTTCGCACCTCTAGATCCTTCACCCTTCGTTAAACGACCCTATCTTACAGCCTCTTCTAAATGGATACCCATGCCTACCATTTCAGTAAAGTTACTTGGCGCACTCGCTACCATCCTTTCATAGTATAAAGCACCCAGAGTCTTCAAGAAAATATTAATCATCTCCTTCTCCTCCATAGGAGGAATCACTTGGGCGGCCACCTCACGCCATCTCTGTGCATATTCTTTGAATGATTCCCTATCTTTCTGAACCATGGCCCTGAGTTGATCACGATCAGGCGCCATGTCCATGTTGTATTTGTATTGTCTGATAAATGCTTTCCCTAAGTCATTGAAAGTATGGATATTGACGTTGTCCAAACTCATATACCACTTCAGCGCAGGACCGGTCAAACTATCCTGAAAAAAGTGAATCAGCAGACGCTGATCATCAGTATGGGTAGACATTTTCCTTATATACATTACCAGATGAGCACGAGGGCAAGTGTTGCCCTTGTACTTTTCAAACTCCGGGACCTTAAACTTTGCAGGTATCTTAACATTCGGGACCAAGCATAAATCATTCACATTCTTCCTGGATAAACCTTTTCCCCTGAGGGCCTTCATCTCCCTCTGCGTCTTGTCAAAATGCTCTTGAAAATCATTCATTCTATCATAGAGACCCAAGTCTTCACTTGGTGGAGGAAAAGGACGACACACATCGTCATTAACCAATGGAACCAAATTCACCGAAGGAGGTGCAGCAGTAGCATAATGCACCATAGGAGGTGCAGGAGTAACAGTAGTCTGAACAACTGGAGCTTCTTGAGGACAAGATTGAAACCTTCAGGTGCAAAATTATCTGGCATTCACCATGGATAACCTTGAGGCATGCGATTTTGAATAACAGTTAGGGTAGCAGACACAAGAATGATCGGAGCTTCAGCAGTAGCCCTTGTTGGTTGAGGTTGAATACTCGGTGGCTGATTCTGAGCATCCACTAGAGATTCCATCAGAGCATTAAGATTGGCCATGCCTGCCTTCAAAGCAAAAACCTCCTCGCGTAGCTCGCGATTCTCTTGTTCTAAGTTGTCCATCTTCCTTCTAAAATTAGCCCGAGTGTTGTAGTGGTGAGTCAGCTTGCTGAACGAAGTAAAGAAGCTTGGTAAGACACTTGGATATGCATAACAAATTCAAGAAATATGTGCAATTTGATGCATGATATGCAATGCACATGATTTGTTTTTATTATATTTCAAGGGACTTTAAGATTTACGGACACATTGCAAATATCAAAGTAATAACCCATTTGAAAAACTGAAAATTATTATTATAATAACTTCAAAATAGGTTACAAGTCTCAACAATCCCAAGTACAAGATGAAAATAAAGTCTAAAACCTTGAGAAGTAAAGTTGTTTAAGATCACTCTATACGCTGGCGCTTCCTTGTAAGCCTGGTAATCTGAGCCTTCAACCTCTGGTTTTCTTCCGCATACCTGGTGGCAACCTCATTCTAATCATCTGAATCATGAAGTGAGCAACTATCATCTGACTGAGGCTTAGGGGAAAATAAATCCCCTTGCTCTCTATTGTCTATAGATCCCGACTCTCAAGAATCTCCATCAAGTTGTCTTTCTCCTTCAAGTCTACTCTATAGGAAATCTCTAAAGTTTGACACTTATTCTTCCAAGCATCCTTTTCCTATTTCATCCTTACCAAAGCAAGTTGTAGCTCTTCTATATCATCCAATAAGGTAGGGGTGGTCTTCAAAAATAAATCAGGCATAGGTGTTTCATGGGAATACGGCATCTTCAACTGAATAGTTCTCGTTTGGACCCACTGAAGATATGGCTCCAAAGAAACAGCCCCCCTAGGTCCCAAATCATTCCTACTCTTCTTATGAATGCGACGCCAGGCCTTTGCAATCTTCTCCCTACCTTTCTTATGGTCTTCTCCCTCCTTTAGAAATAAACTAATCAAATGACTATTTGGTTTATCCCTCATCGGATAACCAAGTTGTCGTCGTGCAAGAACAGGGTTATAGTTAATTCCTCCCTTTGTACTAAGAAAAGGTACATTGGGGAAACTACCATAACTGTCAACAATCTCTACATCCTGGTAAGCTCGATGATACCAATTAATATCCGAGTGCGTAAGTGCCATGATTTCAGGAGCCCAACGTGGTTCCTTCCTGACATCCCAAAAAGCATCAGACTAAGGCATATGAGAGATAAATCATCGGTACAACAAAGGCATGCAACAAATAATCATCCCCCCATGATAAGAATTATGAATATGAATAGAGTAATAAGCATCACCCAACAATGTAGGAACTGGGTTTCCAATCATGAAGATCCTGATAGCATTAACGTCAACGAACTTATCCACATTAGGAAATAAAAACAACTCGTAAGCAAGTAGAGCAAAGATGGCCTCAAAAGCGATTGTACTCTTCATCTTGGCAAAGTAACGAGCTTTCTCTAATAAGAATTGGGCTGGTATTCCTCTAATCCCCCCTTTAGTAGTCATATGGGCTTCAACCTCAGACTTCGCCAGATGGATCAAAGCATCAATCTCATGTGGTTTTGGCTCACCCTCCAAACCAGTAAAAGGAACACGATTGGTAACAGGTAAATCCAACAGATAAGAATACTCCTCTAGTGTAGGCATCAACTGATAGTCGGGAAAAGTAAAGCAATGATACATCGGATCATAGAACTGGACCAAGGTCGAGAGAAAACTCTTCTTCATCCTAAGCTTCATGAGAGGAATGATGGATCCATATTTCTTCCGAAAATCTATAGAACACTCAATCTCGGGAATTAGACTGATCAACTCATCTATCTTGGGATCCTTGAAACTGTATTTTCTGATCTTTCTTTTTCCAGAATCCATGTTAAAAAGTACCTGAGATATTCACAAATGGTCAACTTTTAAGTCCCTCGAAATAAAATTTCTTCAAAAGATGCTTATGAGTGCATGGATGCATGATGCAACAATCACACACAAGATCACACATATAGGGTTCATAGGTTCAACGTCACAATCATGAGGTCGAAGGTACTACCCATAGGGTGTTGGTCTAAAATTTATCACCTGCCGAACAAGGTTCTAGAGGTTCCCAGAGTCTACATCCTTCCTTCGGATATTACCAACTTCCTGATTAACTGGGTAATTAGTAATATTCTCAAGAAAAACTCGTCTGAGCATAGTATCATGTGACAACTATTTCTTGATTACTCCGTCATAGCTTTCGCACTATACCTAAGAGGCCAAGATGGGTTAGGTATTCTATGGTCCTCAGCTTCAGCAGGCTCCCAGGTCGAAAGCAGTACGTCTTCTCGATTACTCAGTAAACAACACTACAGTCAAAGAGGCCTCCATTGGGTGGGGGATCTCATGCCTTCTTTTTTGGGATTACTCCATCAAAGTTAACATGACTATACCGCCCGTCCTATCTTAAAGTTTTTACAAGTCCGGGTATAGGACTTATGAGTAATCACCAAGCACCCTAAAAACCAGGAAAATCCAGACAAACATATATACAACATATAACACATAAACAACAATAGCACATATACAAATATAAACAAAGATAGGTTCAACCCACTTAGGGATGGACCAGCAAGAGGTCAATCTTTCCCCAGTGAAGTCGCCATTTTTTGTAGCGGTAGAAATGTTTAAGACTAAGCCATTGGATTGACTAGACTTATATAGATCAAAATAAAAATCGCCACCGTGCTTTATTGTTTCCAAAGGAATGGGAAAAGAGCGAGTAACCCAAAAAGAGAGGGAAAGATTCAAGGTTAGGGGGTTGGTTATGAAAAGGGAAGGTATTAGCACCCTAAATTTACGGTACTCCGCAGGAACCTCTTTGTAAAATCTGTATACTTTGGCTATAAAATGTTATACAAAAAATGGATGATGGAGGTGAGAAAAGAAATATAGTTTTATGGTTTTTGCACCCGTCGCGGTTGCAAATCTTTAGTGCCTACGTACCACCTTCCGTGCAATAGGGGGTCAGTGTACATGTAGTTCCTCTTTTAAAAATTTTAAAACATAAGTGTATTGGTTAATTTTATGAGATAAGACATCATTGTCATTTTCTGTATGGAAAACATACTTACTACCCACAATCATGAGAAAGGAGAATTTGCATCATCTCAAAGTGGAGGATATGGCTTGGATTTTAAAATCACCAATGCCTCACTCAACACCCAAGTGGAAAATATCTCACTTCACTACATATTATTGAAGTATAATTGTTTGCATCACTACAAGGATTGACAAGAGTCTAATCTTTTGGGAAGAAGTTTTAAAGAAAAAAGCCAAAGTGGAAAAAATGGTTTGAAATGAGATTGATTGATTTTTAGTCTTCTCACAAAAAATGTCAAGATATTATTAAGTTGATTGAAGTTTATTTATGAAAATGTTTTGAAAATGCATGGACCTAAGTCCAAGTTTATTATGCAAGTGGTTCAAGTTTAGAAACAAGAAGAGTTTTCAAAAGGATGAGGAAGATTTTTGAAATTAAAGAAGATGGGAGGAGGAGAAGAGACTATCTTAAAGCATAAGGTAAAAGCTAGGGATAAGAACCATCTAACCAACAAGAAGCCAATACTTGACATTATGAGTCAAGATAGAATTCTCATTCTTTAGATTGAAACCAAGCAAGCAAAGATACTAGACCTCTTAAGAACTAAACTTCAAGTGTATTAAGTCTTCACAAAAATTAGGCAGAGTAACGGCTGTATACGGGTGAATTCCATATTACAAACAAAGTATATATTCACAATAATCTGCACACAAAACAAACAAACAACTCAATGTCTTGAGGTAAACCTCAAGAATTCCAGACAACATATCAATTAAGGTCATAAGGTCTCCAACATAGGCCAAGGTTTCTAATCCTAAGTCCAAAAAGTCCAATGCTCCATAATGCCAAGGATAGTATCCAAATAGTCCAAGTATCATTAATATTGTTTATGGTTCATGTTGATTATTAGGTGTCTTAGAAGAGAAAAGAAAAGGATCAAGTGAGCAACAATAAAAATGACATAAAATGTAATTCTTAAAGTAAATGGTACATAAAGCATAAAAAAATAAAAGGCATAAAGTAAAAACAATTTAATAATTAGTGGTTAGTTGGATGACCATCTTGAAACTTTTATTTGGAACTCATTAGAGGATTGGTAGAACCAAAGCCTCCACACAAAAAGTTGCATTTGCTTTTTTTCAAGTATATTATCCATTTGGAATCCTTAAAAGTACCATTTAATGATCAACGATGTTTAAGTGATCCGCGTTGACCAAAAGTGTTGTAGATCCATTAGAGGATTGGTATAACCAAAGCCTCCACACAATGTATCTCAAGGTTATTGGATCAAAGAGATCAAATTAACATACTTGGGCTTGCAAACATAGGTTTGGGCCAAGAATGATCATTTATTCGAATTGAGACAAATTTAGCGCTATGTTAAGCAATCGTAAATGGACTTATGTAGAAGTCGCACCTATTTTGAGGTCGGTCAATAGCAATATATGTACTTCATGTTTGGATAAATGATATAGAGATCATCATCCCTTAACATGTAGCACAATCAAAAAAGAAAGGGATAAGATGAAGAGGGGTGGAGGGAAATATATAAACCACATTTGAATTAAAGTTTAATCAAACTATTATTAAAATCATTCATCCATTTTTGTGGAGTTAGACTCAACACCATGGATCCAATGATGTTAATAAAGTTCATGATCAAAAATTCAACCCAAGATTATCCAGAAAAATCATCACAAAATAATATTGCACTTAATATATACATTAAAAAGGTTTTTTTTAATTGTTTTACATAAAAATAAAAGAGAAAAATATAAACTATGTTCAAATTAATTAAGAAATGAAAAGTAAGACCATAGAAAAATCAGAAATAAACTAAAGTAATTTTATAAAATTTTTGGTAATTTTTTTAAGTCAGAAACTATTTTTAAAATTAAAAGAAACGAGTAAAATAAATCAAAAATACTTAAAAAAAATAGCAAAGTCAGAAATAAAAAATAAATGAGGTCACCAATATTTGTCACAATATTATTGGATCATTCCATATTTTTTCAGAATTAAAAAATTCATAAAAGTATTTTTAAACATTTAAAACAATTCAAATAAAGTGAAAATTTATAAAAAAAAATATCAAAACACAAAATAAAATTGTGAAAAAATAAAAATCAGAAAGAGAAAAATCAAAAATATTTTTCATAATTTTTTTAGATTTTTTTTACTAAAAATGAGATTTCTATTATTTTTTGAAATTTAAAACAATTAAATATAAAAATCAGAAAAGAAAAATAAAGTAAAAAAATGTGGACCATTGGATGAGAGTCAAAACGCGTTAGTAATCAAATCTAAGGGATCTGGCGTGTTGTGCATATCATGGTCGTTAGTGAATAAAGCACTTAATCAAATGCAAATCAGAAATTCAAAAAAATACAAATGGTGTTGTTTCATTGGTTGAAGGATGACACGTTGGTCATCTTCAACCTCCAGCCAGTCCCAAAACAAAGTTGCTCAATCTATAAAATTAGAGCACAAGACATATGTCATTCGCTTCGTCTCTTCAAGACGAAGACAATCACACCTTCGCAATAAATTTATATAAATTGTAGCTCAACCAATTTGGAAGGAAGGTTTTGAAAAGGGATTTGAAATATCATGATCAAAATATGTTTCCAGATAAAATTAAGTGTTGCGACTAGAACCAGGGAAATGAGAGCATCACAATGATATCAAGGTTTTGAAGAATTGATGAAGAAATCTACCTATTGAAGTTGAGTTGCAGAGCTCTGAAACTGGACTTCTATGGAGCAATATAGGGCACGATTCTTGAAGGTAATTATATGTTTAGCTTCAAGGAATATCAAGGAAGGTAAATTGATAGAGAAATTGGATTGAAAAGGCTTGATAACAGATTTCGAAGTTGCAGAAATTTGAGTTATGGAATAAGTTTGGCAGGGTGATTCTGGCTATCCTTGCTTGAGAAAATGAATGAGGGATGACCCTCTATTTATAGGAAATCAAATGGAATTTCCAAATGTGTGAAATGATGAAGTTTGGAGGGAAATCGTGTGAAGTTGCAAAAAAGAAAAGTGTGACTCCTAATTTGATCAAAACTTATCGAAAACGCGCATTTTGTTGTGCTAATCATTTCTGGAAGTTCACTAAATACGTTTAGAGGCAAAAACATGCAGAAACAAAGTGTTTAGAAGTAAACCAATGATTTCAAATTCTGACTTTTGAAGAAACTTCAGTTTCAAGTACCAAGTTCAAATCAATGGCATTCTCAGTTCAAGGGGTCTTAGGGTATGATTCTTGATGCTTTAGAAAGATGATGTTACAAGCTTTGCAATGGAAAAAGAATAGAATCAAATGGATGCTTGAGCTGAAAGTTGCATTGAGTCAAAGTTGGAGAAAAAGGGTTGACTTTCCATACTAAGAAATATTTCAAATTTTTCTTCAAAAGTGACCTATAATGTTTTGCATTCAAACATGGCCTTCCACTTGGAATTTGCTCTTGAACAAAAAAGATGGAATGAAATAGAACTCTTGAATGACATTTTGAAACTTGAACCATTCAAAATATCCAAAAATTGCGAGAGTTATGAATTGTTGAAGTTGGCAAAAAATCATGAAATGACCTATAATCTTTTGTATCCTTAGGGCATCCTCCATCCATTTTATCATTTTCACATAAAATAAGGAATAAAGTTAACATCCTCAAGATCATTGTGGAAAAAGAGTGGGCTCAAGGTGATAAAAATTGACCAAGTTATGATCATTTGAAGTCACACTTGGGAATTTGGGGGTTCATCTGGAGGACTTGTAATCTTTCTTCCTCATCAAGTTTCTTCCACATGAAAACTCCTTGGAACTTTTGAAGAGATTTGTTAACAACCCTTTAAAGATAAGAATTTCTTTGGAATCACTCAAAAATACCAAAAGATGATCAAGATATACTTCTTTGAAATTCAAAACCCTAGCTCCTAGATCAAGAAAATGCTTTGAGGAACCTTGACAATTTTGAACAACCTTCTTGTACCAACACTTTTGATTTGTAAATAGAAGTTGTTGAGGATGAAAATGAAAATGCATAGCCACCAAAACCACTTCCATATTGTTGTACCCCAAAATTTGTCCTCTCATTTTTCACTCAACATGATATCCTAGGGTTTCTCAAACACTCAATTTGGCTCAAAAGTTGATCAAGCAGATTCTCTTCCTATGCAACAAGTCAGCAATTAGGGTTTTGCACTTCTCAAAGGAAATTGAGTCGTCAAGGTTTCAAATAAGTCACCATGTCTCCTCAAAGTTGTTTAAGTCAGTTTTTCAAACCTCGCATTGCAAGTTTGCCCAATCCATGGCCCAGATAACTGAAAACGGTTACATTGACTTGAAAATCACTCTTGTGCGAGAACACATTTAAACGATCGTAACTTCTTTATTATTCAATATTTTTGAGCGGTTTTCCTTGCGTTTGATTCTTCTTGATGCCCTCTAAAAATTCTCTTCACGTATCAAGAGCTGATTACACGCAGAAGATCATCAAAATTCAAATGCCTTAGAAGTCGCATCATGAATTTTGACCTAATTTCAAACAACAGTCGTCTGATCTCTAAGAATTGTGATTTTTTGCCAAATTACAAGATCTTGAGACGTTTATTTCTGGTCATGGTCATATGTGATGCCGTTCATGGGTTTATCTTCAAAGAGTTGAAGGAAAATTAGGCTTGGAAGATTTTAAAGCTATTGAATCATTGCAAGGCATTTATGTGATTTAAAATTTTTCTTAACCATAATTTTCCGAGGATTGATGTTATTCTTGAGAGCATGTTCTGTTTGGATGAGATATAAAGATCAAGACTATCATTTTAAATAATCATGATTGTGGATTCAATTAATCAGTTGGGTTTGAGCTCTTAAATATTTATTTTGTTTAAGAGTACAAAATACACGATTTTTATCCTATCATATTGTGTTTGCTTAAAATGCAAGTTATCAAGCAAGTTTTTATCCAAAGTATTCAATCAAATTTTGCACGTTTTTTGTACAACAAATTCTACTACAACAAATTTTATTCAAGTGTTTGATTATTTTTTACATTACAAATGAATTTACAATTTGTTTACAAAGAATCTCAAGATTACAAAAAATAATTTCTTGTTTGCTTCTTAGGGTCTTCATCTTCATCTTCAAGTGATCAATCCAATCTTCGTTGGCATCCGAGTCTTGCTTGTCATTCATGAAACAAATCAAAAGAAAAGAAGATATAATTAGCATATATTATTGAAGTTAAACAAGGGAATTTCAAATAAATCTTCTCCTAATTCATCACTAGGGTTTGCTTATAGGAATCATAACTTTTTTGTCTATCATCATCTCTCTCCCCAATTGCAAATCACAAAAAAAATATCATCTTTCTTGGTTCACAAAAAAGGGAAATAAAGCTACAAGGCAAGCAAATACAAACAGGCTGCATAGCATACAAACTGCAACAAAAACTACAAGGCTGCAAACAGTAGCAATCAAATACAAAAAGGGGGCAAGCCTACAGCAGAAGCAAAATATCACAGCAGGATCCGAGCAAAAGGCAGGTTGCTGCCCAAAACTGCAATAAAAGCAACACGCTGCAAACAGCAGCAGTCATACAAAAAAGGGGCAAGCCTACAGCAGATGCAAAATATCACAGCAGGATCTGAGCAAAAGCATGATGCAAACACAAACCAACAAGCAAATACAACAAAGGCCACAACAAAACAAAACAAACAATATGCAAGCTAATGACCAAAACCCAAAATATCATCACTTTCTTAAATGAGAAAACCCTTCATAATATACTAAAAAAGCCAAATGTGGCTTTGTTTCATGGAAAAATGAAAGAGGAAAGAAGTAGGGTTATGAGGATATCACTTAGGCCATATAACCAATCCCAAAATTGTGCAAAATTGTTGTGCACATAACAAACAAGTTGGCAGCCTTGCAAAGCAAACCAACCTGCAAAAACAAAACATGTCAAAGTTCTGCTCCACAAGCCTGTATTACAGTCCAAAACCTTCCCAAACTTGCACCAACATGGACATAATTTAATCTACACTCTAAAGCCCAAAGCTAGAAAACCAAAATTGTCCAAATTCATAAGTTTTTTCCCTCCTATTTTCACCCCGGTCTGGTTATAAGAATAACCATTGTTTTATAAAAGAGGAGGAGATTTTCAAATCAAGAAGCCAAAAAGAACCAGAAAATATCACAAAACCAGAGCCAAAAGAACCAGAAAATATCACAAAACCAGAAACAAAAAGAACCATCAAAAATCACAAAACCAGAACCAACAAGAACCAGCAAATATCACAAAAATCAGAACCAACAAAAACCAGAGAGATCACTGTAAAACAAAAAGCCACAAAACCAGAACCAACTAAAACCAACAAATGTTTACAACATCAAAAATATTCCATCACCAAATATCATCACCAAAAACCCACAGTGTACCGATAACTCGGAAAAATAGAAAAAAATCCAAACCCTAGTCCTCATCGTTATCCTACCCAGAAATAGTTTCAACATATTCAGAAGAAGAGAAAGAACTCAGAAAAATACCGGAAGAACAAATTTCAGAAAGGTTGGAAGCTCACGAACTTGGAGAGAACGGCCTCCGTTCTCCCTTTTTCTTACATTTTGCTTTCCATTTTGCATGCTTCATCATAAATCATTGTTTGTTTTTCTACATCTTTGACTTAGGGTTCCGTCCACCCCTATTTAGATCTAGGGTTTTAGATTGAGAATCTGCAAAAATTAACTACATATTAGTAATTAAGGAGAGGAGACGATCAGATTTATGTAAGAAAAGTAGTGTTTGGAGTCACGCTGTCGCCGTCACCGCCGTAAGGCGATTTCTGGCGCAGCCAAGCTGCCTTCTCCAGTGGAGGTCTCCAACAAGAGAGAAGAGAGAGCATCGTGTGAGGAGGGTTTGAGGAGAGAGAAAGAAATGTGAGTTATGAGGTTTTTGTGTTTTCATTTAATTAATTTTGTTTTTCTGTTAATCACACCCTAGCCCAATCTGGTGGTGACACTTGTCACCACCCCTTTAATCATCCTGAGAAATTCTATGTATGCATTCCCACGCTAATGGACTATATACCCCTATCATCCCTCCATCTGTTTCCATCTTATCACCAATCATTATTCTTTAACACCTTACAAGTGCACGCCCATGGTGCACCTCCAGGAGACTGCTGCACCTGATCATCCAGAAGCATTGGGCTTTTCCTTTTATTTGGGCCAACCAGATTTATTTCTACACCCCCAGATTTGCTCTAATGCAGGCCCATTTCTAAACTTTTCTCTTATATCTTTTATTTACTTGATTTTTGTTTTATATTTCAGCATATATTTAGAATTTCAAATAGGTTAATATTTGTTTTAAATAATTATTAACTTTAAAATAATTTTTGTTTGACATTATTAATTAAATCATTAATTAATTTTATCAAATGAAAAGAGTTTTAACTTAAATAATTATTTAACGGTTTAGACTTGTATCGTGTGATTTAAATATTTATTTCTTATTATCATCCCCATTCATTAATTTGTACCCCCATTCCCAAAGCTCTGTAATAGCGTAAAATTTCAATTTTCGCATTTTATTGTTTTACTTATTACTGTATAGTAATTAGGTGTGTATGGAAAGATTTAAAATCAATCGCTAGATAACCTAATTTCAAAGATAAAATTAACTTGAATCAAAAACACTTTTCATACGCGCACCTCTAGGGTAACCTCGCTTGTTGCCTCAAAAACACAGTCATGTCCCTCGAATATGGGACGCTTTAGCAATGACCCTTCGATAAAAAAGATCGTAGTCCCTCGATGACCCTAGACGTTTCCTTTGATAAAACGATCTCGTCCCTTACGAAAATTTCTAAAGAGTCTCATAAGTTTCTTTCGATGACTGTAAAATTGACCCGCGTTTGTCCCTTTACATCCAACGATGAGGCTTCTTACCAAATCAATGGTAAGATAGCAACATCAAAAGGAGGAAGAAAATAACATTTGATACCTTTCGAGTAGGTAGATTCACTCCTAGTTGCTCGCTTGCTCACGATAAAAACATTTTTTTACACCAACACTTTCATCTCAAAACATTTTCAAAAGACAAGACATTTTGTATACGTTCTTATAGAGACAAGAACCATTGCAAAACATCTTTTCAAAACCACTTTCAAAAACACATTTCCACAAACACATCTTGGAACTATTTTTTGAAACAAAACATTGTACGCGTTCTTATAGAAACGAGAACCGTTACAAAGATATTTTCAAAATACTTTCAAAGAACCACACCACAAGCATATTGTCAAACAAAAGCAAGTGATCTAAGCGAGTAACTAAGAGCCCATGGAAAACCATGGATGAAAAGGGTGCTAATACCTTCCCTTTTCATAATCTACCTCCCGAACCCGAGAAATAATCTCGAAAGGTCTTTCCTGTGCTTTTTTACCTTTCCTTTTGGATAAAAGAAAAGTCGGTGGCGACTCTTTCTATCCGCATAAATGCGATCAAAACGCAAAAATATCAAGTCAGTTCTCCCACCGTATCACAGAACTGGCGACTCTGCTGGGGATAATAACTTAAAAGTGGGGTTACCTTAAGGTTAGATCACCTTTACTTGCTTTCATTGTTTGATTCTTTTGCTTTATATTTTATTCTTTGTTTGGGATTTCTTTGATCCTCCACCCGGATCTGAGACACCTTTTTAGGTAAATAGTAATAGATTGTGGAAACTGTACGGCATAGACCGATATGGTTGAAACAATGGCTATGTTAGTGTGACGCATTTGTGGGTACCGGTATCCCACATGGTGAATCGAGGAGAATACGGGGCCGCTGAGTGGCGTCATGAAGCACTAACGAACTTTAGAACCCTAATTGAACAAACTTGGCCATTAGGACATAGTGAGATAACCGATTTCGGTGTAGAGCTGAAAATTGGTTGATACTCGATACTACACTCATTAAGGCTAGACTATTGGGATATCTCGGTCGCAAGAAAAGATTGATTATGCTAAGACAACGCCTAAGAGAAAGGTCGACGATATTGAGATCCCTTAGAACCCGATCACTATTACTAGGACGGGTTTGAGCCAACTAAACTTCAAGAGGATACTTACCTATAAAACCTCATGCAAGCCTAAAACATTGGAATTTGTTTGCTTTGTGTGTATATACTTGTAAATAACATCATAATCATCATGAGCATGCTCACTAACCATTTCAAGGATTTAGAAGTTTATCTTTGTTTTTGTTTTATAGGTCATGAATTTTGTCCGAGGAAACACCATCCGAATCAGCTTTGTAAAAGCACACCCTCAACTTCAAGAGTTAGCCTCAAGAGTTCCCGAGGATTCTTCTTTTACCAAGAAGTACGGTCGACTCCTCAGTTTGGCTACATCCGGTTTCCAAGAAGAGATGATGTGTGTATTATTCCAATTCTTTGATCCCGTACATCATTGTTTCACTTTCCCGGACTATCAGTTGGTACCTACACTGGAAGAGTTCTCTCTACTCTTAGGGGTGCCCGTGCTTGATCAGATACCGTTCACCAGTCTAGAAGGGATTCCAAAACCTGAAGTCATTGCTGAAGCTTTTCATATGAAGAGGGCCGACATCATAGCCAATTGGGAGACAAGAAGCGGGGTTAAAGGCTTTCTAGCCAAGTTTCTATTGGAAAAGGCTCGTTCATTATGGGACAACATGGATTCCCAAGCTTTCGAAGATGTCCTGGCTCTTCTCATTTATGGTTTGGTTCTGTTCCCCAATTCGGACCAATTCATAGACGTTAATGCCATCAAAGTCTTTCTCTCTCGCAATCCTATACCTACCTTACTAGGAGACATCTTGCATTTCCTTCATACCAACACCATGAAGAAAAGAGGTACTCTTTTGTGTTGTATCCCCCTACTCGCAAAATGGTTCACTTCACACCTACATCAATCAGCATTGAAGAATGAGCAAAGACTGACTTGGTCTCAAAGGATGATGTCTCTCACCCATTCTGATATTCGTTGGTGTTCGAGATCCTTGGAAGATGTCTCTATTATTGACCGATGTGGGAAGTTCCCTAATGTACCTCTGCTTGGTATTAGGGGGGTATCACCTACAACCCCTTCTTAGCTCTTCGACGGTTTGGGTATGCCCGAAGAGATGGACCTCACGAGATAGTCATCCAAGGTCTGGTGTTCGACTACGACAAAGAAGACCAATGTTACCGCCATAGGTTTACACAAGCTTGGGGAATGGTGAACAAGGTGGATAGTAGGACTTTGGGACACAAAAACTCTATCCCTCTCGAGCCTTACCGTAGGTGGGTATGGGCTCGTGCTCAGAGTCTCGTGATGCCTTACCCTTCCATCCTTCCTGTCATCATAGATCCTGTTGTTAAAGGAGACGTCACATACACCATTCTTCATCCTGACATGCCTACCTCTCTCGAAGACTTACAGAAAGCTTGGGTTCAGTTGAAGGAAGAGCGAGACACCTTTGAAGCCCAGTTTTACGCCAGTGAGAAGAAGGTTCTGGAGCTCACCAAGCTGCTTCATGAAGAGAAAAACCTAAATGCCTACATTGTTCCAAAGAGGATACGTTCGACCTTCTTGTCTTAGGAGTTTTTGTTGTATTTTGTTTCTTTCATTATAAGCCCAAAGAGGCATGATGTATTCAAATTTTATTTTATTAATATAACGTATGTTCTTTTTTTGGTTTGAACAAATTTAAATCTCTAAATTTCCTTGAAATCATTTGCATATTGCATCTTCATTCATCATAACATCATACATGTTTCTCATAACAGGTCTCCTTATCCTTCTACTGTTTATTTCAGTGAGATGGATGTTGAACAGACTGTGAAAGATCTTCAGGTGCAGAACGCCCAGTTTCAACAAATGCTCTTAGCTCTGACAAAAGGACAAGAGGAGTTGAAGACTCTACTGGCCAAAGAGAAGAAGAATAAAGAGAAGAAATCAACCAGTGTTGTGATCATGGGAAGAAGGTTTAAAGGACAAGCCATACGAACTTTGAACTTTGCAACATCATCGGGTGAAGGAGATAATCAAGGAGACGGGACCCAGGAAGTGAACAACGACCCAGCATCCGAGGAAGAGGAATAGCCTGATTACTCCGAGGAACAATATCCTCATGTTGATGATAAATACAAACAACTAGAGGATCGTTTGAATGCTATGGAGATTCAGAGGGTACCCGATTTGGATTTTGAAGAATTAGGACTTATCTCAGGGGTTGTCATCCCACAAAAATTCAAGGTCCCCACTTTCGCCAAATATGACGGTGTCTCTTGCCCAAAGCTACATCTAAGGTCATACGTCAGAAATATTCAAACCCATATGGATGACAAGAATCTGTGGGTGCATTTCTTCCAAGAGAGCTTATATGGGACGCAGTGTGATTGGTTCTATCAATTGGAAGGGACCAATGTTCGCAATTGGGAAGATTTGGCCGCCGCTTTCTACAAACAATATCAGTACAATGTTGATTTAGCTCCAACTAGGATGCAATTGCAAGGCATGTCCATGGGAACAGGTAAAGGTTTCAAAACCTATGCTAAAAAATGGAGGGATCTCGCAGGCAGAGTCCAGCCCCCTCTATCTGACAGAGAATTAGTGGATATGTTCCTAGGCACTTTGTCAGGACCATTCTTCAACCACCTGATCGGGAGTTCCTCAGCTGGATTTACTAAATTAATCATGACTGGTGAGAGGGTCGAAGCCGGTATAAAAACCGGCAAAATTCAAAGAGATGCATCCTCGAGCATGATGAAGAAACCCTTTATTGGAAAGAAGGAGGTCAGTGCTGCATATGACCATATGAATCAAAACAAAACTCACCGTCGCCCGGTGGTAGGGGCTATTATGATTTCTAATCCTGTGCCAAATCAACAGCGAAATTATCAGCACAGGCTAGAAGCTCCCATGAGACGATTTACCCGGATTAACATGACCATGTCTCAAGTTTTGCCCCACCTTCTGAAGACCAATCTGTCAACTTTAAAAGAAGCTCCCAAGAACACCAATACTGCTTCTCCTCGCTACAACTCGAATTCTCGATGTGCCTATCATTCTGAAAGCCCGGGGCACGATACAAGCGACTGTTGGGCCTTAAAGAATAAGGTGCAAGACCTTATCGATGCGAAAGAAATTGAGTTTGATCCCCCAGAAACGCCTAATGTAATAATGGCGCCAATGCCCAGACATGGCCAAGGTATCAACGCCATTGATGATGATCATTTTGTTTCCTCCATGAATGACTTAATTACTCCTCTGTTGACCATTAAACAAAATCTACTGCAAGTCGGTCTGTTCCCGGGCTGCAATGAAAATTGTCACTTATGCAAGTCTCTACCGAGCGGCTGTTTGTTACTGAAGATAGGCGTCCAGTGCCTGATGACTAGAAAAGAAATCTTATTTGAAAAGCTTCCTCTTACCAGAAGTTCGTATCAAGATGTCTCGATAATCACCATTTCCAACAATCCTCCCGGGGTCTCCACCAAAAGACCTGTCAGGATTACATTTGTTCCAAGGTCTGCACCTTTAATCATCACTATGACAAGACCAATATCATACTCTTCGAATAAAGTTGTTCCCTGGAGTTATGAGGCTGACGTTTATTACTATGGCGTCAAGCAAGATCAGTTGGCTCTCAAAGACGAAGTTGCAAGAGATATTGATACTGACATCGGTAATATCACTGGGACCAGTAAGATAACAAGAAGTGGAAGAGTCTTCTCACCCGATATTTCTCCAAAGACCGTTGCTACTCCTGTGATCATTCCTACTTCCACTCCTACCGACACTCCCAGTGATACTCCTACTGTTATCCCTGCTACCGAGACAAGGGGAAAAGAGGTCTTGAATGAGCATGTCCAAGAAAAAGAGCGTCCCGAGATCATCCTTGAAGCTTCTAGAAAGGAGATAGAAGAAATACTGAAGATAATCAAGAAAAGTGACTACAACATTGTAGAACAGTTGGGGCAGACCCCCTCGAAGATATCATTGTTGTCCTTACTTTTGTGTTCTGAGGCCCATGCCAACGCCTTGGTAAAGTTTATTAAGACCGCCCATATGCCCCAAGAGTCCTCCATCGACCAATTTGAAAATTGTGTGGCCAATCTAACTGCTGATAACGGATTGGGATTTTTCGATGCTGATTTAACTTCTAATGGAAGGAAGCACAATGATGACTTTCATGTTTCCATTGAATGCAGAGGCACCACACTTGCCCATGTTCTGGTGGATACCGGCTCATCATTAAATGTCTTGCCCAAAAATGCTCTCGACCGACTGGACTGCAAGGGGCTCACCTTAAAGCCTAGCAACATCATAGTAAGGGCCTTTGATGGTTCCAAGAGGACAGTGCACGGAGAAGTTAGTATCCCCATAAAAATTGGAACTCAGACTTTTGACTCAACTTTCTATGTGATAGACATTCGCCCTTTATACTCTTGTCTATTGGGTCGACCCTGGATCCATGGTGTTGGTGCCGTCACTTCTACCCTGCACCAAATGCTTAAATACCCGATCAAAGGAAAGATTGTCACAGTTCACGGAGAGGAGGAGTACATGGTTAGCCATCTGAACTCTTTCAGGTATGTTGAAATGGATGGTGAATTCATTGAGACTCCCTATCATAACTTTGAGGAGGTTCCAGCAGCAGTCGCGGCAACCAAGTCTAAAGTCCCGAAGATTACCAGACCTCCACTGAAGATGGCCTCTTTGAAAGATGCTAGAGCAGTAGTTGAAGAAGGAGGGTGTATCATCTGGGGTCAGCTTCCGGATATTCCCTACAAATCCGACAAATTTGGTTTGGGATTCACTACAGCAGCCCAGAGAGTTGTTCGACGTTCTCGCGCCGGAGGACCACCTTTACGTATCAGTAATCAGGGAGTCAATGCAGTAGAAGACAGTGATGGCAACTATGATATGGACGAATGGATTTTCCCAACCACCGGCAGAGGGCTCAACAATTGGGAGACCAAAGATTTCATTCCTATTATTTTATTCAAGAGTAATTGTCTTTTAATGTTTTCAGGCTTGTAATATTTAAACAATTCATACTTTTAAAACCTTGTGTCTTACCCAAGGCACAATGGTCCATTTGTGAGGGTTGTCACTTCATTCTCATATGTCATTAATGAATCATGGACGTTTTTGCATAAAATGTTGTGTTCTTTATCTTTCTTTATTACATTCTATTTCTTTCAAAGGTAGCTATGCTCTTACACACACTCACATATTAAAATGCAAATCTACATCCACTCAGGATCCCATGGGTAACGGTTCTGCTATGGCCTATTGTGATTTTGAAAATCCAATCTACCAAGCCGACGAAGAAAGTGAGGAAGATTGTAAGGTACCAAGGGAGTTGGCCAGGTTGTTGCAACAGGAAGAAAGGACCATTCAGCCTCACAAAGAGCCGGTTGAAACAGTTAACTTAGGTACTGAGGAGGACAAAAAGGAGGTCAAGGTGTGTGCCAATTTGGAACCCAGTGTTAAGGAGCGTCTGATTCAGTTGCTGCACGATTATGTTGAGGTCTTTGCCTGGTCGTACGAAGACATGCCGGGACTTGATACATACATTGTGGTACATCATCTATCTACAAGAGAAGATTGTCCTCCAGTAAAGCAGAAGGTTCTCCGCATGAGGCCTGATATGTCAGAAAAGATTAAAGCATAAGTCATGAAGCAATTCAATGATGGATTCTTGGCTGTTACCTCTTATCCCCAATGGGTTTCTAATGTTGTTCCCGTTCCCAAGAAAGACGGTAAAGTGCGAATGTGTGTGGACTATAGAGATTTGAATAGGGCAAGCCCAAAGGATGACTTCCCGCTCCCCCATATCGAAATTCTAGTTGACAATACGGCACAACACAAAGTGTTTTCCTTCATGGACGGTTTCTTAGGCTACAACCAAATCAAAATGGAACTTGAGGATATGGAGAAAACAACCTTTGTTACACAGTGGGGCACATTCTGCTATAAGGTCATGCCATTCGGACTAAAGAATGCTGGGGCAACCTATCAACGCGCCATGGTAGCTTTATTTCATGACATGATACATCATGAGATAGAGGTCTACATAGACGATATGATAGCCAGATCGCAAACAAAAGAAGAGCATCTTGATCACTTACAAAAGCTATTTGAGAGGCTGAAGAAATACAAGTTGAGGTTGAATCTAAACAAATGCACATTTGGAGTACGGTCTGGTAAACTCCTAGGCTTTGTCGTCAGCAACAAAGGTATCGAGGTTGATCCTGCCAAGGTTAAAGTGATACAAGAGATTCCTTCTCCTCGTACTGAGAAGGAAGTCAGAGGATTTTTGGGACGTTTGAATTACATCGCCAGGTTCATTTCTCACCTGACAGCTACTTGTGAACCGATCTTCAAATTGTTGAAGAAAGATCAAGTAGTCAAATGGAATGACGAATGCCAAGTTGCTTTTGACAAAATCAAAGAATACTTACAAGAGCCTCATGTGTTGTTTCCACCCGTCGAGGGAAGGCCTTTAATCCTGTATTTGACTGTTTTAGAAAACTCAATGGGGTGTGTGTTGGGGCAGCATGACGAGTCTGGCCGAAAAGAGCATGCTATTTATTACCTGAGCAAAAAGTTTACCGACTATGAAACAAGATATTCACTGCTCGAGAAAACTTGCTTCCCTCTGGCATGGGCTGCTCACCGGCTGAGACAGTATATGCTGACCCATACTACCTTGTTGATATCTAAAATGGATCCGATAAAATACATCTTCGAGAAGCGTACTCTTTCTGGGAGAATAACGAGATGGCAGATGATCTTGACAGAATATGACATACAGTATACTACCCAGAAAGCTATAAAGGGTAGTGTATTAGCTGATCACCTTGCTCACCAAGCTGTGGAAGACTACCAGTCCATGAAGTTTGAATTCCTTGCTGAAGACATCATAACATTAGACAACTGTGAAGAAATCAGGCCATATGACGGACCTGAACAAGGATCCTGATGGACCCTGTTCTTTGATGGAGCATCCAATGCACTTGGCAATGGTATCGGTGTTGTACTCATATCTCCGGAAGGATGTCATACTCCCTTTACTGCCAGACTTTGCTTCAACTGTACAAACAACATGGCAGAATATGAAGCATGCATCTTCGGTCTCAGAGCTTCCATAGACTTGGGGATCAAATCCTTGGATATATTTGGAGATTCAACTTTGGTCATCAGTCAGATCAAAGGGGAATGGGACACCATACAGCCTAACCTTATCCCTTACAAAGAACATGTCTTGACATTGCTACCGCATTTTGAGAAGATTACCTTCGAGCATTTCCCACGAGAAGAAAATCAGCTAGCAGACACACTAGCTACAGTGTCATCCATGTTTAAACTTAATTGGGATAACGAGGCTCCTCAAATCACCATTGAGCGGATGGATGAACCATCCTACTGTCACGAGATAGGTACTGAAGAAGTAGTGGATCAACCTTGGTTCCATGAAGTTAAAAGGTATCTCGAGTCTCAAGAATATCCAGAAGGAGCTTCAGTGAATGACAAGAAGTTCCTAAGAAGATTCTCGGCTAAGTTCTTCCTTAGTAGCGGCATTTTGTACAAACGCAGCCATGACTCTATATTACTTCGGTGTGTAGACAAGGTGGAAGCTGAAAGGATCATGGTTGAATTACACGAAGGCACTTTTGGTACCCATTCCAGTGGGCATATGATGGCAAAGAAAATCCTAAGGGCGGGCTATTATTGGTCTACCATGGAGGCAGATTGCTATCAACACTCTCGGACTTGCCATAAGTGTCAGATTTATGCTGATAAAGTGCACGTCCCTCTAGTTCCTCTGAATGTCTTGACGGCTCCTTGGCCCTTTTCTATGTGGGGAATCGATATGATTGGGGAAATCAAGCCAACGGCCTCCAATGGACACCGCTTCATCTTGGTGGCCATCGACTATTTTACAAAGTGGGTTGAGGCAGCTTCCTTCGCTTTCGTTACTAAGAATATGGTCGCCCGGTTCATCAAATAGAATCTCATATGTCGGTACGATATCCCAGAGAGAATCCTCACTGATAATGGTACGAATCTAAACAACACTATGATCACCGCCTTGTGCGAGCAATTCAAGATCCAGCATCACAATTCTTCCACTTACCGGCCAAAGATGAATGGCGTTGTAGAAGTTGCTAACAAAAATATTAAGAAGATCATACAGAAAATGACAGTCACATACAAAGACTGGCATGAGATGCTATCGTTCGCTCTCCACGGGTATCGTACCACAGCTCGCACATCAACTGGGGAAACACCCTATTCTCTGGTATACGGTATGGAGGTTATCCTACCTATTGAGGTCCAGATCCCCTCTCTGAGGATCATGAAGGATGCTGGTTTGAATGAAGAAGATTGGATCCAGACTCGACTTGACCAGTTGAACTTGATTGATGAGAAGAGGCTTGCAGCTATCTGTCATGGTCAGACGTACCAAAAACGCATGATCAAAGCTTTTAACAAAAATGTCAAACGTCAGGTATATCGGGTCGGTGACTTGGTAATCAAACGTATCATTTTTCCACAAGGTGATCCCAGGGGCAAATGGACTCCTACATATGAAGGACCATTTGTAATCAAAAGCATATTCTCTGGTGGAGCAATGATCTTGACCACTATGGATGGCAACGACCTCCCACATCCTGTAAATACAGACATAGTTAAAAGATACTACGCGTGAACAAGGACCCACTAGGTCGACTGACCTAGGAAAAAATTAGGGCATCCCGGCGAACCAAAGGTTCGGGAAAAAATTCGGGATAAAATACAAAAAAATTTGTACACCTGGAAAGCCGAAAACCTAAAAGGGCGGCTTTGGCAAAAAAGGGTATGCCGGTGGATCGAAAACCCGAAAGGGAGGTCCAGGCAAAAGTTAGGGATTTAAAGCGTATGACTATGTCCTGTTGGATCATCTTGCAGACAATCTTTAGCATTGACCAACCAACTCAAGCGATTATAATCAATCCAATCAGCTTCGCCGAGGCGACAAGTGGACAGGACACTCAGAGACACGAAGACTATAGCAGAATGGGAACCTCATGGTATTATTTCACATAGCTATCTTTTATTTGTATAAATTTTCATTTTTTACGACGGCATTCTCTTACTAGAATGCTCGTCTCGTTGTACAAAAAAATACTTATTCAAGTTAATACAAAGATATCCCTTTTGAAAGTGCAAAACTATCTGTCTTTCTTTATTTCTGTGTTTTGTTTACAAAAACGTTCAATGATTTATTTTTGAACATATGCATTTGAACGTCATTACTATTTACAAATGAACAGAAAACGAAAAGACAATTACTAATGGCTTTAAGAAATAGGATAATATCTATAGGCCATTCTATAAAATCCCCACAAGTACCTTCTCCAGTAAGAGCGGAAGCAAAGACATCCTACTACAAGATCATTAACGTATCCCCAGTATGCAGCTTGTTGGTATCAAGCGCTCTCATACCCCCGACAGAGCAAAACTTCCAACTACCACTCCAGAGGTTCCCCAGTGAAAGTTGTCCAACTTCTCAGGATTCCCCAGCAGGATTTCATGAAGTCCACAAGCAATGTCCGGCATTTCCCTTCTACAACAGAGTTTATTTCTCTAATAATTGGAAACTCACTCATCAGTGCTTCAAAAGGGATTTATTTTCCCCGCTTCCAGCAACACTACGGCACGAACAATCTTTAAGTCCATACGTTTGCATGCATACGTCATAGCATTGACAACACAAGTACATACAGTGCAATCTCATTTATTTTGAGAAACAACATTATACCATGCAATACATACATCATGAAATTGCATGCAATTAACTCTTCACCTTTTCAGGAAAGAATCAATTGATAGGAAATTATCATCAATAAATCTCCGACAGACAAATATTTTCAACAAGTCAAATACAAATCAATTCCCGAGAAAAGACTGGTCGACCATCTACATAGCAAATATTTCCTTCAAACTTCTGTTGGTTCAGTATAAATCTCTCAATGATTTATTCTGATTCTTTTCCGGATTCTTGCTGGTTCAGACAAATCTCTCAACGGTTTACTCTGATTCATTTCCAGATTCTTACTGGTTCAGATAAATCTCTCAATGGTTTACTCTGATTCATTTCCAGATTCTTACTGGTTCAGATAAATCTCTCAACGGTTTATTTTGATTCATTTCTAGACTTCTACTGGTTCAGATAAATCTCTAAATGGTTTATTCTGATTCTTCTCCAGATTATTACCGGTTCAGATAAATCTCTCAACGTTTTAATCTAATTCGTTTCCAGACTTCAGCTGGTTCAGATAAATCTCTCAATGGTTTATTCTGTTTCTTCTCCATATTCTTACTGGTTCGGATAAATCTCTCAACGGTTTATTTTGATTCGTTTCCAGACTTCTGCTGGTTCAGATAAATCTCTCAATGATTTATTCTAATTCTTCTCCAGATTCTTACTGGTTCAGATAAATCTCTCAATGGTTTATTCTGATTCGTTTCCAGACTTCTGCTGGTTCAGATAAATCTCTCAATGGTTTATTATGATTCTTCCCCAGATTCTTACTGGTTCAGATAAATCTCTCAACGGTTTATTCTGATTCATTTCGAGACTTCTGCTGGTTCAGATAAATCTCTCAATGGTTTATTCTGATTCTTCTCCTGATTCTTACTGGTTCAGATAAATCTCTCAATGGTTTATTCTGATTCTTCTCCAGATTCTTACTAGTTTAGATAAATATCTTAACGATTTATTCTGATTCGTTTCCAAATTCTTGCTAGTTCAGATAAATCTCTCAATGGTTTACTCTGATTCATTTCCAGATTCTTACTGGTTCAGATAAATCTATCAACGGTTTACTCTGATTCATTTCCAGATTCTTACTGGTTCAAATAAATCTCTCAACGGTTTATTCTGATTTGTTTCCAGATTCTTACTGGTTCAGATAAATCTCTCAACGGTTTATTCTGATTCATTTCCATATTCTTGTTGGTTCAGATAAATCTCTCAACGGTTTACTCTGATTCATTTCCAGATTCTTACTGGTTCAGATAAATCTCTCAACGGTTTATTCTGATTCGTTTCCAGATTCTTATTGGTTCAGATAAATCTCTCAACGGTTTATTCTAATTCGTTTCCAGATTCTTACTGGTTCAGATAAATCTTTCAACGATTTTTTCTGGTTCTTCTCTGAACTTCTATTGTTTCAGTTCAAACCTCTCAACGGTTTATTCTGATTCTTCCCCACCGACAATTTTCTCTGGTTCAGATAAATTGCACCAAGATTTATTTTGATGCTTTTCAGTCAAGATTAATCCAAGATATCTTTTGGGTTCAGTTTAAATCGCTCCAACAGATATTCTGATTCTTTCCAATGACATTCAAGACTTCTGCCAGCTCCAATTTAAATCGACCAAAAGTTTATTCAGATTTCTTTTCTATTAAAGTCGAGTTCAGACTTTGTCCACTTCTGTCAACAATCACCTTTGGATGGCATCTATAAGCCCATCTCCGACAACTCTCCATCATTTCTCCAAATGGAATCTTTAATCACATTCCCTGCATAATCAACCAACACATCATCAAGTGCAAATTTCTGGGCACTCTAGTGTTCAATCATCTTCTACTTTCAAGCCACAAACGACAAACACGTCGATCTCACTTTTCAAGTTTAAGAAGATTGAACAGGGGCAGCTGTTGTACCCCAAAATTTGTCCTCCCATTTTTCACTCAAGATGCTATCCCAGGGTTTCTCAAACACTTAATTTGGCTTAAAAGTTGATCAAGCAGATTCTCTTCCTAGGCAACAAGTCAACAATTAGGGTTTTGCACTTCTAAAAGGAAATTGAGTCGTCAAGGTTTCAAATAAGTCACCATGTCTCCTCAAAGTTGTTTAAGTCAGTTTTCAAACCTCGCATTGCAAGTTTTCCCAATCCATGGCCCAAATAACTGAAAACGGCTACATTGACTTGAAAATCACTTTTGTGCGAGAACAAATTCAAACGATCGTAATTTCTTTATTATTCAATATTTTTGAGCGGTTTTCCTTGCGTTTGATTCTTCTTGATGCCCTCTCAAAATTCTCTTCACATATCAAGAGCTGATTATGCACAGAAGATCACCAAAATTCAAATGCGTTAGAAGTCGCATCATGAATTTTGACCTAATTTCAAACAACAGTCGTCTGATCTCTAAGAATTGTGATTTTTGCCAAACTACAAGACCTTGAGACGTTTATTTCTGGTCATGGTCATATGTGATACCGTTCATGGGTTTATCTTCAAAGAGTTGAAGGAAAATTAGGCTTGGAAGATTTTAAAGCTATTGAATCATTGCAAGGCATTTATGTGATTTAAAATTTTTCTTAACCACAATTTTCTGAGGATTGATGTTATTCTTGAGAGCATGTTCTGTTTGGATGAGATATAAAGATTAAGACTATCATTTTAAATAATCATGATTGTGGATTCAATTAATCAGTTGGGTTTGAGCTCTTAAACAGTTATTTTGTTTAAGAGTGCAAAATACACGATTTATCCTATCATATTGTGTTTGCTTAAAATGCAAGTTATCAAGCAAGTTTTTATCCAAAGTATTCAATCAAAGTTTGCAAGATTTTTGTACAACAAATTCTACTACACCAAATTTTATTCAAGTGTTTGATTATTTTTTACATTACAAATGAATTTACAATTTGTTTACAAAGAATCTTAAGATTACAAAAAAGAATTTCTTGTTTGCTTCTTCGGGTCTTCATCTTCATCTTCAAGTGATCAATCCAATCTTCATTGGCATCCGAGTATTGCTTGTCATTCATGAAACAAATCAAAAGAAAAGAAGATATAATTAGCATATATTATTGAAGTTAAACAAGGGAGTTTCAAACAAATCTTCTCTTAATTCATCACTAGGGTTTTCTTTTGGGAATCAGAACTTTTTGGTCTATCATCATCTCTCTCTCCAATTGCAAATCACAAAAAAAAAAGATCATCTTTCTTGGTTCACAAAAACGGGAAATAAAGCTACAAGGCAAGCAAATACAAACAGGTTGCATAGCATACAAACTGCAACAAAAACTACAAGGCTGCAAACAGCAGCAATCAAATACAAAAAGGGGGCAAGCCTACAGCAGATGCAAAATATCACACCATGGATGAAAAGGGTGTTAATACCTTCCCTTTTCATAATCTACCCCCCGAACCCGAGAAATAATCTCGAAAGGTCTTTCCTGTGCTTTTTTACCTTTCCTTTTGGATAAAAGAAAAGTCGGTGGCGACTCTTGCTATCCGCACAAATGCGATCAAAATGCAAAAACATCAAGTCAGTTCTCTCACCGTATCACACATATCTTGAGAATTGAGAGAAATATGCACTTGTGATGAATGGGAACAAGACTTTGTCAAACCATGACAACTTCTTCAATCAATCCCTTGCACTTTTGAATAAATCTTGATATCTTGGGAATGTAGTGAACCAAAATAACCTTTCCATTCCATCACTTCCAAAACAACTTCAATGATGAGGTTTGTACTTCTCAAGCTTTATTACCTAGAGCATGGAAATAAACTCATGAACCCATGGAGCAACTTGCTAAATCTCATTGCCTTTACCTACATTAGTAACAAGTAAGATAAACCAACATTGCATTTTATTAATTAAAAGGAAAATCAAGACAAAATATTCATGATCATAAAAGAAAACAAGTCAAGGTGCTTGGTGATTGCTCAAAGAGCAAAGCTAAAGATAGGGAGGAGAACCAAGAACCCTAATGTGATCTTGTTGTGATGGAATCAATATGGTATGATGAAGGGATCTTAGGGGCAAAAATTGGGGTACAACAAACACCACTATATGGAAAACAATAAATATGCAATGAAAACATATGCTCAGATAATCATGTATAAATGAATAAACTGAAGGCATAAAAATAAACACCCAAAAAAAGGAAAACAGGAGCTAGGAGTGTCTCACGCGATGGACCAGCAATTGGTCAAAATATTTCCCCAATGAAGTCGCCATTTTTATGTAGCGGTAAAATCAATGAAGTTGCCTCTAAGTATTTATTTACTCCATATAAAGGGAAAGTAAAATCATCGAAGAAAAACCTGAAGGGAGAAATCAAGGTCTTGCAACCGAGAGATTGGGTACGGGAGTCGATTACGCAAAGGGAAGGTATTATCACCCCTCGCGTCCATAGTACTCTACGGTATCCACTCTTGTTGTTCTAATCAAAGGGTGTGTTTAATATAATGCTTAAGAGCTAAAAGAAAAGTGAAAAAAGGGAATGCATGCAAAGAAAACACAGGGAAAAGAAGGAAATATTTACAAATTTTTGCTCGGCTGAGCCCCATGACCAGATGCATATGCATCCCTTTTAAGGAATCAGAGCGTTGTTGTTTATTTGTATTTTTTAAATGAGTAATGTCAAATTCAGTCATTCCACCGCCGCTTGACCATTAGAGACTCACGCACTCTAGCGGAAAGGAATCAACATGTTCTTAGAAGAGAAAAGCTGAATAGCGAGAAGAAATGAATTGGTTGGTATTTTTTACCATGAAAAGGACTTTTGTGTGTTTAGAATGCTTTATACATTTTCCAAGAAAAAGAAGTTTTAGTTTTAGATGCAATTATGCAAAATGGGAAGAAAACATCTAATGGAGACTAACCTATCTCTAACCTAATGTTATCATACAATAATGACCCTATGTCAAGGATGAAAAGGAAAATCTATATCCTATGTTAGCATGTATGGTTCACAACCTAAGGTATAACTTTCATCCTAAAGGAACAAGCACGTCCTAAGGGAACATGGTATAGAAAGAGAGTGGGCAAACAAACTCAAAAGAGCACACAGATGAAATGGTAAAGAAAAGAAGCGAAATGCTTTAGTCAAGGGGATCAGATCACCCAAGACAAACAAGCAAGAGTGAAATATAAAAGAAGAGAAATGTTTTAGCTCAGGGGAGCGGATCACCCAAAGCAAACAAGCGAGAATAAAATGTAAAACAAAAATGTGATGTTCAAAGAGACTGAACACCTAACCAAGATATAGAAGATCGAGGTAGGAGACAAAAGGCAATAGGAAAAAACATGGAGTGTCTGCATCGACCAATGCGAACTCCTGACAAAGTATGGGGGATTGTTTATGAAACCCTTTTCCACTTGACAACTCGATAATAAGAGTAGGCACAACTCCAGAGCATCATGGTACATCACGAGCTAAGGATTATACGGACGAAATACGGGGGTTGATTGCGAACCTTTTTCGCTTGCCTCCTTTCGAGGACTTCAATAAAGGATGGGGAATAGATACGTGCACAATAAACACACGTGAAAAATACCTACTTCAAAGGTAGGATTTTAAACAAACACAGATAACATATAGGAAGCGGTGCCTGCTACAAGACTTTAAACAGTGACTTTGAGCGCACGCTCTTTATTTTCCTACTTCTCATGATATCTAAAAAGAAATAAAATGCGGAAAGATAAATTGGAAGAAGTATAATACCAAACAAATGATAATGTCTGCAAAAATTTCAACCAAAGCAAAGAAATCCAGAATACTTCACGCGGGCTGGCATCAAACAACAAATAGTCAGAGATCGAATGCTTAGAATAAGTGTCGAAGCATCATCGATGTGAAAATAAATCACAATCGAAAACTCAAGCATGCCCACATATCACATACTAAACCTGCATAAAACTCAAATCTCGACAAGCAAAAGTGGATCACATATCTCAAGTAATCGGATAATCGTGATTTAATTCCTAAAATCAAATACAAAAATATAACAAATTTTTATTGATTTTTATATTTTTATCATGAAAAAAATATAGAAAAATAAAAAGGTAAATTCTAAATCTAATAAAGAAAATAGGATGATCAAGGGGGGTGTTAAATTGTATCAGAGGTGGTATAGATCAACATTCATGAGCCCAATTCTGCAATGAGCCCAACAGATTTTTATTTACAATCACTTAGTGTTAAAAAAAATCCTTGGGCTTAGAGTGTACTGTCTCGGTCCATATCCACTAGCATGAAGTCCAATTCACATAAACAATTACCCGTATTTTTTTTATCTTTACTTATTAAAGGAAATAAAAGAAGCAACAAATAAAATGTGGAGAGAAGCTTAGAACACGGCATTTTTGGGAGCCTAGGTCAATAACATGACTGTTCAAGTACAGTGAACCGAATCTCTCCTTATTTCTCGCTGCAGCTTCGTCTCTCTTCTTCTCTCTTCAAACTCCGCCGTAAGCTTCCACTATCATGCGCTGAAACTTTCGATTCTCACCACCAAAAGCCTCGCATCAGCCTCAAAACTTCGATCCTACATCAATTTCTTCTTCTAGGATTCTAAATCTCAACTGAATCTCATAGATCCTAAGTTATCTATGGTAAAAATTAGATTGTTATGGTGGAGAATCAAGGTTTATTATGTAAGGGCTCTCGTTCAGCATACTGAATCAATCATCATAACAACGAGAAAGAGGCGGAAAGATGAAGGAAAGAATGATTAGATGCTTACCTATCGGGCTACTCCGGCAGCTCTTCAAGACGATGAAGAAGTTAAAAAAACCTAGAGATTCTTGAGTTGAAAGGTACGAGAATCCTCCTTATCTCTTGGCTTGTTCTTCCACCTCTTCTGTAAGATTCGGATTTTTAAAAAAAATGGCACAAAGGAAAACTATCGGGACAATTCGCGTACTAGGTCGCTTTCTTTAAGACATTTCGTCGTACTGCCAATAGTAATGCAAAGCAGTCGAGTTTCAACGACGCCTTCAAGATAAAACAGCTTGTTCAAAGTACGACAATTACTTGCACTGTAATTAGTCATTCGTAAAATGACACCTTCGGATGGTAGTTAACCAGTCTTAGTATCTGGATAGATCCTGTCGAAATTAAGAGAGAAGAACAGTTGTAGATGAAGAGAGTAGAGAGAGAGAAGAGAGAATTGTAGTAGTAAAATTATGGAACATCTCAAATGAACCGAAACAATTCAATTTATAAGTAAAAAAGTCCAACTGAATAGAACAAGTCTAGTGGGAGAAAATCGTGGGAGAAGGTGGAATTGGCCCAGTCAAAGGTGGCCGTTATTTTACTTGGTCAGCAAGTCTCACAAACTCTTGGAGGGCAAGCAAAACCAGTCAATAATTAGGTTAAGACTTGGTCTTTCGTGCAGGACACATCACAATCTCTTAATTAATTAATAATATTAATATTAATTAATTTCCACTAATTCGGTTCCAAAAATTAATTCATCTAGACCGAACCGAGCCGGTCGGATGGACAGCAGCGGCGGCGTGCGCGCGTGTGTCTAGATGACTTATGGGTGTGACCTCACTCCTTTACAAAATTGGGGTGCCCCTTGGGGCCTAACCCAATTGTCCAAGTTGGAATATATATACACTACTAGTATTTATAATCCCTCCTATGTGGGACTAAAATGAATCTTTTCAAATTCACTTCCATACTAGTTCTTACTTGTGCTCATTTATTTCCCATTTAATGTCAATAAAACATTCCAACTCTCACTCCAAATTTACATCATACCAAGATTTCCAACAATCCCCCACTTGAATTTAAAAAGGTGATTTTAGAAGTACGTCAAACATTTCTAAGATTGTGCGTAAGCAAAGGTGTCTACGACTTGAACCTTTGCGTAGAAAGTAGGATTTTGATTCAACAAGAGTGACACTATTGTCTTGAACTCTATCTCATACATCAGACCCGCACACAACCTTTTCTTAAGGTGTATTCTATTAGCTTGTGCTTTAATGGCCCTGTACGTATATCCCGGTTTAGTGAAGGCTCTAGGAATCCTGCCTCGTAATTCCATAGGAACCGACCCAAGTTCCAAAATAACAAAGGTGAGTCTATCAAGAGTACTCCTGTAGCCTAGGTACTACCTCATATAGAGTATAGATCTCATTAAGAACTTTTATTACCTCATCCTCTTATTACTTCAGGATTCATGATTTATTTGCATGATCATCTCATATTACTCATAACTTGTTATTACCCATTGAACCTATTTCTTGGGATCTCCAGTCATCTAGTTCGGGTTACCATTATGAGCAACTCATTTCTTTATAGGCATTAGTCCCATCTATTTGGATGTATTATGGACTTTCTCTCTAGCTAATCCTTTCGTCAAAGGATCTGCTAAATTTTCATCAGTGCGTATATGATCCACTCTTACAGCTCCTTTAGAGATACAGTCTCTAACAGTGTTGTGCTTCCTTCTTATTTGACGTCTTTTACCATTATAATAACGGTTCTCAATTTTTGCAATAGCCGCATGTGATACGGTGGGAAGAGAACTGACAGTTTTGGAATTCTGGTTCGCGTTTTGCGTTTGTTTTCGCAAAATGTCGCGGTAAGCAAGAGTCGCCACCGTCTTTTATTTTATCCAACAAGGAAAGGAAAAAAGCATAGAAAAATTCCTTTTTCGAGATGTTTCTCGGGTTCGGGAGGTAGATTATAAAAAGGGAAGGTGTTAGCACCCTTTCTATCCGTGGTTATCCACGAGCTCTTAGGTACTTGCTCATTGTGTTTTTCAAAATTGCTTTTCTTTGTGTTTGTGGATTTGAAAAAAAGTCTTTGTTTGAAAGGAGTGTAAGTGCGAAAAGTTTTGTTTTGTTTTAAAAGGAGCAAGTACTTAAGAACCATCTACCTACTCGAAAAGGGAATTAAACTGTGCTAATATTCTTTAGACAACACTAGCCCACTATTGATGAGTAGGTAGCATCATCGTCGGAGTTTTCGGGTCAATTCGATTAAGGGACGTGTGGTCACTAAAGCAATGTTAGGACGCCTTAGAGCGGTAACCCTAGTGTCTTAGATCATTTTTTCTGAGGTAACTGTTTCGAGGCAACTTATGATCTTTGGACAAGAGGACGACCTCTAAAACTTCTTATACTCAATGACCACGTTCGAAGGCAACCAAGTGAGGTATACCCTAAGAGTGGCATGTGCAAGTGTGTTATTTCGGTTAATTATCTTTGTACATGTCATGGGTGAGCTTGTTGATTTTAGGTTAAAGATTTGATCTTGTCATGCATTCCCTATTTATCAAACATCTAACAGTTAATAGTTGCAGAATTTAAATGGCGGGAATTAAATCTAAACTATTACAAGGCGTCGGGTATTTACATCGCCAAAAACAAACCCTTTAATTTAAATTGCGGAATGTAAAAAAAGCGATAAACAATTAAAGTCCTAATTAAAAGCTATTACATACCGGAAGCAATTACAATATTGGAAATATGGATCGCGTGCGAGAAAATTAAATCGGCGCATTTTTTAGGGTTTTGACCCTTTTTTATTAAAGAAAAGATTTTTGCTTATTTTTGAATTAAAAAAATTAAATCTAAGTTAATAATTGAATTAATTAATTAATAAAAATATTTTTGGGATTTTTTTATATTTAAGGAAATAAAATAAAATGGTTAAAAGTTAGTAAAACCTAAAATTCTAAATTGATTTTAATTTATTGCAAAAATGTTAAAATTAACCTAATTAACACTAAATTAATTGATTAATATTTACTTACAAAATAAAATAATGAAATTAATAAAAATAATATTTTTTGTGGTTTTGATTTTATTAAAAAAATGTTAATTAGTTAATTTAAATAATAATAATAAATAAATAAATAAAACAATTGAATAAAAAGAAATATAAAGGGGAAAGAAATAACCCATTGGGGAGGGTTTGGGCCCAGACTGGGAGGTTTGATTTGTAATTTGAGGCCCAAAACATTCAAGCCTGCTTTGACTTTGGCCATTCCATGCGTGTGCGTTGACTGGAGAGTATGGTGGATATTCAACTTTGGCCATTGGATTTGATTTGCAGGCCATCTGGCGCTTAGAAATTGGATGCACACGGTGGACCATACTTTGAGCATCGCGTGGGAATACCTGAAGAAAAATTACACAAATGTATTGGGGGACCTGGGATTCGAACCCAGGTCCCATTAGACAATACACTAACCTGCTTGTCAACTCAACCAACGCGTTTGTTTGTTATTATGATACACAATGAATATTATATTGGAAACTCAATTAATATGCTGAGAATTAAAAAAAAAAGTGGCGCGAGATTTGAACTGGAAAAATAGGAAGAAGACACGCCTTCGTCTTCTTCGTTGAAAAGCCAGGGTTTTTACCTGTGGATTTTATCCGCAGCTGAATCCATGGCTGCCTTCTAAAATCATTTGTAGGCCTTGGAAATGAATTTTACGAACATCATCATACTCGTCTCTTTCCACTGAACACAACCATGGTCATTATTTGTCCTAATTTTTCCTGAAATCAAAACGCCTAAAAAACAAGAACACAAACCCTAGCTTCGGATACAGGGTTATAGGCCATGAAAACAAAATTAAATAATTCAAAAATGCTCTAAATGAATCGATTAACATGATAGTGTCAAGATTTTGGCAAAAAGATGCAAGATTCAGAGGTTATGTTTTCGTGTACAGAGCCATGTTCATGAGGACTTACAGTGCGATTGGGGATGTCTCTGGGCTTGATTCTGATTGCTTTAGCTCCAATGGATGTCAGGCAAGAAGGCTATGTGGAGATTTTGCTTTGAAAACGCCTCCAATATGGATTTCGTTCTCCAACTTTTCCAAGTTTTTTTCAGTTTTGGTTTTGCCATTTTTGTAGCTTTTTGGTTGTGTTCTTGATGTCTCTAGCTTGTGTGAGTAATAAGGAATGCATTAGGTTAAAAGTTTGGGCTTGAATCCATGTATATTGATGAATTAAGATATGATTTGATTCTTCCATTAAAGGCTTTCAAATTCTTTCCAAATCCAAGATTTTGTGCATGATTTGCCTTGGTACGAATTTGATTGGGTGTATCATGATAATGAAGACCTGTAAT
The DNA here is from genome assembly GCA_948472305.1 of Vicia faba. Lineage (NCBI taxonomy): Eukaryota > Viridiplantae > Streptophyta > Magnoliopsida > Fabales > Fabaceae > Vicia > Vicia faba. The sequence goes on along the minus strand of OX451741.1, from coordinate 819,410,019 downwards.
GATCAAAAAAATCTTATCCCATCAATTTTTGGATTTTATTTGAATTAATATTGATTTAAAATGAATTAAATCAATAAAAATCAAATAAAAATAAAAAAATTAATAATTGGTCATGAAATTGAAGATAGGACACGTGTGTGGTGTGACAAGATCATATCAAGTGGAAAAAAGTGGGCCCTTTTGACAAAATTTGAAGTTTTGGGGATAGTTGACTTTTGGCAATTTTGGAAAAATGCCCAACTTCAACAATGCATAACTTCTTCAATTCGGAACTTTTGGAGGTTTTCTTGGACTTTTTAGAAACCTTAAGATGTCCTATAACCAACCCTTTTTGTCTCATCGCATTTTGATATTCCATGCTCAAGTTATAAGCTTTGGAAAAAAAAGGTGTTTTTGTTGACTTTCAAAAATGACCTATAATGTCCAAATTTGTAACTTTTTGTGAGTGCATTTCTTGATCTTGGGGTGTGAATATGGATTGTAGGAAATTGCATCCTATTCAAAATGAGCTTTTGATGAGTCATTTCTCATAAAGTATGAGAATGTTATGCTTGGTCAAAGTTGAGTTGACTTTTCCTACAAAACCCTAACTTAGCAACTTTTGAATCTTGATGAATCTTGAGCAATCCTTGATGAATCATGATCAACCCTTGATCAAATGATGAATTATCCTTCAAAATGAGAATGTTGACAAAAAAATTTGAGGTTTGACTGTTTGTAGGTCACAGTTGACTTTTGCCCTAGCATAGTCGATTTTTGGACCTCTTGAGCAGTTGACTGACCAAACTTCCTCTGCAAGGCTTTAAATTTGACATGGATGATCTTAATAACATATTAGGACATTGGGGAGAACTTGAGGTCATTTTTATGTAAGGACCTTGATGTAACACAAAACCCTAATTTTGAAATTGACTGCCTTAGGAGGTGATTTGATTGTCCAACTCTTGAGCAATTTGAGCCACTTGGAGATTATTCTTGACATGTCTTGAGAAATATGGGAGGGAAAATTTTGGGGTACAACAGTTGCCCCTGTTCAATTTTCTTAAACCTGAGGATATAGATTGGCTTTCGGGCCTTTCGTGATCCGAAGGTGGAAGATAATTGAACACTAGAGTGCCCAGAAATTTGTACTCGCATGGTGTAGTATCAGCATTGTGATGTCGGGAATGGGCTTACAGATGCCATTTGGAGATTGTTGGTAGGAGGATGGGCTTACAGATGCCATCTGCAGGAGTGTCGATCGCATAAGAGATTCCTTAGCGAGAATTTGCATACCTGTTGTTGTAGAAGATTCCGCTGGGGAAGCCTAACTTTTGTTGAGATTTAGGAACTTGCATGTACTTCAACTGAGAGAATGCCTCGGCTGAGTCTTAAGAACTTGTCCATAATTCAACTGGGGGGAAACATCTTTATCAAGATTTAGGAACTGTTTGGTCTTCAACGTAGTATACCGTTGAAATTACAGAACTCGTCCGCACTATGGCGGAGGAAAACATCAAGATCTAGGAACTGACTAGTGCTCAACGTAGTATACCGTTGAGGTTATAGCACTCGTCCACACTTTGACGTAGGGAAACATCTTCATCAAGATCTAGGAACTGTCTGGTCTTCAACGTAGTATACCGTTGAAATTAGAGAACTCGTCCACACTATGACGGAGGAAAACATCAAGATCTAGGAACTGACTAGTGCTCAACGTAGTATACCATTGAGGTTATAGCACCTGTCCACACTATGACGTAGGGAAACATCTTCTTCAAGATCTAGGAACTATCTGGTCTTCAACGGAGTATACCATTGAAATTAGAGAACTCGTCCACACTATGACGGAGGAAAACATCACGATCTAGGAACTGACTAGTGCTCAACGTAGTATACCGTTGAGGTTATAGCACTTGTCCACACTATGACATAGGGAAACATCTTCATCAAGATCTAGGAACTGTCTGGTCTTCAACGGAGTATACCATTGAAATTAGAGAACTCGTCCACATTATGACAGAGGAAAGCGTCACGATCTAGGAACTGACTAGTGCTCAACGTAGTATACCGTTGAAGTTATAGCACCTGTCCACACTATGACGTAGGGAAACATCTTCATCAAGATCTAGGAACTGTCTGGTCTTCAACGGAGTATACCATTGAAATTAGAGAACTAGTCCACACTATGACGGAGGAAAGCGTCACGATCTAGGAACTGACTAGTGCTCAACGTAGTATACCGTTGAGGTTATAGCACCTGTCCACACTATGATGTAGGGAAACATCTTCATCAAGATCTAGGAACTGTCTGGTCTTCAACAGAGTATACCTTTGAAATTAGAGAACTCGTCCACACTATGACGGAGGAAAGCGTCACGATCTAGGAACTGACTAGTGCTCAACATAGTATACCGTTGAGGTTATAGCACCTGTCCACACTATGACATAGGGAAACTGTCGAGATTGAGAACCTTATCTGAAATTTAACCGAGGATAATTCAATTGAAATTTAAGAACCGGTCAGGTCTTCGACTAAGCTGGGAACTTAATTGCATCTTTCCTGAAAGGTAAAGGTCAGTCATATGCAATGCATGAGATGGATTAAGAAATGATGTTCTCAACATAAATGAGATTGTATGGTATGATGCGCATATGTATGTATCATGATGTATGAAAATGTGATGTTTTAGCTGGGGAAAATAAATCCCGAAGTTGCTGGAGAATAGAGTTGAGTTCTTCATTTCTGCTGGGGATGATGAACGAAGATGATTGTGAGAATAAACCTGCAGGAGAAAAGAACTCCGTTGGGGAATAAACTGATGAAGAGATTACTCCGAGGGGAATTACTATGTGGGGGAGAGATGCTCTGCTGAGGATTTTAACGATAAACTCCGCTGGGGATTCCGCTGATAAACTCTGTTGGGGATTTCAATGATAAACTCCGCTGGGGATGGATTATCGTTGCTGGTGATATTGGATCTGTTGAGGATTGAACTCCTGTTTTGGGGAAAGAAAGAACTTCGCTGGGGATGATCTTTCAGTTGCAACTTGCTGGGGATAACCCAGTTAGACTCTTGTGGGGATAAACCTTTGAGTCCTGTTGGGAATGATCCTTTGAACTTGGCTGGGGAGATTGATTTTGTACTCCGCTGGGGGTAAGCTTCCAAAGTCTACTGGGGATGATGCCTCAACTCCGTTGGGGAAGATTTTTTAGACTGCGCTGGGGAAATGGATCCCCTGGGGGTATCTTGTATTCTGCCGAGGAACATTCTTATATTCCGTTTAGAAATATTAAGATTGTCGGGGATACTCTTATGCTTGTTGGGGAATATCTTTATACTCCGTTGGGGGAATATTAAGATCTTCTGGGGATATCCAGCCTTTTTAGCGCTGATGGTGGATGAACTCTGCTTGGGGAGAGTATTGCTGACTTGTTCATAGTTTCAAGTCCTAGCTGGGAGAGCTACTATTACTGTCTTACTCTGTGGGGAGTGAAGGTATCTTAGCCACATTCTTCAGCTGAACCTACCTTGGTACCTGGTGGACAAAGCAACTATACAGCTTGGACAATTCTTATTGCCCCTGCTTCTGATATTACCCGTAATTCATCTTTTGTTTCACACATAAATATTTATGAGTAGCAATTAATGTAAAATGCATATACCAAACAATGAACATTGGACGTTCTTTACAAAACAAAACATTTAAAGGAAAAACAGTTTTTTTTTTAATTTCTTTGGAAATGAATTTGTATTGATTTGAAGTTTGGCCTATTGTTGTACCCCAAAATTTTCCCTCCCATATTCTTCAAGATTTGTCAAGAATCATCTTCAATTGGTTCAAGACTACTCAAGGGTTGCACAGTCCAACATCCTCCTAAGCCAGTCAAAATTAGGGTTTTGTTTCTCTCAAGGAATTTGAGGTTTTCAATGGCTCAATCAAGTCCCATAGGCCTATATACATTGTCAAGCATCTACATGCCAAGTTTCAAGGCTCACAGGGTCAAGTTGCACAGTCAAAAGTCCTATTTGGTTCACAATCAACTGCAGGGGAAAAATGGTCATTTGGCAGTCAAAAGTCAAAAATTTTGGTCAACATCTTATTTTGAAGCCACAATCATCATTTGATCAAGTCTTGATCATGATTCCACAAGAATGGCTCAAAAATCATCAAGATGCAAAAGTTTCCATTTTGGGACAGCTGAAAAGTCAACTGTAACTTGACCAAGGCATAACGTTTTCATCGTTCATCAGAAAAATCCCATCCAATGCTCATTTTGAAGGGGATGACATTTCCTACAACTCATCTTCACATTCCAAGTCCAAGAAATGCTCTCACAAAAAGTTATCAATTTCTACATTATAGGTCGATTTGAAAAGTCAACAAAAACGCATTTTAAGTCAAAGATCATAACTTGAGATTGGTAAATCCAAATGACATGGGACCAAAGGCATTGGTTAGAGGACTTCAAGACCTTTCCAAAATGTCCAAGAACATGTTCATATGATCAAAATTGAGCAAGATATGCATTGGAGAAGTTGGGAAATTTTTGTGAAATGGCAAAAGTCAACTGTCCTTAAAACTTCAATTTTTGACAAAAGGGCCCACTTTCTTCCACTTGATTCAGCCTTGTCATGCCATACACGTGTCCCATGATTAATTTCAAGATCAAACATTTATTTTTCTATTTTATTTAATTTTTATAGATTTAATTCATTTTAAATCCATAATAATTCAAATAAAATCAAAAAATTAATGGAATGGCATCTTGGTGACTTGAATGGCTTTTATATGTCATGTGCCAGCTAATAATCCGTGCCAAGCCTTTTGGTGCACAAAATCTTGAATTTGAACCAAAAATGGAAGGTTCTTTAATGGTGGTCAACAAGAATCCCAAACTTAATTAGACCAAGATACAAGCTCAGCTGCTGACCTAATTTCATTCATACCTACATAAGCAAGCGTGACAAACCTAATTCACGACCTAGAGACTGCACAAACGGCCAAACCATATTCAAAAAATCCAAGGAAAAAGTGAAAACTGTTTTCTCACTCACAGGCCTTTTCAAAGCAATTTAAAGATTCTAATACCTTGCTAGCATTCCCAGGAACGCATTGCAATCAAAATCAAGTGTCAACACTCAAGGAATCCTAAGAACAGTCGTACGGTTTGCCCATTCTTTTTCATAATTGTAACTCATGATTTGTGCACAATTAACATGTTCTAACCCTTGTGTTGCATTGCTTGAGTTCATACAAAGCGTTTGGCATAGGTTAATTGGACTAGAATGCCTTGAAACGGAAATCACCATTAATGGATTCTAGGGTTTCCAAGCTTCAAAATTAGGGGTTTGCTATTTAGGAAAAATTAGACCATCTCACGCATATGGTTGAAACCGCCTGGACAAGACGAATCGAACCCTACCCTCGCGAACAATTTATATCGCGCACAGACCTAATCGCTATTTTCCTTTTTTCAGTTTGTGGGGGTTAAAAACCCCCGCTATTTGTTTATGTTTTACAGGAACGCAGGATGAAGACGAAGGACGTGGAAGCGTTCCATTGGAGCATTCAAATATAACGCGTGTTTTTTGTTATTTTTCAGCATATGCGTTGTTCTTACATATTATTTTCATTGCCTATTATATTAACAGAAGCAAACAAGTGGTTGAGTGGTTGAAGGAAGCGTGCAAATTGTCTTGGGACCTGGGTTCGATTCCCAGGTCCACCCAAAATTCCATGTTATTTTGCTAAATGTGTTCACGTGCAGGCTATCAAAAACATTCCACCATATGCCCCAGCGCTCAGCATGCCAAGTGGCCACTAACAGCAATCCAATGGCCAAAGATGGATGGACACCATGTTCCTGGTCAATGCAACGTGCAGACAATTTCCAAAGTCAATAGGCCTGGAAGCTTAATGGGCTGGAGTTTCTAAACAAACCCTCAAATCTGGCCCAACCCCCCCCCCCCCCCCCTTGGGTTTGCATTTCTTTTTTTATTTTATTTTCTCTCTTTCATTTGCTTTATTTATTTTTATTGTTTTTTTAATTACTAACCAGCAAATTAATTAACCTTTTCATAAAAATTCAAAAAACTAAAAAATGTAAATATTTTATTTACTATTATTAATTTCACTTTAGTTTAATTATTTTGTAAATAAAACACTAATAAATTGATTTAGTTTAATTAGGTAATTTTAATTTCCTTTTACAATAAATAAAATGAATTAGACTTAGGTTTTTTTTTCTTTTGGACTTTTAATTCCTTTTTATTTTATTTCATTAAAACATTAAAAAACACAAAAAAAAACTTTTTCTTGTAAATAATTAAGTAATTAGTAAATTAGGTTTAAGATTTCATTAATTGCAAAAAAAAGGACAAAATTCAATTTTTTTCTCAAAAAAAAGGGTCAAAACCCTAAGGACGTCCCGATTCAATTCCTTTAGCGCGCATGTTTATTTTAATTCATTATATTTATGTATCTGCTCCGGAAATGTAATAATTAATTAGAACTTTATCGCTTTCTTTTAAATTCTCGCATTTTTATTTTCCAAACGGGTTTTTGTTTTTGGCGATGTATATACCCGCGCCTTGTAATAGCTAGATTTACTTTCCGCAATTTATTTTCCACACTCTTAACTGTTAAAAATGCATGAAAGACTTGTATGACAAATAAAATCAATCCGTAGCTCACAAATAACATGCAAAGACAATTTAACTGAAAAACAACACACATGCACATGCCACTCCTAGGGTACGCCTCACTGGTTGCCTCGACGTGGTCGTCAAGTATAGGGTGTTTTAGAGGTCGCCCTCCTGTCTAAGATCTAGTTGCCTCGAAACGGTTGCCTCGGATAAAAAGGATCTAGGACATTAGGGTTACCGCTAAGGCGTCCTACCATTGCTTTGGTGACCACATTGTCCCTATAATCGAATTGACCCGAATACCTCCAACGACGGTGCTTCCTACTTCTCAATAGTGGGATAGTACTGTCTAAAGGACTCTTACACAGCCTAATTCCTTAGAGAAGGTAGATTTCTCATGGGTACTTGCTCTTTCAAAACAAATAAAAATAACTTTTCGCACCTACACTTTCAAAAGGTTTTCAAACAAATATTTCATACACTCTTGAGGACAGATACAAGAGTTACCTAGAAATTTTTCAAACAAAACTTTTTCAAAACCCACACACACTTGAAAAGCAAACAATTTTTGAAAACATAAGAGAAAGTACCTAAGAGCCCGTGGATAACCACGGATAGAAAGGGTGCTAACACCTTCCCTTTCTATAAATCTACCTCCCGAACCGAGAAACATTCTCGAAAAGGAATTTTGTTGTGCTTTTGTCCTTTCCATGTTGGAGAACATAAAATACGATGGAGACTCTTGCTTACCGCGACATTTCGCGAACCAGCTTAAAAAACAGTCAGCTCTATTTCCACCGATCACAGAACTGGCGACTCTGCTGGGGATATTTAATAAGTGAGGTGTACCTTAGGATTAGATCATACTTATGTTTTCAATTGCTTACTTTGATTGCTTTTATATTTGTGGGCATTGCATCGGAGTTTCATAGATCCTAACCCGTATCTGGGGATACCCTTTTAGGTAGCATAAGTTGTGAGGGACCTGTCCGGCGTAGACCGACACGGGTGAAGTAGTGGCTACGTTGGTGTGACACCTTGGTCTGTACCGATATCCCTTGTGTTACAACGAGGAGAATATGGGTCTTCTGAGGAGTCATTAAGTACCAACCGACCTTAGAACCCTAAATTGACCCAACTTGGCCATAGAACAGTAGCAGTATGCTACACTCATTGAGGCTAAACTCTCACGATGGTTCTGGCTGCAAGAAAAGATTGCGATGCTGGAGTTATGACCGATTGAGGGTAGTCGATGATATTGAGATCCTCTAGAACCCGGTTTCTTTTGATAGGACAGGTCTTAACCAACGAAACTGAAAGAGTGTAGTACCTAAACTTCATGCTGGCATAAATTCTAAGGGCTATCTTGTGTGCCTTCAAACTTGACTACTTGCATGCTTGTTATCTGACACATGAGTTCCTTGCAGGTGTTGTTTACAGTCCTTAATCTAGGCTTGTAACAGGGTTTACTTACATCCCTCCACGCATAGCATAACATCATACCATCATACCATTGCATACATCCTGCATAAGGACTAACCCATTTCAAGGATCTCAAGGGTCTGTGATGCAGGTCATGATGTACCAACTGTCTAGCAAGGGGCAAAGGAGATTTATTTTCCTCTAGCCAAGGTTGATAACTTGAGTCAGGGGCTATGACCCACTCGATATGGTGAGCCTTGACTCTTGAAGAAGGACTCTCAACAACAGGAAGTTCCTTTAATCAAGCTACCGGATTCAAATTCTGACAATTTTTTCTTGTCTACCCCGCGAGATCCTTGAAAACATCGCATGCATATCATACATATCATTGCATTACAGGTACCCTTTTGACAGGCCACTTACCTTCTTCGCTGTTTATTTCAGCAATCATCATGAATCCTGAATCATCCAATGAACAAGCTATCAAGGCCCAGAACGCCCAGTTCCAAGAGTTGGTGATGAGCCTAGCCCAGGGTCAACAGGAGTTGAAGACTCTGATACAGAAGAAGAAGAAGAAGAGGATTGTTTTGTTCAATCCTAGACGCAGATCTGGGAATGGATCACAAAATGAGGCTGATCTGGCTACTTCCTCCGTAGGGAAAGATAGTCCCCAAGAGAGAAAGGTTCCTAGTCATGTGGTCTCCGACAACGAGACGGATTTCAATGATGAACAATACCCTCCTGTTGAGGACAGGTACAAACAGCTGGAAGACCGGTTGAGCGCCATGGAAATACAGAAAGTGCCGGGCCTGGACTTCGAAGATCTAGGTCTATCCTCTGGGGTGGTGATTCCCCATAAATTCAAGGCACCGGCTTTTGCAAAGTAAGACGGGGCTTCCTGTCCTAAGTTGCATCTCAGATCCTATGTAAGGAAGATCCAACCTTACACTGTTTACAAGAATCTATGGATCCATTTCTTCCAGGAAAGTCTTTCAGGGACTCAACTCGAATGGTTCTATCAGCTGGATGGAGCCAGTATTCGTAAATGGGAGGACTTGGCTACTGCATTCTACAAGCAGTATCAGTATAATTCCGACCTTGCTCCTACGCGTATCCAACTCCAGGGTATGTCACTAGGGACGGGTGAAGGATTCAAGGAATATGCGCAAAAGTGGAGAGACCTTGCTGGAAGGGTGCAACCACCTCTGACTGACCGGGAACTCGTTGACATGTTCTTGGGGACCCTGTCTGGGCCGTTCTTCAACCATCTGATTGGAAATTCTTCTGCTGGGTTTACAGATCTGATCTTGACTGGGGAAAGAATCGAAGCGGGCATCAAAAGTGGGAAGATTCAAGAGGCCACACCTCCTGATACTCATAAAAAGCCTTACACGGGGAAGAAAGAATCTAATGCTGCGTACAGCCAGAAGAGTCGTCGTGATCAACACGCAGGGGCAGTCTTGATCTCTGGTTCTACACCACGCCGACAACAGCAAAAGGGAAATCAGCGAAGGCCAGACGAGCCTAAAAGATAGTTCACCAACATCAATATGTCGTTGTCACAAGCACTGCAGCACATGTTGAAGATGAAACTGATTGCGGTGATAAACCCTCCTGCAAATCCAAAGACTTCTTCTCCAAGCTACAATCCAGATGCGAGGTGTGCTTATCATTCTGGTAGCCCGGGGCATGATACTGAGGATTGTTGGGCGCTGAAGTACAAGATCCAGAATATGATCGATGCTAAGGAGATCGAATTCGAGTCTGCTGAGACTCCTAATGTGATCACTGCTCCCTTGCCAAAACATGGCTAGGATTGAAAAAACTTTTGTTCATTCGAATGTTCAATTTGTATTTTTCTTTAATTGTTCAAACAATTATCATGTCAAACTTCCTTATTTTCATTAATGCATTACACGTGTTTGTTTTGAAGTAATTGTTTTCACTATATTCAAAATTGCTTTTATTTTTTGATGTTCAACTCTTGGTTAATAATTATAAGCCTCTTGAGGGAGGATGACGAAAACGATACCATAATCTACAGTATGCTTTTGAACAGACCCCGCTGATGAGGTACAGGCATTGTTTCAAATCCTAAACACTGGAGTTATAAGGAAGATAATCCCTCGTCAACCCCTTCGAGCCAAAGAAGTAGGAGTTTTTCTTTTCACAAAAAAATTAAACCCTTAATCATAACCCGGGGCAGGGTAGTTCTCTCAGTTGATCCAAGTGCACAACGAATGGCACCAAAGAAGTCCTTGCAAAACGAAAGACATGGATGGCTCCGAATAATCATAAAGACAGGCAGTCATTACCAAAAAAACTAAAGCCCAATAAAGTCAAAACCTATGAAGGAGACTTATAAAACTAGGGCATCCCGCTGACTGTAATCACAAAAATAAAAGTTCAAAAAAAAAAATAGGGATAACAAAATCAAAAAGAAAAGAGGTCCTACAAACCCTCAACAAAAACTGACTGTCTGTTCAAATAAACTGTCAACATCCGAACCGTCACTGGAATATCAAGACAAAGACTCAAACAAGATCTAACGCACGATCAGCTGAGTTTAGGTTTGAAGAACATCACGAAGAGCGGGTGGGTACAAATATAATTTGAGCCTTTATCCTTTGTTTCTTAAACCGTGAACCAGGCCACGTTATAACCCTCAAAAAGTCCTAGCTGAAGCATGGGTTAGTTTGAAAGTATACTGTTACGAAAGGTATCCTGACTCCTTAAGGCTTACGGTAAAATAACGAGTTGACATCACAGTTTACAAAAAATTCACTGGTTTTACTGAAAAAATGCATTTCCAAAAAAAAAAAACTTCAAGACAGACATAAGCTTTGCATTTTTAACATAACTTTGTTTGCATATGACTTTTTGTTGAACAGCATAGAAGTTCGCACGAAGAATATCTAATGAACAAAAGCACTTCCAATCAAAGGGCACGGCATGGTCACTATCCATCATCTGGGGCAGTTAAGTCAAGATTCGGAGAATCTCTCAAAATGCCAAGCAGCCAGGGGCAACTCTCCATCTGAGACACTTGGGGCATTGGGCATGGATTTCAGCAACGAATCTTGCACGATCAAACATCTTCTGGTAGTATGGCAACACAACGCTACTGCCAGTGACAACTCCCTGCACTCTGAGAGCATGGACATAGTCGAAAAGATACTACGCATAATCAAAGACCCGCTAGGTTGACACACCTAGGAAAAAATAAGGGCTTCCCGGCGAACCAAAAGGGTTCGGGCAAAAATAAGGGATGAAAATAATGAAAAAAATCTGTACATCCGGCAAGTCAAAAACCTGAAAAGGAGGCTTGGGCAAAAATGGGTATCCCGGTGGACTGAAAACCCGAGAGGGCGGTCCAGGCAAAAATTAGGGATCAACAGCGTACGACTATGTCCCGTCATCTCGTCACTTGCTTACCAGAAGGAGATTTGTCAATCGGCAGTTATCGAGCACCTCCACGGGTACCTTCTCCCACAAAAGTTGGGGCAATAAGAATCGCCCAAACGGTACAAGCGGCTCTGTCCTCCAGGTACCAAGGTAGGTTCAACCAAAGAATATGACCAAGTTACCTCCACTCCCCGTAGAGTAAGGCAAGACTCAGAAATACTTTCCCCCGAGCAGAGTTGGTCTCCCATCAGCCCCGAAAAGGCACATTATCTCTAGCAAGTCAGCAATACTCTCCCCAAGCAGAGTTAGTCTACTGTCAGCCTTAAGGAAGTTGGGTATCCCCAGGAGATCTCAATATTCCCCAGCGGAGTATACAGATATTCCTAAACAAGTATCCCCGGCAGTCTTAATATAAGATTGTTCCCCGGCGGAATACAAACACCCCAATGGAGCCACTTCCCCAGTACAGTCCAAAAGTGTCCCCATGAGAGTTGAATCATGATCCCCAGTAGATTCTGGAAGCTCATCCCCATAGATCCTGGAAGCTTATCTCGGTAGAGTCTGGAAGCTTGTCTCCTGCAGAGTACAACATATCTCTCCCCGACCATGTTCAAAGGTTATTCCCCACCAGGGCTTATAACTGGGTTATCCTCAGCTAATTACCACGGAAAGATCGTCCTCGGTGAAATTCTTCCTATCCCCCAGCGGAGTTCCTCAAAATTCCCCAACATAACTCATCAATGGAATCCCCAACGGAGTTATCATCAAAATCTCAGTGAAGTATCTCTTCCCACAGAGTAATTCCCCGCAGAGTAATCTCTCCATCAGGTTTATTCCCCAACGGATTCATCTTCTCCTATCGATTTATCCTTGCAATTATCATCCCCAGCGGAAATGAAGAACTCTACTCTTCAACATCAGCCCAGGATTCAACGAACTCCCGGCATTCGTCAAGGATTTATTTTCCTAGACGAAAATACATTCATAAACATCACATCTTCATATTGTGATACGGTGGGAGAACTGACTTGAGTTTTGCTTTTGTTTTCACAAATGTTTCGGTTGAGCAAGAGTCGCCACCGACTTTTTATTTTATCCTAAGGAAAGGTTAAAAAGCACAGCAAAAACCTTTGAGATGTTTTCTTGGGTTCGGGGAGTAGATTATAGAAAGGGAAGGTATTAGCATCCTTTCTATCCATGGTTATCCATGGGCTCTTAATTACTTGCTTAGATCACTTGCCTTGCATTTTCAACTGTTTGAAATGGTGCTTTGTGTGTGGGTTTGAAAATGTTTTGAAAAGAGGCCATTGTGGTGGCAACCTTTGTAATGATTCATGTTTGAATGTATACAAAGATGTTTTTGTCTTTTGAAAAGTTTTCAATGTTTTTGAAAGTTGTTTTGAAAGTGTGTTGTGATGTGTGTTTTGAAAAATGGCAAGGATTGCTTTGCAAGATTGGTCAAGTAACCAAGAGCTATCTACCCTAAATTTCTCAAAGATATTTCCTATGTTTTAACCCTTTTAACAGTATTGTTCCACCATTGTATTTGGTGGACAATCTTGTGTTAGGATGTTAACGGGACGGGCGTGGGTCATTGTTTAGACCATGATTGCAATAGTGCCAAGTGTCTTTGGCAATTCTTCCTTTAAGGGACTTGATCATTTTTTAGGCAACTTTCGAAAGCGTCATCGAGGGACTATGATCATTTGAATTGTTTTTGTTTTTCCAAAGAAACTCAACATGCAACATGGCCCATTATTGAAGGCAACAAGTGGAGTAACCCTAAGGGGTGCAAGTGTGATTGGTGTTGTCCATTTTCATGCTTTTTGACTTTTGTTTAGTCAAGCTATTTGTTTGGTTGATTTTTGCATACAAAACCCTAAGTCTATCATGGTATAATTAGAAAGCTTTAAAATGTGGAATTTAAAGTCCTAAATTATTACAACATAATTATGGGATGGGGGGTACAAATGTTCAAATGGGGATATTTAGCAAGAAATTTAAATATAAGCTATTACAATCCAAATTGAATATACAAGTTAATTAATTGTACAATAATTGAAGAAATACAATAAATATGCAAGATGCAAAAAATGATTTTTATATGTATGTAAAAGTATTTTTCATGTGACAAATAAACAAAAATAAAAAATGGTTAATTTTTGGGTATTTTCATGGTTTAGGGTAAAACCCTAATTTGCTAAATAAAAAGTATTTATTATTTATTATATGCAATATTTATTAATTATATACAAAAAATAAATAAAAAGGAAGTATATTGTAAAAAAGTGATTTTTGAGGTTAAATATTAATAAAAGAAAAAATGTATTATTTTTATGTTTTTATCCTAAATATTCTAATAATTATATAAGTATTTATATTATGTATTAAATATTAAATATACATACAAAAATAAAAATATTTATTATTTACAAAAAGAGTATATTTTTTAGAAAATGTTTTCAAAAGATAAAATAAAGTAAAATCAGAAAATAAAATGTATTTGTATTATTTTCTAGGGTTTAAATAAAAGTATATATATATTTATTTACATACATATATTAAATAAAACAAATAAATGCCTAATAAATACAAAAAAAAGGTGAAAAATATTTTTAATGTTTTTTATATTTTAACAAAAAAATAACAAGTCAGAATCAAAAAGAAAAAGTCAAAAATGATTAAAAAATCACACAATGGGCCAAGGGGGTGCAAGTGAAAAAAAATGGTGTAAACAGAAAAACAAAACTCAGGCCCAGCCCAAATCTATCTTCTTCAACCTCCAGCCAGTTTGTTTGAAATTCGCGCGCCTCCTTGCTTTAACAACAAACTCCTGATTCTTTGATTTTCAGCCAAAACTCACAACATAAACTATGTAGAGCATTAAATCACGAATTCATACATATAAAAAAGTTGTTCTAACTCTCAGAAATGAGAGAGAATTTCTTCTCCCCCAATTTTTAACCTAAGTTTTTTTCAATGTTCATGTCTTAAATTCTCTCAGCACACACAATATAAATGGAAAGTAAGGATATGGGTAGCTTCAGGGCCATGAGTAGGACATACTTTCTTCACAAACCTAAGCCTAGATATGCTTGGATAGAGAGATAGAAGTTCAAATTTTTACCTGTTCAGCTTGAATCGTGTACAACAATGGAGGTACTTTCAATGCAATGTGAGGACTTGTACAGCTTGCTTGAGGTCCAAGGATGCTCCTCCAATGCTTGGTGTGCCTTGAATCTTACTGTATTAAGCTATAGAAGTCAACCTGCAAGAGAGAAAAGTGAAAATGGCACACTTGGCTAGGGGTGTTACAGCTTGTATCTAAGGCTTGGGACAGCTTCAATGGATGGTAGCGAATGTGTATGAAGAGATTTTAGCCAAAACGCACGACAGAAATGGACTGTGGGATTCAAGTTGCAGAAGGGACTATGTTTTTGCAGTAAGAAGGTATTTCTGTGAATGAGGAGGTATTAAAGGTCAAGGGCTCGTGTTCTAGGTCAGTTGGATCAAGTGGAAAGTGTTTGCAAAGTTTGCTTTTGTTAGTTCTTGCAGTAATGTGAGTTGTTGTTCAATATGCAAGTTTTCTTCTAAGATAAGCAAAGATAGTCAAGTTGGGTTATAGGCCAAGGCAGGTCCCTCAAGCATGCTGCATTTTCTCTTCTTGATCACTGGGATTTTTCCACAAACTTGTACCTCAAAGATCTGCTTGTACTTCCAAGATATGGACTTTGACATAAAGCATTGCTTTTTCAAAATGGCAAATGTGCTTTTTCCATATATGGATTGATTTTGTGTGTATTATCCAAATGTACAAAATAACACTCTAACACAAAGGATATGCATTTAATTATTGAGTATAAGAAGGATTAGAGGCCTGTAATCTAGCTTATACAAGCTGATTTCAAAAATGCCCATGTTATGAACATGCATTTGGTCATGAACAAAAGTGACTTTTGCCCAACTTTGCCAATTAGATTCTCCCTAACCACAAGGGTGTTTGAGAAGTTCTTGGATAATTTGGAAAGCTTGGAATGTGTACTACAATCCATCTTTGTAATGCAAGTTGAGATTCCAAGTGGAAGCATGTGAAAAGTGGCCATGAAGTTTGGCAAAAATCCTGCCTAAAATAGGTCAAAAAAATTTCTAAGTTAAGAATGTTTTGCACCCTTATTCCAAAAATCATAACTTGAGCTACAAGCTTCTTTTGAGGAAACTTTGTGAATCAAAGTTGTATATTTTGCAATGGACTATAACTTTCATGTTTTGAGTTTTGTTTGAATCCAAATGTATCTTGATGAAAAAATGGGACAAAGTTAGGAAAAAATTAGGAAATTCCATAACTTAGAAAATTTCTAAGTTATGAAATTTCTTCATTTCAAACCCTAATTTGTAATTTTTGGTTTCTTGATGAACAAGTTTCATAATTTGACATGTTTTGATGAAAAATGAATCTTGACACTTGATTTTAACCAAAAAGTCAAAGCTTGACTTTTTAGCGTACAGTCAAATTTGATCAGTTGACTAGAAAATTCATCTGTCAATCTTGTGCATTTGGGATCTTTTGAACTTGTTGAATGTGTCAAGACCATGCCATTGATCCTTGAGTCCATATGTGAGCTTGGTTTGCCATTGGCCAGGTCAAACAGTCAAAAATTGCCTTTGTGCAGTCAAAACCCTAAAAATGACCATTTTGCCCTTTTAGTAAGAAAAATCACAGAACGATGAACCATCAAACGAAGTGATGTTTTGGAATGCGTTGATCGACGATGATACATGAAAGGCCATATCTTAAGTAAAATCAGGTTTTTCATTCATCTTCTTGGACTCTACCACTTACACTCGATTATTCTATAGTAGATATCTTTCTTGAGGTAAAAAAAGTTCTTCTTGACAAAAACGCGGGAACCAAAACGCCAATTCCTACATACAACGGCTTGTTTCGTTATGGAACTAGAAATAGAGTGAGGCGCGAGAACTAGAGCGGAGTAAAGCTTTTGATGCAGAGTAGAGCTCAAGGTAGTATGTGAAAGAGTAAAGAATATTTAAAATGTGTATGAAACTTGTTACCTGAAATGACGATATTCCCTATATATAAAGAGAGGAATAACTATTTTGTTATCTTTCAAGCATGCAATCCGAAGGCCAGTTGGATGTGTTGGATGTGTAGATCTCTTGTAGCGAGGTATATAATAATCTAGTATTTATAGGAAGTATCTAGAAGCTGACACGTGTATTCTCTTAACTTAAACTTTAACCTAGGTATTTATATCAGAATGGTCAGATTTAGAGAGATATGGACGGTCTAGAACAGTTCTTATTAACATTCACTTCATATGATTTCATTTTGTACTTTATCAATTGTATATTTTACTTTTGTGATGTCATGTGTTTTTACTCAATACAAAAAAATTTACCACTATAATAAAATTATTTAACACAAATATCATTAGGGTGTTACCATTAATATTTAATTAAATAAGATTTGTGTGTTGAACTATTATAATAATATTTTATATGATTTTTATTACTTTTTTTTATTTATTTCTATCATTTTAGTGTTTTACACTTTATAAGATTATAACTTTTCTTTTATTAAAATACACTCTCTTTCTTAATTTACTAATGTTTCCACTTTATTTTATTTTATTTTATTATATGTTTTGCTTTATATTATTTGTGTTGAATTTATTTTAAATTATTTAATCAATAAAATATTTTTAATTATATAACTCACATAATTAGTAAGAAATTAGAATATATAATCATATAATATTTTTACTTTTTATCATAAAATATTTATGAAATATTATTCATTTTATCATATTATTTAATTCATGTATTATTTATCTATTTAACAGTTCATACATATTACATTTAATTTTATATTATTTATCCTATCTCTCACGATTTGTGATATTATACTTTATAATCTGGTTATTTTCTTATATTGTAATAAATTCTCTTTCTTAATATTTTTGTGGTTGTATTCTACTTTTTCTATTCCATATTTTATTACTAATTACTACCTCCTCTATTTTCTATTATAAATAAATTTTAATTTTTAAATTTATTGAATAAATCATATATTTGAATCATATGAAAATTAAATATATCAATTTTTTAATAAATCTAAAAAGTTAAAATTTATTTATAATAAAGAATGGAGGGAGAATATTAAAGTTCATTTCTTCAAATAAAAAAGTCATATTAATTTCATTGGTTTCATTTAATTAATAAAGTATTTACAAACTAAAAATATTTAATTTTTATATATTTTTAGATTCTTATATTTAATTTTTAATAATATTTAATTTTTAATAATATTTAATTTTCAAATACATTTAAAATCATACAACCTAAAACAATATTCAAACATATTTAACTATTTAATTATTTTAAAATAATACTAAAAAAATTTAAGATATTTAATTCTTTAAATTAATGTTTAAACAAAGTTAACTATTTTGAATATTATTATAAAATCAAATAGTTAAATATTGTTGTTTTTGTTATTGACTCTTGAAATATTTTGAGAATGAACGTTCAAATAAAAATTCATAAAGACTAAAGTTTCAAATTATTTTTTAAATTATTTTAAAAAATAAAAACAATTAAAAAATATGAATATTATTATTTATAAATAATATTTAAACATATTTAAATATTTAGTGTATTTGAATTAATTTTTTTAAAATTAAACGTTAAAAGAAAATTTTAAATTACTTTTATAAAATTAAATATTAAAATGTGTTTGAATAATTTATCTATATTTTAATCATATTGTAATTTAAATAATGACAAGATGAAAAAATATTATGTTTAAGACAAAATAGAACCGTGCTAAAAATAAAGTAATGAGATCCCATAATTTTTCAATCCAAAATAAGAAGAGAAATAACCAGAGTAGATAGTAGCGGTAGAAGACTAGCAGAGAATTAATGTGAAATAGTGGATTGATTGATGAAAATCAATAATTGATAATAAATCAGCCTTATATATTGATTTGATATTATATGATTCAAAATTATCAGTTAATTGATTGAAATGAATTCAATAAATTTATGATGGAATGAATTCAATAAATTTATTGAGAGTGACTCAACAATATAACAATAAATTGGTTGAGTGGTAACGGATAATGACTCAACATGATATTAATTCAACAATATTTAAATAAGTTGATTGACAATGACTCCACAAATACTTCTACACTTTTTCTTTAACAAAATAATACTTTCTATATAAATTTCAATAAAAATCATATAATTAATCAAACATTAATTGTATAATATTATATTATTTTAATTGTATAATATTATATTATTGTAAGTTTTTTTAAACTTAAATAAAATGTTATTAAGTTGTATAATATTATATTATTTCAATTTTTTAAACTTAAATATATACTTTATTCCCCTTTAAAAAATTCTTCAAAATTCTCTTTCCCATTAAAAAAAACTTGCACTTAATTAAGTAGTAAATTTAAAACTATAATTAAGATAATTAACATGAAATAAATAATAAATTTTATATATATATATATATATATATATATATATATATATATATATATATATATATATATATATATATATATATATATATATATATATATATATATATATATATATATATATATATATATATATATATATATATATATATATATATATATATATATATATATATATATATATATATATATATATATATATATATATATATATATATATATATATATATATATATATATATATATATATATATATATATATATATATATATATAATTCAAATTAAAGAGGCAAGATAATTAATAAATTAAAACTTTTATCTAAATGTTAATCAAATAATAAGTTAAACAATGACAAGATGACAAAACTACATAAAATAAACAATGTTAAAATTGTTAAAGATAATTCATATTCAGAAATTATTGTTAGAATAAGAAGTTTATATGGTTATTACTCAGAAATAGTGTTGCTCAGACGCGGTAGAGCTTATGCGGTTGTTAGCCAGAACTTATAAGCTTCTAAGACTGCTTAGTTATAAGTAGTAGTTTGATATATTCAGAACTTGTTATTAGTCAGAAGCAGAAGCTTATGAGGTTATGACCCAGAAGTATGTTTATCATTTGGGGTTCTTATTTATTTTGTTAGCTTAGCTATTAAGTAATCATAACTATTAAGTTTACCTTTTATTAGGACCTACGTGGTAGTTTACTTTGTCATAAATAGACTAGTGGTAGTTGTCATATCTATCAATCTTTCTTACAGCTTTTGTAACCGTCATTGCAGAGCAATAAATATATTTTTTCATTGTTCCTGTTCTTCGTCACCTTGTGCACTAACAATTGACATTTAAAGCTCTAGTTCAGATCCACTTGAAAACCCCAAAAACACGAGTGAAACGGTGAGGCGTTGTGTGATTGATTTCGTTTCTTGAATTCATGTTGAATCTTGAACAGAATCATATTTTCTGATTCTACGGGATTAGGAAACACTGTGTTTGGTGAGATCTAAGTGACTTGCACAAGGGTGAAGATGAACGGAAACGGTAGTCTGAGCACCAAACTTCTAGTGTGCGATGGCAAGAACTGGAATCGCAGGATGATTCATATGCATGTGTTGTTTGGTGCCCAAGGTTTTCTTGATCTCGTCAACGATGGTTATGGTTCAGTCGCACTTCGAGAAAATGTAACTCATGCACGGAGAAATGCTCAGCGTGATCTGCGGAGGAAAGATCAGAAGACGTTATTCTACATCCATCGGTATGTGGATGTGAACGTGTTTGAGAAAATCGTTGATTCAACGACGACGAAGCCTGTGTGGGACACATTGGTTAGGTATTACGGTGGTGACGCATCAATGAAGAAGGTGAAGTTTCAGTCTCTATGAAAGAAATATGAGAATCTAAACATGAAGGACAACAGGTACCTGAGTACATCTCTAGAGTGATTATGATCACTAGTGAGATGAAAGCTTATGGAGAAACTCTTTCTAAACAAGTAATCATTAAGAAGATATTGAGGCCTCTTACCCTTCAATTTATTACATTGTTATAGAAATTGAACATTCTAAAGATCTGGACACAGTGAGAATTGAGAAGATGCAAAGTAGTCTAGAGGCGCAAGAGTTGCGTCTGACTGAGAGAACTTCTCAAAGAGAAGTTGAGCCGGCCCTGAAAGCTTCTTTTGTCAAGAAGGATCATAAGCCAAAAAGACATGGCAGGTCTCAGAATTCAAAAGTATTCTATTTTAAAATAAATATCAGAAGAGAAAGGAGAAGTATGACAAGAGAATAGTTCAGTGTTACTGTTGTAATAGGTTTGGTCACTTTGCTAAAGATTATAAGTCAAACAAAGAAGAAGCAAAAATAGCCAGAGGAGATTATGATGATGGACATGTGCTATTGATGGCTTGTGAATCTGATGAGGAACATGTTCAATTGTCAATTTATAATTATGAAGGAAAAGAAGAATATGAGTCAAAATCAGAAGATTACTCTGAAGATTCTGAAGATGAGTCAGAATCTAAGGTTTATGAAGATGAGTCAGTGTCAGAAGATGACTCTGAAGTTGAAGATCAATCAAAATTTAAAAATGATTGTGAGTGTGAAGGAGAATTAGAAGATGAGTCAGAATCTGAAGGAGATTCTGCTTCTGAAGATGAGTCAGAACTTGAAATTTCTGAAGACAATTCTGAGTTTGAAGGTGACTCAAAAGAAGAAGCAGACTCTGAAGAAGGGTCTGATTCTGACAATGAATCTGATTTCGATTCAAATTTTGACAATGATTTAGAATCTGGTGTTGATCATGCTTCTAGAAGGGAAAACTATGACGACGTAGGTTCTCGAGGACAAGCTTTTGGAGATGATCATGTTTCGGGTGGTAATCATGACTCTGAAGGTGGGCCTTCTGAATGAGGAGCTTCTAATGGTGGTCATGTTTCTGAAGGTGGAATTTCTGAAGGCATAACTTCTGAAGGTGATCTAACTTCTGGAGGTGCTCAAGTATTTGATATTGTTCCATAATAATAAAGGGATTCTGAACAAGGTCAGAGACCACAAAGAATCAGACAAATACCAAAGAGATTTGCAGGAATTGACAGGAAATGTTGATTTCTGATTGGGATTGGAGTTCAGGAATCTTGGTCGTCCATTGCTTTATCGGGGAATTTAATTCTTATATACCTTGACTGGGGATAAAAGAGATGACTAAACTTCTGATTTGTCTGGGGAGGATAGAGTTAACTGGTATCTGGTTGGATTCCAGGCTTTGCAGCAACTTTTTGGGGATAGTATCAACTCTATTGGAGAAGAGGAGTTCTATCCGTTGATTTGTATAAGTATGAGGAGCAAACTCAAGCTGGGGAGGTTTTGGTTCGTTGGGGAAATAAACTCAATTGAGGAAAGTATTCTGGCTACCTTATTGGGGAAGTGAATTCTTCTGGGAATAACTTTTTTCAAGGGTTCTTTCTCAACTTTGGAAGACCAAACTCGGCCGGGGAAGAGAAATTCCAGGAGATATGTTGATTGTAACTCTGGATGGAGAATGTATGAATTCACTCTATGGGGATAATCCCATTGAAGTGACTCTATGGGGATATCCCGAATCCTTAAATAAACGCTTATTAATGTTCTTGTGCGTATATTTGTTAACAGTTAATCAATGTTCATATGCATATGTTCATTCAATTTTAGTCATTGGACATCTTTGCATTCAAAATAGAAAAACAAAAAGTATGTACTTCAAAGTATATTTGTATTGATATTTTGCCTATAAACATGCATTTTGGTACAGGGAGACAGAAATCCTAGTAAGAGGAAGTCGTTGAAAAAATGAAAAGAACACAAAGTGAAAACAAAAATGTATAGCCATGTGGAAGTGATCTCATTAGGTTCCAACTCTGCTATTGCCCCTATGTCTTCGAACATCATCCCTTACCGTCGAAAGAAGTTGATTGAATTGATCTTTTACTATTTGAACTTTGACCTTGGTAATAAAACTGGTTGTAGTGATCCAACGGGACATAGTCCTACGCTTTAATCCTTAATTTTTTACTGGACCTCTCTTTCGGGTTTTCGATCCACCAGGATACCCTTTTTTCCCAAGCCACCCTTTTAGGTTTTCTACTTGTCGGGTGTACAATCTTTTGTATATATCCCTAATTTTTACCCAAACCTTTATGGTTTACCGGGATGCCCTTATTTTTGCCTAGGCATGTCAACCTAGCAGGTCATTCTTATGCGTAGTATTTTTTAACTATGTCTGCGTTCACGGGATGTGGGAAATCTTCACCGTCCATAGTGGTTAACATCATAGCACCTCCATGGAATAATTTCTTGACAACAAATGGCCCTTCATAAGTGGGATTCCATTTTCCCCTAGGATCACCTTGTGGTAAAATGATATGCTTTATTACCAAGTTGCCAGCCTAGTATACTCGAGGTTTGATCTTCTTATTGAATGCCTTGACCATATGCTTTTGATACATTTGACCATGACAAATAGCAGCCAGTCTCTTCTCGTCAATCAAGTTCAACTGATCCAATCTTGTCTGAATCCATTCAACTTCACCTAAGCCTGCTTCTTTCATAATCCTCAGAGAAGGAATTTGAACTTCGACAGGTAGGACGACTTCTATGCCATAGACTAAAGAGAATGGGGTTTCCCCAATTGATGTTCGTGCTGAGGTACGATAGCCATAAAGATCGAATGGTAGCATCTCATGCCAGTCTTTATAGGTCATCACCATCTTTTGCACAATCTTCTTTATGTTCTTATTAGCAGCTTCCACTACGCCATTCATCTTAGGTCTGTATGGAGAAGAGTTGTGATGCTTAATTTTGAACTGTGCATAGAGTTCAGTAATCATGATATTGTTGAGGTTGGTTCCATTGTCAGTGATGATACTTTTAGGGATGTCATATCAGAATATGAGGTTATGCTTGATAAACCAGGCTACAATGTTCTTGGTAACTGAGGCAAATGAAGCAGCTTCGACCCATTTGGTGAAGTAGTCAATGGCAACCAGGATGAAACGATGTCCATTGGAGGCAGCGAGCTTGATTTCTACAATCATGTTAATGCCCCACATTACAAATGTCCACGGAGCGGTCATGACGTTTAAAGGTATTGGAGGTACATGAACCTTGTTGGCATAGATCTGAAACTTATGGCAAGTCCTCGAGTGGTGGTGACAATCAGTTTCCATAGTCGAACAATAGTAAACAGTCCTCAAAATATTCTTGGCTATAGTGTGTCCATTAGAGTGAGTTCCGAAGATACCCTCATGCATGTCTTTCATGATCTTTTCTTCCTCCTTCTTGTCCATACAGTGGGGCAGAGTTGAATCATGGTTGTGTTTGTACAAAATCTCATTGCTTATGAAGAACTTGGCTGAGAACCTCCACGAGAATTTCTTGTCGTTGATTGAGGCTCTCTCCGGATATTCTTGTGCTTCAAGGTACCTCTTCACTTCATGATACTAAGGCTTCTCCTCATTAGTGTCAATCTCATAATAGTGTGCAGGTTCGCCGAATCTTTCGATGGTAATTTTGGGAGCTTCGTTGTCCCAATTGACCTTGAACATAGACGACATAGTTGTTAAGGCATCTGCCAACTGATTTTCTTCCCTCGGGATGTGCTCAAAAGTAACCTCCTCAAAGTATGGGATCAAGGTTAGCACAAGCTCTTTGTAAGGGATCAAGTTTGGATGCTTGGTATCCCACTCTCCGTATACACTCAAGAATTTGATTCTTAGGTCAATGGCAGCCTTTAGAACCAAGATGCGTGTTTCATACTCGGCCATGTTGTTCGTATAGTCGAAGCAAAATCTGGCAGTGAAAGGTGTATGGCAACCTTTGGGAGAAACGATCACATCACCAATTCCGTTACCCAATTCATTGGAAGCTCCATCAAAAACCATAGTCCATCGGGATCCTTGTTCAGGTCCTTCATACAGTCCATGCTTTTTGTAATACGGTGGGAAAACTGACTTGGGATGTTTTATGTTTGATCGCAAATGTTGCCGTTAGCAAGAGTCACCACCGACTTTTCTTTTATCCAAAAGGAAAGGTGGAAAAGAACAGGAAAGACCTTTGAGATTATTTCTTGAGTTTGAGGGGTAGATTATGAAAGAGGAAGGTGTTAGCACCCTTTCCATCCATAGTTATCTATGGGCTCTTAGTTTCTTGCTAGATCACTTTCTTTTGTTTGAAAATGTGCTTTGTGGTGGTTTTTGAAAGTATTTTGAAAAGGCGCCTTCATTTAGGCAAACTTTGTAATGGTTCTCGTTCGTAAGAACATATACAAAGTGTTGGACTTTTGAAAATATTTCATGTTTGGAAAGTGTTTGTTTGTTTTGAAAGTGTTTGTTTTGAAAGTGAGAAAGGATGTTTGTTTTAAAAATGAGCAAGTAACTAGGAATAATCTACCTACTTGAAAGTCTTTGTTCATTTCTTCTTTCCTTTGATATTGCTATCTTACTATTGATTTGGTAAGAAGTCTTATCTTTAGATGTAAAGGATGGGCGTGGGTCATCGTATAGTCATGATAGCAATGTTGTTAGCTATCTTAGCATTTCTCTTTGAGGGACTAAGATCATTTGAAAGGCAACATTCGTAGCGTCATCGAGGGACTATGATCTTGTATTTTTTATTTGTTTTTTGCTAAGACATCCCACATGCATAACATGGCCATTTTTATAAGGCGACAAGTGGGTTTACCCTAAGGGTGCATGTGTGAATAGTGTGTTTGATTTGCATGCATTGATTATCTTGAATTAGGGTTATCTACGTGTTGATTTTATCTTTCCATACAAACCCTACTTTACTAGTATTTATATGAAAGCGATAAATTGCGGAAAGTAAATTTACTACACTATTACATCATTAGGGGGATGGGGTATACAAATTTACAAATGGGGATTTGCAAGAAATTAAACCTAATTATCTATTACATCCATATTGAATATGAATAATGTACAACAATTGAATAAATAAAATATACAAAGAGATAAATGGAAAGGAAGTGATTTTTGTTTGGTTTTTTGAGGAAAGGATTTTAACCTAATTATCTAAAAGAAAATGATTAATTAAATATTAACCTAAACTAATTAAGAAAAAGAAAATAAGTTAGAAAGCATTTTTTAGGGTCTTTAGAAAAGGCTTTAAGTTTAATAAAAATGGTATAGAAATTAATTAATTAAGAAAACCTAACTTCTAAGTTAATTTTAAAGAAAATAAACCTAAATCTAATTATTAAGAAAAAGAATTAAATTTGTTTAAGAAAATATCTTTTTATATTTTCTGTTTTATAAAGAAAATAAAAATATAAGTGTGTAAATAATAAATAAAAATATTTTTGGATTTTTTATTATTATTAATAATAATAATAATGATAATAATAATAATAATAATAATAATAATAATAATAATAATAATAATAATAATAATAATAATAATAATAATAATAATAATAAACGTAATAAAGAAAAATAAAATAAAATAAAATAAAATATAAAAATGAAAGTCAGGGGGTTTGAATGAGATTTGGGAGTTTATTAGGAAAAAACAGATTTTGAAGCCTGACCCAAATGAGATTTTTGTAATCAGAAAAAATAACAAAATAAAAAAAGGGAGTGGGCATGTGTTGTGATAAGTAGGCAGGGGGTGTGGTGCAGCAAAAATGGAAGGGCCCAGTGGTTAAGCTATGTGTTCTTACACTCACCCACACACTATATTGCAGATCCACATCCACTCTGGATCTCGTTGATAACGATTCTGCTATTGTCACTTGTGACTTTAAAAATTCGATCTACCAAGCTGAGGAAGAAGGTGAGGAAGATTGTGAAATACCTGGAGAACTTTCCAGACTCTTAATACAAGAAGAGAAGGATATCCAACCACATGAAGAGTCGGTCAAAGTGGTAAACTTGGGTTCTGAGACAGATAAGAAAGAAGTCAAGATAGGGGTCAACTTAGAGGGAAATGTCAAGAACAGATTAGTTTAGATGTTGCATGAATATGTTGAGATATTTGATTGGTCGTACGAAGACATGCCAGGACTCGATACCAGTATTGTGGTTCATCATTTGCCAATGAAAGAGGGTTGTACTCTGATAAAGCAGAAGGTTTGTTGCATGCATCCTGAGATGTCAGAGAAGATTAAGGCTGAGGTTATGAAGTAATTCAATGTAGGTTTCTTAACAGTGGCGTCATATCCTCAATGGGTTGAAAATGTTGTTCTGGTACCCAAGAAAGATGGCAAGGTACGTATGTGTGTAGATTACAGGGATCTGAACAGGGCAAGCCCCAAAGATGACTTCCCACTTCCGCATATTGATGTTTTGGTCGACAACACCGCTCAGAATAAGGTATTCTCTTTCGTGGATGGTTTCTCAGGGTATAATCAGATCAAGATGGCGCCAGAAGATATGGAAAAAAACTACTTTCGTCACACAGTGGGGCACTTTCTGTTATAAGATTATGCCTTTTGGGTTGAAGAATGCTGGAGCAACTTATCAGCATGCCATGAAAGCTATATTCCATGACATGATTCATCACGAGATAGAGGTCTACGTCGACGATATGATAGCCAGATCACAGACTGAAAGACTGAGGAAATACAAGCTGGGGTTAAATCCTAACAAGTGCACCTTCGGGGTCAGATCTGGTAAACTCATGGATTTCATTGTCAGCGGAAAAGGTATAGAAGTTGATCCTGCCAAGTTCAAAGCTATTCAAGAAATGTCGGCT
Organism: Vicia faba; assembly: GCA_948472305.1. Classification (NCBI taxonomy): domain Eukaryota; kingdom Viridiplantae; phylum Streptophyta; class Magnoliopsida; order Fabales; family Fabaceae; genus Vicia; species Vicia faba. The sequence continues at coordinate 819,382,803 of OX451741.1, read as the reverse complement.
CTCTGTACTGAGAAGGAAGTCAGAGGTTTCTTAGGACGACTAAACTATATTGCCTGATTCATTTCTCATTTAACCGCTACTTATGAGCCAATCTTTAAGCAGATAAAGAAAGATCACGTAGTAAAGTGGAACGATGATTACCAGATAGCCTTTGACAAGATTAAGGAATACCTACAAGAGCCTTTGATTCTAATGCTGCCAGTGGAAGGAAGACTTCTAATCATGTATATAACAATGCTAGAGAATTAAATGGGATGTGTATTAGGCCTGCATGATGAGTCTGGTCGAAAAGGGCATGCAATATACTACCTTAGCAAAAAGTTTACCGACTGTGAAACAAGATATTCACTACTCAAGAAAACTTGTTGCGCTTTAGCATGGGCTGCTCATCGACTAAGACAGTATATGTTGACCCATACCACTTTGTTATTCTCTAAAATGGATCTGATCAAATGCATATTCGAGAAACCCGCTCTCTTCGGAAAAATAGCCTGATGGTAAATGGTCTTAACAGAATATGACATTCAGTACACCACTCAGAAAGTGATCAAAGGAAGTGTACCGGTAGATCATTTGGCGCATTAAGATGTAGAAGACTACCATACTATGAACTTCGAGTTCCCGGATGAGAACATTATTCTAGTTACAGATTGTGAAGAACCTGGACCGTATGAAGGACCTAAACCAGGATCCTGATGGACTATGGTTTTCTATGGAGCTTCTAACGCACTTGGCAATGGGATTGGTGTTGTAATTATCTCTCCTCAGGGTTGCCATACACCTTTCACTACCAAATTATATTTTGACTGTATGGACAACATGGTTGAATATGAAGCGTGCATTGTGGGTATTAAAGATGCTATAGACCTAAGGATCAAGCTCTTGAGTGTATATGGGGATTCTGCACTGGTAATCAGCCAGATTAAAGGAGAACAGGACACGAACCATCTGAATCTCATTCGACATAGAGAATATATGTTAACCTTAATCACGTACTTTAAGGACATAACTTTTGAGTACATCTCAAGAGAATAGAACCATTTGTCGGATGCCTTAGCTACTATGTCATCTATGTTCAAGGTCAGATGGGATAATGAGGCTCCTTGAATTACTATCAAAAGATTATACGAACCGGCACACTGCTATGAGGTTGACACTGACATAGTAGAAGAGAAGCCATGGTTTTATGAAGTTAAAAGGTACCTTGAGGCTCAAGAGTACCCTGAAGGGGCATCTATGAACGATAAGAAATTCCTACGGAGGTTCTCTGCTAAGTTCTTCATGAGTAATGGAATTTTGTACAAGCGCAACCATGATTCAACACTGCTCCATTGTGTGGACAAAAAGGAAGCAGAAAATATTATGGAAGGCATGCATGAAGCTATCTTTGGTACTCACTCCAATGGACATACTATGGCTAAGAAGATTCCGAGAGCAGGTTACTATTGGTCGACTATGGAAACTTACTGCTATCACCACTCAAGAACTTGTCATAAGTGCCAGATCTACGCTGATAAAGTTCACGTGCCTCTGGTTCTGCTGAATTTTTTGAATGCTACTTGGCCATTTGCAATATGGGGCATTGATATGATCGGAGAAATTAAACCTACCGCCTCTAACGAACATCGCTTCATCCTCGTTGCCATTAATTATTTCACGAAATAGGTTGAAGCAACCTCGTTTGCCTATGTTACCAAGAATGTGGTTTCCTGATTCATTAAGCATAATCTTATCTGTCAATATGGCATCCCCGAGAGAATCATCACAGATAACGGTACCAACCTCAATAACATTATGATCACGGTACTCTGCACACAGTTCAAGATTAAGCACCACAACTCTTCTCCGTATCGACCCAAGATGAATGGCATAGTGGAAACCGCCAACAAGAACATCAAAAAGATTATATAGAAGATGGTTGTGACCTACAAAGACTGTCACAAGTTGTTACCATTTTATCTACACGGCTATCGCACTTCAGCATGAACATCAACTAGGAAACCCCATTCTCTCTGGTATATGGTATAGAAGCCGTCCTACCTGTGGAAGTCTAGATTCCTTCTCTTAGGATTATGAAAGATGCATACTTAGACGAAGACGATTGGACTCAAACTAGGTTGGATCAGTTGAATTTGATTGACGAGGAAAGGCTTGCGGATGTCTGTCACGGTCAGATGTATAAGAAGTGTATGATCAAGGCATTCAATAAGAAAATCAAACATCGGGCATATCAGGCTGGTGACTTGGTGATAAAGCGCATTATCCTACCACAAGGTGATCCCAGAGGCAAATGGACTCCGACCTATGAAGGACCATTTGTGATCAAGAAAGTATTTTTGGGCGAGGCTATGATACTGACCACCATAGACGGTGAAGACTTTTCAGACCCTGTGAACACGGACATAGTCAAAAAATAATACGCATAAAAATGACCCGCTAGGTTGACTGGCCTAGGCAAAAGTAAGGGCATCTCGGCGAACCAGAAGGGTTCGGGTAAAAATTAGGGATATATATGGAAAAATTGTACACTCGGCAAGTCGAAAACCTAGAAAGGAGGCTTGGGCAAAAAAAGGTATCCCGGTGGACTAAAAACCTGAAAGGGCGGTCCATAAAAAAGTTAGGGATTAAAGCTTACGACTATGTCCCATTGGATCACTTATAACCAGCTTTATTACCAACGCCAAGTTTGAATAGTATAGATCAATTCAGCCAACTTCTTCCGACACCATGGGATGAGATGCTTGAAGACATAGGGGCAATAGTAGAGTTGGAACCCAACAAGATCGTTTGCACATAGCTATATGTTTTGTTTTCACTTTGTAAATCTTTTCTTTATTTTCATGATGATTTCCTCTTACTAGGATTTCTATCTCTTTGTACAAACACCGCCTGTTTATAGGAAAATTATCAATACAAATACAATTTCAAATTCAAAATTTTGTTTTACTTTTTCTGTTTTGTTTGCAAAAACGTCCAATGACTAAATTGAATGATTATATGCGTATGAATATGATTATTGCTAACAAGCATATGCATAAAAACAGGAATAAGCAGTTACTCAAGACTCTAGGAGTTTGGATGACATTCAAGTCATCCAAAAATCCCCACAGAGTCATCTTCGCAAGATCATATTCAACAAAGACATATTCCTTGCAAGTCTGAATTAACCTGATCGTACTCACCGGCAGATCCCCCTAACGGACAAGGGAGTATGATTTTCCCCCCATCAATATCTCCAACATACAGAGTCCCAATCATCGTCAGAGACTATCTTACTAGCATAGTTTATAGGAATTATGTTCCTCAATTGGGTTTACTATAAAATCCCTTGCAGAATTTACGTCTCCAGCAGAGCTCATTTCCTCAGCAAGAGTATCTCCTCAACAGTGTTTATTTCCCCAACAGGATTTATTTCTCTAACAGGGTTTATTTCCCCAATAGGGCTTATTTCCCCAATGGATTTTAGTATCCCCAGCTTGAGCCTATTCCTCAGACTACTATGAATCACCGAAAAAATTTCTCTCTCCAGCAAAGGGCAGTCCATACCACTATCCCCAAAAAGTTGCTACAGAACCTGAAATCGGCCCGATTATCATTCAACCTTATTCTCCCCAGACGAGTAGGAATCCATATCAGAGGCTTGATCAGGTAGCACCTTGAAATATTATCCATCTCTTTTATCCCCAGTCAGGGAATATAATAATTAAATCCCCCAGTAGAGTGGTGAACGACCGATACTCCTGAACTCTAATCTCCAAGGCAGAAATCAACACTCCCCCAACGAAGTTTCCCCAAGCAGCAAGCAAGAATTCCCAACAGAAGCATTCTCTTCATCCCTAGCACTAGTCAGGGATTTATTTTCCCCAACAAGATGTTATACGAAGCTACCAATATGCTTCAACAACATTTCATATTCATACATCATTTACAAACATCATAGCATATGCATACAAAATACATATAGCACAATCTCATTTACTTTGAGAATATCATTACACAATGCATGTCATACATCAAGATATTGCATACAACTAACTCTTTTCCTTTTAAGGAAAAGTCTACCAACCGACAAACATCATTACCAAATTTTCAAACAGGTTAAAGATTAACTCCTGAAACAGGATGGGGAAACTATCTATACAACCGAGCAAAGATTAACTCCTGAAATAGGATGAGGAAACTATCTTTCTCTCTTTATGGTCGGATGAAGATCAATTCCTGAAACAGGACAGGGAAATTATCTTTATCACCATTGGTATGAACTCCCGAAATAGGACGGGTTTACCAATGAATTGATTGTAAATCAATTCCAGAAACAGGATTAGGCGACTATCTACATGAACAGGTTGAAGATTAATTCCTGAGACATGATGGGGAAACTATCTTCCTTTTATTATGGTCAGATAAAGATCAATTCCAAAAACAAGATGGGGCGACTATCTTTATCACCAAGTGGTATGAACTCCCGAAATAGGACGGGTTTACCCACAAAAAGTGAAGGAAAGACTAACTCCCGAAATAGGAAATGGAAACTATCTTTCTTTCTTTCTTTACAACCAAGATAAATATCAATTCCAGAAACAGGACGGGGCGACTATCTTTATCACCAATGGTATGAACTCCCGAAACAGGACGAGTTTACCAGCAAGCAGATTGTGGATCAATTCCCTAAACAGGACGGGGAGATTATCTACATGACAAATACTTTCCTTCATAATATTCATTCTGGAAAGCATTTCCTTCATACATGATTGACCATGTTCATTCTGAAAAGCATCCTCAGATATAATCAAGCGTAGACTCCTTCTGATACTTCTATCGACAGTTACTTTGGATGGCATCCTTTAAGCCCATATCTGACGACTCTCCGTCACCTCTCCAAATGGCATCTTTTGTAAAATCAAGCTTCTCAAATGAACTTTTGTTTTGATGAAGATAAACCATGATTGATAAAGAAGGCAAAGATTTAGGATCAAGCTCAAAGCATCTATGGACAAAATCTTCAGTTCGAATCTCTTAACAACTTTCAAGGTATAATGATATTACTTACTTTGATCTTAAGATATAGATGCTCAATGGTGAATAAGAAATGTTTTATAAATCATTACTCAAGTTTTTCAAAGTTAAAATTCATTTTTTACTTGAGTGCAATCGATTTGCATATTAGTGCAATCGATTGCATGCTTCAATTTTTCAGATCTTTTGCTTCTGTTTCTCAGTGCAATCGATTGGCATTGCTTGTGCAATCGATTGGCTAGAAATGACAAACCCTTTTCTCATTCAAAAGGAAAGAAACAATTTAAGAAAAAGGAAGCTTCCACATCAACAAAAGAAATCACATGTTATGAATGTGGTAAACAAGGTCATATCAAGCCGGATTGTCCAAAACTCTCCAAGAAAGGTGGCTTCAAAAGCAAAAAGGGATTCAAGAATAAAAAGGCTTATGTTGCATGAGAGGATAATGAAATAAGTTCCTCATCTGATTCCGATAGTGATGAAAGTACAAATCTAGCGTTGATGGTCTCACACCACTCTGATGATGAAGACAATGAGGTATTGTTGTACCTCAAAATTTTCCCTCCCATATTTCTCAAAACATTGCAAGAAAGATCCTCAAGTTGCTCAAGATAGCCCAAGGGTTGGCCAGACAAGCTCTCTCCTAAGGCAGTCTACCCCAAACTAGGGTTTCATGTTGCATCAAGATACCTGAGTCCAAATGGTCCCAAGTGCTCACCAATATCCTAATATGTTCTCAAAATCATCTATGTCAAGTTTCAAGCCTTGTAGAGAATGTTTGCTCAGTCAATTGCTCAAAGGTTTGAAAATCGATTGTGCTAGGGCAAAAGTCAACTGTGGCCTACATACAGTCAAACTTCGAGATTTTTTGGTCAACATCCTCATTTTAAAGTATATTTCATCATTGGATCAAGGGTTGATCATGATTCATCAAGGATTGCTCATAATTCATCAAGACTCAAAAGTTGCTAAATTAGGGTTTTGTAGGAAAAGTCAACTCAACTTTGACCAAGCATAACTTTCTCATACTTTATGAGAAATGACCCATCCAAAGCTCATTTTGAAGAGGATGAAGTTACCCACAATACATATTCATCTCCCAAGTTCAAAATATGCACTCACAAGAAGTTATGAATTTGGACATTATAGGTCATTTTGAAAAGTCAACAAAAACACATATTTTGTCAAAGCTTCATACATGAGAATGGAATATCAAATTGAGATGAGACCAAAAGGGTTGCTTAGAGGACATCTCAAGATTTCTAAAAAGTCCAATAACACCTCCAAAGAGTCAAAATTGAGGAATTTATGCATTGGTGAAGTTGGCCTTTTTGCAAAATTGCAAAAAGTCAACTATCCCTAAAACTTCAAATTTTGCCAAATGGGCCCAATCTTTTTCACTTGTTTTGAGTTGGCAACATAGCCCACGTGCTCTAGCCTTTTCCACTTGTCCATATCTTATTTTTATTATTTATTTTGGTTTTTATTTGAATTAATTCAATTTAAATAAAATTAAATCAAATAAAATCCAAAACATTGATACCAAGAGATTTTGTGCTTGTTTCAGGTTCCAATTACACAACTAGCATCATTCAAATTTGTATCAAGACTTGTGTACACAAAAAGACTGGAAATAAGCCAAATTTAGAAGGATTTCAAAGAGAATCAAATCAAATATCAAAAGCATTGAAGGAGGAGGATTTGGATACAATTTTCAACCCTAATGCATTCACTAATACATATAGACTGCGTGCAGACCTAAGCGCAGGTTAGAAACAGGCGTGAGAAGGAGAACCAGATTTGAAAAATAAGCAAAAAAGTGTGAGATCGAATTGATAGTTAGAGGCATCCTCAAGGCTTGTTATCGATCCCAATCGCTTCCTGGCACTCTCAACAACCTAAAGCAATCAAGAACTAAGTCGTTCCCATCCCAAATTACACTGTAAGTCGTTCATAACTTTGCCCTATCCTTGAATTTGCATCTTGAAATTTAAGCATTGTTAACCTGAATTAATGGCATATTCTTAATCTATAGAGCATTTGCAAGCTTCCTGCATTACTCAATTTCATTTATATGGTTTGTAACGAAATCCACCATTGTTAGGGTTTCAGACTTTGGTTTAGGGCTTTTAATTACAGGGACAATTGGCCTTCATGAATGGTACCTTTAGGTTCACGAGGGCGAGACAAACTCAACCATAGCGTTAGTTTCCATTGATGTGGCCTATAGAGGATTTTGGAAGGAGCACTGCCTGTAGCGACGGACAAAATGTCCGTAGGTAAAAGTCTGAGACTTTTACCCACGGAGAGGGGAAAGAGACAATGAGTTGTCATCCCACCATTGGCTTGTTTAAATTTTTGCGCCAGATCTCCACTAACGCTTATTTTCATATATTATTATTATTATTATTGCGTATTTTATGAACAGATAAAAACAATTGGTGTAGTGGTGGCCACGTAGGTTCTTAAGGCGTTAGAGGCTGGAGGTCAGGAGTTCGATCCCTGCCTCCAGCATTTTCTATTTTTCTGTTTATTTCCAGGTAATTCAATGTGTGCAAAGCCAGGAGATCTACCGTGAGTCTTCATCATCAACGCGCCAGATGGCCAGAAGGCCAGATCTGATGGCCACCACTGAGGGTGCGCCATAAGCCAAGTCAACGCATCATACCTGATTACATAAAGGTCAAACGGTCTCCACAAATGGGCCCAACTTCCTGCTATTGGCACCCCCTTCAATCAGGCCCATCTCTCATATTTTATATTTTTTGATTATATTTCATTTAATTATTTATTATTATTTTTTTTACTAACCAATAAAATAATTTTCTTTTTATCAAAAATCACCAAAAAATACTTTATGTCTAAATTAAATTTTAGATATTTATTTTTTAGTAAAAAAATAAATTAATTACTTAGGTTATTTATGTTAGATAACTTTAATTTATTTTGCAAATAATTAAAATTAATTAGAATCAATAAGTTTTTATTACTAACTTAATTATTTTATTTCTTTCCTAAAATATCAAAAATCCAAAAACATGTCATTTAATTATTTTTCATTAATTAACTTAATTAACTAATTGATTGCATTTTTAATTTAGAAAAAAAAACTTATTTCTTTTTAATAAAAAAAACAAAAAAAAACATTTTCTTTTTAATTAGGATAGAAGGGTCAAAACTCTAGTTTCGCATTCAATTTAATTTTCTCGCGCGCTTTATTTTTATCCAATTATTGTATCTGCTCCCGGTTTGTAATAATTAAATTAGGACATTTATTTATTTTTATCGCTTTTAATTTCAAAGGATTTGTTTTTGGCTATGTAAATACCCGAAGCCTTGTAATAGTTTTAGTTTACTTCCCGCGTTTTAATTCTGCAAAATATTAACTGCTAAATATGTGAATAATTAGGGTTTGCATGACAAGAATGAATGACTAATTTTAAACAGTTAGATCACCCTAAATGTGCAAAGATAAATAACTGAAACCAACACACTCGCACATGCGCACTCCTAGGGTACACTCCCACTTGGTTGCCTTCGTTAAAACGATCATTGAGTATAGGTTGTTTTAGAGGTCGTCCTCTTGTCTAAAAGATCATAGTTGCCCCGGAAAGGTTGCATCGGATATTATTGCCTCAGATAAATGATCTAAGACATTAGGATTACCACTAAGACGTCCTAACGTTGCTTTAGTGACTGTATGTCCCTTTCGAATTGACCCTCAAATTCCAACGACGGTGCTACCTACTAACTAATAGTGGGATAACATTGTCTAAAGGAAACGAATATAGAACGATTCCTTTTTCGAGTAAACAGATTAGTTCTTAAGTACTTGCTCAAACAAAATAAAACTTTTTTTCCACACTTACACTTCTTTACAAACAAAGTTTTCAAAAACACTTCATTACACTCTTGAAGACAGAAGAAAGAGTTAAATTGAAGTTCAAACAAAAACTTTTGAAAACCCACAAACACAAAGAAAACAATTTTGAAAATGATGAGCAAGTACCTAAGAGCCTGTGGAAAACTACGGATAGAAAGGGTGCTAATACCTTCCCTTTCTATAATCTACCCCCCGTACTCAGAAATATCTCGAAAAAGGAATTTTTCTGTGCTTTTTTCCCTTCCTTGTTGGATAAAATAAAATTCGGTGGCGACTCTTGCTTACCGCGACATTTTGCGAAAACAAACGCAAAACGCAAACCAGCATTTCAAAATAGTCCAGTTCTGGCCACCGTATCACAGAACTGGCAACTATACTAGGGACTTAATAAGTGGGGTGTACCTTAGAATTAGTTCATCATATTGTTTTCAATTGTTTGATTTGCTTGCTTTATCTTTGTGGGTTTTGAATCGGAGTTACTATAGATCCTAACCCGGATCTGGGGATACCATTTAGGTAAGTAGTAATAGACTGTGAGGGAACTGTACAACGTAGACCGATACGGTTGAAGCAGTAGCTACGTTGGTGTGACACTTTAAGTTTGTACCGATATCCCTTATGGAGGAACAAGGAGAATATGGGGCTGCTAAGGGGTCATTAAGCACCAACTGATCTTAGAACCTATAATTGACCAACTTGGCCATAGAAAAGTAGCAGTATGCTACACTCATTGAGACGAAACTCTCGAGATGGTTCCAGCTGCAAGAAAAGGTTGCTAAACTGGAACTATGACCGATCGAGGAGGGTCAGTGATATTGAGAACCTCTAGAACCCGGTTACTATTTCTAGGATAGGTTGAACCAACTAAATTGAAAGAGGGTAATACATAGACTCCATGCCAGCCTGAAATTTAAGGGCTATTGTGTGACTTGTTTTCCCTTACCATGTTTGCTATCTGTGATATCTGTGGTGTGTTCTTATCATGACATCATGCATCATGACATTGCATGCATATTTCATTAGACTAACCATTTCAAAGACCAATGGGATTCATCTTGGTTGTGTTTTGCAGATCATGGCTTCTATGCGCAGAAACACCATTCAGATCAACTTTGTGCAGGTCCCTGCTCAGCTTAGAGAGTTGGCTTCAAAGGTTCCTGATACCTCTTCCTTTGTTAGAAGAAATGGTCACCTCCTCAGCCTAGTCACTTCCTAGTTGGATGAGCAAATGATGAGTGTGTTGTTCCAGTTCTTTGATCCATTGCATCACTGTTTCACCTTCCCGAACTATCAGTTGGTCCCTACTTTAGAGGAGTTCTCTGATTTACTTGGCATATCTATTCTAGAGCAGACACCCTTTACAGGTTTAGAGATGGCTCTTAAACCAGAGGATATTGCTTCAGCCCTTCATCTGACAAAGGTTGATGTAGTATCTAATTGGGAGACTCGGAGTGGTGAGAAGGGTTTCTTGGCTAAGTTTTTGATTGGTCAAGCTCAACAGTTCTGAGATAGTTTGGACTTTCAAGCATTTGAAGACATCCTGGCTCTCCTTATCTATGGCTTGGTTCTGTTCCCAAATTCATATTCTTTTGTTGATGTGAACGCGATGAAGATTTTCATGTCCCGTAATCCAGTGCCTACTCTCTTAGGTGACATTCTACATACTCTTTATGCCCGTACCGCTCGGAAATGGGGAACTCTCATGTGTTGTGCACCATTGCTGGCGAGGTGGTTTATTTCTCACCTCCCCAAATCTGTTTTGGAGAACGAGGAAGGCATGGGTTGGGCCTACAGAATTATGTCCCTTGCTCATACGGACATCATCTGGAGTACTAAAGACATGGAAGAAGTAGCTGTTATCGATCGCTGTGGGGAATACCCCAATGTTCCATTACTTGGAATTAGAGGAGGGATCACCTATAATACTTGTTTGGGCTTACGACAGTTTGGGCGAGCTAGAAAGGACGGACCTCATGAGTTGCTGCTTCTAAGCATTGTCTTTGACTTCATGGGAGATGTTGAGGGACATCGCCGCAGATTCATACGAGCCTGGGATAGGGTGAACAGGTCTGATCTGCATGAGTTAGGAATGAAGACTTCTCTCCCGATGGAACCATATCTCTGGTGGGTTCGAGCTCGTGCTCAAAAGCTGGGGATGCCATACGAAGCTGTCTTACCAGTGATTATGGAGTGTGCTGATGAAGAAGGGGTTCCTCATACTGTCCTCCATCCATACATGCCTACTGACATTGGGGCATTGAAAAGGTCTTGGATCCAGCTAAGGGAAGAAAGGTATACTTACAGAGAAAAGTATCATGAGCAGGAACGGAAAATCCTGAAGCTTACAAGGCAGCTGGAGAATGAGAGGGTCCTCAACGACTATGTCAGCACCAAAGGAAAACGACCATGGGAGCGCTGATGTCTTTTTCTATTTCTAGTTTAGATTTTGCTTTTCAGTATTTCCTTTGTAATGCCTTAAAGGCATTTGTTAAACAGTATTTCAAGTTTTTATCTAATAAAAGTGTGTTTTATTTTGGTTTACAAATTTGAATCTCCTTAAGTCTTTGAAATCATTTCATACGCATTCCATTCCCATGCACCTCATTACATGTACCCTTACAGGTTTCTCATCTTCTTCGCTGTTTATTTCAGCACGATCATGTCTTCTGAAGCAACTACTGATCAAGCTATCAAGGCTCTTCAGGCTCATAATGCTCAGTTCCAGGAGATGTTCCTAAACCTGGCCAAGGGTCAGCAAGATCTGAAGACTCTTATCTTGAAGGACAAGAAGAAGAAGAAGAAGAAGAAGAGGACAGTCCTCCTGAATATGGGTCACAGATTTGGAAACAGGTTGCAGGAAGAAGTTGATTTGTCTCACTCATCTGGAGGGGGATAAAATCAAGAGGAAAGGAGGGCTCTTAGCCCCGTGGTTTCTGACCATGACACTGACTTTGACGAAGACCAGTATCCTCCGGCTGAGGATAGGTATAAGCAACTTGAAGACCGGCTGAGCGCAATGGAGATCCAGAAGGTCCCTGGTCTGGACTTTGGAGATTTGGGTCTGGCATCTGGGGTGGTGATTCCCCACAAGTTTAAAGCACTTGTCTTTGCTAAGTACGACGGGGTCTCCTGCCCAAAGCCACACCTCCGCTCGTATGTTAGAAAGATTCAACCATATACTGTTGATAGGAACCTCTGGATTCATTTCTTTCAAGATAGTCTTTCAGGGACTCAACTTGAATGGTTCTACCAACTGGAAGGAGCTAACATCTGTAATTGGGAGGACCTTACTACTGCTTTTTACAAGCAGTACCAGTATAATTCCGACCTTGCTCCCATGCGTACTCAACTTCAGGGTATGTCTATGGACGCGAGTGAAGGTTTTAAGGACTACGCTCAGAAATGAAGGGACCTTGCTGGGAGAGTACAACCCCCTCTGGCTGATAGGGAGTTGGTGGATATGTTTCTTGGGACTTTGTCTGGTCCGTATTTCAATCATTTGATCGGAAGTTCATCGTCTGGTTTCACCGAGTTGATTATAACTGGGGAGAGAATTGAGGCCGGTATCAAAACGGGCAAGATAAAGAAAGGTGCTTCGTCAAGTACCGAGAAGAAACCTTTCAAGAAGGAGTCTAGTGCAGTTTACAGCTCAAAGAGCCAAAATCGACATGAGCGCTGCCAAGCAGTGAATGTGGTAGTTATATCAAGACCAACTATTACCCCACAACGCAACACTCAGCAAAGAGCAGAAAGGCCTCAGAGACAGTTTACTCGGCTCAGTATGACCCTGTCTCAAATTCTACCACAGTTGTTAAAGACCAACTTGGTGACTCTGAGGGAAGCCCCGAAGAATCCCATTACCACCTCTCCGTCGTATAATCCGAATGCCCGCTGTGCTTTCCACTCTGATAGTCCGGGGCATGATACGAACAACTGATGGGCTTTGAAGAATAAGGTGCAGGATCTAATTGAAGCTAAGGAAATTAAGTTTGAAGCGCCTGAAAATCCAAATGTCATAACGGCTCCTATGCCAAAACATGATGCGGAAGTGAATGCTATTGGGAATGATGAAGAGGAGTCAGATTTCGAAAGCTGGATTTACCCAACTACCGATGGTGGATTAAGAAATTGGACGGCAAAAGACTTCGTGCTTATTTATTTTGTTACACAGTAATAAGACTTTTGTTTTGAGTTTATGTAACAGACAATTGGAACCTTTTACTGCCCGGTGCCTTGCCCGAGACACCGTGGCTTTGTTTGTGAGGGCTCATTATGTGTCATTTCCATATATCATTAATAAAAGCATTGGACGTTTTCTTGCATTACAAATTTTGTGCCCCTTGTTTTTTTTTCTTTTCTATTTTGCAAAACAGCTATTTGTCTTATACACACTCACATATACAGGTCTACATCCACTCTGGATCCCACTGGTAACGATTCTGCTACTGCCAGTTATGACTTCGAAAGTCCGATCAACCAAGCCGAGGACGAAGGTGAGGATGATTGTGAAGTGCCTGGGGATTTTGCTAGACTGTTACTACAGGAGGAAAGAGCCATACAACTTACAAGAGCCACCTATTCTGATGCCTCCAGTTGAAGGGAGATTTGTGATCTTATACTTGACAGTACTCGACAAATCGATGGGGTGTGTGCTGGGGCAGCATGACGAGTCTGGCCAAAAAGAGAATGCTATTTACTACCTTAGAAAAAAGTTTACCGACTGTGAGACCCGATACTCACTGCTTGAGGAAACTTGCTGCGCTTTGGCATGAGATGCTCGCCGGCTGAGACAATATATGTTGGCTCACACTACCCTATTCATATCAAAGATGTGAACGTCTTGACAACTCCTTGGCCTTTTGCAATGTGGGGCATCAATATGATTGGCAAGATCAGACCTACCGCGTCCAACGAGCATCGTTTCATCCTGGTAGCTATTGATTACTTTACGAAGTGGGTTGAGGCAGCTTCCTTTGCCACTGTAAGCAAGAATGTCGTGGCATGGTTTATTCGGCACAACCTGATCTATCGATACGGTGTACCAGAGAGGATCTACGAACAATGGTACCAATCTCAACAATACAATGGTCACCGAGCTCTGCAAACAATTTAAGATACAACATCATAACTCTTCTCCCTACCGGCCGAAGATGAATGGGGCTGTTGATGCGGCTAACAAGAACATCAAGAAGATTGTGCAGAAGATGACGGTGACGTACAAAGACTGGCATGCGATGTTACCATTCACTCTTCATGGGTACCGTACCTCAGCACGGACGCCAACAGGGGCAACACCCTACTCTTTGGTGTATGGCATGGAGGCAGTCTTACCCATTGAAGTCCAGATACCCTCTCTTCGGATTATGAAGGATGTAGGTTTAAGCGATGACGATTGGATCCAAACCCGGCTTGATCAGCTAAACTTAATCGATGAAAAGAGACTTACTGCTATTTGTCATGGTCAGACGTATCAAAAGCGGATGATCAAGGCCTTTAATAAGAAAGTCAGACGACAAGAGTATCAAGTCAGGGATCTAGTGATCAAACGCATCATATTGCCGCAAGGTGATCCCAGGGGCAAATGGACCCCCACGTACGAAGGGCCATTTGTGGTTAAGAACATATTCTCAAGAGGATCCATGATTCTAACCACCATGGATGGTGACGACCTTCCTCACCCCGTCAATGCAGACATAGTGAAAAATACTACGCATGATCAAAGACCCGCTAGGTTGACTGGCCTAGGCAAAAATAAGGGCTTCCCGACGAACCAAAAGGGTTCGGGAAAAAGTAAGGGATTAAAATAAAAAATTTGTACACCCGACAAGTCAAAAACCTGAAAAGGCGGCTTGGGCAAAAAAGGGTATCTCGGTGGACTGAAAACCCGAAAGGGCGGTCCAGGCAAAAATTAGGGATCAAAGCGTAACACTATGTCTCATTGGATCACCTTGTAACCAGACTTCAGTATCGACTATCAAGCTCGGATGGCACTAATCAGTCAGATCTACCTTCAACCAAGTAGCAAAGTGATGAGATTCTCGAGGACATAAAGGCAATAGAAGAGTTGGAACCCAGTGGGATTGTTCACATAGTTGTTTTTCTGTTCTTTTATACAAAATGTATAAACTCTATTGTTCGGCGGTGTTCTCTTACTAGGACGTCAGCCTTTTGTACAAAGACGCCTATTTACAGGCCAAACTTCAAAATCAATATAATTCATTTCCACAAATAAATTTCAAATTTTTCTTTTTCTGTTTTGTTTTGCAAGAACGTCCAATGTTCATCTTTGATATATGCATTTGACATTAATTGCTGCTCATAAATATTTACATGCGAAATAAAAGTTGACTACTTGTGATATCAGGAACAGGGGAAATAAGAATTGTCCAAGCTTTATAGTTGTTCTGTCCATCAGGTACAGGTAGATTTAGCTAAAGAATATGACTGAGGTACATTCACTCTATATAGAGTAAGAGAAAGACCAGTAATGTTAACTCTCCCCAGCTGAGGCTCACAACCGCAAATGAGTCGGCAATATTCTCCCCAAGCAGAGTTTATCCATCATCAGCGCTAGACAATTATCCCCAGCGGAGTCTGGACAATTATCCCCAGTGGAGTTCGGAGAATCATCCCCAGTAGACTCTGGAAGACTGTCCCCAGTAGAGTCTAAAAGGTTATCCCCAGTGAGGATGCAACTGAAAGATCATCCCCAGCGGAGTTCTTTCCTTTCACAAACAGAAACTCAATCCCCAACAGGATTCAGTATCGCCAGCAACGGTAATCCATCCCCAGCCGAATTTATCAGCGGAATCCTCAGCAGAGCATGTCCTCCCGATAGAGCCACTTCCTCGTCATCTTATTCCCCAGCGAAGTTATCCTCCCCTGCAGGTTTATTCTCACAAACATCTTCATCCACTATCTCCAGCGGAAGCGAAGAATTCAATCCTTTTCTCCAGCAGTAACCCGAGATTTATTTTCCCTAGCTAAAAACATCGCATTTCCATACATCACGACACATGCATATACGCATCATACAGCACAATCTCATTTATTTTGAGAACATCATTTCCTGATACATATCATGCATCACATACAGCTAACCTTTACCTTTCAGGAAATATACAATCAAATTCTCACAAAAGCAAACTATGAAGCCCAGATTCGATTGGACAATAGTTTAAATCCTCAGCAAGCCGTGAATCTCGGACTACAACCAGATAAAAGCTCAACAAGTTATTGTGAAGCCTGGATTTCAACCAGACAACAATACAAGTTCCTGTGAAACCTGGATTACGACCAGATAGCGGTTAAAGACACTGTGAAGGCTGGATTTTGACCAGATAACAGATAAGGGATACTGTGTAGCTTGGATTACGACCAAATAGCAGTTCACCCGGCCAGATACTATGAAGCTCGGATTACGACCGGATGTCAGTTGGCCCAAAGCCAAAGGGAATCCCGGATTACGACCGAATAGCCATTTGATCTCTTCTAAAGACTGGATTACAACCAGACAAGAAGTGAAGTACTGTGAAGACTAGATTTCTACCAGATAACAGATAAGGGATACTGTGTAGCTTAGATTACGACTAAATAGCAGTTCACCCGGCCAGATACTATAAAGCTCAGATTACGACCAGATGTTAGTTGGCCCATAGCCAAAGGGAATCCCGGATTACGACCGGATAGCCACTTGATTTCTTCTAAAAGACTGGATTACGACCAGACAAGAAGTAAAGTGTTCTGAAGACTGGATTACGACCAGATAAGAAGTAAAGTATTGTGAAGCCTAGATTACGACCAGACAACAATACAGAATACCATGAAGCCTGGATTACGATCAGATAACGATAAAAGGACTGAATCCTGGATTACGACCAGATAGCAGTACAAGACCCTGCAAAGTTTGGATTTCGACCAAATAGAAGTTTACCTGGACAGTTACTAAGAAGCCCGACGTCAACCGGATATTAGTGTGCCATAAATTCAAGTTAAAGCCCGGATGCGACCGAGTAATATTTGAATTCCTTCTGAAACCTTGATTACGACCAGATAAGAATTGAGAAGTTGCGAAACCTGGATTACGACTGGATAGCAAGTCTAATCTCATCACCCCAGTAAGTCACTGTAAGGTCTGGATTACGACGAGGTAGCAGTCGGTCTTATTACTATGAAGCCTGGACCACGACCAGATCACAATTCATTTTCACCACCTCGACTAAGAGACAATTCCTCAGTAGAATAACGGACGACCAAAGCTCCTAAAATTCTATTTTCTCAAGACAAAGATTAGTCTTCCTCCAGCGGAATCTTTCTCAACAACAAGTACACGAGCTATCGCTAAGGAATATCTTACGCGATCGACGCTCCTCCAGATGGCATCTTTAAGCCCATCCCCTCGACAACAATTTCCAAATGGCATCTATAAGCCCATTCCCGACATCACAAGACAACTACCACTACATGCGAGTGTAAATTTCTGGGCACTTTAGTGTTCAATCATCTTCCACCTTCGGATTACGAAAGGCACGAAAGCCTATCTACATCTTCAGGTTTAAGAAGATTGAACAGGGGCAGCTGTTGTACCCCAAAATTTGCCATCCCATATTTCTCAAAACATTGCAAGAAAGATCCTCAAGTTGCTCAAGATAGCCCAAGGGTTGGCCAGACAAGCTCTCTCCTAAGGCAGTCTACCCTAAACTAGGGTTTCATGTTGCATCAAGATACCTGAGTCCAAATGGTCCCAAGTGCTCACCAATTTCCTAATATTTTCTCAAGATCATCTATGTCAAGTTTCAAGCCTTGCATAGAAAGTTTGCTTAGTCAATTGCTCAAAGGTCTGAAAATCGACTGTGCTAGGGCAAAAGTCAAATGTGGCCTACATACAGTCAAACTTCAATATTTTTGGTCAACATCCTCATTTTGAAGTATATTTCATCATTGGATCAATGGTTGATCATGATTCATCAAGGATTGCTCATAATTCATCAAGACTCAAAAGTTGCTAAATTAGGGTTTTGTAGAAAAAGTCAACTCAACTTTGACCAAGCATAACTTTCTCATAATTTATTAGAAATGACCCATCCAAAGCTCATTTTGAATAGGATATAATTCCCCACAATCCATATTCATCTCCAAAGTTCAAAATATGCACTCACAAGAAGTTATGAATTTGGATATTATAGGTCATTTTGAAAAGTCAACAAAAACACCTTTTTTGTCAAAGCTTCATACATGAGCATAGAATATCAAATTGAGATGATACCAAAAGGGTTGCTTAGATGACATCTCAAGCTTTCTAAAAAGTCCAAGAACACCTCCAAAGAGTCAAAATTGAGTAAGTTATGCATTTGTGAAGTTGGCCTTTTTGCAAAATTGCAAAAAGTCAACTATCCCTAAAACTTCAAATTTTGCCAAATGGGCCCAATCTTTTTCACTTGTTTTGAGTTGGAAACATAGCCCACGTGCTCTAGCCTTTTCCACTTGTCCATATCTTATTTTTATTATTTATTTTGGTTTTTATTTGAATTAATTCAATTTAAATCAAATTAAATCCAAAACATTGATACCAAGAGATTTTGTGCTTGTTTCAGGTTCCAATTACACAGCTAGCATCATTCAAATTCGTATCAAGGCTTGTGTGCACAAAAAGATTGGAAATAAGCCAAATTTTGAAGGATTTCAAAGAGAATCAAATCAAATATCAAAAGCATTGAAGGAGAAGGATTTGGATACAATTTTCAACCCTAATGCATTCACTAATACATATAGACTACGTGCAGACCTAAGGGCAGGTTAGAAACAGGCGTGAAAAGGAGAACCAGATTTGAAAAATAAGCAAAAAAGTGTGAGATCGAATTGATAGTTAGAGGCATCCTCAAGGCTTGTTATCGATCCCAATCGCTTCCTGGCACTCTCAACAACCTAAAGCAATCAAGAACTAAGTCGTTCCCGTCCCAAATTGCACTGTAAGTCGTTCATAACTTCGCACTGTTCTTGAATTTGCATCTTGAAATTTAAGCATTGTTAACCTGAATTAATGGCATATTCTTAATCTATAGAGCATTTGCAAGCTTCCTGCATTACTCAATTTCATTTATATGGTCTGTATCGAAATCCACCATTGTTAGGGTTTCAGACTTTGGTTTAGGACTTTTAATTACATGGACAATTGGCCTTCATGAATGGTAACTTTAGGTTCACGAGGGAGAGATGAACTCAACCATGGCGTTAGTTTCCATTGATGTGGCCTATAGAGGATTTTGGAAGGAGCACTGCCTGTAGCGACTGACAAAATGTCTGTAGGTAAAAGTCTGAGACTTTTACCCACAGAGAGAGGAAGAAGACAATGAGTTGTCATCCCACCATTGGCTTGTTTGAATTTTCGTGCCAGATCTCCACTAACGCTTGTTTTCATATATTATTATTATTGCGTATTTTATGAACAGATAAAAACAATTGGTGTAGTGGTGGCCACGTAGGTTCTTAAGGCGTTAGAGGATGGAGGTCAGGGGTTCGATCCCTGCCTCCAGCATTCGCTATTTTTCTGTTTATTTCCAGGTAATTTAATGCGTGCAAAGCCAGGAGATCTACCCTGAGTCTTCATCATCAACGCGCCAGATGGCCAGATCTGATGGCCACCACTGAGGGTGGGCCATAAGCCAAGTCAACGCATCATACTGGATTACACAAAGGTCAAACAGACTCCACAAATGGGCCCAAATTCCTGCTATTCACACCCCCTTCAATCAGGCCCATCTCTCATCTTTTATATTTTTTGATTATATTTCATTTAATTATTTTTTTTACTAACCTATAAAATAATTTTCTTTTTATCAAAAATCACCAAAAAATACTTTATGTCCAAATTAAATTTTAGATATTTATTTTTTAGTAAAAAAATCAATTAATTAATTAGGTTATTTATGTTAGATAACTTTAATTTATTTTGCAAATAATTAAAATTAATTAAAATCATTAAGTTTTTATTACTAACTTAATTATTTTATTTCTTTCCTAAAATATCAAAAATCCAAAAACATGTCATTTAATTATTTTTCATTAATTAACTAATTGATTGCATTTTTAATTTAGAAAAAAAAAACATATTTCTTTTTAATAAAAAAAAACAAAAAAAAACATTTTCTTTTTAATTAGGATAGAAGGGTCAAAACCCTAGTTTCACATTCGATTTAATTTTCTCGCGCGCTTTATTTTTATCCAATTATTGTATCTGCTCTCGGTTTGTAATAATTAAATTATGACATTTATTTTTACCGCTTTTAATTTCAAAGGGTTTGTTTTTGGCTATGTAAATACCCGAAGCCTCGTAATAGTTTTATTTTACTTCCCACATTTTAATTCTGCAAAATATTAACTGCTAGATATGTGAATAATTAGGGTTTGCATGACAAGAATGAATGACTAATTTTAAACAGTTAGATCACCCTAAATGTGCAAAGATAAATAACTGAAACCAACACACTCGCACATGTGCACTCCTAGGGTACACTCCCACTTGGTTGCCTTCGTTAAAACGGTCATTGA
Organism: Vicia faba; assembly: GCA_948472305.1. Classification (NCBI taxonomy): domain Eukaryota; kingdom Viridiplantae; phylum Streptophyta; class Magnoliopsida; order Fabales; family Fabaceae; genus Vicia; species Vicia faba. Next base: position 819,362,357 of record OX451741.1, on the reverse strand, counting down.
GTATAGGTTGTTTTAGAGGTCGTCCTCTTGTCTAAAAGATCATTGTTGCCTCGGAAAGGTTGCCTCGGATATTATTGCCTCAGATAAATGATCTAAGACATTAGGGTTACCACTAAGACGTCCTAACGTTGCTTTAGTGACTATATGTCCCTTTCGAATTGACCCTCAAATTCCAACGACGGTGCTACCTACTCACTAATAGTGGGATAGCATTGTCTAAAGGAAACGAATACAGAACGATTCCTTTTTCGAGTAAACAGATTAGTTCTTAAGTACTTGCTCAAACAAAATAAAACTTTTTTTCCACACTTACACTTCTTTACAAACAAAGTTTTCAAAAACACTTCATTACACTCTTGAAGACAGAAGCAAGAGTTAAATCGAAGTTCAAACAAAAACTTTTGAAAACCCACAAACACAAAGAAAACAATTTTGAAAATGATGAGCAAGTACCTAAGAGCCTGTGGAAAACTACGGATAGAAAGGGTGCTAATACCTTCCCTTTCTATAATCTACCCCCCGTACTCAGAAATATCTCGAAAAAGGAATTTTTCTGTGCTTTTTTCCTTTCCTTGTTGGATAAAATAAAATTCGGTGGCAACTCTTGCTTACCGCGACATTTTGCAAAAACAAACGCAAACTAGCATTTCAAAACAGTCTGGTTCTGGCCACTGTATCACAGGTATGATTGAAGACCACATGCAATCTTTGGTATCTTGGTAAGGGTTTTGTCACTTATGGAGACAATAATAAGGGAAGAATCCTTGGCAAAGGCAAAGTTGGTGCTCCACCTTTCAGATCCATTGAAGATGTTCTTTATGTTGAAGTACTAAAGCACAATCTTCTTAGTATTAGCCAACTTTGTGACAAAGGCTTCAAGATCAAGTTCACCAAGGATGAATGCTTGATAGAAGACTAAGTCACACATGAGGTTATACTTAAAGGTAAAAGAATCAATAATATATTCATGATTTCCCTTGATGATCCATCTTTGAAGGTTAAATGTCTCATGGCGAATAATGATGATTCATGGTTGTGGCACAAAATAATTGCTCATATTCACATGGAACACTTGAATAAACTCATCAAGCATGATCTTGTCATTGGATTGCCTAAGAGAAATTTCGTCATAGATAGACTCTGCGATGCTTGTCAAAAGGGGAAACAAACAAAATCAACTTTCAAATCTAAGAATGTGGTGTCCACTACAAGGCCACTAGAATTGTTACATATGGAACTATTTGGTCCATCAAGAACAAGAAGTTTCAGAGGTAATGTATATGCTTTGGTTATTGTTGACGATTTCTCTAGATATACTTGGACATTATTTTTAGTACAGAAAAGCGATGCATTCAGGGCGTTCAAGAAGTATGCTAAACAAATTCAGAATGAAAAGTCTCTAACAATTTCCTCCATAAGAAGTGATCATGGCGGAGAATTTCAAAATGCTCTATTTGAAGAATTCTGTGGAGATCATGGAAAATCTCACAACTTCTCGGCACCAAGGACTCCTTAACAAAATGGAGTGGTAGAAAGAAATAATAGGTCCTTTTGGAACTTGCTAGAACAATGCTTAGCAATTCAAATCTTCCAAAATACTTTTGGGCGGATGCGGTGAGCATGGCATGTTTTGTTAGCAATAGAGTTAACATAAGACTGATCTTGAAGAAAACTCCATATGAACTCTTCAAAGGGAGGAAACCAAACATTGCTTTCTTTCACATCTTCGGATGCAAATGCTTTGTCTTAAACAACGACAAAGATAACCTTGGTAAGTTTGATGAAAAATCCGATGAAGATATTTTTCTTGGCTACTCTCTTTCTAGTAAGGCATATAGAATCTACAACAAAAGAACTTTGACAATTGAAGAATCAATGCATGTATATTTTGATGTAACTAACCCCTCCAAGGAGGATAATATTGTTTGTGATAATGATGATGATGAAATACTAGAAGGTCCTCAAGAAAATTCTTCCAAAGATCAACCAATTGAACACGAAGAATCACCCCAACAAGAATAAAATCTCAATGATCTACCAAAAGAATGGAGAACTCATAGAGATCATCCTATCGATAAAGTAATTGGTGATATAAGTCAAGGTGTGTCAACAAGATTAAATCTCAAGGATGCTTGCCTAAACATGGCGTTTATCTCTCAAATTGAACCTTCCAAAGTTGATGAAGCCTTAGGTGATGACCAATGGATTATCGCTATGCAAGAAGAATTGAACCAATTTGTAAGGAATCAAGTTTAGGAACTTGTCCCTAGACCAAACAACAAACACATTATTGGAACAAGATGGGTGTTTAAAAACAAACTTGACGAGAATGGAATAATTGTTCGTAACAAAGCAAGGTTGGTAGCACAAGGCTACAATCAAGAAGAAGGAATATATTTTGAAGAAACTTTTGCTCCGGTTGCAAGGTTAGAATTTATCCGTATCTTACTTGCCTATGCTTGTTCATTAAATTTTTAGCTTTTCCAAATGGATGTCAAAAGCGCATTCTTGAATGGATATATCACTGAAGAAGTCTACGTTAAGAAACCCCCGGGGTTCGAAGATTTCAAGAATATATCTCATGTATTTAAATTAAGAAAATCTCTCTATGGATTAAAACAAGCACCAAGGGCATGGTATGATCGTTTAAGCAACTTCTTATGCGAAAAAGGCTCTGAAAAGGGAAAAGTTGACAAGACTCTATTTATCAAGAAAATCAAAGATGACACTTTACTAGCACAAGTCTATGTTGATGATATCATTTTCGGTTCTTCAAATCAAGAAATGTGTGAAGAATTTTCAGCAATGATGCAAGAAGAATTTGAAATGTCCATGATGGGTAAAATGAACTATTTTCTTGGACTTCAAATCAAACAACTAAAAGATGGCATCTTCATCAACCAATCCAAATATTGCAAGGAACTCTTGAAAAGATTTGACATGGATAACTGTAAGGCAATGTCTACACCAATGGGTTCCGATTCATATGTTGATCAAGATGAATTAGGTGTTTCCATCGACATTACAAAGTATCGAGGTATGATTGGCTCCTTATTGTATTTGACGGCAAGCCATCCTAACATAATGTTTAGTTTTTGTCTCTGTGCTCGCTTTCAAGCTAATCTAAAGGAATCTCATCTCACGGCAGTAAAGAGGATCATGAAGTATCTCAAAGTAACAACAAATGTCGGACTATGGTATCCTAAAGGTAGTGTTTGCAACTTAGTTGGTTATTTTGACGCGGATTATGCAGGTTGTAAAACAGATAGAAAAAGCACAAGTGGTACTTGTCACATCCTTGGTAATGCATTAGTATCATGGGCCTGCAAGAAACGAGCATTCGTTGCTCTTAGCACGGCCAAAGCTGAATATATTGCAGCGGGTAGTAGTTGTGCTCAAATTTTGTGGCTCAAACAACAACTTCGTGACTACGGACTCGATCTAGGATGCATTCCTCTACGGTGAAACAATACAAGTGCAATAAACATTACGAAGAATTCCGTCATGCATTCAAGAACTAAACACATAGACACACGACATCATTTCCTCCGTGATCATGTTCTTCAAGGTGATATCGAGGTAACCTTTGTAGATACTCATAATCAGCTTGCCGATATCTTCACTAAACCGTTGGCAAGAGAACCGTTCTACAAGATTCGACGAGAGCTTGGCATACTTGACGAACACGGCATATAAGGGGCCTTCTATCCTTGTTATGATTATATATATATATATATATATATATATATATATATATATATATATATATATATATATATATATATATATATATATATATATATGTGTGTGTGTGTGTGTGTGTGTGTGTGTGTTTTAAACATGCTATATGTGAATATATGTTAAGTAGTATTTAATTTTTAAGAAAAATTTGGTTTTGGTCATTTTTGTGTTATGTTTTCTATTATGTCCTTGTATTGTTATTCTATGTTTTGTTTGTTAAATTTCGGTGTAATCGTTAAACAATTTGTGTTGCTGGTTTAATTAAAGTTTTCTCGATATATTACTTTATTACTGTTTGTTTTTTGCATCTTTCCCTTCTTTTTGATAATGTCAAAGGGGGAGAAAGATGTGGTACTTTATGCTTGTATTTTTCCTTGTCTTAATTTTTTAAAGGTACTCTCCAACCAAGATGAACAAATACAAAGGATTCCAACCTTCTCATACATAGGGGGAGTTTTGCATCTTAGGGGGAGAAAAGCTCTTTATGAAAAGTACAACGCATAAAGCAAGATTGTTTGTCATCATCAAAAAGGGGGAGAATGTAAAATCAAGCTTCTCAAATGAACTTTTGTTTTGATGAAGACAAACCATGATTGACAAAGAAGGCAAAGATTTATGATCAAGCTCAAATCATCTATGGACAAAATCTTCAGTTCAAAGCTCTTAACAACTTTCAAGGTATAATGATATTACTTACTTTGATCTTAAGATATAGATGCTCAATGGTGAATAAGAAATGTTTTATAAATCATTACTCAAGTTTTTCAAAGTTAAAATTCATTTTTTACTTGAGTGCAATCGATTTGCATATTAGTGCAATCGATTGCATGCTTCAATTTTTCAGATCTTTTGCTTCTATTTCTCAGTGCAATCGATTTACATTGCTTGTGCAATCGATTGCATACTTAAAATTTTCAAAATGTTTGCTTCTGTTTCTCAGTGTAATCGATTTACATTGATAGTGCAATCGATTGCACTCACTTATTTTTTACTACTGATTTCACATGCAATCGATTTACATTGCTTGTGCAACCGATTGCACACTTAAAACTTTTGAAAATATAGCTGTTGAAACCTCGTGCAATCGATTTACACAAAGGGTGCAATCGATTGCATACTGCACAATTTTGAAAAACAACAGCTTTTCACATGCCTGTTCATAATACCTTTTCATTGAAACCTTTCACTCAATCTTGGCATTTGTTCATGATTCATTTTCAGAACTTTATGATGTTTCAAAAGGGTGATATGAACATATAAATATTCATTTTCAAAATCATTTTCAACACCTCTTCAAAATATATTTTCTGAATTTTCAAAATACAAACCTAAGCATTTCTTCACTTTCATACATAAGTTTTCTGCACACTTTCATACATTGTTAAATAGAAAACTTTGAGCAATTATATCTTGAGTCATTGTACAATATTATTATTGGAAGAGAAGATCATTCATTGTTAAATCACTCTAAGTGATCAATACTACTCAACTCACTCAAAATCAAATATTGATAGTTACTTACTTATTTTTCCAGGATTGTTGGAAATAAGTTTAAGTGGTTTTTAAATCTTGTCTTTCCAGGATTGTTGGATACAAGTGTAGTCACTTTGAGAGGATTGTTCTCATTGTTGACATAGTGAAAATCTAAGAGGATTGTTCTTGGTCCAAGAGGATTGTTCTTGGCTTTTTGGTAGTTCTTGTTTAAGTTTGCCACAATAAAGAAATGTCTTTCATGTTGAAAGGGGACTGGAGTACTCTCGGACTGTGAGGGGAACCAGGATATATTGCTCGTGTCTCTTTATTTTTCTGCACTTTACTCTTTCCTAAACTCACCATTAACCAGAAAAATAAAATCCATCATCACTAAAACCAGAATTTTTTTTAAAGTACCTAATTCACCCCCCCCCCCCCCCCCCCTCTTAGGCGCACTTCGTACTTACATCTTTAAGCCCATTTCCAATATTATCAACCAACAATGTTATCTCATGCACATGCGAGTGCAAATTTCTGGGCACTTAAGTGTTCAATCATCTTCTAACTTCAAGTCACGAATGAAGGACATGCCAATTTAACTCTCCAGGTTTAAGAAGATTGAACAGGGGAAGTTGTTGTACCTCAAAATTTGCCCTCCCGTTTTTCTCATGACATTCTTATGAGGTCCTCAAAAGCTCAAGGTGGTTCAAGAATTGATCAGACAAATTCTCCTCCTAAGCAATGGGTTCACAACTAGGGTTTTGTGTTTCACAAAGAATATTAGGTTCTCAAGGTCTCAAGTGGTTTTCATGGTTCTTCATAGGTCTTCAAAAATTCTCATTTCAAGTTTCAAGCCTTGCATCACAAGTTTGCTCAATCAATGGCTCAAATGACTAGAAATCAACGGTGTTGGGTAGAAAGTCAAATATGGTCAACATACAGTCAAACTTCAAGATTTTTGGTCAACATCAAAATTTTGCAGTGATATTCATCATTTGATCAAGGGTTGATCATGATTCCTCAAGGAAAGCCCTCAAATCATCAAAAGTCCAAAGTTTCCAAATTAGGGTTTTCTTAGGAGAAATAAACTGAACTTTGACCAAGCATAACTTTCACATGCTTCATGAACTTTTCGCAAATCAAATCCTATTTTGAAGGAAATTCAATTCTCTACAACTTTGTATCTATACGCTCAAGTCCAAAAGTGCTTCATTTGAGAGATATGAGCCAGTACATTACAGGGCATTTTAAAAGTCAACAAAAAGACACTTTTTGTCAAGGCAACTTACATCAAGATAAAGTCTCCAAATGCAAAACTGATCAAAAGAGAAATTTTAGAGGATATATTGAGCTTTCCAAAAAAGTCCAAAATCATCTTCAAAAGGTGAAAATTGGGCAAGTTATGATCATTACAAATTTGGAAGTTTTGGTAAAATGCATGAACTTCAAACTGAGCAAGCCTGATGTTTTGGACTTTTGGGCCATTGTTTTAAGGTACAAACGTGTTATACTCTTCTCACACCTCAGAATCCATCCTTACACCTCTTGACCTTGTCTTATTTTAATTATTTTAATTATTTTTTTATTTATTCATTAATAATATAAAATAAGATAAATCACGACAAGGGTCCAAACCCACCATATTCTTGCTCTAAAATGCTCTATATATTCAGACATTAAGAACAAAACCAGAGATAACGAATCCCTGCTACCAAAAAGTGTCCAAAGACATCAAATTTTTATCAAGAACCCTAACATTCTCAAATCCTATTTTTCAAACCTTCTAACTATTGTACTCCAATTTTTGCCTCTAAGATCCCTCTATCATCTCATATAAACTCAATTACAACAAGATCACACTAGGGTTTAGTTCTTCTCCCTATATTTAAGTTTGCTCATGAGGAATCACCAAGCGCCTTGACTTGTATATTGTGATCATCTATGTTTTTTTATATTAATTTTTAACTAATAAATACTATGAATGTTTGCTCTAGTTGATGATGTTATAGGTGGAAGCACAACACATTTCATTAGGTTGATCTATAGGTTCATGAGTTTATTTCCATGCCTTCTTCACCAAGATTTAATTGAGTTTAAAGCTTCATCATTAAAGATTATTTGAAGTAACATCATGACAAGGTCTACTATGATTTATCATGCCTCAATTTGTCAAAGAAAGTCAAAGGATGCAAAAGTTGATGAAGAGGTTTGACCTAGTTGGACAAGTCCTTGATTTCTTGATCACAAGTGCATAATTCCCTCAATTATCAATATTTGGAAGTGGTTATGGTTACCATGGTTGTTCATTATCATCCTCAATAACTTATATTTACATGACGAAGGTATTTGTGCAAGAAAGTTTGTCAAATTTGAAAAGGGTTTCTAAGGCTATTTGTTGCTCCAAGAGTTAGGGTTTTGAACTTCTAAAGGCTATGTCTTGCTCATATTTTGGTATTTTTGAGTGATTCCAAAGACATGATCATCTTTAAAGGGTTATAAACAAATCACATCAAAAGTTTCAAGGAAATTTTATGTGGAAGATTCCAAATGTTGAAGAAAGATTACAAGTCTTCTAGATAGGCCATTAAATTCCCCTGTGAGACTTCAAAAGATCATAACTTGATCAACTTTTATCTATTTGAGCCCATTATTTTTCCATAATGATCTTAAATATGTGAAATTCAACCCTTATTTTATGTGCAAAGCTTGAAAATGGATGGAAGATGTCTTAAGGACTCAAAAGATTATAGGTCATCTCATGAATTTTCACCAAGTCATAACTTTCTCATTTTTTGGAGATTTTAAATGGTTCAAGTCTCAAAATGTAATTCAATAGATTTACTTCATGCCATCTTTTTTGGTCAAGAGTAAATTTTAAATGGAAGGCCATGTTTTGATACAAGATATTATAGGACATTTTTGAAGAAAAACTTAGAATTTTTCTAAGTACAAAAAGTCAGCATATTTTTCTCAATTTTGACTTATCACAACTTTCAGCTCAAGCATCCATTTGATTCCATTATTTAAACATTATAAATTTGGTGATCTTATCTTTTCAATGCATCAAGAATCAAGTCCTAAGGTTCCCTAAATTATGCACACCATGATTTCAAAGTTGGTACCTTGGAACTGAAGTTTCTCAAACAGTCAGAATGCAATTTCCCTAATTTGATTTCCAATCACCAAATTTGTATGTGCTTTCTACTTAAACATGATTAGCATAAGCGTGTGGATGATTTAGAGTGTCAAAACACATCATTTGGATGAGTTTTGATGCACATGTGATCACACTTATTTCATGAAAACATGTGTGCACGATTTCCCTCCAAACTGCATCATTCACCCCTCCTTTTGAGTCTATTCACTTCTCCTATAAATATAGGATCTATCCCACTCATTTTTGCAAGCTTAGATAGCTAGAACCACCCTGTCAAACTTTTTCTTGAACCCACTTTTCTGCAACTCTGAATTTGGTTTTACAGCTTTTCTCAATCCATTTTCTTTGTCAATTTTCCATCCTTGAACTTCACTGAAGCTAACAGAAGAAAAACCAAGCTCTAAGACTTCCTAAATCATGCTAGCCAAGTCATGTTTCAGAGCTCTGAATTTGAACTTCAATAGGTAGATTCCTTCACCAATTCTCTCAAACTTTGATACTGTAATGAAGCTCTCATTATTGTGATTCTAGTCGCAACATTTATTTTTAACTGGAAGTGAGTTTTGGCCATGAATTTTCAAATCCCTTTTCAAATCTTTCCTTCCAAAACAACTGAGCTACACCTTACATAAAAGTTTCACGAAGGTACCATTGGAATCGTCTTGAAGAGGCGAAGCGAATGATACCGGTCTCGACCTTTAATTTATCCATTTCAGAGACCTGTAATTCGCGTGGCTGGAGGTTGAAGATAATCAACGTGTCATCTGTCAACCAATGATATCGTGCCGTTTTTTTTTAATTCCAATTTTAATAAATGATTCAAAAAAGTTAATTCACTAAGGACCATGATATACACAGCACGTTTGATCCATTGGATTAGCTTACTAACGCGTTTTTACTCTCATCCAATGGTCTACATCTTTTTGGTTTTTATTTTATTTTCTGATTTTATATTTTATTTGTTTTAAACTTCAAAAATTAATAAAAAAATTCATTTTAACTTCAAGAAATCTGAAAAAATTCTCAAAAATACTTTTAATTTTTCTCTTTCTGATTATTATTTTTTCACAATTTTATTTTGTATTTTGATATTTTTTACATTTTTTCACTTTATTTGAGTTATTTTAAATATTTAAAAATACTTTTCTTAATTTTTAAATTCTGAAAAAAAATATGGAAGGATCCAATGACCTCTTGACAAATATTGGTAACCTCATTTTATTTTTATTTCCGACTTTACTATTTTTCACAATTTTTAGTTTATTTTGTCTATTTTTTTAATTTTAAAATTAGTTTCTGACTTTAAAAAATTACCAAAAATTTTATAAAAATAACTGAGCTCATTTCTAATTTTTCTATAGTTTCATTGAATTTTTCTTGGATGTTTTGAATATAGTTTTTATTTTCCCCTTTTATTTTCATTTAAATACAATTTTATTTAAATACAATTTTATTTTTGTATATATTCTGGATGATCTTGAACTATGAGATTTTGATCATGAGCTTCATTAACATCATTGGATCTTAAGTGTTGAGTTTAACTCCACCAAAATGGATCAATGATTTTAATGATAGCTTGATTAAATTTTTTATTCAAATATGGTTTAACTCTCATCCCCTCCCTCTTCATCTTATCCCCTTCTTACTTGTACTACATGTTGTTGGAGAATAATTGACATATCAGTTCTCTAAACATATGGCACATAGATTTCTATTAACCGGCCTTAAAATAGATGCGACTTCTATGTAAGTCTACTTACGATTGCTTAACATAGTGCTAAATTTTATCCCGATTCGAGAAATGATCATTTGTGGCCCAAACCTATGTTTGCAAGCCCAAGAATGTTAATTTGAAACCTTTGATCCAATAATCTTGTGATTCATTGTTAGGAGGCTTTGGTCTTATCAATTCTCTAATGAATCTTCATAAACTTTGGTCAAAGTGAATCACTTAAACATCATTGATCATTCATTGTTGCCTTGAGATTTTGAAATGAATGATATACTTGACAAAAAGCAAATGAAACTTGTTGTTAATGATTTTATATCACTTAAACATCCTTAGTGAATGATTTTATGAATGATATCACTTAAACATCCTTAGTGAATGATTTTATCAATCTTCTAATGAGTTTTCAAATGCAAGTTTCAAGATGGTCATTCAGCTAACCTCTAATTTCTAACAATTGCCTTTATTTTATGCTTTTATTTTATGCCTTTACTTTATGCACTAATTTATTTTAGCATTTACATTTCATACTATTTTCATCTTTGCTCATTTTGAGCATTTATCTTTATGTCATTTTTATTTTGCCTACTTGATCTTCTCATTTCTTTTTGAAGATACCTAATAATCAACTTGAACCATAAAAAACTTTAATGTTACTTGGACTATTTGGTTACTATCCTTGACATTATGGAGATTGTAGACTTCTTGGATTTAGGATTAGAGGCCTTGACCTACCTTGAGACCTTGTGAATTTTATTGCAATATTGTCTGGAGTTCTTGGGGTTTACCCCAATACATTGGGTTATTTGTTTTCTTTGTGTGCAGATTGTTTTGATTACATGCTTTTGTCTGTGATCGAGAATTCATCTGTATACAGCCGTTACTTTGACCAATTTTTGTGATGACTTATTACCTTTGAAGCTTGGTTTTCTTGAGAGGTTTAGTATCTTTGCTTGCTTGGTTTCAATCCAAAGGATGGGAATTTTGCATTGACTCTTATTGGTTATACGGTTATTTTCCCTAGCTTTTACCTTATGCTTTAGGATAGTCCCTTCATCTCCTCCCATCTTCTATAATTTCAAAAATCTTCTCCCTTCTTTTGAAAATTATTCTTGTTTTAAACTTGAATCGCTTTCATAATAAACTTGGACTTAGATCCATGTATTTTCAAAAATATTTTCTTGATCAAACTTTAATAAACTTAACAATACCTCGACTTTTTTTTCTGAGAAGACTAAAAGTCAATCAATCTCATTCAAACAATTTTGTCACTTTGGCTTTTTTATCTTAAAATTTTCTCAAAAGGTTAGACTCTTTTCAATCTTTGTAATTATGTGAGCTACGATACTTCTACGTTATATAGTGAAGTGATATATTTTCCACTTGGGTGTTGAGAAAGGCTTTGTTGACTTTAAAATCCAAGCCATATCCTCCACTTTGAGATGACACAAATTCTCCTTTCTCATAATCATGGGTAGTAAGTATGTTCTTCCACTCAAATAAGACGATGTTGTCTCGTCTCTTAAAATTAACCAACACACTTGTGTTTTAAATTTTTTAAAGGTGAACTACGAGTACCCTGATCCCCTATTACACAGAAGGTGGTACATAGACATTAAAGGTTTACAGCCGCGGCGGGTACACAAATTATAAAAAAATACTTCTTTTCTCATCTCCACCATCTACTTTGTGTACAACTCTTATATCCAAAATACACAAATTTTCAAATAGGTTCTTGCGGAGTACCGTAGATGTTTAGGATGTTAATACCTTCCCTTTGCATAACCAACCCCCGAACTTAGATTCTCTCCCCCTCTTTTGGGTTATTCGCTCTTTTCCCATTCCTTTGGAAACAATAAAGCACAGTGGCAAATTTTATTTTGATCTATGTGAGTCAAGTCAATCTAATGGCTTAGTCTCAACATTTCTACTACTACAAAAAAAAATGGCGACTTTGTTGGGGAAAGATAGACCTATTGCTGGTCTATCCCTAAATGGGTTGAGCCTATCTTTGTTTATTTATGTATATGGTTTTGTTTATTGTATATTATGTGTTGTATATATGTTTGTCTAGATTTTCCTAGTTTTCAGGGTGCTTGGTGATTTCTCATAAGTCCTCTACCCAGACTTGGGCAAACTTAAGATAGGACGGGCGATATAGTCATGTTAAATTTGAGGGAGTAATCCCAAAAAATGAGGCATGAGATCCCCTACTCAGTGGAGGCCCCTTTGATTGTAGTGTCGTTTACCGAGTAATCGGGAAGACGTGCTACTTTCGACCTGGGAGCCTGCTGAAACTGAGGACTGTAGAACCCTTAACCAATCTTGGCCTTTTAGGTGTAGTGCAGAAGCTATGACGGAGTAATCCAGAAATGGTTGTCACGCGATACTACACTCGGACGAGTTTTTCCTGAGAATGTTACTAATTACCGAGTCAATCGAGACATTGGTAATATCCGAAGGAAGGATGTAGACTTTGGGAACCTCTTAGAACATTGTTCAGCAGGTGATAAACTATTAGACCATACCTTGTGGATAGTACCTTTAACTCCATGCTCGTGACATCGAACCTACGAACCCCCCCCCCCCCCCCCCCCCATGTTTGTGATCTTGTGTGTGATTGTTGCATCATGCACCCATAAGCATCTTTTATAAAAAAAACATTATGGTTCAAGGGACTTAAAGTTGACTCTTTGTGAATATCTCAGGTACTTTAACCATGGATTCTGGAAAAAGAAAAACTTGCAAGTATAGTTTCAAGAATCCCAAGATAGATGATTTGATGAGTCTAATTCCCGAGATTGAGAGTTCCACATATTTTCGGAAGAAGTATGGATCCATTGTGTCTCTCATGAAGCTTAAGATGAAGGAGGGTATTCTCTCGACTTTGGTCTAGTTCTATGATCTGATGTATCGATGTTTCACTTTCCCTGATTATCATTTAATGCCTACATTAGAGGAGTATTCTTATATACTGGGTTTACCTGTTACCGATCGTGTTCCTTTCACCGGTTTGAAGGGGGGGGCCAAAATCTCATGAGATTGTTGCTTTGGTTCATTTGGGGAGGTCTGAGGTTGAAGCCCATATGACTACTAAATAAGGAATCAGAGGATTACCCGCTTAGTTTTTATTGGAGAAAGCTCACTATTTTTCTAGGATGAAGAGTATGGTTGCTTTTGATGCCATCTTTGCTCTACTTGCTTATGGGTTGCTCTTATTTTCAAATGTCGACAACTTCATGGACGTTAATACCATCAGGATCATTTTTATAGGGAATCCAGTTCCTATATTATTAGGTTATGCTTATTACTCCATTTATATCTGGGATTCTTACCATGGAGGGATGATCATTTTCTACATGCCTTTGTTGTATCAGTGGTTTATTTCTCACTTTCCTTGATCTGATTCTTTCTGGGATGTCAGGAAGGAACCTCGTTGGGATCCAAAGATTATGGACCTCACTCACTCAGATATTGTTTGGTACCATCGGGCTTACCATGATGTAGAGATTGTCGATAGTTGTGGTAGTTTCCGCAATGTACCTCTTCTTGGTACGAAGGGAGGAATTAACTACAATCCTGTTCTTGCATGACGACAACTTGGATATCTGATGAGGGATAAGCCAAATAGTATTCATTTGAGTGGTTTCTTTATTAAAGAGGGAGAGAATCATAAGGAAGCTAAGGAGCAGATTGCAAAAGCCTGGCTTCATATTCACAAGAAAAGTAGAAAGGACTTGGGACCTAAAGGGGTTGTTTCTTTAGATCCTTATCTTCAATGGGTACAAGCAAGAGAAATTCAATTAAAGATTATGTATTCCCGCAAAGCACCTATGCCTGATATGTTTGTGAAGACCACTCCTCCCCTTTTAGATGATTTGGAATAACTTCGGCTTGCCCTAGTCAGGATGCAGTAGGAGAAGGAGGCTTGGAAGAATAAGTGTCAGACTTTAAAGATATCCTACCAGCAGACTTGAAGGAGAAGGATGACTTAATTGATATTCTTGAGAGTCGTGTTGTAGAGATGATGGAAAAGCAATAGGATTTATTTTCCTCTAGTGCTCATTCAGGACTTAGTAATTCACTTCCCAACTCTAGTGATTGGAAAGTGGTTGCCGACAGGTATGCAGAAGAGAACAAGCAGCTGAAGGCTCATATTGCAAGACTCACAAGAAAGCGTCGGCGTGTGGAGTGATCTTCATCAGCTTTGCTTTATTAGTATTTTTAGATTCTATCTTCTTTTGTACTTGGGATTGTTGAAACTTATATTGAAAAGTTGTAATCCATTTTGAAGATTATTATAATGAGATTTTCAGTATTTCAAAATATGTTAGTACTTTAATATTTGCGAATTGTCTATAAAATCTTTGAGTTCCTTGAATTAAAAATAATATAATAAATCATGTGCATTGCATATCATGCATTATCTTACACATATTTCTTGCATTTTTGTTTATACCTAGGTGTCTTACTGAATTTCTCTACTTCATCCAGCAAGTTGTCTCACCGGTATAATACTCGAGCTAATTCCAAGAAGAAAATGGAGAATCTTAAACAGGAAAATCGCAAGTTGCGTGATGAGGTTACTGCTATGAAAGCCGGTATTGCTAATCTAACTGATTTGATGGAATCATTGGTGGCTGCTCAGAATCAGCCACCACTTGCTCAGCCTTAACAAACAACATTTGCTTCTGAAGGTCCATCAAATCCTGTTTATGTTTCCCCAGTTACTGCTGCTCAGAATCGTATGCCTCAGGGTTATCCATGGGGAATGCCAGAAAACTTCACGACAGAAGGTTTTAATCTTAATGCTCCAGTTTGTCCAGTTGTTTAAGTTGTTGTTACTCCTGCACCTCCTGTGGTGCATATTACTCATGTTGCCATGAATGAGATTCACTATGCTGCACCCCCTTCGGTGAATGTTGTGCCGGTTATTAATGATGAAGTTTATCATCCTATTCCTCCACCAAGTGAAATCTTGGGCTTCTATGATCGAATAGATGATTTTCAAGATAAGTTTGATAAGATGTAGAAAGACATGAAGGCCCTCAGAGGAAAAGAATTGTTTAGGCAGAATGTGAATGATCTGTGTTTGGTTCTAAATGTTAAAATACATGCAAAGTTCAAAGTATCGGAATTCTAGAAATACAAGGGCAATACTTGTCCTCGAGCTCACCTTGTGATGTATGTGAGAAGGATGTATACTCATACCGATGATCAACGCCTGTTAATTCACTTTTTTTAAGATAGTTTGACTGGTGTCATGTTGAAGTGTTATATGAGCTTGGATAGTGCAAACATGCATACTTTCAATGACTTGGGTGAAACACTTATTAGACAGTACAAGTATAATATTTACATGGCACCTGACCGTGATCAACTCAGGGCAATGGTCTAGAAGGACATGGAGTCGTTTAAGGAATATGCACAGAGATGGCGTGAAGTAGCCACCCAGGTGATCCCTTCAATGGAAGAAAAAGAGATGACAGAGATTTTTATGAAGACTCTAGGTGCCTTCTACTATGAAATAATGGTGGCGAGTGCATCAAGTGATTTTACCAAAATGGTGAGCATGGGCGTTCGTTTGGAAGAAGTTGTAAGAGAGGGTCGCTTGACAAGAAGTGAAAATTCCAGTAATATGAAGAAACCATCATACGAGTTTGATAAGAAGAAAGAAGCAGATATAAATGTTGTTATACAAGAGAGAAGGGTTAATCCTCCTAGAAGGAATCATCAGCGCCATCAACAGGTTGCTTTGGTAACTCCAGTTGTCAATGTGGCTCCAACCACAGTTGCTTATCAGAGACCATCCCCTTAGGGAAATCAAGGGAATAATCATAAGCGAGAGCCTTTTGATTCTATCCCCATGAGTTATGAAGAATTACTCCTGATGTTAATTCAAAAGAAGTTGGTTCGGACCAGCCAACCCCTGCTATATCGTCACCTTTGCCTTGGTATTATAAGGCAGACCAGATGTGTGCTTTTCATCAGGGAGCACCAGGGCACAATGTGGAAAATTGGTATCCTCTGAAATCTGAGGTACAAAAGATTGTGAGATCTGGCCTTCTATCCTTCAAAGATGTTGACCCTAATGTGAAAGATAATCCTTTGCCAAAGCATGAAGTAACAAATGCTGTAAACATGGTTGTTGGTTGTCCAGGGGACTTCCTTATTTTTGATATTAACCTGGTTAGAGGAGATTTGGTAAAGATGCATGTTGACCTCTGTGATTTTATTTACTATACGCATGATCATGCTAGTTGTGGTATTTGCAGTACAAATATATAAGGGTGTGATAAGATAAAAGTTGATTTTCAGGAAATGATGGATGAAGGCCTCCTCCATATAATCAGGCCTAGGGAAGAGTACGAGGAATATGTGAATATGGTCTACGGTTGTCCCAATGAATTCCGGATTTTTGACGTGAATCATATGAATGATGATTTGGTGCAGTTGCACGCTATCTTCTATCACATGGATGGTCAAGTAGAACATCATTATGGATCTTTCCAGATTTGCTGCAGAGATTCTCTTGGTTGTTCTATTGTGAGAAAGGGTATTCATTTGTTATTGGATAATGGTACTATCAAAGTTTAAGGCAATAGAGATGATTACAATGGGATTAATGTGATTGAATATTGCTTGGCTGAGACTATGTCAGATGATGAGTTTGCTTCTGCAGATGAGTTCTTTTCCTCGGATGAAGATATGTTCTCCAAAAATGATTTTATGGTGTCCAAGTATTCTGAAGAAGGGGTGAACGTTATTGTGCCTTATTTCAGTGTTCCCTCCCATATAGAGATTAAGTATTGTAGCAAGCCAGTTGTTGCTCCAGTGGTGATTTTCTAGTCGGGTCATGTTCCTTACGAATCAGACAAAGTTGTGCCATACAAATACAATGCTACAATCTTGGAGAATAGTGTGGAAGTTCCCATCTAAACTTTGTCTGATTTCAAGAATATAGCTGAAGCTAGCCAGGTGACCCACAGTGGTCGTGTTTTTGCACCTGTCATTCGAGGGAGTGTTAATGCTGATAAAAAGGTTGTTGAAAGTGTTGAACCTAAGAAAGTAGTAGGGGAATCTAGTGGTACTACTCTGGAAAAAGATGTGGATGATATATTGAAGATTATCAATATGAGGGACTACAGGATCATAGATCAATTATTGAAGACACCATCAAAGATATATATTTTAGCCTTGCTAATGAACTCTTTTGCCCACAAAGAATCTTTGATGACAGTATTGGATCATGATTTTGTAGAAAGTGATATGTTGTTGGACCAATTCAATAGTATGGTAGGGAATATTACATCCTGTAATAACCTAAATTTCTGTGATGACGAATTTCCCGACGAAGGAAGGAATCATAATCTGGCTCTCCATATCTCCATGAACTGTAAGAACGGTTCATTGTCCAATGTGATGATTGATAATGGGTCCAGTCTAAATGTCATACCGAGGAGCATGTTGTTGAAATTGAAGTACCTAGGAGCTCTGGTGCACCCAAGTGGCATAATTGTAAAAGCTTTCGATGGATCAAGAAAGTCTGTTATTGGGGAAATAGATCTGCCTATTCACATAGGCCCACACTTGTTTCAAATTACTTTCCAATTTATGAATATTGTGCCCGCTTACAGTTGTTTACTAAGGAGACCGTGGATACACGAGGCAGGGGATGTCACTTTGACTCTGCACAAGAATTTGAAGTTTGTGCGTGAAGGAAAGGTGGTCATCATAAATGGAGAACATGCATTGTTAATATCTCATTTATCCTCTTTCAGTGTTGTGGAAGCGGATGAAGCTGTTGTTGGAACTCAGTTCCAAGCTTTATCCATTGATAATATAAGAGGAAATGAGAATTCTATAGCTTCGTTTAAAGATGCTCAACAGGTAGTATATAATGGCCCTAGTAAGGTATAAGGGCAGATTGTTGATCTACCTGTAAATAAGAATAGAGCTGGTTTGGGATTCTCTGTGAAGAATGGTAAAGGTGAGAATATAAAGTCGGAGTCTGCTTTGATCTACCTCTCTCAATTTTGAATATCCTGTGTATGGGGCCAAGGAAGAAGAATATGGTGAAATTCCAGAAGAGATTTCACGACTGCTTGAGCATGAGGAAAGTGCCATTCAGCCATATAAAGAGCCATTGGAGACGATCAATTTGGGTTCAGAGGAAGATCCGAAGGAAGTCAAGATTGGAGCATTGTTGTATCCTGATGTAAAGAGCAGGATGATTGAATTATTGAAAGAGTATGTGGATATCTTTGCTTGGTCTTACCAATACATGCCTGGTTTGGATACTGATATTGTGGAACATCATTTGTCACTAAAGCCAGAGTGCCCACCAATCAAGCAGAAGCTACGAAGAACTCACCCTTATAAGGTAGTGAAAATTAAAGAAGAAGTTATAAAGCAGATTAATGCCGGTTTTCTTGTGACATCAGTGTACCCTCAGTGGATTGCCAATATTGTCTCAGTACCGAAGAAAGATGGAAAAGTTCGCATGTGTGTAGATTATAGAGATTTAAACAAACCTAGTCCAAAATATGACTTTCTATTACCACATATTGATATTTTGGTTGACAGTACAACAAAATTCAAAGTATTCTCATTCATGGATGGATTTTCCAGATATAATCAAATTAGAACGGCTTTTGACGACATGGAAAAAACAACGTTTGTCACACCCTAGGGAACATTCTATTACAGAGTGATGCCCTTCGGGTTGAAGAACGCTGGTGCAACGTACCAGAGGGCTATGACAACCCTATTCCATGACCTGATGCACAAGGAAATTGAGGTATATGTTGATAATATGATTGCCAAGTCCCATACTGAAGAAGGGCATATAGAAGATTTGTTGAAACTATTTCAGTGTTTAAGGAAGTACCGTCTCCACTTGAACCCAAATAAATGAACCTTTGGTGTCCGATCAGGGAAATTGTTAGGTTTCATTGTCTATCAAAAAGGAATTGAAGTTGACCATAATAAAGTCAAAGAAATTCAAGAAATTCCAGTGCCAAGAACTGAAAAGCAAGTTAGAGGCTTCCTTGGGCGTTTGAAATACATCTCCAGATTTATCTCCCATATGACTGTAATGTGTGAACCAATCTTTAAGTTGTTAAAGAAAGATCAAGGTTGTGTATGGTTGCCAGAGGGAATTTAAAAGTATTAAAGAGTATCTGCTTGAACCTCCTATCTTGCTCCCTCCCATTGAAGGAAGACCATTGATCATATATCTGACAGTGTTAAATAATTCTATAGGCTGTATTTTGGGACAGCAAGATGAAATAGGGAAGAAGGAATATGCCATTTATTATCTCAGCAAGAAGTTTACTGACTATAAGTCACGGTATTCTATGTTGGAAAAGACATGTTGTGCTCTGGCCTGGGCGGAAAAGCGGTTGCGGCAATATATGTTGAATCATACTACTTGGTTTATTTCCAAAATGGATCCAATTAAGTATATTTTTGAGAAGCCTGCTCTCACTGGGAGAATTATCCGCTGGCAGATGATGTTGTTTGAATATGACATTGAATACCGTACTCAGAAGGCTATAAAAAGTAGTGTGTTGGCAGATTATCTTGCTCACCAACCGGTTGATGATTATTAGTTTGTTAAATATGATTTCCCTGATAAGGATGTGATGTTTCTGAAAATAAAAGATTGTGATGAACCTTTTCCTGAGGAAGGTCTTGATCCTGAATCTTAGTGGGGTATGGTGTTTTACGAAGCTATAAATGCTTATGGGAAAGGAATTTGTTTCGTGATTATCACTCCTCATGGATCACATATTCCTTTTACTACAAGGCTGACATTTGATTGTACCAATAATATGGTAGAGTATGAAGCTTGTATCATGGGTCTCGAGGAGGCCATTGATCTCAGAATTAAAGTTCTAGATGTATATGGCGATTCAGCTTTAGTAATAAATCAGATTAAAGGATATGGGATACTCGTCACCCTGGCTTGATTCCTTACAAAGATTATGCTAGAAGATTATTACCCTTCTTTAATAAAGTTGAATTCCACCATATTCCCAGAGATGAAAATCAGATGGCGGATGCTTTGGCAACTCTGGCTTCTATTTATCAAGTAAATACTTGGAATGATATGCCTCGTATCACAGTGCGATGCTTGGATAGACCGGCTCATGTGTTTGCAGCAGAGGAAACATCAGATGAGAAACCTCGGTATTATGATATCAAGCATTTTCTCCAGACTCAGGAATACCCGGTTGGTGCGTCAAATAAAGATAGAAAGACATTGAGAAGGTTGGCAGGTACCTTTTTCCTCAGTGAAGATGTGTGTTGTACCCCAAAATTTTCCCTCTCATTTTATCAAGATTTTCTCACAAGACTTCTTGGACTTAAGACAAGATTAGGGTTTATCAGCTCAAGATACCTCATCTTGCACTAATGACCTGAAATTAGGGTTTGAGTTTGCACAAGTATTTTTGGGATATCAATGCTTCATGTGACTTTCATACATCATGTTGGACCCTTAAGATTGCTCATACGAAGTTTCAAGCCTTGAATCACATTTTTGACCAGTCAATTGGACAGTTGACCTAAAAATTAGCTGTATTAGGGAAAAAGTCAACCATGGCCAATTTACAGTCAAACCTCATAATTTTTGACCCACATCAACATTATAGACCCATATGAACCATTTTATCAAGTTTTGATCACAATTCCTCAAGAAATTTGATCAGATCATCAAAAGGGCAAAATGGTCAAAATTAGGGTTTTGACTAAAGAAGGGCAATTTCTGATTTTTAACCTAGCCAATGGCCAATTGAGTTAAAGAATGGTTTCAAGGGTTCAATGGAATCATCTTGACCTAATTTCATAGTTCAAAAGATCTCAAGTACATTGAATTGACAGATGAATTTTCCAGTCAACTGATCAAAAATCAACTGTGCGCTGAAAAGTCAAACTTTGACTTTTTGGTCAAAATCAAGTGCCAAGGGTCATAATTCATCAATATATGTAAAAATGTGAAACTTTTTGACCAAGAAACCTAAAATTGCAAATTAGGGTTTTAATTTGAAATTTTTCATAACTTAGAATTTTTCTAAGTATGGAAAATTTCTTATTTTTTCCCAACTTTTTCACCATGATGCAATTGGATTCAAAGAAAACTTCCAACATGAAAGTTGTAGTCCTCCATGAAATCTACAACTTTGCTTCACAAAGTTTTCCCAAAAGATGCTTGGATCTCAAGTTATGATTTTGTGAATAGGGGTCCATAAACTAAATAACTTAGTGAAATTTTGCCCTAGTTTAGGCAGGTTTTTGACCTAACTTCATGGAAACTTTTCACCAAGTTCTAAGAGGTATCTTAAGTTGCATTTCAAATATGGATTATAGATCATGTTGCAAGATTTCCAAAATGTCCAAGAAATCTTCAAGATCATTTTTGGCTAGGGAGAATCGAAGAAGAGAAATTGGCATTTTGTCACTTTTGTTCAAGCCATTTTCACAATGCATCAAGTTGCAAATCTGATCAAGCATGCTTGTACCTTGCATTACAGGTCATAAACTCCTTCTACGCTCCATAATTAAATTCTAACTCAATGGATAATGGCTTTATTTTGACCTTTGGAGCATTGTACAAGAAATAAATCCATAAATGGCATAAAGGGCACAATGCCATTTTGATAAAGCAAGATTTTCCAACTTTATCAGCCTTGAGCCTTGGACTTGTTCTTTTGGTGCAGACAATTTCCACAGGAATTAATCAAATAATATCAACTATTATCAGCCCTTGAGATAGCTAGTACAAACATGGTGCATAAGTCTTGTCACTTTTCTTCAAATACAAGAAAGGTTGCAAAAGAAGTCAGAGCTTGCACATCTGTTAAAGAGAGGACTTGGGATCATTCTAAACAACTTCACAAACTTATCTCAAGCTAGAACACGAATGCATAACTTCTGAAACTGACCAAAACTCCAAAACCTCATTTTTCTGCCCAAACTGCCAGTTTCTGCAAAACACTAGCCATTTCATTTTTGGCTCGTGCGTTTCTTGTTTCAACACTTCAAACACCTTCCATACATCCTACCAAAGCTATCCAAGCATTCATCTTGCAACTGTGAGCTCTGTTTCAGACATCACCATTTTCACTTTGGAAGGTTGCAGCTTGACTTCTACAGGGAGTTTCAGCTATCCACAAGGCCAACTAAGCATTAGAAAAGCTTGAGGGAACTTCAAGGAAGCTCACGCGATCCTCAGGCCTCACTCAAAGTCCCCACATTGTCATATCCAAATCTAGCTGAAGGAGGTATTTTTCAAAACTTTATCTCTCTATTTAGGCATCCTCAAGCCACGATTTGTGAAACAAAAATGTAGTCTCTAGCATGGTGAAGCTGTACATATGCATAGTTGTCATTTATATTAACTGAGCTAAGAGAATTTGAATGTTGAACATGCTGAAAAATTTAGGTCTGAAATTAGGGCCATTAAAATTCTCCCTGATCTTTGAGAGTTAGGTCATGAATTTTATATCAATGGAATCGTGAGATTACAAGCTACATTTTTTATGTTATGGGTTTTCATTTTTATGCAAGCTATAGCAAGTTAAAGAGTTGAGGCAAAACGCGCGCGCAAATGGAAGCTGGAAGACAGGGATGAAGTGTCTGGGCCTGGCGCGCCTGGGCTTGCTTGTTTCTACTTTTCACACCCCCTGACTTGATATTTGCACCCCCTGCTTCATATTTTATATTTTGCATATTTTCTCATATTCTTTATGTTTATTGATTTTCATATTTTTTCTGAACGTTAAAAAAA
Source organism: Vicia faba (assembly GCA_948472305.1). Taxonomy (NCBI): domain Eukaryota; kingdom Viridiplantae; phylum Streptophyta; class Magnoliopsida; order Fabales; family Fabaceae; genus Vicia; species Vicia faba. The sequence goes on along the minus strand of OX451741.1, from coordinate 819,339,464 downwards.
TCACAAAAATATTTTCTTTATTTTTTGCATTTTATTTTATTTTTTTATTATTTTTTGCATAAAAATAATAGCTTATATAAATAAATAGAACTTTACTTTCTTAAATAAATTATAAATACATTTAAAAATACTATACATTTTTATTTTATCATTTATACACATAAAATATTATTTTCATATTTATTTTAATTTTTAATATTTGTTAATAATATTATTTATTTTTTCTTGCACAAAAAAATGGATAAAATAAATAATATAGAACATATTTTTTTTCTTTTAATCAAAAAATTAGGTTTTCCCCTTTCAAAAATAATAATGTTATTTTTCCTTATTTTTAGGACTTATATAATTTTATTTTTCTCATACATAAAATAAATACAAGACATTTTTGCATAAATACATTTGATTTGCATATTTAAATATTTGTATATTTATTTATCTTGTACAATAATTCAATTGGGTTGTAATAGTATTTTAGGCTTTTATTTTGTGCAAATATCCTCATTCAAAACTTGTATCCCCCTCCCATAATAATTGTTGTAATAGCTTAACTTTATTTTATGCAATTTATCGCATTTATACCATGTGTAGTAAATTAGGGTTTGCATGACAAGACAAAATCAAACAAATAGAATAACCTAATTCAAGACAAACAAAAGGCATGTAAAATGACAACACATTGCACACAAGCACTCCTAAGGGTTTCACGCACTTTTTTGCCTAAAAATGGCCATGGTATGCATGCAAAGTATCTTGGCAAAACAAGACAAAACAAATAAGATCATAGTTCCTCGATGACGCTAGACAAGGTTGCCTAAAACAAATGATCTTGGTCCCTCGGAAAAAATGCCAAGATACCTAGCAACATTGCTATCATGGTTATACGATGACCCGCGCCCGTCCCGTTTAACATCCAAAGATAGGTTTTCCTACCAAATCAATGGTAGGTCAACAACAACAAAGGAATGAAAAATGCACCAGAAAGACAATTGAGTAGGTAGATAGTTCTAAGTTACTTGCTCCAATTCAAATCAAATCCTTGCTATTTTCAAAACAAGCACACACACACATTTCCAAACAACTTTCAAAACATTGAAAACATTTTCAAAAAGACAAACACCTTTGTATACATTCTTACGAACGAGAACCATTACAAAGGTTGCCTAAACAAAAGGCCTCTTTTACAAATACTTTTCAAAACCACACAAAGCACAATTTCAAACAATTTCAAAAGCAAAGCAAGTGATCTAAGCAAGTAACTAAGAGCCCATGGAAAACCATGGATGAAAAGGGTGCTAGCACCTTCCCTTTTCATAATCTACCCCCCGAACTCAAGAAAACATCTCAAAGGTCTTTCCTGTTCTTTTTTACCTTTCCTTTTGGATAAAATAAAATTCGGTGGCGACTCTTGCTAACCGCGACATTTTGCTAACACAAACGCAAACCTCAATACAGTTCTCCCACCGTATCACAGAAATGGCGACTCTGCTGGGGAAACTTATAAGTGGGGTTACCTTAGGGTTTAGATTACATTTACTTGCTTATCTTGTTTGCTTTACATTTGGTTCTATTGTTTGGGTTTGAATCCTCCACCTGGATTTGGGGAAACATTATAGGTAAATAGCAATACATTGTGGAAACTGTACGGGGTATACTGATACGGTCTAAGCAATAGCTATATTAGTGCGACATATTTGTGGGTACCGGTAGCCTTTGAGTCAATCAAAGAGAATACGGGGCCGCTGAGTAATGTCATGAAGCACTAATGGATTTTTAGAACCTTTACTTGACCATCTTGGCCTTTTAGAATGTAGTGAGATGACCGGCTTTGGTGCAGTCCGAAGTTGGTAGATACTCGATACTACACTCATTGAAGGTTGTTTTCTTGGAATATTTCGGTCGCCAGTAAAGAGGCTTAAACTGAAACTATGAACACAGAAAACAATCCAGTGATATTGAGCTCCTTAGAACCCGGTTACTATTTATAGGACAGGTTGAGCCAACTAAACTTCAAGAGGGTACTTACCTATGAAACCCCATGCAAGCCTAAACTAGGAACTTGTGTGATTTGCTTGTACATATATACTTGTGCATAACATCATGAAGCATCATTTGCATCCACTAACCATTTCAAGGATTTTGGAAATTCATCTTAGTTCTTGTTTTGTAGGCTATGGATTCACTTCGCAGGAAAACTATCCAGGTCAACCTTGTGAGAATTCCTCCACAACTCAAGGAGCTTGCTTCCAGGATCCCTGAGTATTCTCCATTCACTGAGAGGCACGGTCGTCTACTCAACTTGGTCAACTTCAACACAGAAGAAGATATGGTGAAAGTTCTCTTCCAGTTCTTTGACCCCCTGCATCACTGCTTCACATTTCCTGACTACCAGCTAGTGCCTACTTTGGGCGAATTTTCTCAACTCTTGAGGATTCCTATTCTCAGTCAAATACCTTTCAACGGTACGGAAAGAGATCCAAAGCCTGAAGATGTTGCTCAAGCCATGCACTTGCAACCATCTGATGTCACAGGCCATTGGGAAACTAGAAGTGGTGTCAAAGGCTTCTTGGAAAAGTTCTTATTTGAGAAGGCCCAAGACTGCTGGAATTCCTTAGACCTGCAAGCTTTTGAGGAGATTGTAGCTCTTCTCATCTATGGGATGGTCTTGTTCCCAAACCCTGACCAGCTTATAGATGTGAATGTTGTCAAGATCTTCATGTCACGTAATCCGGTGCCTACTTTACTTGGGGATGTCTTACACTCTTTTCACACTCGAACAATGAGGAAAAAGAGGTGTTCTCATGTGCTTCCCTCCTCTTCTGGCAAGATGGTTTATTTCTCATCTTCCCCAGTCAGTCTTGAAGAATGAGCAAGGCTTGAGGTGGTCACAATGGCTGATGACACTTAAGCATTCTGATATTCATTGGTGTTCTCGGTCCAGAGAAAATGTTATCATTATCGACCGTTGTGGGGAATTCCCTAATGTCCCTCTACTTGGCATTAGGGTAGGCATCACCTACAACCCCTGCTTGGCTCTCAGACATTTTGGTTATGCCCGACGGGATGGACCATATGACATGCTGATCCAAGGTTTGGTCTTCAACTACGACAACGACGATCAAGCTCTTCGCCAGAGATTCATCCGAGCATGGAGGATGCCCAACAAGGTAGACAGCCAGACTCTGGGATACAAGAATTCCATCCCCCTTGAGCCTTACCTCAGGTGGGTACAAATCTGCGCCCAAAGTCTTATGATGCCTTATCCCTCCATTCTCCCAGTGATTATAGAGCCTGTTAAGGAAGGAGAGGTTCCATACACCGTCCTACATCCTGACATGCCGACATCACTCGAAGATCTACAAAGGAGTTGGATACAGCTCAAGGGAGAGTGTGATACTTTTGAAGCCCACTTCTACGAAAGCGAGAAGAAGGTTTTAGAACTCACCAGGCTACTTCAGGAGGAGGGAACTCTTAATGCCTACATCGCCCCAAAAAGGATGTGCAACACTTTTTATCTTAGAGCATTATATTATTTTTCCCAGGAGACATTGATGTACTAACCTCTATTTTATTAATATAACGTGTGTTTCCCTTTTGTTTAAACAATTTTGATTTTCTTAAAATCCTTGAATGCATTGCATATGCATAAACATCATTCATCATAACATAACAGGTCTTTGCAATAAGTTCCTCATCTCTCTACTGTTTATTTCAGTACAATGGATCTAGAGCAGACGGTCAGAGATCTACAGAATCAAAATATGCAGTTTCAGCAGCTACTTACTACTCTGGCCAAAAGGCAGGAAAAGCTGAAGACACTACTTGCAAAAGACAAAAAGAAAGGAAAGAAGAAGCCAACAGGGTTGGTAATCATGGGTAGAAGATTTCCGGGCCAAGCCAGAAGGACTTTGGATTTCCCGACAACTTCTGATGAGGGAGAGAAAACTGGGAAGGAGACTGCTGTTCCATCTGAGTCTGAGGAAGAAGAAGAAGAATAGGATTATTCTGAGGAGCAGTATCCTCCTGCAGATGACAAGTACCGACACCTGGAAGAATGTCTGGCTGCCATGGAAGTTCAGAGAGTACCTGGGCTGGATTTTGAGGAGTTGGGGCTGGTAATAGGAATTGTGATCCCACCCAAGTTTAAGGTGTCGCTGTTTGCTAAATACGACGGGGTGTCATGTCCCAAAATGCACCTCAGATCTTACGTGAGGAAAATACAACCGCATTTAGCAGACAAAGACTTGTGGGTCCATTTCTTTCAGGACAGTTTATCTGGAACCCAGCTTGATTGGTTCTATCAACTAGAGAGGGCTGACGTACATAATTGGGAGGACCTTGTTGTTGCCTTCTATAAACAGTATCAATACAATGCAGACTTGGCACCAACCCATACTCAACTACAAAGTATGGGCATGGTTTCAAATGAAGGCTTCAAGGAGTATGCCCAGAAATGGATAGACTTAGCAGGACGAGTACAACCACTTCTATCTGAGAGGGAGCTAGTAGACATGTTCTTGGGTACCCTGTCAGGTCCTTTCTTCAATCACCTGATTGGAAGTTCGTTTGCTGGATTCACTGAATTGATTCTAACCGGAGAAAGAGTGGAGGTCAGTATAAAGAGCGGGAAAATTCAAAAAGATGCATTTGCTTCTGCTGCCATCAGAAAACCTTTCACGGGAAAGAAAGAAGTATCAACTGTCTATTCTCAGAGGGGTCAGGGAAGAGTTGAGCGCCGGCCAGCGGTGGGGGCCGTTATGGTTCAAAAGTCTGCATCTGATCAGCCCAGAAACAGTCAACCAAGAACCAATCAAACTAGGGTGGAAAGTCCAGTTCGGCAATTCACCCGGATAAACATGACTCCTGCCAAAGTTCTACCCCATCTCTTCAAGTTGAATCTTGCAAGTCTGAAAGAGGCCCTGAAGAACCCAAATACTGCTTCTCCTCGTTACCATCCGAACGCCAGGTGCGCTTATCATTTAGAGAGTCCAGGGCACGACACTGACAATTGTTGGGCCCTGAAGAACAAAATTCAGGATCTAATAGATGCTAAAGAAGTTGAATTTGACGCCCCTGAAAAGACGAATGTTATCTCCGCCCCGATGCCAAGGCATGGCCACAATGCCCATGTTATTGAGGAGGATCTATTTGTTTCTACAGTTGATGATTTGATAACTCCGCTCCTTATAATCAAGTTGAATTTGTTGAAGGCTGGGGTTTTCCCAGGTTGTGAAGAAGATTGTCACCTTTGTTCATCCTCATTAACCAACTGTCCACTGTTGAAGATAGGCATCCAACGCCTAATTGATAACCAAGAAATCCTATTTGAAAAGACTCATGTGTTACCAACTCCTGTTAATGATGTTTCAATAATAACCATATCCTCCAATCCTTCTAAGGTCCCTAAAAGGCCTGTTAGGATTACATCTGCTCCAAAGACTGCACCTTTGAAGATAATCATGCCCAGGCCAGTCCCGTACAAGTCCGACAAATCAGTACCATGGAACTATGGTGGAGAAATCTACTACCATGGTATTAAACAAATTGAATTGACTGAAGAGAGCTCTGATGAATAGAATTTCGACATTGGAAACATTGTCGGGACGAGCAAAATTACCCGCAGTGGTAGAATTTTCTCTCTAGAGATTTCCCCTCCAAAGGCAATCTTTGGACCCTCAACTGCTTCTAAGGTCACCTCTACATCGATAAACATATCCGCCAGTACTCCCATCCTTGAAGAAGGTACCAACCCTGTGGTTATCCCCTCTGCTGCTACTGATGTCCGAGGGAAAAGGATCCAAGAAGAGCCTGTCAGGACGAAGGCTCAGCCATTGGTCATCCCTAAAACCTCTCAAAAAGAAATGGAATAAATCCTTAAAATAATCAAGAAAAGTGACTATGATATGGTGGAACAGCTGGGACAAACCCCCTCAAAGATTTTCATGTTAGCTCTGCTGCTTTGTTCAGAAGCTCATGCTAAGGCTCTAATAAGATTTTTGAAGACGGCCCATGTGCCGAAGGAAACCTCCACTGATCAGTTCCAGGAATGTGTGGCTAGCTTAACAGCTGACAATGGTCTAGGATTCTCCGATGCAGATTTAACATCGAAGGGGAGAAAACATAATAACGCTTTGCATGTCTCGCTGGAATGCAGAGGAACAACCCTAGCACATGTACTGGTAGACACGAGTTCATCTTTGAACGTCTTGCCTAAGAAAGCCTTGGATAGACTAGATTGTGAAGGCTTAACCCTGAAACCCAGCAACATAATTGTCAGAGCCTTTGATGGTTCTAAAAGGATGGTCCACGGGGAGGTGGACATCCCGATTAAGGTGGGAACTGAAACCTTCAACTATACATTCTATGTGATGGACATCCGTCCTTCTTATTCTTGCCTGTTGGGAAGACCTTGGATCCACCATGCTGGAGCTGTCACTTCTACTCTGCATCAAATGCTCAAGTACCCTGTCCAGTGGAAAATCATAACTGTTCATGGCGAAGAGGAATACATGATAAGCCATCTGAATTCTTTCAGCTATGTAGAATTGGATGGTGAGTTCATCGAAACTCCTTTCCAACATTTTGAAGAGGTAGCTCAGGAGATAGCGGCAACCAAGACAGTGTCCTCTGTACCCATGATTACCAGACCTCCGCCTCAGATGTCATCTCTCAAGGATGCAAAGGCAGTGATTGAAGAGGGAGGATGCACCATCTGGGGGCAACTTCCAGACATTCCTTTCAAATCAGACAAATTCGGCTTGGGGTTCACTTCATCTGCTCAAAAGGTTGTACGCCGCGCCCGTGCTGGAGGGCCACTTGTGAAGATCAGCCACCATGGAGTCAATGCTTTGGAGAATAGTGAAGAAGGGGGCATCTTGGAAGATTGGATATTTCCAACTGTTGACGGAGGACTGTGCAATTGGGAAGCAAAAGACTTTGTTCCGATTACTTTCATACCGCAGTAATTTATCTTTCAAACATTTCTGTTGGCTTGTAATAATTCTCAAACAATTCGTATACTTTTAACCTTGTGTCTTACCCGAGGCACAAAGGTCCATTTGTAAGGGTTTTTATTTTTCATCTTCATATGCCATTTAATGAATCATGGACGTTTTCACATATAAACTTTTGTGTTCATTATCTTTATTTTTACATTTTATTTATTTAAAGGTGGCTATACCCTTACACACACCCACACTCACAAATTCAGGTACCCTTCCATTCCGGATTCCATGGGTAACAATTCTGCTATGACCTTCAGTGACTCTGAAGATCTGGTCTACCAAGCCGAATATGAAGGTGAGGAAGATTGTGAGGTGCCAGGGGAATTATCTAGACTTCTACAACAAGAAGAAAGAGCTATCTTGCCTCATGAGGAACTGTTGGATACCATCAACTTGGGTACTGAAGAGGATAAAAAAGAAATCAAAGTGGGTGCCAACCTAGAGCCAAGCGTCAAAGAGCGTCTGATTCAGCTTTTACATGACAATGTTGAGATCTTTGCCTGGTCATACGAAGACATGTCGGGACTGGATACAGACATCATGGTACATTGTCTACCCACAAGAGAAGACTGTCCACCGGTTAAGCAGAAGGTCCGCCGCATGAGACTTGACATGTCAGAAAATATCAAAGCAGAAGTTATGAAGCAGTTCAATGCTGGATTTCTGGTTGTTACTTCCTATCCTCAATGGGTTGCTAACATTGTGCTCGTGCCTAAAAAGGACGGCAAAGTTCGGATGTGCATGAATTATAGAGACTTAAACAGGGCCAGCCTTAAAGATGATTTTCCACTTCCACACATCGACATCCTGGTTGATAATACAGCTCAGCATAAGGTATTTTCTTTCATGGACGGATTCTCAGGTTACAACCAGATCAAAATGGCACCTGAAGACATGGAGAAAATTACTTTTGTAACACAGTGGGGTATGTTATGCTACAAAGTGATGCCATTCGGACTGAAGAATATCGGGGTAACCTATCAATGCGCCATGGTAGCTTTGTTTCATGACATGATACATCATGAGATAGAGGTCTACGTAGATGACATGATAGCCCGATACAAACTGAGGAAGAACACCTCAATCACTTGCAGAAGCTGTTTGTCCGACTAAAGGAGTACAGGCTAAGGTTAAACCCTAACAAGTGCACATTCGAAGTCTGATCCGGTAAAATCTTAGGTTTCATTGTCAGCAACAAAGGTATCGAGGTTGATCCTGCCAAAGTCAAAGTTATACAATAAATTCCTACTCCTCGCATTGAGAAGGAAGTCAGAGGGTTCTTGGGATGCCTAAACTATATCGCCAGGTTCATTTCTCACCTAACATCTACCTGTGAGCCAATCTTCAAACTATTGAAGAAAGATCAGGTGGTCAGATGGAATGACGAATGCCAGATTGCCTTTGACAGAATCAAAGAGTATTTGCTAGAACCTCCGGTCTTGATGCCACCCGTCGAAGGAAGACCGCTAATCATGTATCTGGCCGTCTTAGAGAACTCAATGGGGTGCGTACTAGGGCAGCATGACGAGTCTGGCCAAAAAGAGCATGCCATTTATTACCTTAGCAAAAAGTTTACCGACTGTGAAACCAGATATTCACTACTCGAGAAAACTTGCTGCACTTTGGTATGGGTTGCTCGCCGGCTGAGACAGTACATGTTGACTCATACCACTTTACTGATATCTAAGATGGATCCGATCAAGTACATCTTTTAGAAGCCTGCTTTGTCTGGAAGGATAACTAGATGGAAGATGATCCTAACAGAGTATGACATGCAGTACACGACCCAAAAAGCCATAAAGGGTAGTGTGCTAGCTGATCATCTTGCTCATCAAGCTGTTGAAGATTATCATCCATGAAGTTTGAATTCCCGGACGAGGACATCATGACCTTGGACAACTGTGAAGGAATCAGACCATATGACGGACCTGAACAAGGATCCCGATGGACCCTATTCTTTGATGGGGCATCCAATGCACTTGGTAACAGTATCGGCGCTGTGCTCATATCTCTAGAAGGATTCCATACTCCTTTCACTGCCAGACTTTGCTTTAACTGTACCAACAACATGGCAGAGTATGAAGCTTGCATCTTTGGTCTCAAGGCTGCAATAGACCTGGGAATCAAATCTTTGGTTGTGTTTGGAGACTCAACTTTGGTCATCAGTCAGATCAAAGGAGAGTGGGACACTAAACATCCCAACCTTATCCCTTACAAAGAACATGTTCTGACATTGTTACCACATTTCGAGCAGATTACCTTCGAGCATTTCCCGCGAGAAGAAAATCAGCTGGCAGATGCTCTAGCTACAATGTCATCTATGTTTAAACTTAAATGGGATAACGAGGCTCCCCAGATCACCATTGAATGGATGGATGAACCAGCACACTGTCACAAGATTAATACCGAAGAAGTAGTGGACCGACCTTGGTTTCACGAAGTCAAAAGGTATCTCGAGGCCCAATAATATCCAGAAGGAGCTTCAGTCAATGACAAAAAGCTCTTGAGGATATTCTCTGCTAAGTTCTTCCTGAGCAAGGGCATCCTGTACAAGCGCAATCATGATTGTATTCTGCTCCGTTGTGTGGACAAGATTGAAGCTGAAAAGATCATGGCTGAATTACACGATGGTACCTTTGGCACTCACTCTAGCGGGCATACAATGGCGAAGAAAATCCTACGGGCAGGCTATTATTGGTCTACCATGGAAGCTGACTGCTATCAACATTACAGGACTTGTCACAAAGGTCAAATCTATGCGGACAAGGTGCACGTGCCTCCAGTTCCTCTCAATGTCTTAACAGCTCCTTGGCCCTTTTCTATGTGGGGAATTGATATGATTGGGGAGATCAAGCCTACAACATCCAATGGACACCGCATCATTCTAGTGGCCATTGATTATTTCACCAAGTGGGTCAAAGCAGCTTCCTTCGCATCCGTTACTAAGAATGTTGTTGCCCTCTTCATCAAGCAGAATCTCATTTGCCGGTACGGTATCCCAGAAAGGATCATCACTGACAATGGTACAAACCTTAACAATACTATGATCACCGCCTTGTGTGAGCAGTTCAAGATTCAACATCACAATTCATCTTCCTATCGGCCAAAGATGAATGGTGTTGTCGAAGCTGCGAACAAAAGCATTAAGAAGATCATATAGAAAATGACAGTCACCTACAAAGACTAGCATGAGATGCTACCATTTGCTCTCCATGGGTACCGTACCACGGCTCGCACATCAACTGGGGCAACACCCTATTCTTTGGTTTACGGCATGGAGGTTGTCCTGCCTATTGAGGTTCAGATTCCCTCCTTGAGAATCATAAAGGATGCAGGTCTGAGTGAAGACGATTGGATCCAGACCCGACTTGATCAATTGAACTTAATTGACGAGAAGAGACTTACTGTTGTTTGCCACGGTCAGATGTATCAAAACGGATGATCAAGGCATTCAACAAGAAAGTCAGGCGCCAGGTATATCAAGTCGGAGATCTAGTAATCAAGCGCATCATCTTGCCGCAAAGTGATCCCAGGGGAAAATGGACTCCTACCTACGAAGGACCATTTGTAATCAAGAACATCTTTTCTGGTGGGGCAATGATCTTAACCACCATGGACGGCGACGACCTGCCGCACCCTGCGAACGCAGACATAGTCAAAAGATACTACGCATAAGAGACCCGCTAGGTTGACACACCTAGGCAAAACAAGGTGTTGTACCCCAAAATTTGCCCTCGCATTTTTCCACAAGAAATCACAGCTTCAGGCGTTTCCTGATTTTTCAGATTGGCTCATGAATCGGTCAAACAGACTTTTCTCGTCAGTCAGACACAATTAGGGTTTTTATTGATTTTCAGGGCTCTAGAATGTTTCAAACAGTTGGCTTAGGGTTTTGGTTGATTTTGGCTCAACTTTGATCAGGCGAATGTTCTTTGGCATTTAATCAGGAATTAGGGTTGTTCATACGCGGTTCTTCAGAAAGGTTTAATTCTACGATGCTTTGCAAGTTATTCCGAGATTTGGTTTGAATTCGCATTGTTTGACTTAATCAGTAAAAGAATGCATTTGGATTGAATTCACGTTTTGTTTGATTGAACCAGTCAAAGGATGCATTCAGTTTGGATTTGCAGTGTTTGGTAAAAAATCAGTAAAAATGGGAATGCGTCTGATCAGTGGTTATGATTAACTGTTGTTTTGCTTTGGATGTTGGAAATACCAGGTTTAACCGATCAAATGCTAAAGCATTGTTTATTTAAATTATTTATTATTCTAAGATTAAATGATTGGAATTTATTTTCAATTATTTTAATTAAAGAATTGTAAATAATAAATAAACAATAGGAGGAAAAAGAATTAATTGGATAATAAAAACTTTTATTTATTTTTCAATTATTCGTACAATTATTGTTTACAATTTATTTACAACAATGATTTTACAAGTAATTTAAACCTAAATAAAACTATCCTAAACATTTTTTTTCTAATCTTCATTTCTTCATCTGCTATCCCTTGCTCCAGTGCTCCATTTTAATTTTTTATCTGCAAATGAAAAAAAAGGAAAATCAATAGCAGATAAATAAAATAAAGGAGACGGATAAAATTACAGTTCATCATTAAGGGCCACTGATTGGGATCGGTTAGCCCTCTCTGCAAATCACGGGATTTCTCCCGGTTCACAAAGAGGGACGAATATTTATTTGTTAAAAAATGAATGCACAAAAGTCAAAATTGCACAATTCAAAAATTGTCAAACTGCATAGTTCAAAAGCAAGTGCAAATCAAACTACAAAGTCCAAACTGAAAAATTCAAACTTGCTGTCAAACTGTACAAGGCTGCCCAAGCTATCAAAAGAAGATTTGGCAAGATATCAAAAGATCCAAAGGTACAAGAAGCTGTCAAAAGAAGGGACAAATATGCAGAGGAAAATTGTTATGCAAGCAAACTATCTCATTTTCATCATTTCCTAAGTGGCCCTTTCAGAAAAGTACAGCATAAGCATTATTTTAATGCAAACTGTACTAAAGAGAGAGAGAAGAGAAAAAGAAAGCAGACTTAGGCTTTAGGCAGGAAGAAGGAAATATAAAAGAACTGAACACAGTACAGTAAAAAGGGAGAGGCAAACCAATACACCAAAAGATATACAAAACTGCATAAGCCTCCAAGTCTAAAAAGGACCTTGAACCTTTTTGTTTACAAACATATCCGAAGGCAAAACCTGCTAAAAAAGGGCCAAACCCTGCTAAAAAAGGGCCAAACCCTGCTGAAGCAAGATAGTGCCAAACCTACACCAAGCCTGAACTGATATCAAGCCTCACAACACACCTGCCTGAAGCAAAGCCCCAAAAACCTGTCAAAAGGCCTTCCAGCCTTACACCAACAAGCATTAAACCTGTGCCTCATACCTGCCTAAGCATAAACCTGTTAAGGCCTAAACCAGTATACATGCATAAACCATAACCTGCAGTTGAGCTCAGACTGCAATATACAAAGCCAGCAAACCAGTAAATCCAAACCTGTCCAGCTTCAAGCCTAATCCAAATACATCCAAACAGAAAACACAACCAAGACCCAACCTGTAAAGCCATATCAAAGTATCATAAAGCCTAACCATCAAAAACCAGCATATGCCCAAAAACCTTGTACCTATCAACAAGCCAAAACGCCTACCCTGTCCAACCTTTCAAAGAATCAGAAATGGTGCAAACATAGATTCAAGCATCAAGCCCTCAGAACTCAAGGAGTTCATCATAGGGGCATTCATAAAACACCAAATATCCAAGCATACTCAGGCTACTCAATGTCAAACACAAGCTCCTAAGCTTTTCAAAGCCTAAAGGCTCCAAATAAGCTCAAACCTGTCTAAAGCATTCAAGGCCAACTCTAAGCCCTCAGAAGGTTCATCACTGGGCATAAAAAAAATCAACATTCACAGGCAAACGTTCAAAGGCAACTCAAAGGCAACAAGCGTTTCAAAGGATAATAAAGCATAGCATACAAAATAGGTGAGGGATAGGCAACAGAAGTCAGGGGCGAGAAGAGAAAGAAGGCATCAAGCATCACATTTCAACAAGCACAAAAGGCAAAGATATCTCAAGGCAACATAAGCATAAGCATGCAGTAAAAGAGAAGAAGAACGAAGATATAAGGGTTTTCAGGGTAAACATCACAAAACCTAACCAGGGTCACCAAAAAGCTAGTCTCATCGCGCAACCCCTTCACCATCGAGCCTCCGAAGCGCCTCCAAACTCCCTTCTTCCCCTCCTCTGTCAAGGTAGAACATTCTCCTCTCATCCCTTTTTTCGTGACCTCGTTAATGAATAAGAATGCACACAACAGCAAATCAAATCAAAATACTTAATCAAAAACAGTAAAATCATGACATGCAAATAACGAAGCCTTAATGCGAAAAGACAAAGATCATTACCTTAAAATCTGTCGCCCTAAACGATCCATTGAAGGGGAGAGGGAAGGATTCGAGGAAGGCAACTGGTGGCTGGGTAAAGGGGAGAGTCAGATCCATGGCAAAGAAAGAACGAAGGAGAACGAAGAAGATGACGAACGAAACACAAACGGCGCCGCTCTCAAACGCATAAACCCTAAAGTCTCCAAGTGAAACAACATTCAAAGAACCCTAAAGAAACTTTGTTAAAATGATAATGGGCCTTGCCCTCTCAAGCGTCTGAGCCCATTTGCCAATTAACGAATGCCACCCCCCTCATGCCAATTCTGTATGGGCCATAACACTCTCCCAAGCCCATTTTATTCTTCTCTTCATTTCATTTTATTTGTTACAAACTAAAATCTTGTTTTAACTTAACTTTTTTTGAAAATATATACTAACATAATTAAATAAAATGCAAAAACATGACAATAATACTTTATTATATTAATACAAAAATACCATGTAATTAAAATGTAAAACTTTTTTTTCTTTTAAGTAAAATTCTTTTTGTACATAAATTCTTTTTAAAATAAATACATTTTCCTTTCTTATAAATTTTTATACATAATCAAGACAAAATACATTTTTTATATATACAATTTAATTAGAATTAAAAACATCTAATTAAAACATTATTTTTGTACATATTAACAATATACAAGATTTCAAAAGACTAAATAAATGAATATCTAATTATTTTCTTTAAGTTAAAACAATGCTTAATAATACATTCGAATTCACATTTTCCTAGCCTGTAAATAAATTATATACATGAACATATACACTTGATACATTATACATTTGCTTATCTTATACATTGCTATACGTTACATTTACATTTGATCGATTCGATTTGGTTGTAATCTATTGGACACTACATTCCTAAAGTCTCATCCCCATTTGTGAATTTGTACCCCCACTCCTGGATACTTATTTTGTAATAGCGTAGACTTTACATTTCCGCAATTTACCGTTTTCAATTATACCATGGTTAGACCTAGGGTTTGCATGTACATAAAACCAAACGCTAGATAACCTAATACAAGACAAATACATGAAATCAATACACAATCACACTTGCACCCTCTAGGGTAATCCCACATGTTGCCTTCCAAAATGGGCCATGTTTGCAAGTCGAGTATCTTTGGCAAAACAAATTCAAATGGTCATAAGTCCCTCGATGACGCTTTCGAATGTTGCCTAAATGGAATGATCATAGTCCCTTCAAAGCAAATTGCCAAAGACACTTGGCACCATTGCATTCATGGTCCATACGATGACCCGCGCCCGTCCCGTTAAACATCCTAAACGCAAGATTGTCCATCAAATTCAATGGTGGAACAAAATTGTTAAAAAAGGTCGAAAACATAGAGAAAACCTTTGAGTACAATAGGGTAGACAAAACTCTTAGTTACTTGAGATCAACTTGCAAAAACACTTGCCTTCTTTTCAAAAACCACACTCCACAACACTTTCAAAACAAACTCTCAAAAACATTTGAAACATCTTTTCGAAAAGATACACACCTTTGTAAAACATTCGAGTAAAGAATTGTTACAAGGTTAGCCTAAGACAAGGCATCTTCTTCAAAAAAACATTTTCAAAACACACACACACATCACAATTTCAAGCAATCGAAAATCAAGGCAAGTGATCTAAAAAACCAAGTAACTAAGAGCCCATGGATAACCATGGATAAAAAGGGTGCTAATACCTTCCCTTTTCATAATCTACCCCCCGAACCCACGAAATATCTCAAAAGGTTTTTGCTGTGCTTTTTTAACCTTTCCTTTAGGATAAAATAAAAAGTCGGTGGCGACTCTTGCTCAACCGAACAAGTGCGAATACAAACGTAAAACTCGTAGTCAGTTCTCCCACCGTATCACAGAACTGGCGACTCTGCTGGGGACAAACTTAAAAGAGGGGTTACCTTAGGGTTTAGATCACCTTTACTTTCTTGCTTTGATTGACTTGATTGCTTTATCTTTTGGGTTCTTATTTGGGTTTGTTGTAAATCCTCCACCCGGATTTGGGGCACCTTCTTAGGTAAATAGCAAAAAAACTGTGAGGGAACTGTGCGGGGTATACCGACATGGTTGAAGCAGTAAGCTATGTTAGTGTGACATATTTGTGAGTACTGGTAACCCTTGAGTTCAATCAAGGAGAGTACGGGGCCGCTGAGTGATGTCGTGAAGCACTAACGAACTCTTAGAACCTTAATTGACCATCTTAGCCTTTTTAGGGGTAGTGAGATGACCGACTTTGGTGCAGTCCAAAGTTTATAGATACTCGATACTACACTCATTTGAGGGTTGTTTTCTTGGAATATTTTGGTCGCCAGTTAAGTGGCTAAACCGAAACAATGAACACAGAAAACAATCCAATAATATTGAGCTCCTTAGAACCCGGTTTCTATTTTAGGACAGGATGAGCCAACTAACTTCAAGAGGGTACTTACCTAAACCTCATGCAAGCCTAAACCTAAGGACTTGTTTGCTTTGTGCGAATATGTTTGTTTGTATATACACTCACTTGCTTTTTTGCATACATGTACATAACATCATAACATCATACCATAGCATTTTCAATAACCATTTCAAGGATCTCGAGGGTTCTTTTGATGCAGGGTTACATTGAACCAGACGTCTACCAAGGGGCAAGGGGAAAGAGGTTTTTCCTCTAACCAACGCCAATCAAAGTTCAAATGCAACAACTTGAATTAGTGGCTATGACCCACTCAACATGGTGAGCTTGACTCTCGTGGAAAGAGATCCACCGATACAAAGTTCTCCAAACAAAGATCAAGTGCAACAACTTGAATCAGTGGCTATGACCCACTCGACATGGTGAGCTTGATTCTAGTGGAAAGGCATCCACCGGTGCAAAGATCTCCAATCAAAGAGCAAAGTTCAACCTCTAACATTTTCTTGTGTTTACCCCAAGAGATCCTTGAAAGCATGCATCCACATATCATGCATTGCATTTTGACAGTCTTTCCTTTTTCAGGTTTCCTTACTCTCCTACTGCTTATTAAAGTAAGAGATGGCTCTAGAAAGGTCTGTCAAAGACATCCAAGACCAGACTGCTCAGCTGCAGGAGATGTTCCTGAACTTGTCTCTGGGGCAAGAAGAGATGAAAGCTCTCCTCACAAAGGGCTTGGAGAATTCAAACAATGCCAGGAGTGATCAGCTTGCGGAGCTGCAGTTTGATCTGACAACATTGAGGACCCAAGTGATGGGACAGTTGGTGGGCCAGATGGCTCTCATCCAAGACCTATCTCAAAGACAAGAGGAACTCGGAGTTCTTGTTCGCCAATTGCTTCCAAAAAACCAACTGGGGAAAACATCTGAGGTTGAAGAGCAAGTCACCACTCAACCTCCAGCCACTGAAGAAAACAAGGGGAAAGCTCCTTTTCTTGCTTCAAGGTCACAAGCCCATCAACAACCTCGCAAGCGTCAACGGGGTAATCGGCGTAAGCAAGAAACATCGGGAAGACAGTTCACGGAGACTGAAATACCATCATTCTTTATACTGAAGCGTCTGATAGAGGTCAACCTGCTTACCTTAAAGGATCCTCCTCAGAAGCTCAATACCTCCTCTCCTAACTACCATCCCGACGCATTTTGTGTTTACCATTCCTACAGCCTGGGACATGACACCAACGACTGTTGGGCCTTGAAGAACAAGATTCAAGATCTGATCGACATTGGGGTGCTGGAATTCATGCCAGACGGCGAGATGAAAATCTTCCGTTAAAGGGTTCTCCACTTGAAGTGACGAAGCTCAAGCTGAAAGACTTTTGCTTCTTTTTGAATTTTCAAAGTTGTAATTTCTTTTGCTGCCAAACAATTATCTGTTGATGTTAAACTCTGTTTTCATTAATGCATTGCATATGTTTGTCTTGAATTCATCCATTCGTTTCACTACTCTTATGCTTTTCTTTATGATATTTGACTCTTGATAAAAAGCTGCAAGCCTTTAGAGGGAGGATGACGAAACAATACCATGATCTTATACAGTATGCTTTTGAACAGACCTTGCTAATGATGTACATGCATTCCTTTCAAATCCCAAACACTGGAGTCATAAGGAAGATAATCCCTAGTCAACCCCTTCGAGCCAAAGAAGTAGGAGTTTTCTGTTCTAAACAATCAAAACCTTTGATATAAACCCGGGGCAGGGTAGTATCTCAGTTAATTCAAAAGAAAATGTGCATTGAAGTCGCAAACTCTCAGTTCGTAATACAACGAACGACGTCGAAAAAGAAAGCATTCCTTTGGAATCAAAAGATAAGGGTGGTTCCCTATCACATAGACAGTCAATCTCTCAAAAGAGAAAAGCCCACCAAGCCAAAACCTATAAAGGAGGCTTAAGAAAGCTGGGGCATCCCGCTGACTGTAATCTCGAAAATGGGAACAGCCAGGCAAAAGTTAGGGATAACAAATCAAAATCAAAATAGTGAGGTCGTTACAAAATCCTCAACAACATGAAAAATATTGAAAAAGAAAAGAGGAGATGATGACTGTCTCCCCAAATTCAACTGGTGAACCATCGCCCAAAAGTCGTTCCAAACTCAAAACAGAGTGTGACGCACAATTAACTGAGCTTAGGTTGAAGAACATCACGAAGAGCGGGTGGGTACAAATATATTTTGAGCCTTTATCCTTTGTTTCTTAAACCGTGAACCAAGCCACGTTACAACCCTTCAAAAGTCCTAATTGAAGCATGGGTTAATTCGAAAGCATACTGTTACAAAAGGTATCCTGACTCCTGTAAGGCTTTGCTCTAAATCTTGTGTTGATCTATCTTATAAAAAGTTTTCTGCTAAAAAACGCATTTTTCAAAACTTCGAGACAAACATAAACTTTGCATTGTTTGAATGTGACTGTCTGCATTTGGCTTTTTGTTTAACAGCGAAGAATTTCATACAACGAATGTTCGGAGGAACGAAAACTCTCTCAGTAAGTTAAAATCACTTCAAGAGGATGCCACTTCCATTACAAATCTCCTATCAGCAAGGGGCATGACATGTCATCATCCAATCAACCTGGGGCAGTCCAGTCAAGGTCCAACAGATCTTTCAAAGTCCAATTAACCTGGGGCAGTCCAGTCAAGGTTTAAACAGATCTTTCAGAGTTAGTTTAACCTGGGGCAGTCCAGTCAAGGTTTCAAGAAATCTCTCAATATGCAGAGTAATCTGATTCAAGACTCCTTCATCATCACTTGGGGCATTCGAATGTCAAAAGTGTTCAACAAATCAACTATCACATTTCCAGACTCGATTCCTGTATCTAGCCAGGGCACGTCTGAAGAGTTTAAAGATTCGATTCATGTATCCAGCCAGGGCATATCTGTTGACAACTATTTCCAGACTCGATTCCTGTATCTAGCCAGGGCACGTCCGAAGAGTTTGAGGATTCGATTCCTGTATCCAGCCAGGGCATATCTGTTGACAACCATTTCCAGACTCGATTCCTGTATCTAGCCAGGGCACGTCTGAAGAGTTTGAAGATTCGATTCCTGTATCCAGCCAGGGCATATCTGTTGACAACTATTTCCAGACTCGATTCTTGTATCTAGCCAGGGAACATCCGAAGAGTTTGAGGATTCGATTCCTGTATCCAGCCAGGGCATATCTGTTGACAACCATTTCCAGACTCGATTCCTGTATCTAGCCAGGGCACGTCTGAAGAGTTTGAAGATTCGATTCCTGTATCCAGCCAGGGCATATCTGTTGACAACTATTTCCATACTCGATTCCTGTATCTAGCCAGGGCACGTCCGAAGAGTTTGAGGATTCGATTCTTGTATCTAGCCAGGGCATATCTGTTGACGATTATTTCCAGACTCGATTCCTGTATCTAGCCAGGGCACGTCTGAAGAGTTCCAGATCAACACCTGTAACAAGCCAGGAAAATATCTGTGGACGACCGATTGTGGATCAACACCTGTGACAAGCCAGGAAATTATCTACATCACCACTTGGGGCATTCGAATGTCAAAAGTGTTCAAAAACCCGATGCAGTTTTACACGGACTCATCATCAGGAAATCCTACACAGATCTCCTCAAGACAGGAAGTCCCCAGTAGTTTGGCATACAACCCAAGCTTCTGATTTCCCCAACAGTGGTCCCAAGACTTCTAATTTTCAACAATCAGAAGATTCTTGCCCTCCACAGCAGCAACCAAGGATTTGTTCTCCCCGGCAGCAGTCAAGATTCTTTTTCTATCCAGGATTCATTTATCCTCAGCAAGATAGCTCATCAGCTTACATGTGCATTCATCACATTCATGTCATGAACATTGATGTCACATACATTGCATCATGCATCATAACATTGCATGCAACTAACCCTTTACCTTTTCAGGTAAGATCAGTCGACAGACAAAGATCATCTTCCGGGATTCATCCAGAAATAGTTCAGATGTGACCTGGACACGGCGATATTCTGATACTTATTCCAGATTCATCCAGATGCAGTTTTACACGAGCTCATCATCAGGAAGCCCTACACCGGTTCCTCTTCAAGACTTCTGAAAACAGTTTACGGGTTCTCCAGTAACGGATGTTAACCTATCACTTGTTCAGATTCTTCTCAAGACTTCTGAAAACAGTTTACGGATTCTTCCCAACAACGGATGTTAATCTACCAACTTGTTCAGATGCAATTTTTGAAAACAGTTTACGGACGCTTCCCAACAACGGATGCTGCTCTATTGCTTATTCAACTTCAAGACTTCTGAAAACAGTTCACGGGTTCTCCAGTAACGGATGTTAACCTATCACTTGTTCAGATTCTTCTCAAGACTTCTGAAAACAGTTTACGGATTCTTCCCAACAACGGATGTTAATCTACCAACTTGTTCAGATGCAATTTTTGAAAACAGTTTACGGACGCTTCCCAACAACGGATGCTGCTCTATTGCTTATTCAACTTCAAGACTTCTGAAAACAGTTCACGGGTTCTCCAGTAACGGATGTTAACCTATCACTTGTTCAGACTCTTCTCAAACTTCTGAAAACAGTTCACGGGTTCTCCAGTAACGGAAGTTAACATATCACTTGTTCAGACTCTTCTCAACTTTTAAAAATAATTTACGGACGCTTCCCAACAACGGATGCTGCTCTATTGCTTATTCAATCTCAAATCCTGAAAACAGTTCACGGATTCTCCAGACGTGGATGTCAATCTATTGCTTATTCGGACCCCCAATTCAGAAATGTTCCAAAACATGGGTGCCTTTCTGATACTCGTCCACTCACCATTGACATACAGTTCAACATTTCCAAATGGCATCTTTAAGCCCATTTCCAGATGGCATCTATAAGCCCATCCTCCTACCAGCAGTTTCCAAATGGCATCCTTAAGCCCATTCCCAGATGGCATCTCTAAGCCCATCCCCCGACAAGATTCTATCGCATCAGATGGCATCTTTAAGCCCATTCTCAAATGGCATCTTTAAGCCCATCACCAAATGGCATCTTTAAGCCCATTCACCTCTACCATCACATCACCGAGTGCAAATTTTCTGGGCACTTTAGTGTCCAATCTTCTTTTACCTTCAAGTCGCGAAAGGCAAACTTGCCAATCTAACTCTTCAGGTTCAAGAAGATTGAATAGAGGCAACTGTTGTACCCCAAAATTTGCCCTCACATTTTTCCACAAGAAATCACAGCTTCAGGTGTTTCCTGATTTTTCAGATTGGCTCAAGAATCGGTCAAACAGACTTTTCTCGTCAGTCAGACACAATTAGGGTTTTTATTGATTTTCAGGGCTCTAGAATGTTTCAAACAGTTGGCTTAGGGTTTTGGTTGATTTTGGCTCAACTTTGATCAGGCGAACGTTCTTTGGCATTTAATTAGGAATTAGGGTTGTTCATACGCGGTTCTTCAGAAAGGTTTAATTCTACGATGCTTTGCAAGTTATTCCGAGATTTGGTTTGAATTCGCATTGTTTGACTTAATCAGTAAAAGAATGCATTTGGATTGAATTCACGTTTTGTTTGATTGAACCAGTCAAAGGATGCATTCAGTTTGGATTTGCAGTGTTTGGTAAAAAATCAGTAAAAATGGGAATGCGTCTGATCAGTGGTTATGATTAACTGTTGTTTTGCTTTGGATGTTGGAAATACCAGGTTTAACCGATCAAATGCTAAAGCATTGTTTATTTAAATTATTTATTATTCTAAGATTAAATGATTGGAATTTATTTTCAATTATTTTAATTAAAGAATTGTAAATAATAAATAAACAATAGGAGGAAAAAGAATTAATTGGATAATAAAAACTTTTATTTATTTTTAAATTATTCGTACAATTATTGTTTACAATTTATTTACAACAATGATTTTACAAGTAATTTAAACCTAAATAAAACTATCCTAAACATTTTTTTTCTAATCTTCATTTCTTCATCTGCTATCCCTTGCTCCAGTGCTCCATTTTAATTTTTTATCTGCAAATGAAAAAAAAAGGAAAATCAATAGCAGATAAATAAAATAAAGGAGACGGATAAAATTACAGTTCATCATTAAGGGCCACTGATTGGGATCAGTTAGCCCTCTCTGCGAATCACGGGATTTCTCCCGGTTCACAAAGAGGGACGAATATTTATTTGCTAAAAAATGAATGCACAAAAGTCAAAATTGCACAATTCAAAAATTGTCAAACTGCATAGTTCAAAAGCAAGTGCAAATCAAACTACAAAGTCCAAACTGAAAAATTCAAACTTGCTGTCAAACTGTACAAGGCTGCCCAAGCTATCAAAAGAAGATTTGGAAAGATATCAAAAGATCCAAAGGTACAAGAAGCTGTCAAAAGAAGGGACAAATATGCAGAGGAAAATTGTTATGCAAGCAAACTATCTCATTTTCATCATTTCCTAAGTGGCCCTTTCAGAAAAGTACAGCATAAACATTATTTTAATGCAAACTGTACTAAAGAGAGAGAGAGAAGAGAAAAAGAAAGCAGGCTTAGGCTTTAGGCAGGAAGAAAGAAATATAAAAGAACTGAACACAGTACAGTAAAAAGGGAGAGGCAAACCAATACACCAAAAGATATACAAAACTGCATAAGCCTCCAAGTCTAAAAAGGACCTTGAACCTTTTTGTTTACAAACATATCCGAAGGCAAAACCTGCTAAAAAAGGGCCAAACCCTGCTAAAAAAGGGCCAAACCCTGCTGAAGCAAGATAGTGCCAAACCTACACCAAGCCTGAACTGATATCAAGCCTCACAACAAACCTTCCTGAAGCAAAGCCCCAGAAACCTGTCAAAAGGCCTTCCAGCCTTAAACCAACAAGCATTAAACATGTGCCTCATACCTGCCTAAGCATAAACCTGTTAAGGCCTAAACCAGTATACCTGCATAAACCATAACCTACAGTTGAGCTCAGACTGCAATATACAAAGCCAGCAAACCAGTAAATCCAAACCTGTCCAGCTTCAAGCCTAATCCAAATACATCCAAACAGAAAACTCAACCAAGACCCAACCTGTAAAGCCATATCAAAGTATCATAAATCCTAACCATCAAAAACCAGCATATGCCCAAAAACCTTGTACCTATCAACAAGCCAAAACGCCTACCCTGTCCAACCTTTCAAAGAATCAGAAATGGTGCAAACATAGATTCAAGCATCAAGCCCTCAGAACTCAAGGAGTTCATCATAGGGGCATTCATAAAACACCAAATATCCAAGCATACTCAGGCTACTCAATGTCAAACACAAGCTCCTAAGCTTTTCAAAGCCTAAAGGCTCCAAATAAGCTCAAACCTGTCTAAAGCATTCAAGGCCAACTCTAAGCCCTCAGAAGGTTCATCACTGGGCATAAAAAAAATCAACATTCACATGCAAACGTTCAAAGGCAACTCAAAGGCAACAAGCGTTTCAAAGGATAATAAAGCATAGCATACAAAATAGGTGAGGGATAGGCAACAGAAGTCAGGGGCGAGAAGAGAAAGAAGGCATCAAGCATCAAATTTCAACAAGCACAAAAGGCAAAGATATCTCAAGGCAACATAAGCAGAAGCATGCAGTAAAAGAGAATAAGAAAGAAGATATAAGGGTTTTCAGGGTAAACATCACAAAACCTAACCAAGGTCACCAAAAAGCTAGTCTCATCGCGCAACCCCTTCACCATCGAGCCTCTGAAGCGCCTCCAAACTCCCTTCTTCCCCTCCTCTGTCAAGGTAGAACATTCTCCTCTCATCCCTTTTTTCGTGACCTCGTTAATGAATATGAATGCACACAACAGCAAATCAAATCAAAATACTTAATCAAAATCAGTAAAATCATGACATGCAAATAACGAAGCCTTAATGCGAAAAGACAAAGATCATTACCTTAAAATCTGTCGCCCTAAACGATCCATTGAAGGGGAGAGGGAAGGATTCGAGGAAGGCAACTGGTGGCTGGGCAAAGGGGAGAGTCAGATCCATGGCAAAGAAAGAACGAAGGAGAACAAAGAAGATGACGAACGAAACACAAACGGCGCCGCTCTCAAACGCATAAACCCTAAAGTCTCCAAGTGAAACAACATTCAAAGAACCCTAAAGAAACTTTGTTAAAATGATAATGGGCCTTGCCCTCTCAAGCGTCTGAGCCCATTTTCCAATTAACGAATGCCACCCCCCTCATGCCAATTCTGTATGGGCCATAACACTCTCCCAAGCCCATTTTATTCTTCTCTTCATTTCATTTTATTTGTTACAAACTAAAATCTTGTTTTAACTTAACTTTTTTTGAAAAAATATACTAACATAATTAAATAAAATGCAAAAACATGACAATAATACTTTATTATATTAATACAAAAATACCATGTAATTAAAATGTAAAACTTTTTTTTCTTTTAAGTAAAATTCTTTTTGTACATAAATTCTTTTTAAAATAAATACATTTTCCTTTCTTAGAAATTTTTATACATAATCAAGACAAAATACATTTTTTATATATACAATTTAATTAGAATTAAAAACATCTAATTAAAACATTATTTTTGTACATATTAACAATATACATGATTTCAAAAGACTAAATAAATGAATATCTAATTATTTTCTTTAAGTTAAAACAATGCTTAATAATACATTCGAATTCACATTTTCCTAGCCTGTAAATAAATTACATACATGAACATATACAATTGATACATTATACATTTGCTTATCTTATACATTGCTATACGTTACATTTACATTTGATCGATTCGATTTGGTTGTAATCTATTGGAAACTACATTCCTAAAGTCTCATCCCCATTTGTGAATCTGTACCCCCACTCCTGGATACTTATTTTGTAATAGCGTAGACTTTACATTTCCGCAATTTACCGTTTTCAATTATACCATGGTTAGACCTAGGGTTTGCATGTACATAAAACCAAACTCTAGATAACCTAATACAAGACAAATACATGAAATCAATACACAATCACACTTGCACCCTCTAGGGTAATCCCACATGTTGCCTTCCAAAATGGGCCATGTTTGCAAGTCGAGTATCTTTGGCAAAACAAATTCAAATGATCATAAGTCCCTCGATGATGCTTTCGAATGTTGCCTAAATGGAATGATCATAGTACCTTCAAAGCAAATTGCCAAAGACACTTGGCACCATTGCATTCATGGTCCATACGATGACCCGCGCCCGTCCCGTTAAACATCCTAAACGCAAGATTGTCCATCAAATTCAATGGTGGAACAAAATTGTTAAAAAAGGTTGAAAACATAGAGAAAACCTTTGAGTACAATAGGGTAGACAAAACTCTTAGTTACTTGAGATTAACTTGCAAAAACACTTGCCTTCTTTTCAAAAACCACACTCCACAACACTTTCAAAACAAACTCTCAAAAACATTTGAAACATCTTTTCGAAAAGATACACACCTTTGTAAAACATTCGAGTAAAGAATTGTTACAAGGTTAGCCTAAGACAAGGCATCTTCTTCAAAAAACATTTTCAAAACACACACATCACAATTTCAAGCAATCGAAAATCAAGGCAAGTGATCTAAAATACCAAGTAACTAAGAGCCCATGGATAACCATGGATGAAAAGGGTGCTAATACCTTCCCTTTTCATAATCTACCCCCCGAACCCACGAAATATCTCAAAAGGTTTTTGTTGTGCTTTTTAAACCTTTCCTTTAGGATAAAATAAAAAGTCGGTGGCGACTCTTGCTCAACTGAACAAGTGCGAATACAAACGCAAAACTCGTAGTCAGTTCTCCCACCGTATCACACAAGGGCATCCCGGCGAACCAAAAGGTTCGGGCAAAAGTTAGGGATAAAACAAAAAATCTGTACACCCGACAAGTTGAACACCCGAAAGGGCGACTTGGGCAAAAAAGGGTTTCTCGGTGGACTAAAAACCCGAAAGGGCGGTCCAGGAAAAAGTTAGGGAATTAAAGCGTATGACTATGTCTTGTCAGATCACTTTAAGGATAATCTCTTCACAGACAAACTTCGGGCTTCTGATCAACTCAATCATCTCCGGATGAAGCAGCAAATGGACAAGATATTCAGAGTTACGAAGGCTATAGCGGAATGGGAACCCCATGGAATTTTTACACATAGCCATCTTTCTTTGTATAAATTTTTCTCATTTTTTATGACAACATTCTCTTACTAGGATGTCTGCCTCCTTTGTACAAAACACTTATTCAAAGTAATACAAAGATACCTCTTTAAAGTGCAGAAAACTATTTGTCTTTTCCTTTTTACACTTGTGTTTTATTTGCAAAAACGTCCAATGATTTATTAATGAGCATATGCATTTGAATATAATCATTGTTTACAAATAAACGAAATGGAAATGAATAATTACTGACAGGTTGAAAGAATAGGAAAACGTCTTTAGGCTATTTCAGGGGCAATCCCTACAGTACATCATCAAGGTCCCCATCGGAGCTAAAACTTCAACCTTTAAACCCTAGTGGAAACCCTCTAGTTTCCTCAAATTCCCCAGCAGTTTGTCTTAAAACCGGATAATTCCCCAGCAAGTTGCTTTGAATCCTGAAAACTAACCAGACAACAACGTCGGATAATTCCCCAGTAGATTAGCATACAACCCAAACTCTTGAACTCCCCAGCAGGATAGCTACTCCCCAACAGGATAAACTTTTTCCCCGCTGAGTTTTTATTAATTCCCAACAGATTGAAGATTTCCATTCTTAATCCCCAGCCGAAGTCATCAAAGTTCTCGGGATTCCCCCCAAGCAGGTTTCTCAAGCAGCACTTGGCATTATTCTTACAATGGAATTTTTGTCAATACTCCAACTTCAAGACATGAGGGATCGCTACATCCCCAGAGAAGTTACCAAGGATTCCTTATCCTCAGCAGTCAAGGATTTATTTCCCCCGACAGCAGTCAAGGATTTATTTTCCTCAGTAATACAGCAAATCAGCTTACATGCACATACATTACATTCATATATCATAAACATTGATAAAACACATTTATTGCATCATACATTTCATGCAACATAACCTTGTATTTCAGCTAACATTTTACCCTTTTCAGGATAAGATTAACAGCTATCTTTAACAAATATTCAGAGATTTCAGATACAGTATAGATACGCTCCAAACAAGGATGCCATTCTGATTACTCATTCAGATTTCAACTTTCAGATACAGTACAGATACACTCCAAACACGGAAGTCATTCTATTACTCATTCAGATTTCAACTTCAGATACAATACAGATACACTCCAAACACGGAAGTGATTCTATTACTCATTCAGAATTCAAAGTCAAGATATAGTATAGATAAACTCCAGACACGGAAGTTATTCTACTACTCATTCAGATTTCAAAGTCAAGATACAGTCCAGATATGCTCCAGACACGGAAGTCATTCTGTCACTTATTCAGATTTCAACTTCAAGATACAGTCCAGATATAGCTCAGATACGCTCCAGACACAGTAGCCATTCTGTCACTTATTCTGATTTTCCCCAGCTCAGGTACGCTCTATACACGGAAGCCATTATGTCACTTATTCAGATTCAAGTCTCCAGATACAGCTCAGATACGTTCCAGATACGGACACCATTCTGATGCTCATTCTTTTGACCTACAACAAACATTCTTGGATGGAATCTATAAGCCCATCTCCAACAAGATTCTATCACCTCTCCAAATGGAATCATTAAGCCCATTCCCTCAACTACTTCATCAAGTGCAAATTTATGGGCACTCTAGTGTCCAATCATCTCTTACCTTCGAGTCACGAACGGTGAAACTCGTCAATCTAACTCTTCAGGTTCAAGAAGATTGAACAGGGGAAGCTGTTGTACCCCAAAATTTTCCCTCTCATTTTATCAAGATTTTCTCACAAGATTTCTTGGACTCAAGACAAGATTAGGGTTTATCAGCTCAAGATACCTCATCTTGCACTGATGACCTGATATTAGGGTTTGAGTTTGCACAAGGATTTTTGGGCTATCAATGCTTCATGTGACTTTAATACATCATTTTGGACCCTTAAGATTGATCATACCAAGTTTCAAGCCTTGAATCACATTTTTGACCAGTCAATTGGACAGTTGACCTAAAAATCAATTGTATTGGGGGAAAAGTCAACCATGGCCAATTTACAGTCAAACCTCATAATTTTTTACCCACATCAACATTATATACCCATATGAACCATTTGATAAAGTTTGGATCACAATTCCTCAAGAAATTTGATCAGATCATCAAAAGGGCAAAATGGTCAAAATTAGGGTTTTGATTGAAGAATGGCAATTTCTGATTTTTAACCTAGCCAATGGCCAATTGAGTTCAAGCATGGTTTCAAGGGTTAAATGGCATCATCTTGACCTAATTGCATAGTTCAAAAGATCTCAAGTACATTGAATTGACAGATGAATTTTTCAGTCAACTGATCAAAAATCAATTGTGCACTGAAAAGTCAAACTTTGGCTTTTTGGTCAAAATCAAGTGCCAATGGTCATAATTCATCAAGATATGCAAAATGTGAAACTTGTTGACCAAGAAACCTAAAATTTCAAATTTTCTTCACAAAGTTTTCCCAAAAGATGCTTGGATCTCAAGTTATGATTTTGTGAATAGGGGTCCATAAACTAAATAACTTAGTAAAATTTTGCCCTAGTTTAGGCAGGTTTTTGACCTAACTTCATGGAAACTTTTCACCTAGTTCCAAGAGGTATCTCAAGTTGCATTTCAAAGATGGATTGTATAGCATGTTGCAAGCTTTCCAAAATGTCCAAGAACTCTCCAAGATCATTTTTGGTTTGGGAGAATCGAAGAAGAGAAATTGGCATTTTGTCACTTTTGTTCAAGCCATTTTCACAATGCATCAAGTTGCAAATCTGATCAAGCATGCTTGTACCTTGCATTACAGGTCCTAAACTCCTTCTACACTCCATAATTAA
Organism: Vicia faba; assembly: GCA_948472305.1. Classification (NCBI taxonomy): domain Eukaryota; kingdom Viridiplantae; phylum Streptophyta; class Magnoliopsida; order Fabales; family Fabaceae; genus Vicia; species Vicia faba. The sequence goes on along the minus strand of OX451741.1, from coordinate 819,310,611 downwards.
ATTCTAACTCAATGGATAATGGCTTTATTTTGACCTTTGGAGCATTGTACAAGAAATAAATCCATAAATGGCATAAAGGGCACAATGTCATTTTGATAAAGCAAGCTTTTCCAACTTTATCAGCCTTGAGCCTTGGACTTGTTCTTTTGGTGCAGACAATTTCCACAGGAATTAAGCAAAGCATATTGTTGTACCCCAAAATTTTCCCTCTCATTTTATCAAGATTCTCCTTACAAGACTCTTTGGACTCCAGTCAGGATTAGGGTTTGCTCAGCTCAAGACATCTCCTTGCACTGATGACCTGAAATTAGGGTTTGAGTTTGCATAGGTATTTTTGGACTTCCAATGCCTCATGTGACTTTCATGCTTCATGTTGGACCTCTAAGATTGCTCATACCAAGTTTCAAGCCTTAAATCAAATTTTTGCCCAGTCAATTGGATAGTGGACCTAAAAATTAGTTGTATTGGGGAAAAAGTCAACTATGGCCAATTTACAGTCAAACCTCATAATTTTTTATCCACATCAACATTATAGGCTCATATGAACCATTTGATCAATTTTGGACCACAACTCCTCAAGAAATTTGATCAGATCATCAAAAGGGCAAAATGGTCATTTTTAGGGTTTTAACTGCAGAAGGGCAATTTCTGATTTTTCACCTAGCCAATGGCTAATTGGGTTCAAGAATGGTTTCAATGACTTAATGGCATCATCTTTACCTAATCACAAAGTTCAAAAGATCTCAAATGCATTGGATTGACAGATGAATTTTCCAATCAACTGATCAAAAATCAATTGTACACTGAAAAGTCAAACTTTGACTTTCTGGTCAAAATCAAGTGCCAAGGGTCATTTTTCATCAAGATGTGTCAAAACATGAAACTTGTTCATCAAGAAACCTAATTTTGAAAATTAGGGTTTAAAATGGAAAATTTTCATAACTTAGAAATTTTCTAAGTTATGAAAATTTCTTATTTTTCCCAACTTTTCCCAACTTTTTCACCATGATGCAATTGGTTTCAAAGAAAACTTCCAACATGAAAGTTGTAGTCCTCCACAAAATCTACAACTTTTATTCATAACGTTTTCCCAAAAGATGCTTGTATCTCAAGTTATGATTTTGTGAATAAGGGTCCATAAAACTTTTAACTTAGTGAAATTTTACCCTAGTTTAGGCAGGATTTTGACCTATCTTCATGGCAACTTTTCACATAGTTACAAGTGGAATCTTAAAATTCATTTCAAATATGGATTGTAGAGCATATTACAAGCTTTCCAAAATGTCCAAGAACTCTCCAAGATAATTTATGGTTAGGGAGAATCAAAAGTTTGAAAATGGAAAATTATCACTTTTAGCCAAGGCATTTTGCACCATGTTACAACTTGCAAATCAGTTTAGATCATGCTTGTACTTTTTTACAGGTCTTAATCCTTTTCACACTCCTTAATTAAATTCAAATACATTGGACAAAGGCATTATTCTGAACTTTGGAGCATTATACATTGATTTAATCCAAAAATGGCAAAAAGGCAACATTGCTACTTTGATAAAGCACACTTTTTGCAATTTTGTTTATCTTGAGCCATGGACCTGATATCTTGATACAAATAACATCCACAAACTTCAGGAAAAGCTCACCAAACCTATGCAGACCCTGAGCTAGCTTGTACAACCTTGGCCTTTGTCAACTCAACCTTTTCTTCAAAAACAAGAAAGCTTGCAAAAGTGAACATAACTTGTGCATCTGTTAAAACTAAGCTTGGTGACCATTTGAAACAGGTTCAACATATTGTCTTAAGCCACAAACACGATTGCCAAGCCTCTCAAACACCCAAATGCACCAAAAACTCCATTTCTGCCCAAAACAGGGCAAGCTCTGCAGAACTCAAGCCAAAACCAATTTGCCTCATGCGTTTTGTCTTGAACCACTTCAAACACATTCCATACAACATACCTAAACTGTCCAGGCCCTTACTTTGCAACTGTAACCTCGTTTGCACACTTCACCATTTTCATTTTGAAGCTTTGCAGGTTGAGTTCTACAAGGACATTCAGGCAAGTTCAAGGCAAGCTAAGCATTTGGGAAGGTTGAGGGAACTTCAGGCAAGCTAACACGACCTTCAGGCCTCACCAAAAGTTGCTACATTGCCATATTCGAACTTGACTGAACAAGGTAATTTCCAACTTTCTATCTCCTTATTTAGGCATCATTAGGCTTAGGTTTGTGAAGCAAAAATGTAGTCCTTAATGTCCTTGAGCTGTACATATGCATAGATTTCATTTATATTAACTGAGCTAGGAGTATTTGATAGTTAAAGTTGCTGAAAAAACTAGGTCAGAATTTAGGGCCATTGAAATTCTCTTTGGTTTTTGAGAGTTAGGTCAAGTTCTTTACATCATTGGAATCGTATGATCATGAGCTACATTTTTCATGTTATGCATTTTTGATTTTGAGCAAAGAATAGAGAGAACATATTTTGAAGTATAGGGCGCGCGCGTTTTAGCCAGAGGACATGGACGAAGTGCAGCTTGGGCCTGGGCCTGGCTTGTCCTACTTTTGACACCCCCCCCCCTCCATTCTGTTATTTGCACCCCCTTGGCCCATTTTTTTATTTTGTATATTTTTCATTTCTATTTTTATTTTCTGACTTTTATTTATTTTTCTAAATGTTAAAAATCACCAAAAATATTTTCTTAAATTTTACATTTTTATTTTTATTATTTTTTATGACAAAAAATAGTTTATTAGGTTAAATATAACTTATTTTTCTCAATAAACTTGTAAATAATACAAAAAATATTATCTATTTTTATTTTTAGTATTTATACACTCAAATTAATATTTTCATACAATATTTAATTTTTTTAAACGTTTTTTTATATTATTATTATTTTTCTTAAACAAAAAAATGAAATAAATAATAATAGAATATATATTTTCTTTTAAACCAAAAATTTAGGGTTTTCACCCTTTTCAAAAATAATTATTTTATTTTCTTATTTTTAAGACATAAATAAATTTATTTTACATACATAAAAATTAATACAAATAATATTTTGCATATTTATATTTAATTGTCCATTTAAATATTTGCTTATTCATTTATTTGTACAAATAAATTCAATATGGTTGTAATAGTTTTAGGGCTTTATTTTGAGCAATACCCCCCATATTCAAACTTGTATCCCCCTTCCCATAATATTGTTGTAATAGTCTTAGATTTACTTTTCGCATTTTTTTATTGCTTTTATATGCCATGATAGTAAAAACTAGGGTTTGTATGATAACCAAAAATCAAAACAAATAGCATGACTAAACACAAGACAAAAATGCATGTAAAATGACAACACAATGCACACAAGCACCCCTAGGGTTTCATCCACTTTGTTGCCTTAAAATGGCCATGGTATGCATGCTTGGTATCTTGGACAAATCAAACAAAACAAAAGATCATAGTCCCTCGATGACGCTATCTTGGCTGCCTAAACAAAAATGATCTTAGTCCCAAAAACTTGCTAAGAAACTTGGCACAATTGCTATCATGGTCATACGATGACCCACGCCCATCCCGTTTAACGTCCAAATACAAATTTGTTTACCAAATACAATGGTAAAACAACAATGTCAAAGGGTTAAAAATGTGTAGGAAAGATCTTTGAGTAGGGTAGACAACTCCTAGTTACTTGATCAATTTGCAAGCATCCTTGCTATTTTAAAAAACACACACACAATTTCAAAACATTTCCCAAAACAAACTTTCAAACATTTGAAACATTTTTCAAAAGACATACATCTTTGTATACATTCTTCAGACAAGAATCATTACAAAGGTTGCCAAAACGATGGCCTCTTTTCAAAATACTTTCAAAACCATACAAAGCACCATTTCAAACAATTGAAAAAGCAAAGCAAGTGATATAAACAAGTAACTAAGAGCCCATGGATAACCATGGATAAAAAGGGTGCTAGCACCTTCCCTTTTCATAATCTACCCCCCGAACCCAAGAAAACATCTCAAAGGTCTTTCCTGTGCTTTTTAACCTTTCCTTTGGATAAAATAAAAAGTCGGTGGCGACTCTTGCTAAACCGAAACATTTGCGAGCACAAACGCAAAACCTCAAGTCAGTTCTCCCACCGTATCACACATATCAACTATTATCATCCCTTGAGATAGCTAGTACAAGCATGGTGCATAAGTCTTGTCACTTTTCTTCAAATACAAGAAAGGTTGCAAAAGAAGTCAGAGCTTGCACATCTGTTAAAGATAGGACTTGGGATCATTCTAAACAACTTCACAAACTTATCTCAAGCTAGAACACGAATGCATAACTTCTGAAACTGACCAAAACTCCAAAACCTCATTTTCTGTCCAAACTGCCAGTTTCTGCAAAACACTGGCCATTTCATTTTTGGCTCGTGCGTTTCTTGTTTCAACACTTCAAACACCTTCCATACATCCTACCAAAGTTATCCAAGCATTCATCTTGCAACTGTGAGCTCTGTTTCAGACATCACCATTTTCACTTTGGAAGGTTGCAGCTTGACTTCTACAGGGAGTTTCAGCCATCCACAAGGCCAGCTAAGCATTGGAAAAGCTTAAGGGAACTTCAAGGAAGCTCACACGATCCTCAAGCCTCACTCAAAGTCCTCACATTGCCATATCCAAATCCAGCTGAATGAGGTATTTTTCAAAACTTTATCTCTCTATTTAGGCATCCTCAAGCCACGATTTGTGAAACAAAAATGTAGTCTGTAGCATGGTGAAGCTGTACATATGCATAGTTGTCATTTATATTAACTGAGCTAAGAGAATTTGAATGTTGAACATGCTGAAAAATTTAGGTCAGAAATTAGGGCCATTAAAATTATCCCTGATCTTTGAGAGTTAGGTCATGAATTTTATATCAATGGAATCGTGAGATTACAAACTACATTTTTTATGTTATGGGTTTTCTTTTTATGCAAGCTATAGCAAGTTACAGAGTTGAGGCAAAACGCGCGCGCAAATGGAAGCTGGAGGACAGGGATGAAGTGTTTGGGCCTGGCACGCCTGGGCTTGCTTGTTTCTACTTTTCACACCCCCCTAACTTGATATTTGCACCCCCCTGCTTCATATTTTATATTTTGCATATTTTCTCATATTCTTTATGTTTATTGATTTTCATATTTTTTTCTGAACATTAAAAAAATCACAAAAATATTTTCTTTATTTTTTGCATTTTATTTTATTTTTTTATTATTTTTTGCATAAAAATAATAGCTTATATAAATAAATAGAACTTTATTTTCTTAAATAAATTATAAATACATTTAAAAATACTATACATTTTTATTTTATCATTTATACACATAAAATATTATTTTCATATATATTTTAATTTTTCATATTTGTTAATAATATTATTTATTTTTTCTTGCACAAAAAAATGGATAAAATAAATAATATAGAACATATTTTTTTCTTTTAATCAAAAAATTAGGTTTTCCCCTTTCAAAAATAATAATGTTATTTTTCCTTATTTTTAGGACTTAAATAATTTTATTTTTCTCATACATAAAATAAATACAAGAAATTTTTGCATAAATACATTTTATTTGCATATTTAAATATTTGTATATTTATTTATCTTGTACAATAATTCAATTGGGTTGTAATAGTATTTTAGGGTTTTATTTTGTGCAAATATCCCCCTTCAAAACTTGTATCCCCCCTCTCATAATAATTATTGTAATAGCTTAGCTTTATTTTACGCAATTTATCGCATTTATACCATGTGTAGTAAATTAGGGTTTGCATGACAAGACAAAATCAAACAAATAGAATGACCTAATTCAAGACAAACAAAAGGCATGTAAAATGACAACACATTGCACACAAGCACTCCTTAGGGTTTCACCCACTTTGTTGCCTAAAAATGGCCATGGTATGCATGCAAAGTATCTTGGCAAAACAAGACAAAACAAATAAGATCATAGTCCCTCGATGACGCTAGACAAGGTTGCCTAAAACAAATGATCTTGGTCCCTCAGAAAAAATGCCAAGATACCTAGCAACATTGTTATCATGGTTATACGATGACCCGCGCCCGTCCCGTTTAACATCCAAAGATAGGTTTGCCTACCAAATCAATGGTAGGTCAACAACATCAAAGGAATGAAAAATGCACCAGAAAGACAATTGAGTAGGTAGATAGTTCTAAGTTACTTGCTCCAATTCAAAACAAATCCTTACTATTTTCAAAACAAGCACACACACACATTTCCAAACAACTTTCAAAACATTGAAAACATTTTCGAAAAGACAAACACCTTTGTATACATTCTTACGAACGAGAATCATTACAAAGGTTGCCTAAACAAAAGGCCTCTTTTGCAAATACTTTTCAAAACCACACAAAGCACCATTTCAAAAGCAAAGCAAGTGATCTAAGCAAGTAACTAAGAGCCCATGGAAAACCATGGATGAAAAGGGTGCTGGAACCTTCCCTTTTTATAATCTACCCCCCGAACTCAAGAAAATATCTCAAAGGTCTTTCCTGTGCTTTTTTACCTTTCCTTTTGGATAAAATAAAAGTCGGTGGCGACTCTTGCTAACTACGACATTTTGAGAACACAAACGCAAACCTCAAGTCAGTTCTCCCACCGTATCACAATATGCTATACAAAAGAAATTATGACATGGTCTTGCTCAAATGTGTGGATAGACACAAAGCATACATGTCGATGCATGAAATCCATGAAGGTTTCTTTGGTACCCATACCAACGAACATTCGATGGCAAAGAAGATGCTTAGGGCATGATACTATTGGCTGACAATGGAATATGGCTGTTACAAATTTGCAAAGAAGTGCCATAAGTGTCAGATTTACGCCAACAAAATTCATGTGCCTCTGACACTTCTCAATGTTGTTTCTTCCTCGTGGCCTTTCTCTATGTGGGGTATTGACATGATTGGAATGATTGAACCTAAGGCGTCGAATGGGAACCATTTCATTTTGGTAGCAATTGATTACTTTACCAAATGGGTGGAAGCAACTTTATATGCTAATGTCACTAAGCAGGTGGTAGTGCGCTTTATCAAGAACAATCTTATATGTCGGTACGATGTTTCAAGCAGGATTATCACTAACAACAGCTCGAATCTGAATAACAAAATGATGAAAGAACTTTGTGAAGAATTTAAGTTTGTCCATCACAATTCATCTCCTTACTGGCCAAAGATTAATGGGGTTGTTGAAGCTTCTAATAAAAACATCAAGAATATCATCTAAAAAATGGTTGTTACTTATAAAGGATGGCACAAAATGCTCCCTTTTGCTTTGCACGGATATTGTACATCCATCCGCACTTCAATAGGGGCAACACCGTTCTCTCTTATATATGGAATGGAAGCAGTGCTTCCCGTTGAGGTTGAGATTCCCTCTTTACATGTGATGATGGAAACCAAGTTGTCAGAGGCTGAATGGGTCCAGAACAGGTTTGACCAACTGAATTTAATTGAAGAAAATAGAATTAAAACTTTATGTCATGGTCAGTTGTATCAGAAGAGGATGAAGAAATATTTTTATAAGAAGTTTAAGCCTCGTGAATTCAGAGAAGGCGACCTCGTGCTCAGGAAGATCATGTCTTTCAACGCTGATTCTAGGGGAAAGTGGACTCCCAATTTCGGAGGCCCATATGTTGTCAAGAAGGCCTTCTCTAGTGGTGCATTGATTCTTGAAATTGTGTATGGCGAGGAGTTCCCACGTCCTTTGAATGTTGATGCAGTCAAGAAATACTTCGCCTAAAGAAATAAAAGAACAACTCGCTAAGTCGAAAACCTGAAAGGGCGGCTTAGGCAAAAAAGGAGTGTCTCGGTAGGCTGAAAACCTGAAAGGGTGGCCTAGGCAAAAATTAGAGACATAAACAGAATAAGTTCTTCCCGCTAAGTTGAGGACTTGCAAGGGCAACTTACGCAAAAGTTAGGGATTTCTTGGCAAGTAACTGAATTAGACAAGACGTGATCATTGAAGCAACAATCTTCCTGGACTCTCACCATACTTCAATGGAAGTCGCTGCTCAGGAATTCAAACTTGTTAGGGAGAATAGTGGTCATTGTATTTCAATGTATCTTTTCTAATGTATATTACCATTTTTCAAACTTTGTAATCATCTATAAATCTCTCCATTCATAGACCATCATTCTATTAATAAAGTTTGAGCTTTTATCTAATTCTTTGCAATTCTTATTTTATTCTTCTTACAAAGACTCCATTTATTAATGATAGTAATTTTCAAAGCAAAAAGATTAAATAACAAAGTTGTTTTTGAAAAGAATTTATAAATTACTTTTTACTTTAGATTTTGTGACTCAAGAAAAGCAAAAGTGGAAATCCAAACGATGGACGAACTCATAATTTTTGGAAGTTTGTTTTCTCCAGGAAGGCTCTCTCAGGTAGTTGGAGATGATACGAATTGGCGTAAGGTGCGGTATTGGGCTTGTGGTCCCGTTTTCCCCAGTCAAATCTTGGTCCATTTCAATTTCAGGTTTGTATGGTTTGAAGCTTCTATTCCAGATTCCCCAGTAAGGTCTTCGCTCATATGACGAAAGTCCCTTCTCCCGCTGCATGCTGAGGTGGAATCATTTGCAAAATGTCGCTTTTTGTGGTAATGGAATTATTGTTGTTTTCCCAGACAACTAGGCAAGGGCAGTATCTTTTGAAGTGTTGAAGCAGATATCAACTTCTTGGGTTTTCCCCCGCCGAGTGTTGGGTCTTATTTAAAATCCTCATAATTTTGATTTTTCTTGTTGTATTGTTTGACTTCTTAATCCCCAAATGAAGTTGAGACTTTGTTCCCTCTGGAAGTTGTTATCCCCAGGTGGTTTCATAATTTCTCCTAAGGGAAGTTTGTGTAATCATCACTCTTAGCATTGAAGAATGTATTTTGGCTCCCCCAATGATTTGGTATTATACTCCTCTATGAAGTCAGCACGAGATCCCCGGGTGATATCTCGACGATGAGATTTTAATTTTCCCTATTGAAGTCAATATTTTAATCTCTAGTGAAAATCTAGATGTTGAAACATTTGTTTTCCCCCTTTGAAGTTTGTGTAATGTTCCCCGGTGAAGCTTAGAGGAGGATGTTAGGTCCCTGTATCTACACTGATTCTATTGTTTTGATTCGATACTTTAGGATGGTGTTTCTTCCCAGTGGAGTTAAGCCGTGGAATAGGAATTTGTTTCCTCAGATGGTGTTTACTCTCTTATGGAATTTTCCTTCTGGATGTGATTTAGCCGAGTGTTGACTTTACCCAATTTGGTTTTGTCTGACATCCCCAATGTTGTATATCTGTTTTGTCAGCATATACATGATAGCATTCATACATACATCATGCATAGTTGAATTTGAGTTCATTACTCATTTGCATTCATTGATATTTTTATTGGAATTTTACCCTTTCTGCAGAGATGTGTTATCCTCTCTCCATTAGATTGTCAACTTTAAGCAGAAAGTGTATATTCTTTCATTTCCCCACCGAGTTACCCCTAGTGAAAGAACTTTACTTTAGCCTTCCTATTCAATTCTTTATCTGGATGGAATGTGATCCCCTTTTGAGTTTATTTCTCATTAGGAGCTATCTCTTTTGACTGTTTCACTCCGGTTTAGTTCTTGTTTGAATATGTGGTCCCCAACAACATTATTATTTTGATTTCTGCAAGCTTTGAGCCTGGTTTGAGAATGTGCATTTATTTTGCACGTGAAGATTTTATCTCCTCAGCAGGAATATATTTCTTCCCCCAGGAAACTATATTTATTTCCCCAGGAAGTCATTGTAGTTGTTTAGGTATTGGCTTGCATTTTTGGTAAAACCCAAGTGTATGTGTGAATGTCATGACTGATGTCATAACATTCTAGTTTAGTCTGTACTGACTCATTAGGTACCTTTGCAGAAAAATATTGTAATTCAAGTACTGATGTTTATAAGTGTGTATCTGAGCATTTTGCAAAATGATCACATTTTGCTAAATCAGTGGACAGGTTTTCTCAGATGTCATAACAGATGTTATGACATCCTGTTCTGAACTAACAGGTTTGCAGGTTGGATAAGTCTGAGTTTTTTCAGGAAAATAACTCAGTCTTTCCTGAACAGAATCCTGCGTTTTCTGAGGGGTAACCTAGCTCAACCCTAACCTGGTTAATAAAGTCCTGTGACCTGGTCTTTAGGTCAAACGGAATTAACCCTAGGTTTTTGTAGAAACCCTAACTGAAGTTGCAGCTGCTATATATTCAACAGAGCTGCTGTTTTGCAAGGCATCCCTTTTATTTGATCAGAAGATCATTTGTAATCTGTATAGGTTTGATTATTGTACTCCAAGCAATTATCATTGTGATAAGTGACTTGGAATAGGTTTCTAATTGTAAGGGTTGTGTAGCACTCAAAGCTTTGAAGCAAGAGTGTTTGAATGTTCCTTGACTATAGCTGTGAAGCAGAGTCAAGTTAGTTGTGTGGATCACTCAAAGCTGTGAAGCAAGAGTGATTGTGTTGCTTGATTAAAAAGCTGTGAAGCTTAATCAAGTGTTTGTTTTTGAAGAGTGTCTTCATCAATTCTTAAGTCAAATTATGTTATGTATCACTGCTGTGATTGAGGGGGAGTGAGTAGGAACTCAGGTTTAAGTTGTACTTAGATTGGAATTGCATTGGGTAGGTCTTAAGTGAAGGAGATAAACTGGTTGGTTTATTCCTGAATTAACATCTCTTATAGTGGATTTCCTCCCTGGCTTGGTAGCCCCCAGAGTAGGTGTTGTTGCACACTGAACTGGGTAAACAATTGATTGTGTTCTTTATTGCTTTTGTATTTACTGTCATATAGTAAGTCAGATACGGTGTCATAACATTGAACGTGACATTGAGTATCTGCAGCCAGAATTTCAATTGGCATCAGAGCAGGCACCCTGCCTGTATTACTGGGTGAGATCTAGGGATATCACTTTCTGGCACTATGGACAAAGAAGGAGTTTTTGGAAATAGACCACCCATTCTGGATGGAACTAATTATGACTACTGGAAACCTCGTATGATTGCCTTCCTAAAATCTCTGAACAAAAAGGCTTGGAGAGTTGCTGACAAAGGATGGATTCATCCCACCATAACTGAGAAAGATGGGACAATCAGTCTGAAGCCCGAGGAAGATTGGAGTAAAGAAGAAGATGAGTTAGCTCTGGGAAATTCAAAAGCTTTAAATGCCTTGTTCAATGGAATTGATAGAAACATTTTCAGACTAGTACATCAATATGAACTGGCCAAGGAAGTTTGGAACACTCTCAAAACTACTCATGAGGGCACTTCCAAAGTAAAAATGTCAAGGCTTCAGATGTTGACCACCAAGTTTGAGAATCTAAAAATGATGGAAGATGAAACCATTCATGAGTTTCACATGAACATCTTGGAGATTGCCAACACCTCAGGAGCACTGGGAGAAAAGATGTCAGAAGAAAAACTGGTAAGGAAGATTCTCAGATCCTTGCCTAAAAGATTTGCAATGAAGGTAACTGCCATAGAGGAAGCCCAGGACATCAGCAAGTTGAAAGTGGATGAACTTATTGGGTCTCTTCAGACTTTTGAGATGGGGATCACTGATAATGGTGACAAGAAGAACAAAAGCATAGCACTTGTATCCAACACTGATGTTGAAAACAAGGAGGATGAAGAAGAAAATATATCAGAAGCTATTGCCATGCTTGGAAGACAGTTCAACAAGTTCATCAAAAGAATGGATCCAAAGTCAAGGTCTAATGTTCATAACATTCCCTCTGACATTGACAGTTCCAGCAGAAGACCAAGGTCAGAAGATAAGGGAAACCAAGGTAGAGGTATTCAATGCCATGGATGTGAAGGATATGGACATATTCGAGCTGAATGTCCTACCTTTCTTAAGAAACAAAAGAAAGGAATGACTGTTACTTGGTCTGACTATGATTCAGAAAGTAATTCTGAAGAAGAATCTGCCAAACTAGTTACTGCTCTAACTAGTGTTTGTACTTCTGAAAGTGACACTAGTGATGAAGAAGTGACATTTGAAGAACTGGCTGATACCTACAAGAAATTGTGTATCAGAAGTGCTGAAGTTTGTGTGCAGAATGAGAAACAATCAAAACTCATTATAAAGCTGGAGGCGGAAAAAAGGGCAGATCTTGAAACTATAAGTCACCTAGAAGGGGAAGTTCAATTACTGAACTCACAACTGAACCAAATGACAAAATCTGTCAAGATGTTGACCAATGGATCAGATAAATTGGAAGAGATCCTACAAGTGGGACAAAATGTGGGAAACAAATCTGGTCTAGGATTTGTGGAAGCTAAGAAACCTGGTGCAGACAAGAAGATCAGGCATGTTAAACAATTGTCAAAGCAGATGTCTCAACACAACTCTCAACATCAGAAATACATGAAGAAAAAATACCAAAGATGGAGATGTCATCATTGTGGGAGGTATGGACACATAAAGCCCTTCTGTTTCAAATTGCATGGATACCCTAATCAAAACTCAGGTGCTAAACCTAAGCCAAAAAGGGTGCCACATACTCCTCATTGGAAGAAAAAGGCTACTGCCCTGATAGCCCATACTTCCCTGAGAGTGTCTGCAAAGGAAGGCTGGTACTTTGACAGTGGATGTTCCAGACACATGACTGGATTCAAAAATCTCCTCAATAATGTTATGCCTCACACCACCAGTTTTGTGACCTTTGGAGATGGTGCTAAAGGTGAAGTCAAAGGAGTTGGTAATTTGGACTTCCCTGGAGTTCCAAGTCTGAATAAAGTACTGCTGGTAAAAGGGCTGACTGCTAATCTCATTAGTATCAGTCAATTATGTGATCTAGGATTCAAGGTCAACTTCTCAAGATCTGAATGTCTAGTAATTAATGAAAAACTAGAAGTTTTAATGAGAGGAATCAGATCCAAAGATAACTGCTACTTGTGGCAGCCTGAGAACACTGATATCTCCACTATGTGTCCAATTATCAAAGAAGAAAAAGAGATGAAACTGTGGCAGCTTAAGCTTGGTCCTCTTCATCTAAGAAGAATGAAAAGAGCTATTTCTATGGAAGCAGTCAGAAGAACTCCAAAACTACAGGTTGATAATATCTGTGATGTGGCAAATAAACTTGAAGAAGGATGTGTTGTCAGAACCATAAGTCATCTTGACAAGGATGTTGGAAATAACAAGTCTAATAAATTATGTTTCCCTGAAGAAATGAGGCTTGAAGTCTCCTCTCCTATAACTCTCCATCAAAATGGACTGGACAAACAGAAAATTATTCAAGAATCAACCAGAACTATGATTCATATCAAAAGAATGCCTTCCCAATTCTGTGCGGAAATAGTTGCTGCTAGGAAAAACTGTTCTCAAAACATCTGGTCAAAACAGATGCTCCCTGAGTACAATGTCACACAAGATGTTGTGACATTGTGTTGTGACAATCTGAATACAATCAACATTTCCTTGAACCCTATTGACTTTGAAGAGAAGAAGTCATTTAAACTGGAACATAGTTTCTCTAAGCTTCAGCTGACTGATTCTTCTACCAAGGCTCTTGTTGGAAATAAACTTGAAAATTTGAGGGGCAGGTTGGGTATTCACCAACATAAGAAATTATAGCAATTAATTTTGCTTAAAACAAAGGTTGAAGGAATTAATTTTATTAAGTCTATCTTTAGTGGGTTAATCATATACTTTCACAATTCTTTCAAAATCTTTAAGAAGTTGAAAAGACTCCCTTTTACCCCTACCTCTCTCGTCCTTGCAACCTGTTTCCTCCTCTCAATCAAAGATTTTTCTCAAACTGCTACCATTACTCAAAGTCAATCAAAATGTCTCAGACATCGTCTTCAACCATGGCGACTTCGTCATCCTCATCATCGTCATCATCTGACCAAGACTCTAGGGCAATCACCACATGCATAGAATCTGAAGTTCTTGAGGTCACTCCTCTCAGAGAGATGGCAACTGATCCAGCCAAAGTCAAAAAGCTCAGAACCAGACATGCAGGAAGAGCTCAAGCTACAGCCTCTGGTAATTCTTCTCATCCTTCTTCTTTTGTACCAAATAGAGAAGGATCAGTTCAAGTTCATCAAGCTATTGCTAGTCTGGTTACTAGTATACTGAGTGGAAACCAATCTGTACCGGGGATTTCTGTCCCTTTAAATCAATCAGAAAGTCCAAATATGGAAGTTTCTGAGAATGTAGATGTCACTGAGAATGTTGTGACACAAAAAGACAACATTCAGAACCCTTCAGAAAAGGCTGCTGATCCACCTATCATTGATGTGGATGAGGATTACTCAGATAATGATCTGATTGCTAATGTGAACCCTAGCATAGCTAGGATATTGATGAAAAGAAGGAGTAGTCAGAATGATAAACCTAATGCTAAGAAATCCAAGGCTGAAGGCATGGCTGAGAAAAGTATTCAGACAAAAGGGAAGAAGGCCCAGGTGCATACTGCTAGACAACCAATCTCTAAGAAGAGAAAAGAACCTGAATCTTCTGATTCTGATGAGGAATCAGAATTTGAGATTGATATTGAAGAAACTCCTATCAGAAGGAAGCTCCCCTCCAGCAAAATTGCTAGAGTGCCTGAAGTCCCAACAGACAACATCTCTTTTCATCATCCTGACAATGCAAACAGATGGAAGTATGTTTGCTTAAAGAGAATAGCCTTAGAGAGAGAAATCAACAATGATGCCTTGGAGTGCAAAGACATCATGGACCTGATCAAGAATGCTGGACTAATGAAGACAGTGATAAAATTTAATAAATGTTATGAAAATCTGGTCAAGGAGTTTGTAGTGAACTTGTCTAATGATTATGCTGATGGAAGGTCAGCTGACTTTGAAAGTGTTTTTTGTTAGAGGAAGAAGGGTCAAGTTCTCTCCATCAGAAATCAACAAGTTTCTTGGAAGAACAAATGAGGATTATCCTGATCTGGAGGCAACTGACAATGAAGTTTGTCAAACCATCACAGCCAGGCAAGTAAAGTGCTGGCCCTTGAAAGGCAAGCTGAATGCCAGTAAACTCAGCATGAAATTTGCCATCTTGCATAAAATAGGTGCAGCCAACTGGGTGCCTACAAATCATAAATCAACTATCTCCACAGGATTGGGGAGATTTATTTATGCTGTGGGAACCAAGACTACTTTTGACTATGGCAGGTACATCTTTGAACAAACTTTAAAGCATGCTGGCAGTTATGCTGTCAAAGAACCAATTTCCTTTCCCTCCCTCCTTTGTGGAATCATCCTTGCACAATATCCTGATATCCTTGTGGCAAGAGATACAGTCTGCAAAAGAGCTCCTGCCCTTGGCTTGCACTACAAACTGTTTCAGGGATCTCATGCTCCAGACATTGTCATAACATCAGCTGAGACATCGTCTGTGAAGACCCAGTCCAAGACATCAGATGTCATAGCTGTTTTAAAAGAAACTTGCAAAGAGCTGGATGCTAGAAAAAGGACCCTAGAAATTCTAATTGCCAGGCTAGAAAAGGAGGAAGCTGAAGAAAATAGAAGGGAAGAAGGTGTAGAAGCCGAAGGTCATCTCAACATTGAAGAAACTAGCTCCTCTGAGTCTGACGACAGTGCTTGAAGGTTGGTTGCTGTTTGGTGGTGTTGCTGGTTGGTGCTGATATCTGGTGGAGTTTGGAAGTGTGTTCAGTTCTTTTTTCTGCTGCTACTCTTATTAACTGTTTTTTGGATAACTGTATAATCACTATGAACATGTATCTTTGGCCCATTTGTGGCTAAAGGGGGGGAGAATATTTTGGTACTTAATATGTACTTGCTCAATTAGACATTCTATTTTTCTGCAGTCATTTATTTCTGCTGCTATCTATCTCTGATTGCTTAGGGTCTTTAGCCAAAAATCTGCCAAAGGGGGATTTTGTAGTTGTTTAGGTATTGGCTTGCATTTTTGGTAAAACCCAAGTGTATGTGTGAATGTCATGACTGATGTCATAACATTCTAGTTTAGTCTGTACTGACTCATTAGGTACCTTTGCAGAAAAATATTGTAATTCAAGTACTGATGTTTATAAGTGTGTATCTGAGCATTTTGCAAAATGATCACATTTTGCTAAATCAGTAGACAGGTTTTCTCAGATGTCATAACAGATGTTATGACATCCTGTTCTGAACTAACAGGTTTGCAGGTTGGATAAGTCTGAGTTTTTTCAGGAAAATAACTCAGTCTTTCCTGAACAGAATCATGCGTTTTCTGAGGGGTAACCTAGCTCAACCCTAACCTGGTTAATAAAGTCCTGTGACCTGGTCTTTAGGTCAAACGGAATTAACCCTAGGTTTTTGTAGAAACCCTAACTGAAGTTGCAGCTGCTATATATTCAACAGAGCTGTTGTTTTGCAAGGCATCCCTTTTATTTGATCATAAGATCATTTGTAATCTGTATAGGTTTGATTATTGTACTCCAAGCAATTATCATTGTGATAAGTGACTTGGAATAGGTTTCTAATTGTAAGGGCTGTGTAGCATTCAAAGCTTTGAAGCAAGAGTGTTTGAATGTTCCTTGACTAAAGTTGTGAAGCAGAGTCAAGTTAGTTGTATGGATCACTCAAAGCTGTGAAGCAAGAGTGATTGTGTTGCTTGATTAAAAAGCTGTGAAGCTTAATCAAGTGTTTGTTTTTGAAGAGTGTCTTCATCAATTCTTAAGTCAAATTATGTTATGTATCACTGCTGTGATTGAGGGGGAGTGAGTAGGAACTCAGGTTTAAGTTGTACTTAGATTGGAATTGCATTGGGTAGGTCTTAAGTGAAGGAGATAAACTGGTTGGTTTATTCCTGAATTAACATCTCTTATAGTGGATTTCCTCCCTGGCTTGGTAGCCCCCAGAGTAGGTGTTGTTGCACACTGAACTGGGTAAACAATTGACTGTGTTCTTTATTGCTTTTGTATTTACTGTCATATAGTAAGTCAGATACGGTGTCATAACATTGAACGTGACATTGAGTATCTGCAGCCAGAATTTCAGTCATTATTACAACTCCTTCTCATAACAGCAAGTGGTAGGTCTCTTTATTTGAGCAATTTGTACTTCCACAGTAAGTCTGTTAGTTCCCTGAGAAGATTATTTTGTACTCCAATGAATGGTAGTCTCGTCATTATAGGAGATAGTTTATTGTTTAGATTTGTTACTCCAATGAATGGTAGTCTCGTCATTATGGGAGATAGTTCGTTACTGAGATTTTACTCCAATGAATGGTAGTCTCGTCATTAAGGTAGATAGTTCATTGTTGAGATTTGTTTCTCTGATGAATGGTAGTCTCGTCATTATGGGAGATAGTTCATTGTTGATATTTTGTTGCTCCGATGAATGGTAGTCTCGTCATTATAGGAGATAGTTCGTTGTTGATATTTTTTTAATCCAATGAATGGTAGTCTCGTCATTATGGGAGATAGTTTGTTGTTGATATTTGTTACTCCAATGAATAGTAGTCTCGTCATTATGGGAGGTTGTTCGTTGTTGAGATTTGTTACTCCAATGAATGGCAGTCTCATCATTATGGGAGATAGTTCATTGTTGAGATTTGTTACTCTAATGAATGGTAGTATCTTCATTATGGGAGATAGTTCGTTCTTGAGATTTGTTACTCTAATGAATGGTAGTCTCGTCATTATGGGAGATAGTTCGTTGTTGAGATTTGTTACTCTAATGAATGGTAGTCTCGTCATTATGGGAGATAGTTCTTTATTTAGATTTGTTACTCCAACGAATGGTAGTCCCGTCATTATGGGAGATAGTTTATTGTTGAGATCTTTTTCTGATGGATGGTAGTCTCTTCATTGTGGGACATAGTCCGTCGTTGAGATTCACATTACTCTGAAGAAATTTGGTTGTTTCCAGTTATATGTACTGATGCCAATTATTTGTTACCACCCCTAATATTGATGTTTGTTGGTATTATACTACCACCTTTTTTCACCCCAATGGGTCAACATTACCTTTTTTGCTATCTTCTCTCATAGTGGATAGTTTGCGGTTATATGTTGATCACTGTTATCCTTCATTTTCTCTCCTCAATGTCCGAGTTGATATTAATGTGTCTCCTCCTTGGGCTTTATCCAATAGAGTCGAGTCTTTTGTTCACCAGTGATTTATTTTCCTGGTCTAATCTTCTTTTGATCTTTTATTTTCTGTATCCCCAATGGTGTATTGTATCACCCTTGGATCTGTTTATTTGCATGCATAATCATAAACATTTCATGGCATCTTAGGGCCAAAAATAGGGCTTGTTTTATATTTAAGTATATTCAATCGCGTCGACACGGAGATTTTAACCTTTGTATCTCTGGATAGAAGACACTTAAATAAGGGCAATTGTTGTACCCTAATTTTTGCCCGAAAGATCCCTCTATCATCTCATATCAACTCAATTACAACAAGATCACACTAGGGTTTGGTTCTTCTCCCTATCTTTAAGTTTGCTCATGAGGAATCACCAAGCACCTTGACTTGTATATTGTGATCATCTATGTTTTTTTATTGATTTTTAACTAATTAATACTATGAATGTTTTCTCTAGTTGATGATGCTATAGGTGGAAGCACAACACATTTCATCAGGTTGATCTATAGGTTCATGAGTTTATTTCCATGCCTTCTTCAACAAGATTTCATTGAGGTTCAAGCTTCATAATCGAAGATTCTTTGAAGTGAAATAATGACAACGTCTACTATGATTCATCATGCCTCAATTTTTCAAATAAATTTAAAGGATGCAAAAGTTGATTGAAGAGGTTTGATTTAGTTGGACAAGTCCTTGATTTTTTGATCACAAGTGCATAATTCCCTCAATTATCAATATTTGGAAGTGGTTATGGTTGCCATGGTTTCTCATTATCATCCTCAACAACTTCTATTTACATTACAAAGGTATTTGTGCAAGAAAGTTTTTCAAATTTGAAAAGGGTTTCTAAGGCATTTTGTTGCTCTATGAGCTAGGGTTTTGAACTTCTAAAGGCTATGTCTTTCTCATCTTTTGGTATTTTTGAGTGATTCCAAATAAATGCTCCTCTTTAAAGGGTTATAAACAAATCACTTCAAAAGTTTCAAGGAAATTTTATATGGAAGATGCCTAATGTTGAAGAAAGATTACAAGTCCTCTAGATAGGCCATCAAATTCCCTAATGAGACTTCAAAAGATCATAACTTGGTCAATTTTTATCTCCTTGAGCCCATTATTTTTCCATAGTGATCTTAAAGATGTGAACTTAAACCCTTCTTTTATGTGCAAAGCTTGAAAATGGATGGAAGATGTCTTAAGGACTAAAAATGTTATAGGTCATCTCATGAATTTTCACCAATTTCACCAAGTCATAACATTCTCATTTTTTGGATATTTTAAATGGTTCAAGTTTCAAAATTTCATTCAAGAGATTTACTTCATTCCATCTTTTTTGGTCAAGATCAAATTTTAAATGGAAGGTCATATTTGGATGCAAGATATTTTAGGATATTTTTGAAGAAACACTTAGAATTTTTCTAAGTACAAAAAGTCAGCATCTTTTTCTCAACTTTGACTCATCACAACTTTCAGCTCAAGCATCCATTTGATTCCATTCTTTTCACATTGTAAATTTGGTGATCTTATCTTTCTAATGAATCAAGAATCAAGTCCTAAGGTTCCCTAAATTATGCACACCATGATTTCAAAGTTGGTACCTTGGAATTGAAGTTTCTCAAACAGTCAGAATGCAATTTCCATAATTTGATTTCTAATCACCAAATTTGTACGTGTTTTCTACTTAAACATGATTAGCGTAAGCGTGTGGATGATTTAGAATTTCAAAACGCATCATTTGGATGAGTTTTGATGCACATGTGATCGCACTTATTTCATGAAAACATGTGTGCACGATTTCCCTCCAAATTGCATCATTCACCCCTCCTCTTAAGTCCATTCACTTCTCCTATAAATACAGGCTCTATCCCACTCATTTTTGCAACCTTAGATAGCTAGAATCACCTTGCCAACTTTCTCTTGAACCCACTTTTCTGCAACATCGAATTTGGTTTTACAGCTTTTCTCAATCCATTTTCTTTGTCAATTCTTCATCCATGAACTTCACTAAAGCTAACAGAATAAGAACTAAGCTCTAAGACTTCCTAAATCGTGCTAGCCAAGTAAAGTTTCAAAGCTCTGAATTTGAACTTCAATAGGTAGATTCCATCACCAATTCTCTTATACTTTGGTACTGTAATGAAGCTCTCATCATTTTGATTCTAGTCGCAACATTTGTTTTCAACTGGAAATGAGTTTTGGCCATAAATTTTCAAATACCTTTTCAAATTTGTCCTTCCAAAACGACGGAGCTACACCTTATATGAATTTCTCGCGAAGGTATCATGGGAATCGTCTTGAAGAGACGAAGCGAATAGTATCGGTCTCGAGCTCTAATTTTTCTATTTCAGAGACCTACAATTCGTGTGACTGGAGGTTGAAGATAACCAAGGTATCATCTCTCAACCAATGATATGGTGCCATTTGTTTTTTTAAAATTCTGATTTTAATAAATGATTCAGTGTTTTATTCACTAAGGACCATGATATGCACAGTGCGTCTGATCTATTAGATTAACTTACTAACGCATTTTGACTCTCATCCAATGGTCTACATCTTTTTGGTTTTTATTTTATTTTCTGATTTTATATTTTATTTGTTTTAAACTTCAAAAATTCATAAAAAAATTCATTTTAACTTCAAAAAATCTGAAAAAATTCTTAAAAATACTTTTGATTTTTCTCTTTCTGATTATTATTTTTTCACAATTTTATTTTGTGTTTTGATACTTATATATTTTTTCACTTTACTTGAGTTATTTTAAATATTTAAAAATACTTTTCTTAATTTTTAAATTCTGAAAAAAAATATGGAAGGATCCAATGACTTCTTAATAAATATTGGTGACCTCATTTTATTTTTATTTCTGACTTTACTACTTTTCACAATTTTTGGTTTATTTTGCCTACTTCTTTTAATTTTAAAAATAGTTTCTGACTTTAAAAAATTACCAAAAATTTTATAAAAATATTTGAGCTCATTTCTGATTTTTAAATGGTCTCATTGAATTTTTCTTTGATGTTTTGAATATAGTTGTTAATTTCCCCTTTTATTTTCATTTAAAACTATTTTTATTTATTTTTAAATACAATTTTATTTTTGTATATATTCTGGCTGATCTTGAACTATGAGATTTTGATCATGAGCTTCATTAACATCATTGGATCTTGGGTGTTGATTTTAACTCCACCAAAATGGATGAATGATTTTAATGATAGCTTGATAAAAATTTTGGTTCAAATGTGGTTTAATTTGTATCCCCTCCCTCTTCATCATATCCCCTTCTTACTTGTACTACATGTTGTTGGAGAATAATTTACATATCATTTCTCTAAACATATGGTACATAGATTGCTATTTACCGGCCTCAAAATAGGTGTGACTTCTATATAAGTCCACTTATGATTGCTTAACATAACGCTAAATTTTATCCCGATTCGAGAAATGATCATTCGTGGCCCAATCCTATGTTTGCAAGCTCAAATATTTTAATTTGAAACCTTTGATCCAATAATCTTGTGATTCATTGTTAGGAGGCTTTGGTATTATCAATCCTTTAATGAATCTTCATAAGCTTTGGTCAAAGTGAATCACTTAAACATTGTTGTACCCCAAAATTTGCCCTCCCATATTCTTCAAGATTTGTCAAGAGCATGCTTCAAAATCTCCCCAAGGGTTGCACAGTTCAAAGGCCTCCTAACAGTCAAAAACTAGGGTTTTGGCTTTGACAAAGAAAATGAAGTTTCCAAGGGTCCAATCAAGTCCCACATGCCTATAAACATGGTCAAGCATCCTCATGCCAAGTTTCAAGACTTACAGCACAAAATTGCACAGTCAAAAACCCTAATTGCCCTACAGTCAACTGTAGGGGCAAAATGGTCATTTGACAGTCAAAAGTTCAATTTTTTTGTCAACATCTCATTTTGAAGCCACAAACATTATTTGATCAATTCTTGATCATGATTCTCAAAGCTTGGCTCAAAAAGTCTCAAGATGCAAAAGTTTCCATATTTGGACAGTTGAAAAAGTCAACTGTAACTTGACCAAGGCATAACTTCCACATGGATTATCAGAAAAATTCCATCCAAATCTCATTTTGAATAGAAATACATTTCCTACAACTCCTCTTCACACTTCAAGTCCAAGAAATGCTCTCACAAAAAGTTATCAATTTCAACATTATAGGTCATTTTCAAAAGTCAACAAAAAGGGACTTTAAGTCAAAGGCCATAACTTGATATTGGTAAATCGAAATGACATGGGACCAAAGGCATTGGTTATAGGACTTCAATACCTTTCCAAAATGTCCAAGAACATGATCAAAGCTTAAAAATTGAGCAAGATATGCCTTGTGGAAGTTGGGAAATTTTTGGATATTTTGAAAAGTCAACTTTGCTTCAAATGTCTTAAAATTGCTAATGGGCCACATTTTCTTCTAAAATTCATCATCCAAGGCATGTGCACGACCATTTGGCCCAAAGGGAAGTTATTCATCATTTTTATTTTATTTATTTGAATTTTTAATTGCTAATAATTCATTTAATTAATTAAAATATGTGAAAAATACCAAAGGAAGTTTTTTAAATCTTTTTATGCATGAAATACACTCAAGATTCGTGCATGATCAGATATAGAAAGAATCAATGTGATTTGCCATGATTGGAATCAAATATGCATGAAAAAGATTGAAAAATATATGCATGAAAATCCAATATCTTGTACATCAATGCAAAGGTTTTTTGGATCCAAAACTCAACCCTAATCATTCCATACATAAGCCAGAAGCAAACCCTAGTGCTGAGACACCTCCAAGCTGCGCCAAAAAAGAAGAACGACTTTTGCAATTTTATCAAAAAAATCCAAAACTGAAAGTGGCCTTGGAGGACGATTTAGAGGAAAAGATTGATTCCATTAGCTTGCTAAGACATTACTGAAGCTAACTGAACATTTTTCCACGTCCATAGCCTCAAGAATTGGTACCTAGCTATCAAACGGTTTCATCTTTTTTGCATAATCGTATCTGATCATTCATGCCATAATTTTCAATTCTAATGCTTGTTTTGTATTGCTCTTATCATTCTGAAGCTAACCCTGTTGACTAATTAAGTTTTCCTCACCCATATGCGATTTCACCATGGACGATTATTAGGGTTACAAAACTGTGAAATTGGGCGTTTACGTATATGGTAAAATCAAGACATCTCAGTGCCATGGTTGAAATCAGGAAGCTTGGACGAACCTAACCATCCTATCGCGCCCAATTTCTGATCCAAGACGAGCTATTCGCTATTTTTGAAAAGGGTGTATTTTGGGGGGGTTTAGAACCCCCGCTATTTCCGTTTATGTTTCAGGTAAAATGCAAACGAGGAAGAAGAAGACTAGGTGGTAAGGCATGGTTGGCTCGTTTGAATTTCGCGCTAAAATCAGCCACTAACGCTTGTTTTATCTTATGATATTTATTTGTTATTATATATTCAAAGCGCGTTCATAGCTCCACTGGTCAAGCGTAGCATTGGTAACCTCTAGGACCTGGGTTCGATCCCAGGTCCCCCTCCCTTTCCATAATATTTTTTCTAATGTCATTCTATGCAGCTGGCTCACTGAAGACCACCATACAACCCCTGATCCAAACGTGCCACGCGCCCCATGATCCCCATCCAAAGGTCCAGATTTGAAGAGTACCATAGGCATAAGTCAATGAAGCTACACGTGGCCAACAAAGTCAACGAGGCCAGGAAATTATTGGGCCAGAATTGCCAAAAAAAAACCTCCAATTTGGGGACAGAACCCCCCATGGTTTGCTCTTTTATCTTCCTTTATATTTTCCTATTTTCATTTGTTTTAATTAATTTCCTTTAAATTCTTTAATTTAATTTATTTTCATAAAATATAAAAATAGTAAAAAAATCAGAAAAGACAAAAAATAAATATATTTGATTTAGTATTTTTTGTAAATAAATAATATCATTTAATTTAGTTTTCAATTCTAGGGTTAATTTTAATATCTTTTCTTAATAAATTAAAAATTTGTAGAATTAGGTTTTAATTACTTTAATTACTTTTTCTTTTATTTTCTCATCACTAATAATTAATTATTTATTTTTATAAATCAAATTGCATTAATTAATTAGGTTTAATTTTAGGTTTAATTTTCATATTTTCTTAATAAATTAAAAAATAGCTAGAATTAGGTTTTAATTTCATTTAATTCTCATAAAAATCATAAATACCAAAAACCCTCAAAATACTTTCTTTTTTATTTTATTTTAATTAATTCGTTAATCGTAATTTAATTTCATTAAAAAGGGTCCAACGCCATCGCTTTTGATTATTAATTTGTTTCGCACATTTTATTTCTTTTCTTATAATTAATGTAATTCTCCCAAAGCCGTGTAAATTTATATTTCTCGCACTTTCCTTTATTTTATGTCAAATCGGGTCTTGGATTTTATTTGGCGATGTGGACCCGCGCCTTTGTAATAGCTTAGGAACTTTATATTTCTCGCAACTTTTTAACTGTTAATAAATTGCATGCAAGAATGAATGACAAAATAAAAATAACGCGTAGATCACCCATGACATGACAAGACAAAAATATCTGAAAACGACACACAAATCACACACCACCCCTAGGGTACGCCTCACTGTTGCCTTGCCTTCGAAAGGTGATCGTCGAGTAGAGGATGTCTTAGTAAGTCCTCATGATCCGGGAACCTGGCATGAGGGTAGCTTCTAAGGTGTCTTCCTATTGCTCCGGTGATCACCATGTCCCGAACCTCGAATTGACCCGAACACCTCCAACGGTGATGCTACCTACCTCTCAATGGTGGGATGACACTACTTTAAGGACATTTACACAGACGAATTCCTTAGGGTAGGTAGACGACTCTAGATACTTGCTCTAATTTCAAAATAAATTCAAAAACACTTTTCACACCGACACCTTTTCAAAAGCTTTCGAAAGCAATTTTTCAAACACTCTTGAGGACTGATACAAGAGTCGAACTGGAATTTTCAAAGAAACTTTTTTAAAACCCACAGTTGAAAAGCAAACAAACCATTTTTGAAAACACAAGTGAGCAAGTATCTAAGAGCCCATGGATAACCAAGGATAGAAAGGGTGCTAACACCTTCCCTTTCTATAACCTACCTCCCGAACCGAGAGCAATCTCTTTAAGGAATTTTTCTGTGCTTTTGTCCTTTCCATTTGGAGAAAATAAAAGACGGTGGCGACTCTTGCTTCCGCGACATTTCGCGAACCAGCGTTAAACAGTCAGTTCCAGATCCACCGATCACAGAACTGGCGACTCTGCTGGGGAGATTTTATAAGTGAGGTGTACCTTAGGACTAAGATCACCGTGTTTTCAATTCCTTTGACTTGTTTGCTTTAAATTGTGGGACTGTCTTTGGAGTTCTATAGATCCTAACCCGGATCTGGGGGATACCTTCTTAGAAAGTAGCAACAAGGCTGTGAGGGAACTGTGCGGGGTATACCGACATAGTTGAAACAGTCTGCTACGTTGATGTGGCACTTTGGTGTGTACCGGTAACCCTTGAGTTCGGTCAAGGAGAGTACGGGGCCTCCGCGTGGTGTCGTGAAGCATCAACTGACCTTAGGAACCTTAATTGAACCATTTTGGCCTCTTTAGGGTAGTGAGATAACTGACTTTGGTGCAGTCCGAGGTTGGTTGATACTCGATACTACACTCAATTGAGGGTTGCTTTCTTGGAATATTTTGGTCGCCAGTTCAGTGGCTAAATCGAAACGATGAACAATGAAAGCAATCCAGTGATATTGGGATCCTTAGAACCCGGTTACTTCTAATAGGACAGGTTGAGCCCACCAACTTCAGGAGGGTAATACCCAGACCCCATGCAGGCCTAAACTCTAAGGGTTTCTCTTGTATGACTTGTGTGCCTTCCAACTTGACTATTTGCATGCTTGTTAACTGACACTTGAGTTTATTGCAGGTTTTGTTTATAGTCCTCAATTGGGACTCATAACAGGGTTTACTAAGTTTCTTGTAGGTTTTGTTTATGGTCCTTAATTAGGACTCATAACAGAGGGTACTGAGTTCTTGCAGGTTTTGTTTATAGTCCTTAATAGGGACTCATAACAGGGTTTACTTACATCACTCCATGCATACCATAACATCATACCATTGCATACATCCTAACCCATTTCAAGGATCTCAAGGGCTTGTGATGCAGGTCATAATAAACCAACTATCCAGCAAGGGGAAAAGGGGATTTATTTTCCTCTAGCCAAGGTTGTCAGAGGCTATGACCCACTGGATATGGTGAGCCTTGACCCTTGAAGAAGGACCCTCAACAATATGAAGTTCCTTCAATCAAGCCACCGGATTCAAATTCTAACAATCTTCCTGTTTACCCCACGAGGTCCTTGAAAGCATTGCATGCATGTCATATACATCATTGCATAACAGGTATCCTTGTTGCAGGTCACTTACCTTTCTCGCTGTTTATTTCAGCAATGGCTTCCCAACAAAATAACCAGGACCTTCTTGCTCAAGAGACTCGGTTCAGGGAAATCCTCCTGAATCTATCCAAGGGGCAGGAGGAGCTGAGGACACTTCTCATGGAGACTTTGGTCAGGAACAACACTGAGGACGAACGGCTGAAACATCTGCAAGCTGAAATAGATACAATGAGAGCCCCGATGCTGGGGCAGGTGACTATCATCCAAGACTTAGCTCAAAGACAAGATGAGCTCGGGGTTCTCGTCAACCAACTGCTTCGGGGTAACCAACTGGGGCAAACATCTAAGGTTGAAGGGCCAGTCATCATTCAACCATCTTTGAGACAAGGAGATAAGGGGAGAGCTCCTCAAATGGCTCCAGTGGCACAAACTCAGCATCAACTTCACCAGCTTCAGCCAGGAAAGCCCAGGAGGCAATTCACCCAGCTCAACATGTCGTTGTTTCAAGCTTTACAACGCCTGTTGAGGTTGAACCTGATCACATTAAGGGCTCATCCCCGGAATCCCAACACAGCATCTCCTATCTATGATCCCAATAAAAGGTGTGCCTACCACTCTGCCAGTCCAGGACATGATACAAATGAGTGTTGGTCTCTGAAGAACAAGATCCAGGACCTGATTGATGAAGGGGCATTGGAGTTCACACAAGATGGTCAGGCTGAATTTTTCTACCATCCCTCCAAGGCTCACCAGTTGAAGTGACAAGCCCTGAGACTGAAAAGACTTTTGTTCATTAGGATTTTCAAGTTGTAACTTTCTTTTGTTCAAACATTTACTCATATTAAACGTTGTTATTTCATTAATGCATCGCATATGTCTATTTTGAAGCAATATATTCGTATTCACTATATGCAAATTATTCTCATATGTTTTCTGATGATCAACTCTCGATTAATAATTCTAAAGCCTCTTGAGGGAGGATGACGAAAACGATACCATAATCTACAGTATGCTTTTGAACAGACCCCGCTGATGAGGTACAGGCATTGTTTCAATCTCTAAACACTAGAGTTATAAGGATGATAATCCCTCGTTAACCCATCTGAGCCAAAGAAGTAGGAGTTTTTCTTTTCGAAATTTAAAACCCTTAATCATAACCTGGGGCAGGGTAGTTCTCTCAGATGATCCAAGTGCACAACGAATGGCACCAAAGAGGTCCTTACAAAACAAAGACAATGATGGTTCCGAATAATCATAAAGACAGTCAGTCATTACCAAAACAAAAAAAAAAACTAAAGCCCAATAAGTCAAAACCTATGAAGGAGACTTACGAAACTGGGGCACCCTGCTGACTGTAAATACAAAAAGAAACAGTTCAGGCAAAAAATAGGGATAGACAGTTCTTTCCCTAGCTTTTACCTTATGCTTTAGGATATTCCCTTCATCTCCTCCCATCTTCTTTAATTTCAAAAATCTTCTCCTTTATTTTGAAAACTATTCTTGTTTTAAACTTGAACCGCTTTCAAAATAAACTTGGACTTAGATCCATGTATTTTCAAAAATATTTTCTTAATCAAACTTTAATCAACTTAATAATACCTTGACATTTTTTTGTGAGAATACTAAAAGTCAATCAATCTCATTCAAACTATTTTGCCACTTTGGCTTTTTTATCTTAAAATTTTCTCAAAAGGTTAGACTCTTGTCAGTCTTTGTAGTGATGCGAGCTACTATACTTCTATGTTATATAGTGAAGTGAGATATTTTCCACTTGGGTGTTTAGAGAGGCTTTGTTGATTTTAAAATCCAAGCCATATCCTCCACTTTGAGATGACGCAAATTCTCCTTTCTCATAATTGTGGGTAGTAAGTATGTTCTTCCACTCGGATTAGACGATGATGTCTCGTCTCTTAAAATTAACCAACACACTTGTGTTTTAAAATTTTTAAAGGTGAACTACGAGTACCCTGATCCCCTATTGCACGGAAGGTGGTACGTAGACACTAAAGGTTCACAACCGTGACGAGTGCAAAAATTATAAAAAATACTTCTTTTCCCATCTTCACCATCTACTTTGTATACAAATCTTATAGCC
This sequence comes from Vicia faba, assembly GCA_948472305.1. Classification (NCBI taxonomy): domain Eukaryota; kingdom Viridiplantae; phylum Streptophyta; class Magnoliopsida; order Fabales; family Fabaceae; genus Vicia; species Vicia faba. The sequence continues at coordinate 819,281,960 of OX451741.1, read as the reverse complement.
AAAATACACAAATTTTCAAAGAGGTTCCTGTGGAGTACCGTAGATGTTTAGGATTCTAATACCTTCCCTTTGCATAAAAAAACCCCTAACTTAGAGTCTCTCCCCCTCTTTTGGGTTATTATCTCTTTTCCCATTCCTTTGGGGACAATAAAGCGTGGTGGCGAATTTTATTTTGATCTGTGCGAGTCAAGTCAATCTAATGGCTTAGTCTCAACATTTCTATCGCTACACTTACCACAAAATGTCTTTCTATTTACTCTCAGCAAACGTATAAGTTAAGATGGGATCAGTATGGTGATTCAAAACGCATGGAATTGCATCGCATGACATCTCCGGTTACATAATGATCATACACTTCGTATCTTGATTTTTGCTTTGATTTAAGCCATGCTAATGCTTTAATCATGTTTCTGAGATATTATTATGCTAGTCTGAGTAATTGTTGTAACCCCATGCAGCCGAAACCAGGAGATGCCATGATTTCATCGATTTTATATCACCTTCCCTATAGCAGCCAGACCGTTGTGCTTTATCCTTCCAAAACATTCCCATTGATTTCGTAGCCTTTAATTTAGTGGAACAGGGTTTTATTTGATGCCTAACGATGTTTGTTTTGCATGTTAAGTGAAGAGGATAGCCAGAGAAGACGACCAGAGCTAGGGCTCCGGCGCTTTTCTGGTCAGCATATTTGTTTTCATATTATATAGTTTTGTTTCAATATACTAATGGATGAAACAGTCATCCCAATGATAGACATGCACGCGTTAAAGCATTAGCCTCAAAGGGATTGGGTTCGATCCAGCCCTTTTGACATTTTGTTTCATTAATTTTCTGTATTTTACAGGTTGATCATAAGGTGTGTTGGATGTGTATCTTGTACACAAGCGCACGCTTGGCCTGGTGATAGGCAGGTTATGTGAAGACTTTGAGGGCGTGGGTTCAACACCCACCCCTACTGATTTTCATTTTCTTTCACTATATTTATCCTTTTACCTATTTTCCTTCTTTCTTTTTTTATAAAACCTTATTATTTTTCTTCACAAACCTAATTTATTTTCGTTAAAAACCTAATTTATTTCTACCCTAATTTAATTTTAGGTTAATTTAATTTTTAGGTTAGTTTTATTTTTAGGTTAATTAGTTTTAGGTTTTATTTAACAAACCCTAATATGATTTTTTAGGTTTTCCCAGTTAATTAAATTGACCTAGATATTAGGGTTTTGTTTATATTAAAATAACTTAATCTTTTTTAACCAATTAAAATGGATTAGATCTTAGGTTTAATCGTCGTTCATTTTTCCCTCAATTTTCTTTTCCTTTTACGAACCTTCGCGCGTTCTTTTGTTTTTTTGGGTTAGTTTCTTCTTTCTTTTTCCTATTATGTAACTACTCAAAGGTTGTAATAGATAATTAAGGTTTATTGATTGTATCCCCGATTTTTATGGTTTTGTACCCCCTTCCCCGAAGCTCTGTAATAGTTTAGGTTTATTTTTCTGTAATTTACTGCTTTCCTTATTACTGCTAGTTTAATAGGATTGTATGGCAAGATCTAAAACGACATGTTAGTAAACCTAATCCCAAGACAAAAATAACTGAAATCAAAACACTATTCACACACGCACCTCTAGGGAAACCTCACTTGTTGCCTCGGAAAAATATGGTCATGTCCCTCAAACGTAGGGATACCATTAGCAAAGACCCTAGGTAAAAAATCATCATAAAGATCATAGTCCCACGATGTCCCTCGAGTTACCTATGAGAAATGATCATGTCCCTCGATGTTGCCTATAAATATATGATGACAATACCTTCAAAATGCTAAGGTATCCCTACATGTTTCCTTCTATGACCATAACAACGACCATACGCCTATCCCTCACACATCTAACGATAGGACTTCCTAATAACTAATTAGGATAACACTATCTAAAGGAGGAGGAAAATAACACGAAAGAATTTTGAGTGGGTAGGATACTTTTAATCGCTTTCTCACAAAAAACAAAATCTTTTCACAAACACTTTCAAAATATTTTCAAATAAACACTTTGTACGCATTCTCAACTGATACGAGAATCATTACAAAGTTGCCACACTTAGGAATTTTTTCAAAATATTTTAAAACACAAACACAAAGCATTTTCAAAACAAAGTAAGCTAGTGATTAAGAGCTTGTAGATAACTACGGATGAAAAGGGTGATAACACCTTCCCTTTTCATAACCTACCCTCCGAACTCAGAAAATTCTCAAAGGTCTTTCCTATTCTTTTCACCCTTTCCTTTATTAGATAAAATAAACGTCGGTGGCGACTCTTGCTATCTGAAACATTTGCGATAAAATGCAAAACCAAAAGTAAGTTATCCCATCGTATTACACACACATTCAATCTGAGTGTACCCTTGAGCAACAAGTCTTGCCTTATTTCTGGTGACAACTGTTGTACCCCAAAATTTTCCCTCCCATATTCTTCAATTTTTGTCAAGATCAATCTTCAAATGCTTCAAGATTCCTTAAGGGTTGCACAGTCCAAATGCCTCATAAGGCAGTCAAAATTAGGGTTTTGGTTCATTCAATGAATTTGAGGCTTTCAGTGGTCCAATCAAGTCCCATGGGCCTATACACATTGTCAAGCATCTATATGTCAAGTTTCAAGGTTCACAATGCCAGTTTGCACAGTCAAAGGTCCCATTTGGTTCACAATCAACTACAGGGGCAAAATGGTCATTTTACAGTCAAAAGTCAGAATTTTTGGTCAACATCTTATTTTCAAGCCACAATCATCATTTTATCAAGTCTTGATCATGATTCCACAAGCATGGCTCAAAAATCATCAAGATGCCAAAAGTTTCTATTTTTGGACAGCCGAAAAGTCAACTGTAACTTGACCAGGGCATAACTTTTTCATGGTTCATCATAAAAATCCCATCCAATGCTCATTTTTAAGGGGATGACATTTCCTACAACTCATCTTCACATTCCAAGTCCAAGAAATGCTCTCACAAAAAGTTATCAATTTCTACATTATAGGTCAATTTCAAAAGTCAACAAAAATGCACTTTAAGTCAAAGACGATAACTTGAGATTGGTAAATCCAAATGACATGGGACCAAAGGCATTGGTTAGAGGACTTCAAGACCTTTCCAAAATGTCCAAGGACATGTTCATATGATCAAAATTGAGCAAGATATGCATTGGAGAAGTTGGGAAATATTTGTGAATTGGCAAAAGTCAACTTTGCTCAAAACACTTCATTATTGCTAATGGGCCTCAAATTCTTTCTTGAAACTTTGTCCAAGGCCTATGCACGACCCATTGAGCTTAAATTGATTTATTTTCTTATTTTTAATTAATTAATTGAATTTTTTATTTAATATTAATTCATTTAATTGATTTTAAATGTAGGAAATTCAAAGATATGGTTTTCAAATCTTTTTGTGATTCAAATATGACCAAGATAAGCTGAAGATTTCGTGTACACATCAAGGGGACAAAATCTCCCAATTTGGCAAGGTTTTTCAATCAAAAATATTGAAAAATATTTGATTGAAAATCAAAGATGCAAAACATTATTCCATGGATTCTTGGACAAGATTGAACCCTAATTCCATTCTACTACAAATACTAAAGCTAACCCTAATGCTGTTAACGTGCAAGCTGTTGTCAAAAGCCATAAGCAAATTCCAAAAATTCAAGAAAATTTTGAAAACTGAATTCCACCTTCCAGCACGATTCAAAGCTTTCTCTTGATTCAAACCTATTGCAGGGGTTCCCAGAAGCCTTTTGCAATCAAAATCATGTGCCAACACTCAAAGAAACATCTAGAACAAACTCACGGTTTGCTTAATTTTTCTAGAATCGAAACTCAAGTTTTATGCATCATTAGCATGTTATGATCATTGCTTTGCATTGCTAACACCATTCTGAAGCTAATGGTACAGATCAATTTGATTATGGTGCCCTGAAACGAAAACTGCCATTGGAGAATTCTAGGTTTTTCAAGCTTCAAAATTAGGGCTTTACAGCATAGAAAAAATTGGACCTTGAGACGCATATGGTTGAATTCGTCAAGGCCAGACGAACTCAACCCAACCATCGCGCCATATTTATATGCATCAGGGACCTAATCGCTATTTTTGGTCATGTTATTTTGTGGGGGTTAAAAACCCCCGCTATCTGTTTGTTGTTTTACAGGAAAAAGGATGAAGATGAAGACGTGTGCGTGCATGATTGGTCCATTTAAATGAAACGCGCGCTTTTTCATAATTGTTAGCATATGTTGTTGTTTTATATAATATATTTGTTTCCCACTATACTAACAAAGGAGTGCAGTTGGTTTGGTGGATAGTGAGGTGTTTGGCAATTAATGGGACCTGGGTTCGATTCCCAGGTCCACCCAAAATTCCTTGTATTATTTTTCATAACATGATCCTATGCAGATTCACAACAATATTCCACCATGGACTCCAGCGCTCAGCTTGCCAAGTGTCTCACAATACCAATCTAATGGTCAAAAGATGAAGACCATGGTACGTTCCAGTCAATGAGCACGCACCTGATTCCAGAAGTCAACAAGGCTTGAACGTTATTGGGCCTAAAACCTGCAAAATAAACCTCCATTCTTGGGTCAACATCCCCCCTGGTTTATTTTCCTTTTTATTTTCTCTCTCCTTTTAATTATTTTCTAATTATTATTATTATTATTATTTATTTAACTAACATAATTAATATTATTTTCATAATAAATCCAGTAAATATTTATATTATTATTATTATTTAATTTTCACCTTAATTATTATGTTTGTAAATAAAATGTAAATTAATTAAATTAGTTAAATTAGGTTAACATTAACTTTTTCATAATAAATAAAATAAACTTAGACTTAGGTTTTTTCTAACTTTTGACTTTTAATTTCTTTTTATTTTTATTAAAAACCTAAAAAACACAAACAAAAAAAATTCTTTTAATTAAATAATTAATTAGTTTTAGGATTAATATTTAATTTAATTGCAAAAAAGGACAATTTCAATTCTTTTCTCAAAAGGGTCAAAACCCTAAGGACGTCCTGATTCGATTCTTTCGCACTTTACTTTATTTTAATCATATTTATGTAACTGTTTCCAAGGATGTAATAGTTAATTAGGATTTTACCGCTTTATTTACTTTTCTCGCATTTATTTTCCAAACGGGTTTTTGTTTTTTTGGCGATGTATAGACCTGCGCCTTGTAATAGCGTAGCTTTACCTTTCCGCAATTTATTTTCCGCACTCTTAACTGTTAATATGCATGAAAGACTTGTATGACAAATAAAATCAATCCGTAGCTCACAAATAACATGTACAAGATAATATAACATGAAAACAACACACATGCACATGCCACTCCTAGGGTACGCCTCACTTGGTTGCCTCGACGTGGTCGTCAAGTATAGGGTGTTTTAGAGGTCGCCCTCCTGTCTAAGATCCAGTTGCCTCGAAACGGTTGCCTCGGATAAAAGGATCTAGGACATTAGGGTTACCGCTAAGGTGTCCTACTATTGCTTCGGTGACCACACATGTCCCTTATCATCGAATTGACCCGACAAACTCCAACGATGGTGCTACCTACCTCTCAACGGTGGGATAGCACTATCTAAAGGACTCTTACACAGCCTAATTCCTTAGAGTAGGTAGATTCTCCTGGGTACTTGCTCTTTTCAAAACAAAATACTTTTCACACTTACACTTTCAAAAAGTTTTCAAACAAATTTTTCATACACTCTTGAGGACAGATACAAGAGTTACTTAGAAATTTTTCAAACGGAACTTTTTCAAAACCCACGCACATTCGAAAAGAAAACAATTTTTGAAAACATAAGAGCAAGTACCTAAGAGCCCGTGGATAACCACGGATAGAAAGGGTGCTAACACCTTCCCTTTCTATAATCTACCTCCCGGACCGAGAAACATTCTCAAAGAAGGAATTTTGCTGTGCTTTTGTCCTTTTCATGTTGGAGAACATAAAAGACGGTGGCGACTCTTGCTTACCGCGACATTTCGCGAACCAGCTTAAAAAAAACAGTCAGTTCTATTTCCACCGATCATAGAACTGGCGACTCTGCTGGGAAAATTATAAGTGAGGTGTACCTTAGGACTAGATCATCATGTTTTCAATTGTATTGCTCTGTTTGCTTTAATATTGTGGGCTTGCATCGGAACTTTATAGATCCTAACCCGGATCTGGGGATACCCTTCTTTAGGTAGCAACAAACTGTGAGGGAACTGTGCGGGGTATACCGACACAGTTGAAGTAGTTGCTACATTGATGTGGCACTTTGGTGAGTACCGGTAACCCTTGAGTCAAGTCAAGGAGAGTACGGGGCCGCCGCATGGTGTCGTGAAGCATCAACTGACCTTAGAACCTTACTTGACCATCCTGGCCTCTTTAGGGGTAGTGAGATGACCGACTTTGGTGCAGTCCGAAGTTGGTAGATACTCAATACTACACTCATTGAGGGTTGTTTTCTTGGAATATTTTGATCGCTAGTTCAGTGGATAAATCAAAACAATGAACATAGAAAACAACCCAATGATATTGAGCTCCTTAGAACCCGGTTACTTTTGATAGGACAGGTTTTGAGCCCACCAACTTCAAGAGGGTAGTACCTAAACTTCATGCTGGCCTAAACTCTAAGGGTTGTCTTGTGTGCCTTCAAACTTGACTACTTGCATGCTTGTTATCTGACACATGAGTTTCTCGCAGGTTTTGTTTACAGTCCTTAATTGGGGCTCATAACAGGGTTTACTTACATCACTCCATGCATAGCGTAACATCATACCATCATACCATTGCATACATCCTGCATAAGGACTAACCCATTCCAAGGATCTCAAGGGTCTGTGATGCAGGTCACGATGAATCAAAATGTCTAGCAAGGGGCAAAGAGGATTTATTTTCCTCTAGCCAAGGTCGATAACTTGAGTCAGGGGCTATGACCCACTCGATATGGTGAGCCTTGACTCTTGAAGAAAGACTCTCAACAACATGAAGTTCCTTCAATCAAGCTACGAAACTCAAACTCTAACAATTTTCTTGTTTACCCCGCGAGATCCTTGAAAACATTGCATGCATACATACACATCATTGCATAACAGGTACCCCTTTTTACAGGTCACTTATCTTCTTCGCTGTTTATTTCAGCAATCATCATGAATCCTGAAGCATCCAATGAACAAGCTATCAAGGCCCTCCAGGCCCAGAATGCCCAGTTCCAGGAGTTGGTCATGAGCCTAGCCCAGGGTCAACAGGATTTGAAGACTCTGCTCTTGAAGAAGAAGAAGAAGAGGACTGTGCTGTTCAACCTTAGACGCAAATCTGGGAATGGGTCACAAAATGAGGCCGAGCTGGCTACCTCATCTGTAGGGAAGGACAGCCCACAAGAGAGAAGGGTTCCTAGTCCCGTGGTCTTCGACAACGAGACGGATTTCAATGATGAACAGTACCCTCCAGCTGAGGATAAGTACAAACAGCTGGAAGACCAGTTAAGTGCTATGGAGATACAGAAAGTGCCCGGCCTAGACTTCGAAGATCTAGGTCTATCCTCTGGGGTGGTGATCCCTCACAAATTCAAAGCACCTGCCTTTGCAAAGTACGACGGAGCTTCCTGTCCTAAGCTGCACCTCCGTTCATACGCAAGGAAGATCCAACCGTATACTGCAGACAAGAATTTATGGATCCATTTCTTCCAGGAAAGTCTTTCAGGGACTCAACTCGAATGGTTCTATCAGCTGGATGGAGCCAGTATTCGTAACTGGGAGGACTTGGCTACTGCGTTCTATAAGCAGTATCAGTATAATTCCGACCGCGCTCCTACGCGTACCCAACTCCAGGGTATGTCACTAGGGACGGGTGAAGGATTCAAGGAGTACGCTCAAAGGTGGAGAGACCTTGCTGGAAGGGTGCAGCCACCTCTAACTGACTGTGAACTCGTTGACATGTTCTTGGGGACCCTGTCTGGTCCATTCTTCAACCATCTGATTGGGAATTCTTCTGTTGGGTTTACAGATCTGATCTTGACTGGTGAAAGGATCGAAGCTGGTATCAAGTCTGGGAAGATACAAAATGGTGACTCCTTGAACACTGAGAAGAAACCATCCAAGAAGGAATCTGGTGCTGTCTATGGTTCCAGAGGGCAGAATAGGTCCGAACACCGCCAAGATGTCAACGCGGTAGTTATTTCAAAACCGGCCAGTGGTCCTCAACATCGCAACCAACAAAGGGAAGAGAGACCTAAAAGGCAGTTCACTCCACTCAGCATGACCTTGTCCCAGATATTGCCACAGCTGCTGGAAACCAAGTTGGTAACTTTAAGGGACCCTCCTAAGTATCCCAACAGGACACCTTCAAGGTATAACCCCAACGCCCGCTGCGCTTATCACTCCGACAGCCCGGGGCATGCTACAGATGATTGTTGGACTTTGAGAAACAAGGTTCAGGATCTGATCGACGCAAAGGAAGTCCAGTTCGACTCTCCGGAGACTCCCAATGTGATCACTGCTCCCTCGCCAAAACATGGCTAGGATTGGAAAAAAATTTGTTCATTCGAATGTTCAAGTTGTATTTTTCTTTGATTGTTCAAACATTTTATTCATGTCAAACATTGTTATTTCATTAATGCATTACACGTGTCTGTTTTGAAGTAATTATGTTTAATATGCTTAAAATTGCTTTCATTTTTTTGATTCAACTCACGATTGATAATTCAAAGCCTCTTGACGGAGGATGACGAAAACGATACCACGACATCTACAGTATGCTTTTGAACAGACCCCGCTGATGAGGTACAGGCATTGTTTCAATTCCTAAACACTGGAGTTATAAGGAAGATAATCCCTCATCAACCCCTTTGAGCCAAAGAAGTAGGAGTTTTTCTTTTCGAAAATTAAAACCCTTAATCATAACCTGGGGCAGGGTAGTTCTCTCAGTTGATCCAAGTGTGCAACGAATGGCACCAAAGAGGTCCTTACAAAACAAAAGACAGTGATGGTTCTGAATAATCACCAAGACAGGCAGTCATTACCAAAAAAAAAAACTAAAGCCCAATAAGTCAAAACCTATGAAGGAGACTTACAAAACAGGGGCATCCCGCTGACTGTAAATACAAAAAGAAACAGTTCAGGCAAAAGACAGGGATAACAAAATCAAAAAATAAAGAGGCCACACAAACCCTCGACGAAAAAAGAAATGACCGCCTATTCAAAATAAACTGTCAATGTCCGAACCATCACCGGAATATCAAAGCAAAGACTCAAACAAAGTCTGACGCACGATCAGCTGAGTTTAGGTTTGAAGAACATCACGAAGAGCGGGTGGGTACAAATAAAATTTGAGCCTCTATCCTTTGTTTCTTAAACCATGAATCAGGCTACGTTATAACCCTAAAAAGTCCTAGCTGAAGCATGGGTTAGTTCGGAAGCATACTGTTACGAAAGGTATCCTGACTCCTTAAGGCTTGTGGTAAAATAATGAGTTGACGTTACATTTTACAAAAAAATCACTTGTTTTATTAAAAACTGTATTTTCAAAAGCTTCAAGACAGACATAAGCTTTGCATTTTTAACATAACTTTGTTTGCATATGACTTTTTGTTCGAACAGCAAAGAAATTCGCACGAAGAATATCTAGTGAACAAAAGCACTTCCAACCAAGGGGGCATGGCATGACCATTGTCCATCATCTGGGGCAGTTAAGTCAAGATTCGGAGAATCTCTCAAAAGGCCAAACAGCTTGGGGCAAATCTCCATCTGGATCACTTGGGGCATTGGACGATCAAACGAAGATCTTCTGGTAGTCTGGCAACATAACATTACTGACAGTGACAACTCTCTACGTCCTGAGGGAATGGACATAGTCGGAAAAATACTACGCATAATCAAAGACCCGCTAGGTCGACTGGCCTAGGCAAAAATAAGGGCTTCCCGGCGAACCAAAAGGGTTCGGGCAAAAATAAGGGATGAAAAGAAAAAATTTGTACACCTAGCAAGTCGAAAACCTGAAAAGGCGGCTTGGGCAAAAATGGGTATCTCGGGGAACTGAAAACCCGAAAGGGCGGTCCAGGCAAAAGTTAGGGATCAAAGCGTACGACTATGTCCTGTCATCTCGTCAACTACCTACCAGAAGAAGATTTGTCAAGTCGGCAGTTATCAAGACCTCCACAGGTATCTTCTCCCACAGAAACAGGGACAATAATAAGTTGTCCAAGCGATCTAGCTGCTCCGTCCTCCAGATACCAGGGTATGTTCAGCTGAATAATGTAACCAAGATATCTCCACTCCCCGCAGAGTAAGACCAGAATCAGCCATACTCTCCCCTAGAAGAGTTGATCTCCCATCAGCCCCGGAAGGCACAATATCTCCAGCAAGTCAGTGATACTCTCCCCAAGCAGAGTTAGTCTACTGTCAGCCTTAAGGAAGTTGGGTATCCCCATAAAATCTCAATATTCCCCAGCGGAGTATACAGATGTTCCTAAGCAAGCATACCCGGCAGTCTTAATATAAGATTGTTCCCCGGCAGAATCCAGACACCCCAGTGGAGCTAGTCCCCAGTACAGTCCAAAAGTTTCCCCAGGAGAGTTGAATCAATCTCCCCAGTAGATTCTGGAAGCTTATCCCCAGTAGATTCTGGAAGCTTATCCCCAGTAGATTCTGGAAGCTTATCCCCAGTAGATTCTGGAAGCTTGTCCCCTGCAGAGTACATATCTCTCCCCGGCTTTACTCAGAAGGTTATTCCCCACCAGAGCTTATAACTGGGTTATCCTCAGCTAATTACCACGGAAAGATCGTCCTCGGCGAGGTTCTTCCTATCCCTCAGCGGAGTTCATCAAAATTCCTCAACAAAACTTATCAACAGGAATCCCCAGCGGAGTTATCATTAAAACTCTCAGCGAAGTATCTCTTCCCACAGAGTATTCCCCACAGAATAATCTCTTCAACAAGTTTATTCCCCAACGGAGTCATCTTCTCCTACCAGTTTATTCTTGCAATCATCATCCCCAGCGGAAACGAAGAATTCTACTCTTCAATATCAGCCCAGGGTTCAACGAACTTCCCGGCATTCGTCAAGGATTTATTTTCCTAGAAGAAAATACATTCATAAACATCGCATCGTCATACCTCATGATACATGCATATACGCATCATATCATACAATCTCATTTTATGTTGAGAACATCATTGCTTGATCCATATCATGCATTGCATGTGACTGACCTTTACCTTTCAGGAAGGATACAATTAAATGATCAGCTATGTCAAAGTAGACAAATACAGTCAAAAGAGATCAATCCAGTCAAAGAAGACAAATCCAGTCAAAGAAGACAAATCCAGTCAGAGAATACAAATCCAGTCTAAGAAGACAAATCCAATTCCTAAAAGCCCGTCATTATAGACACCTGTCATTATAGACACCTGTCGTTATAGACAACCTGTCGTTATAGACACCCGTCGTTATAGACACCCGTCATTATAGACACCCGTCGTTATAGACAACTCGTCATTATAGACACCTGTCGTTATAGAAACTCGTCGTTATAGACACTCGTTGTTATAGACACCCGTCATTATAGACACTCGTTGTTATAGACACCCGTCGTTATAGACACCCGTCGTTATAGACACCCGTCGTTATAGACACTCGTCGTTATAGACACCCGTCGTTATGGACATCCGTCGTTATAGACACCCGTCAATATAGACACCCGTCAATATAGACACCCGTCGTTATAGACACTCGTCGTTATAGACACTCGTCATTATAGACACTCGTCGTTATAGACACTCGTCGTTATAGACACTCGTTGTTATAGACACCCGTCGTTGAAGACAACTCGTCCAAAAGAGACAACTCGTCAAAGAAGACAACACCTCCCCCGGTTCAGTTAAATCGATTCCTGAAGATTTTCTGAGATGACCTGTCAGTAGAGACAACCCATCAACCTTTTGAAGTTCCGGATTCGATACCTGTATCCAGCCAGGGCATATCTGTGAGCGATTGATTGTAGATTCAACACCTGTATCTAGCCAGGGTATATCTGCATGAAAGGATTGAAGATCAACACCTGTAACAGGCCAGGAAATTATTTTTCTTTCTCAAGTACGCAAGTTCTCGCTAAGGAATCTCTTACGCGATCGACACCCCGGATGGCATCTATAAGCCCATTCCCGACAAGATTCTGTCACGTCTCCAGATGGCATCTATAAGCCCATCCTCCTATCCATAATCTCTCCAAATGGCATCTGTAAGCCCATTCCCACCATCACACTGCTGATATTCTATTATGCGAGTGCAAATTTCTAGGCACTCTAGTGTTCAATCATCTTCCACCTTCGGATCACGAAAGGCACGCAAGCCAATCTACATCCTCAGGTCTAAGAAGATTGAACAGGGGCAACTGTTGTACCCCAAAATTTGCCCTCCCATATTCTTCAAGATTTGTCAAGATCAATCTTCAAATGCTTCAAGATTCCTCAAGGGTTGCACAGTCCAAATGCCTCCTAAGGCAGTCAAAATTAGGGTTTTGGTTCATTCAATGAATTTGAGGCTTTCAGTGGTCCAATCAAGTCCCATGGGCCTATACACATTGTCAAGCATCTACATGTCAAGTTTCAAGGTTCACAATGCCAGTTTGCACAGTCAAAGGTCCCATTTGGTTCACAATCAACTGCAGGGGCAAAATGGTCATTTTACAGTCAAAAGTCAGAATTTTTGGTCAAAATCTTATTTTGAAGCCACAATCATCATTTGATCAAGTCTTGATCATGATTCCACAAGCATGGCTCAAAAATCATCAAGATGCCAAAAGTTTCTATTTTTAGACAGTAGAAAAGTCAACTGTAACTTGACCAGGGCATAACTTTTTCATGGTTCATCAGAAAAATCCCATCAAATGCTCATTTTGAAGGGGATGACATTTCCTACAACTCATCTTCACATTCCAAGTCCAAGAAATGCTCTCACAAAAAGTTGTCAATTTCTACACTATAGGTCAATTTCAAAAGTCAACAAAAATGCACTTTAAGTCAAAGACCATAACTTGAGATTGGTAAATCCAAATGCCATGGGACCAAACGCATTGGTTAGAGGACTTCAAGACCTTTCCAAAATGTCCAAGAACATGCTCATATGATCAAAATTGAGCAAGATATGCATTGGAGAAGTTGGGAAATTTTTGTGAATTTGCAAAAGTCAACTTTGCTCAAAACACTTCATTATTGCTAATGGGCCTCAAATTCTTTCTTGAAACTTTGTCCAAGGCCTATGCACGACCCATTGAGCTTAAATTGATTTATTTTCTTATTTTTAATTAATTAATTGAATTTTTTATTTAATATTAATTCATTTAATTGATTTTAAATGTAGGAAATTCAAAGATATGGTTTTCAAATCTTTTTGTGATGCAAATATGACCAAGACAAGCTGAAGATTTCGTGTACACATCAAGGGGACAAAATCTCCCAATTTGGCAAGGTTTTTCAATCAAAAAGATTGAAAAATATTTGATTGAAAATCAAAGATGCAAAACATTATTCCATGGATTCTTTGACAAGATTGAACCTTAATTCCATTCTACTACAAATACTAAAGTTAACCCTAATGCTGTTAACGTGCAAGCTGCTGTCAAAAGCCATAAGCAAATTCCAAAAATTCAAGAAAATTTTGAAAACTGAATTCCACCTTCCAGCACGATTCAAAGCTTTCTCTTGATTCAAACCTATTGCAGGGGTTCCCAGAAGCCTTTTGCAATCAAAATCACGTGCCAACACTCAAAGAAACGTCCAGAACAAACTCACGGTTTACTTAATTTTTCTAGAATCGAAACTCAAGTTTTATGCATCATTAGCATGTTATGATCATTGCTTTGCATTGCTAACACCATTCTGAAGCTAATGGTACAGATCAATTTGATTATGGTGCCCTGAAACGAAAACTGCCATTGGAGAATTCTAGGTTTTTCAAGCTTCAAAATTAGGGCTTTACAGCATAGAAAAAATTGGACCTTGAGACGCATATGGTTGAATTCGTCAAGGCCAGACGAACTCAACCCAACCATCGTGCCATATTTATATGCATCAGGGACCTAATCGCTATTTTTGGTCATGTTATTTTGTGGGGGTTAAAAACCCCCGCTATCTGTTTGTTGTTTTACAGGAAAAAGGATGAAGATGAAGACGTGTGCGTGCATGATTGGTCCATTTAAATGAAACACGCGCTTTTTCATAATTGTTAGCATATGTTTTTGTTTTATATAATATATTTGTTTCCCACTATACTAACAAAGGCGTGCAGTTGGTTTGGTGGATAGTGAGGTGTCTGGCAATCAATGGGACCTGGGTTCGATTCCCAGGTCCACCCAAAATTCCTTGTATTATTTTTCATAACATGATCCTATACAGATTCACAACAATATTCCACCATGGACTCCAGCGCTCAGCTTGCCAAGTGTCTCACAATACCAATCTAATGGTCAAAAGATGAAGACCATGGTACGTTCCAGTCAATGAGCACGCACCTGATTCCAGAAGTCAACAAGGCTTGAACGTTATTGGGCCTAAAACCTGCAAAATAAACCTCCATTCTTGGGTCAACACCCCCCTGGTTTATTTTCCTTTTTATTTTCTTTCTCCTTTTAATTCTTTTCTAATTATTATTATTATTATTATTATTTATTTAACTAACATAATTAATATTATTTTCATAATAAATCCAGTAAATATTTATATTATTATTATTATTATTTAATTTTCACCTTAATTATTATGTTTGTAAATAAAATGTAAATTAATTAAATTAGTTAAATTAGGTTAACATTAACTTTTTCATAATAAATAAAATAAACTTAGACTTAGGTTTTTTCTAACTTTTGACTTTTAATTTCTTTTTATTTTTATTAAAAACCTAAAAAACACAAAAAATCATTTTTTCTTTTAATTAAATAATTAATTAGTTTTAGGATTAATATTTAATTTAATTGCAAAAAAGGACAATTTCAATTCTTTTCTCAAAAGGGTCAAAACCCTAAGGACGTCCCAATTCGATTCTTTCGCGCTTTACTTTATTTTAATCATATTTATGTAACTGTTTCCAAGGATGTAATAGTTAATTAGGATTTTACCGCTTTATTTACTTTTCTCGCATTTATTTTCGAAACGGGTTTTTGTTTTTTTGGCGATGTATAGACCCGCGCCTTGTAATAGCGTAGCTTTACCTTTCCGCAATTTATTTTCCGCACTCTTAACTGTTAATATGCATGAAAGACTTGTATGACAAATAAAACAATTTGTAGCTCACAAATAACATGTACAAGATAATATAACATGAAAACAACACACATGCACATGCCACTCCTAGGGTACGCCTCACTTGGTTGCCTCGACGTGGTCGTCAAGTATAGGGTGTTTTAGAGGTCGCCCTCCTGTCTAAGATCCAGTTGCCTCGAAACGGTTGCCACGGATAAAAGGATCTAGGATATTAGGGTTACCGCTAAGGTGTCCTACTATTGCTTCGGTGACCACACATGTCCCTTATCATCGAATTGACCCGACAAACTCCAACGATGGTGCTACCTACCTCTCAATGGTGGGATAGAACTATCTAAAGGACTCTTACACAGCCTAATTCCTTAGAGTAGGTAGATTCTCCTGGGTACTTACTCTTATCAAAACAAAATACTTTTCACACTTACACTTTCAAAAAGTTTTCAAACAAATTTTTCATACACTCTTGAGGACAGATACAAGAGTTACTTAGAAATTTTTCAAACGAAACTTTTTCAAAACCCACGCACATTCGAAAAGCAAACAATTTTTGAAAACATAAGAGCAAGTACCTAAGAACCCGTGGATAACCACGGATAGAAAGGGTGCTAACACCTTCCCTTTCTATAATCTACCTCCCGGACCGAGAAACATTCTCAAAGAAGGAATTTTGTTGTGCTTTTGTCCTTTCCATGTTGGAGAACATAAAAGACGGTGGCGACTCTTGCTTACCGCGACATTTCGCGAACCAACTTAAAAAAAACAGTCAGCTCTATTTCCACCGATCACAACAACCCCTTGTTCATATGACTTGTTCTTATACACCCATTTAGTTCCAATCACATTCACTCCTTCTGGTCTTTGTACTAAGTCCCAAACTTCATTTCTCTTGAATTGACAAAGTTCATCTTGCATAGCATTAATCCATTACTCGTCAATCAAGGCCTCCTTGACATTCTTTGGTTCATAATTTGAAACAAAACAAGAATTTGACACAACTTCCCTAGACCTGGTTTTGACTCCTTCATTCAGATTTTTTATTATCAGCTCTCGAGGATGGTCCTTCTGAATCCTAATAGATGTTCGTTTGTCAGTTGCATTACTTTCTCCAAGTTCAATGTTGATACTTGAATCTTCAACATCTTCAGGAACATTATTATTCATAGGAAAGAATGCTCTAACATCATCAGCGACATCTACTTCTTTGGTTGAGTCATCAATCACCACATTTATGGACTCCATCACCACCTTAGTTCTGGAATTGAATACTCTATAAGCTCGATTGTTTATAGAGTATCTTAGAAAAATTCCCTCATCACTCTTAGGATCCATCTTTCTCCTCTACTCACGATCTACCAAAATATAGCACTTCCTTCCAAAGATATGGAAATATTTCACTGTTGGCTTTCTTCCTTTCCACGGTTCATAAATATTTATGGATGTATCAGATATGATGGTCACTCTATTATGAATATAGTAGGCAGTGTTCATGGCTTTAACCCAAAAATGATATGGAAGTTTCTTAGCATGAAGCATAACTCTATAACATTCTTGAATAGTCTTATTCTTGCGTTCCACCATACCATTCTTTTGAGGAGTGATAGGTGAAGAGAATTTATGACTAATCCATTCGGAGGTACAAAATTCCTCAAACTTTCTATTTTTAAATTCTCTCCCATAGTCACTTCGAATTCTGACTATACTATAGTCCTTCTCTCTTTGAATCCTTTGACACGGATCTTTAAAGACTTCAAATACTTCAGATTTCTCTTTGATGAAATTCGCCCATGTGAACCTTGAGAATTCATCAATGACAACATAAGCATACATTTTTCCTCCTAGACTTTCAACCTGCATAGGTCCCATTAAGTCCATATGTAGTAGCTCGAACACCCTTGATGTGGTCAAATGTTGATCTTTTTGTGTGACATCCTTGTCTACTTTCCAATCTGATACTCACCACAGATTTTTCCTTCACCAATCTTCAATTTAGGAGTACCTCTAACTGCTTCTTTGGACATGATTTTCTTCATACCTTTCAGATGCAAGTGACCAAGCTTTTTATGCCATATCTTAGCTTTCCCTTCTTGTGTCATCAAACATGTAGAGAAACAGTCTGTTTCTTGAGAATTCCACAAATAGAAGTTGTATTTAGATCTGGATCCTTTCATGATAACATCTTTATTCTCATTTTTAACTAAGCATTCAGATTCAGTGAAGTTAACTTTAAGACCTTGGTCACATAGTTGGCTAATACTGATTAAATTAGAAATTAGGCCCTTTACAAACAGCACATCATCAAGACAGGGTTATCCTGTATTGTCTAACTTTCCAACACATTTTATTTCACCTTTTGATCCATCTCCAAAAGTGACATAGCTAGTGGAGTAAGATATAATATCCACCAGGAATTTTTGGACACTTGTCATGTGTCTAGAATAGCCACTATCATAATATTAATCCTCTCTTGCAGAAGCTCAGAGAGGTGTGAGCTATGAGTCCAGAGGTACCCCTTTCTTGGGAACCACTTCCTTTTAGAAAATGTCTATTCTCTTCAGGGTTGTACATCATATTTGGTATAACCATATAACCTGTAGAAGAAGGATTTTATATGGAAAATACTTCCACAATAATAACATATATGTTACTCGGTCTTGTTTCCTGAGTGATTTCTCTGTTGTCCTTGTTGATGTTGGAACACTTTATTTGAAATCTTCTGTTCTAGTTCTTTCTTTGTACGAACAAACTTCATTTCAAACTTTTTGTCTTTGTTCTTCATAGCTTGATTGCCATATCCAATCCCTTTAACATTTCCAGCATTCTTCCCAGACTGAAGAATCTCATCAAGCACATCAGAATTGTTGTTAAGCATTCTCGCAAATTTGGTCATATTATCAATTTGTGACTTGAGCAAAAGGACTTCATCCTTCAGGCCAGAGATAGTGGATAAATACTCCACTTTTTCATCCTCCAGGTGAGCAATAGTTTTCTTTTGCTTTTCTTCTACTTTTTCCACCTCTTGACTTCTGAGCCACGACTTCTTGTAAGAAGCAACAAGTTCTTCAAAGGTAAGTCCTTCACATTCTCGGCCTTCATCAGAGTTCCAAACTCCAGTCAAGGTTGTGACTTGTTTTGCACCTTTCTCTTTATGATCACTTTTAGACTCTTCTTCTGATCATGACCCATAGAACCCTTTATTTTGTTTCTTGAGATAAGTGGGGCACTCAGTTTGTATGTGTCCAAACTCTTCACATTCATGACACTGAACTCTTCTCTCTTGGCTGGAATTATCATCAGTTCTGGTCCTTCTATCAAATTCTTGGTTTTTGTTGATGTCAAATGACTTGTTCTTTACATTTAACCTTGACTTCCAGTCCACTCTCTTCAATACTTTGTTGAATTGTCTTCCAAGCAACACAATAGCATTTGATACCCCTTCTTCTGTATCCAAGTCGTATTCCTCTTTCAGGTTATCAGTATTAAAAACAAAGGTAATTCTCTTCTTCTTTTCAGATTTTTCACAGATCCCTAACTCAAAATTCAGTAGAGATCCCATAAGCTCATCAACTTTCATGATGTTTATATCTTGAGCTTCCTCAATGGCAGTCACCTTCATGTCAAACCTATTGGGAAGAGATCTGAGAATCTCTCTCACCAACTTGGCTTCTGACATTTTCTCCCCCATAGCACTTGAGGCATTGGCTATCTCGATGATACTCATGTGAAATTCATTAATTCTCTCACCCTTCTTCCTTCTCAGATTCTCAATCTGAGTGGTAAGAATTTGGAGCCTAGATGTCTTTACCCTAGAGGTTCCTTCATGTGCAGTCTTCAAAATCTCCCAAGTTTCTTTAGCCACAGTATAATTATTTATCAGTCTGAAGATGTTTTTGTCCACTCTATTAAATAGGGAATTCAATGCTTTGGATTTTCCCTCTGCTAACTTGTAATCTCCATCATCCAATTTTTCCTTAGCTTTCAGCTCACCAGTAGTATTTCCATCCTTATCTTTGGCCATTGGTGGATCCCATCCTTTGACAACCGATTTCCAAGCCTTATTGTCCATGGACTTAATAAAAGCCACCAAGCGAGCCTTCCAATATTCATAATTGGTTCCATCAAGAATGGGTGGTCTGTTTAAAAATCCCCCTTCCTTGTCCATTGTACCAGAAAGTAACTTCCATGAATCTCACCCAGAATCAAAGCAGGATGCCTGCTCTGATACCAATTGAAATTTTGGTATTCATATTACAGATGTCCTAAGAGATATCGAGAAACTAATCTCTGATATTTGCACACAATGACAAGGTAAATGAAAAACACAAAGCAGAAAAGTAAAGAACACACAGAATTATTAACCCAGTTCGGTGTACAACAACACCTACTCTAGGGGCTAACAAGCCAGGGACCAAGTCAACTAGATAGTATCAATTTGTAGACCCAAATCAAACTTTCAACTAGTTTACAATCTTCTCACTTAATCACTACCCGTGCTTAACTTCTACCTAAGACTCACCTAGGTATGAAACCTTTCTCAAATCCCTTCCAATCACAGAACAATGGCTGAACAATTCTAAACACTTAGAACAAATACATAAGTCATACTTCAAAGACACACAATCATTCACTCCTTAAAAGCTTTGGAATGACTGATAAAACTTACAACTCAAAAAATGTAGCGGGGTAAATCGAAGATCGAATTATTGATTAATTCGTCTCACAAAAGCAAGAGTCGCCACCGCGCTTTATTGTTTCCAAAGGAAAAGGGAAAAGAGCGAAATAAAACCCTAAATATGCAATGTAAATAATAATAAAATACAAAGCGTTTTTTTTGAAAAGAGATCTATGGTTCGGGGGTTGGTTATACAATGGGAAGGTACTAGCACCCAATGCATCTATAGTACTCTATAGGAACCTTTTGAAATATCTGTTTTATTTAAAAATGATTGCTTGATTGAAAATAAATCGTTTTGGCCAAAAAGGGATACGGGCGTTTTTTTTTTGAAGTTGCGACGACCTAATGTCGAAGTTTTTGCTTAAGGGGCACAAATTTTGAAAAGGGTGAATATTTGAGGGAAAATTATCCTAAGTTTTAATGAAATGCGAAAATTCGCGCAGTTAGACTTGAAGACATGAAGTCAACAAATTTACTGTTTTTTCCTTTGGATTTAAGCATAAACCGAATAAACAAATAAATACACGAACAAAAATATGCGAATAACGATTAAATAGCAATAATCTGAATGATAGAATAAATGATGCGAATAATGCGTTCTTATGATTTTTTTTTGGTTTAATGTTAACGGGAAGAAAGTATTTTAAATTTTTTACGCATTTTGGATAAGGATAAAACGAAAGAATTATTTAACGAGGACGTAAAGTTTTTTTTTAGTTTTAAGTTATTAAGCTTTTGATATATTTGATATTAATATTAATAAGACAAGAAAATAAAATATTTTTTTAGTTTTTTCCTATTTTTATGTGTTTTTAGATTTTTTATTGATAATGATGTAAGAGAGAAATTAATTAATTAACAAAATGTCTACAACCTTAAATCTATGCTTTTTTTTATGTATAAAAAAATAATACTTATTTAAAAATAAGGGGGTTCCAAATTAAGAAAATTAACAATTTTCCTAAATTAAAATTCTTTAAATTAAATCCAAAATTAAACTAATGGGTCGATTAATTAATAAAAAAACTATTGGGACATATCTTTGTTTTTCTTTTAAAAATATAATTATCAATTAATTAACATAAATAATATTTCTAACAAAAAAAGATTAGAGAAAAAAACAAAAGGAAATATATCAAAAAAATAAGCAAACAAAGTGGATGGGCCGGGGAGCTTAAGGCCCAACGCAGAAGCTCATAAGGAGGGGGGGTGCAAAAAACAGGTCGTGGGCTTAAGCTGTAGAAAAGGGTGAGGCCCATGAGTTAATAAGGCATTAGGGTTAATTTATGTTTATCAAATTGGGATTTAGGGTTAGTCTTGGGCAGAAACGGCGCCTCTTCTTCGTATCTTCTTCTTCGCATCTCTTCTTCGCATCTCTTCTTCACACTCGCCCTTGAACCTTGCTGTCTCCCCTTGCTATGGCCACCCACTCCAGCTCCTCTTCCCTCCAACTGAACGAGAAACGGGACGGCTACGGATTCGGTAAGAAACGCGATTGATTGTTAACGCTTGATTCGGTTTTTGCATGCTGGTTTGATTCTACGATTTCTATTATGTTGGTCCTTATTGATTCTTATGTTTGATTGTTAATGTTGATTGAGGTTGTTCAAAGAAATAAAAAGAGAAAGGACTGTTACCTAGATGGAGACGGAGGAGGAAGCTAGGAGCGACGGAGGCCAGGCGGCGAGGAGAGGGGAGGCGAGCCCGCTACGGTGACCGGTATTACACGATTTTTTCTTCTTGTTGCTGCCACTGTACTATGATTGCTTCTTCTTCTTGTTGGCCTTGGTACTGTACTTTGTTTTCCTTCTTCTTCTTTGAACGTGATACTGCACTTGGTTTTCCTTCTTCTTCTTCTTGTTGAAACTGCTACTGTATGATGATTCTGTTGGCCTGAATAATTTTTTTGGTATAATGTTGGCTTGAGAAATATGCTTTGAAAGGCCAGTGATGTTGATACTGAGGCCTAGCCTGTTGCCTTAGAAACTGGTTCTAGCTTGGGTCGTTTCAGGTTTTTGGATTGAGGATGTTCAAGCTTGAATAATAGTTGGACATGGTTATGTGTATAGGGATTTCGTGTGGTTTGGACAGGTTGATGGAAATTGGGGCATAAGTTTGCTAGGCCATATTGATGGTGGTTTTTTACTGGTTCTGTGAGATTATTTTTTGATATTTTCTTTGACAATGGGATGATGATGATGTTGGCTTGAATGGCTCAATCAATTTGCAAAGTTTTGGCCATAAGGTTGGAAAATAGTTTTTGACAGTATTGGTGTGATTATGCAGGTTTTCTAGCTTTGTGTGTTTTTTCTTTGATAACTATATTTCTAAGTTTTTCTTGAAGGCTTGCTTATGTATCTCCTATTGGTTCCCTTTGGTTATATGTTATAACAACTTCCCTCTTCTCTTTCGCTACAGGCTGGAAATTTGAAATGCTTTGGGATTCCTGGGCATTCTGCACTATACTGTCCCTCCAATTTGTTTCTATTCTTCTTTTGTGTTATTATCTCTACTGGCTATATTTTAGTTTGTCTTATATATCCTTTTTCTGCCTATGCCAAGCCTGTAAATCCCACACTTCTCCCTCTCTTTTTCTCTCAGTATAGCTTTGATAAAAAAAGTGATAAGCTGTACTTTTTCTGAAACTGCAAATGGCCAGAAAATGATGAAAATGGAATTTCTATATTGCTTGCATATGTAGTTAAACTGCATGTTTTCCTCTAATACAAAAACTTGTTTTGTTTTCTGCTGTGTGGGCATTGGTTACGTGAGCATGTTTGCATATGTAGTTCATGCAGGGCTTTGTATGCTTATGCTGTATGTTTTTGAAATTGCATTTGGGATTTTGAAAAAAATGTAATTAATTTAAACATGCAATTTTTTTGGAAAACATAAACTTGTGCATATGTTTAAAATTCCTTTCTTTTTTGTGAACCGGGAGAAATCCCGTGATTTACAAAAAAGAGTAACTGATTCCGGCCATTGCATTTAATGATGAAACTTTAATAATTTCGCTTTTTAATCATTTATTCGAATTCTAATCTCTTTTTTTAATTTTGCAGGTAACATTAAGTGAGCGGACAAAACGCATTGGATCGGAAGTTTTAGAATTAGGATAGATTAGTTTTTTTTTATTTCATTTTAGTTTTTGTAAATTTATTATTGTAATTTATTGTAATAGATACAATGTTTACATAATAACTGTACAATCAGAAAAATGAATAATAAAAAACACTATTTGCCAATTAAATTCTTCTTTCCCTTTAATTATTTATTTATCGTTTACAATTCTCCAAACGAATAATAATTGAAAACAAATCTC
The DNA here is from genome assembly GCA_948472305.1 of Vicia faba. Taxonomy (NCBI): domain Eukaryota; kingdom Viridiplantae; phylum Streptophyta; class Magnoliopsida; order Fabales; family Fabaceae; genus Vicia; species Vicia faba. Next base: position 819,258,677 of record OX451741.1, on the reverse strand, counting down.
AATTACCTACATTCAAAATAATAAACAGATAAATAAATAATTATCGTTGATCAACTAATATCTTCAATTATTTAATTCATCATTCATAACTAAATTATAATAATTAAAACAGGGTTTCAATTATTTAACTTAGAATGACAAATGATTAAACAATCGTTATTGACCAATGAACTTTTTCCGAATGCTTATTATATTATTCATAAACCTTTAAATTATGTAATAACTAAGAATAAATTCCAGTTACTTAAATTTAAGATAATGAGTAATAAATAAATATTGTCCGCACAATTAATGCGCCTCTTCTCTGATGTTCATTTTATTATCTATACATCTTTAAACTACATAATAATCGAAAATGAATTTCAATTATTTAAATTTTAGATAATAAATAATTAATAAACATCATTTTAGCACGAATCGATTAAATGATTTAATGTTCAGCATAAATAGCTCTTGGCCTGAAAAAGTTATGAATTTTAAAATCGATGGATCAAAACAAATGTAATGTAATAATGCAGGTAGGAGACGATATCTTAGGTCAAAATTTGGGGTACAACAGCTGCCCCTATTTAAGTTTCTTCTATCCGGAGATATGAAGATTGAAATCTTCGTTTCGACGAGATTGAAGGTACTTAAATACATAACTACGTAAATTTTGTCCTAAGATGCCGTCGTCATGTTTGATATGAATGCAGCGATCGAACTCACAGAGGAAGATATTGTATGAAATAAGACAATGTTGGAGAAATCAAACACCAACAAAACACAGAGACATGGATTATACACTACTGGGGAAACGAGCCATCGACTTCAAACGACAGACTCCTGACAGTGAATAAAATTGAGGGAATACGACCTCTGACCCCAACGAAGAAGGCATCTTGCATAGGCCATAACAGATTATTGACCCAAAACAGTGAATTCGCAACTCAAGGTCAGTGATAGACAGAGAGTATCAAATTGCTGATAACTGATTACCGACTTCTGGAGGTATCGATTCGTAACAGACTTCCCTGCTAGATTTTCAGAGGTATACTCATTAATGCTGAGGTAATAGGACTGTAGATACGAACGTTGTTCAAATAAAGAAAGCCGCCATTTGTTGTTGTCCAGAGAAAAAACCGATAACATACAAACTGCCCAAATAAAGAAGCTGCCGCTTGTTGTCGTCTAGAGAAAATACCGATAACATACAAGCTGCTCAAATAAAGAAGCTGCCGCTTGTTGTCGTCCAGAGAAAATACCGATAACATACAAGCTGCTCAAATAAAGAAGCTGCCGTTTGTTGTATTCCAGAAAAAAAAACCGATAACATACAAGCTGCTCAAATAAAGAAGCTGCCGCTTGTTGTATTCCAGAAAAGATACCGATAACATACAAGCTGCTCAAATAAAGAAGTTGCCGCTTGTTGTATTCCAGAAAAGTAATAACGTACTGGTAACTCATGAAGAGTTTGCTGCTTGTCGCTTTCAGAAAAATAACATGACGCACTAGTAGCTCGTGAAGAACTGTTGCTCGACGCTTTCGAAAAGATAAAATGACGCACTAGTAGCTCATGAAGAACTGCTGCTCGGCGCTTTTGAAAAGATAAAATGACGCACTAGTAGCTCGTGAAGAACTGCTGCTCGGCGCTTTTGAAAAGATAAAATGATGCACTAGTAGCTCATGAAGAACTGCTGCTCGGCGCTTTTGAAAAGATAAAATGACGCACTAGTAGCTCATGAAGAACTGCTGCTCGGCGCTTTTGAACAAGTAAACGTACAAGTTGCTCATGAAGAGCTGCCGCTTGTCGCCTTCAACAAGTAAACGTACAAGTTGCTCATGAAGAGCTTCCGCTTGTCGTTTTCCAACGGTGTCTATAACGTACAAGTTGCTCATGAAGAGCTGCCGCTTGTCGTCTTTCAAAATAATTCAGAAGGAAACTGCGATGATATTGGCAGAGAATAAAAATCTTCGCCAAAGAGAACCCTGAATCAATCCTTCCCGAGGAGATCATATACTTAAATGTGCAAAATAAATGCACCAACCGTCTAGGTCGCAAACTCACTGGGGAAAGTTAAACAGATAGCCTATACAAGAGGCAACAACTTAATCTAGGAATAAACCAGAGAGAACACAGTCAAACAAGACTCCACCCGATGAGAAAGTAACTCAATTGGGGAATTCATCATATTCAGAAGTGGGCAAGGTAGGCTAAACCAAAATCATCCATGAGGATTAGCTCAGTTGGGGAACTTAGAAAAAGAAACACATTTTCTACCTAAGCTGACTTTCTACCTGGAAAGAACATATGTACGTTGTTCGAACAAACAAAGTACGACTCAAAATCCACGGCAGATGTGGATATGCATGTTGATATGAGTGTAACTGAATAAATGAATGTTATGCTGACAAAACAGACAGATGGAATATCTTGGAGATAATAAGATGTCACAGCAAAATAGATACTCGGCCAATCTTGAAAAGACGGAAGATAAACGGAACTGGAAACACACAGCAACGTCGGAGGGTATCACGCTACAAGGTCCAAGTCTTCTGAGGAGAAAAGCAATCAAATCCAATCTTCTAACACCAATAGATCACGGTATGAGACAAAACGTACCACACTTCAGAAATCGCCCAAATAGAGATAGCCAAAACAATGCTTAAACTGGGACAGCTGGGGAACCACCAAACTTAGTACCACTAGAAACACAAGTTTACACAACCAACACTTCATGGCGATTTGAAATAAAACATGCTCATCATGCAAGGATAAACTACTGTACTGCTTTGCATTTCATGCCTTGACCGTCCTCGAAACGACTGTTAATATTCCTTTCATGATTCGCGACACATTAAAAAAATAAGAATACTTTGTTTCAAATATTTCCGTAAAAATTAAAATTTTGCCCACAAAAGTCAAATGCTCAAATTTCATTAATAAGAGGTTGTTCGCTAACAATGCGACTCCAACGGTTTACAAAAGCTTGGGGAAATAATACATGAAATAACAGGTCATACAAAAACAATGATCGCTATTCTCCCTAACAACTTTGAATTCCAAAATGCGCTCAAATGCCAAGACTGGTCTGACCAAAAGCCTGCCTAAGCGAAATACTTCTTGACTGCATCGGCGTTCATGGGACACGGGAGTTCTTCACCGTCCATATTGGTGAGAATCAAAGCAACTCCAGAGAAGACTTTCTTAACAACATACGGTCCTTCATAATTCGGAGCCCACTTGCCCCTTGAATCAGGTTGGAAAGATAATATTTTCTTGAGTACAAGGTCACCTTCTCTGAACTCGCGCGGTCGAACCTTCTTATCAAAAGCCTTCTTCATCCTCTGCTGATACAATTGACCGTGACACAAAGCTGTCAATCTCTTCTTCGATTAAATTCAACTGATCATATCTACTTTGACACCATTCAGCCTCAAAAAGTTTAGCTTCCATCAACACTCTCAGAGACGGAATCTCAACCTCCACGGGGAGTACTGCTTCCATACCGTAAACTAGGGAAAATGGGGTCACGCCCGTTGAAGTTCGAACTGAAGTACGGTACCCGTGTAAAGCAAACGGAAGCATTTCATGCCAATCTTTATAAGTTACCACCATCTTCTGGACAATCTTCTTGATATTCTTGTTAGCAGCTTCAACAGCTCCATTCATCTTCGGTCTGTAATGAGAGGAATTATGATGTTCGATTTTGAACTCTTCACAAAGCTCCTTCATCATCTTGTTATTCAAATTCGAACCATTATCAGTGATGATCTTGCTCGGGATACCGTATCGACAAATGATCTGATTCTTGATAAATCTGACTACCACCTGTCTGGTTACATTAGCATAAGATGCTGCTTCCACCCATTTAGTAAAATAATCAATCGCTACCAAGATGAAACGATGACCATTTGAAGCTTTGGGTTCAATCATTCCAATCATATCAATGCCCCACATAGAGAAAGGCCAAGGTGAAGAAATAACATTGAGGAGGGTCGGCGGCACGTGCATCTTGTCCGCATAAATCTGGCATTTATGACACTTCTTCACATACTTGCAGCAATCAGATTCCATTGTCATCCAATAGTAACCAGCTCTCAACATCTTTCTAGCCATTGCATGTCCATTGGCATGAGTGCCGAAGGATCCTTCGTGTACCTCTTGCATCAGCATGTCTGCTTCACGTCTGTCTACACATCTGAGCAAGACCATGTCATAATTCCTCTTATACAAAACTTCTTCATTGAGAAAGAAACTGCTTGCTAATCTTCTCAACGTCTTCCTATCTTTATTGGATGCCCCAGGCGGGTACTCTTGAGTTTGAAGAACACGTTTAATGTCATGGAACCACGGTTTGTCGTCGGTGACCTCTTCCACTGAAAACACATGAGCAGGTCTGTCAAGGCGCATAACTCGGATTGTAGGCACGTCGTTCCAATCATTCACTTGAAACATTGAAGACAAAGTAGCTAAAGCGTCAGCCATTTGATTCTCATCTCTAGGGATGTGATGTAATTCCACCTTGTTGAAGAAAGTTAACAGCCTTCTAGCGTAGTCTCTGTAAGGGATCAAACCAGGATGACGAGTCTCCCATTCTCCTTTGATTTGATTAATCACCAATGCCGAATCTCTGTAAATATCAAGAATTTAATCCTTAGATCCACTGCTTCTTCGAGACCCATAATACATGCCTCATATTCTGCCATGTTGTTCGCGCAGTCGAACTTCAGTCTCGCCGTGAATGGGATATGAGTACCTCGGGGAGTAACGATGATTGCCCCAATTCCATTTCCATAGGAATTCACAGCTCCGTCAAATATCAGACCCCAACGGGATTCAGGATCAGGTCCTTCTTCAGGTAACGGCTCTTCACAATCTTTAGCTTTCAAGTACATAACATCTTCATCTGGGAAATCAAACTTGATGGATTGATAATCTTCAATTGGTTGGTGAGCCAAATGATCGGCTAAAATACTCCCTTTGATCGCTTTCTGAGTGTGATACTCAATGTCATATTCAGATAACAACATCTGCCAACGGGCTATCCTTCCGGATAAGGCGGGCTTCTCAAAGATATACTTGATCGGGTCCATTTTGGAGATCAACCAAGTGGTGTGGTTAATCATATACTGGCGCAGACGGCGAGCAGCCCAAGCTAAAGCACAACAGGTTTTCTCAAGCAATGAGTATCGAGACTCACAGTCTGTGAATTTCTTACTCAGATAATATACAGCATGTTCCTTTCTTCCAGTCTCATCTTGTTGACCAAGCACACATCCCATGGAGTCTTCCAATATAGTCAGGTACATAATCAACGGTCTTCCTTCCACCGGAGGAATCAAAATGGGAGGTTCAAGCAAATATTCTTTGATGCTATCAAAAGCTCTCTGACAATCTTCTGTCCACACACATCCTTGGTTCTTCCGGAGAAGCTTAAAAATCGGCCCACAGGTAGCAGTCATATGAGATATAAATCTAGAAATATAGTTCAGTCTCCCAAGGAATCCTCTTACTTGTTTTTCCGTCTTGGGCGCGGGCATTTCCCGAATAGCTTTGACTTTATCAGGATCTACTTCAATACCTTTCTGACTGACAATGAAGCCCAGAAGTCTTCCGGAACGAACACCAAAAGTGCACTTGTTGGGATTCAGACGGAGTTTGTACTTTCTCAAACGCTGGAATAACTTCAACAAATGCTCCAAGTGATCTTCCTCAGTCTGCGATTTGGCAATCATGTCATCCACATACACTTCGATCTCCTTATGCATCATGTCATGGAACAAAGCAGTCATGGCCCTTTGGTATGTTGCACCAGCATTCCTCAAACCAAACGGCATAACCCGATAACAAAATGTTCCCCAAGGTGTAATGAAAGTTGTCTTTTCCATATCTTCTGGCGCCATCTTGATTTGATTGTAACCAGAGAAACCATCCATGAAAGAAAAGACTTTGAACTTGGCGGTACTGTCGACCAATACGTCAATATGAGGTAATGGGAAGTCATCCTTCGGACTAGCTCTATTCAGATCTCTGTAGTCTACACACATCCGAAATTTACCATCTTTCTTAGCAACAGGCACGATGTTGGCTAACCACTGAGGATAGACCGACGTAACAAGGAACCCTGCGTTGATCTGCTTCTGAACCTCCTCTTTGATCTTGTCAGCCATGTCGGGACGAGTCCTTCTCAACTTCTGCTTGATCGGCGGACACTCAGGTCTCAACGGTAAACGATGCTCCACAATGTCATTGTCCAACCCTGGCATATCTTGGTAGGACCAAGCAAAAACGTCAACATACTCTCTGAGAAGCTCCAACATTTTCTCCTTAACTTTCGGGATAAGTAATGCTCCGACTTTGACTTCCTTTCTATCTTCTTCATCACCCAAGTTGACCAACTCTACAGGTTCTTCAAATGGTTGAATAACCTTCTCATCATGCTCAAGCAAACGGGAAATCTCAACAGGAATCTCTTCATCATCCTCTTCTTCGGCTCTGAATACAGGGAATTCAAAGTTGGGAGAGGGCATAGGATCATTGTTTTCGATGGTTAAGTCATGAAGTAATCTGCACACATGATTATGCTTTATTTTAGAAATCGATTTGTGCAAATAAAATAAGATGTTATTAATTAATTTTCATTGTTATTTCCCAAAAAAGTGAAAAATAAAACAGCAGTGGACAAAATAACATTTTTATTCATTAGAAGGGGAAATACTTGAAACAAAAAGCCCAAACATTTCTCTTTTGCCTTGGGCAGAGCAAAAGGAGTTATTTTTCATAGCCCGACACAAAATACGTTTCGCCTTGGGCAGAGCGAATTTTCAAAGGAAAATAAACAAAACATTACTCGGAAATGTGCATAACCACAGGAACATCAACAGCTATCCAGTTTTGGCAAGCCAATCCGGGCGTCACAAACACGGGCAAATCCTCCTCGGAAGCATCATCTATGATAGCATCAACCTCAAGATGCACAAACCCTGCACTTCGGAAAACCTCTTGAATCGGACGAACAACCACTTCCTTCTCGACCCTTGCAGATATTGGATGAAAACCCAAACCTTCCCCAGACTTGTTCTCGGGTAACGTCAACACCTGGCCCCATCCTTCGGCCGAACCACTTTCCACCACTCGCCGCGCATCCTCAAAAGAAGAGATGGATGCCCCTTGCTTCTTCACTGTATTCTTAGCAACAGATAGGCCCTGGAACTGGGTCCCAACATCCTCGTCAGCATCAATAAAAGAAAACGATGATAAATGGCTTACCACCATAGCCTGCTCTCCCCCAATCATCACTAGCTTCCCATGTCTTACAAACTTTAGTCTCTGATGGAGCGTGGAGGTGACTGCCCCGGCATCGTGGATCTAGGGACGACCCAATAAACAGCTGTAGGCAGCACGGATATCCATCACCTGGAAAGTGATTTGAAAAGTATGGGGACCAATCACTATGGGAAGATCCACTTCACCAATAACTGTCTTCCTGGAACCATCAAATGCTTTAACAATTACTCCACTAGGCCTCATAGGAGCACCTGGATATGAAAGTCGAGACAACGTGGTCTTGGGTATCACATTCAACGACGAGCCCGTATCCACCAACACGCTTGATAAGGTATCGTTTCCACAACTTACTGAAATGTGCAAAGCCATATTATGGTTTCTCCCCTCCTCCGGGAGTTCTTCATCACTGAAACCCAGATTGTTACACGAAGTTATATTTCCCACAATCCCATCAAACTGATCAACTGTCACATCATGGTCTACGAACGCCTGGTCCAAGACCTTCATCAAGGCTTCTCTATGTGCACCAGAATCTCTCAATAAGGCAAGCAAAGAAATCTTGGAAGGTGTTTGCAAAAGCTGGTCCACAATCTTATACTCACTTCTTTTGATAAGCTTTAGGATCTCATCCTCTTCAGGGTGAGGGATGGGTTCACTGGATCGGCCTATCTCAACCCTTGGTTCAACATTTCTTACAGGAATCTCCGCCAATATGGGCCTCCTAACTTGAACTTCTGGTCTTCTCGACGGTACTGAGGCAAAAACACGCCCACTTCTTGTAACTCTACTCACATCGGCAATGTTAACAAAAGACGGTCTGGTTGGTATGGGGACTTCTACCCCATTCTCAATCATTATGGCGTTATACTTGTACGGCACAGCTTGGTCTGAGCTGTAAGGCACAGGGCCAGGTGGGTAAATAATCAAAGGATCAACAGGCGCAACCTGACTGTTGTAAGCAATCTCCACTGATTCTGGAAAATTAAATTGTGGTGTGATAACATTCACTTCCCCTTCCGGATTTCGGTCATAGGTAATAGTGATAATTCTCTGATCTAGCAACTTCTGAATGTCCTCCTTCACAATAGGACAATCATCCTCTCTTGAACAAAACTCACAAACGTCATAATCATGTTGGTGCCTAACAAAGGCAAGTCTTCTCAAACTCTGATGTAACCTGATCAATGATTCTCTTATGTGCTCGACTTGAAAAACTCGGAACTTCCCCGGACAACCTTCCACCATATTCACTGAAGCTGCCCCATGTCGAGGCAAAGGGTTATCTCTAACATTTGGATTAACATCCTTAAAAGACAAGATGCCATTCGTAATTAACCTCTGCACGTCCGCCTTCAGAGCAAAGCAATTCTCAAGGTTGTGCCCCGGCGACCCTTGATGATATTCACAGAATTGATCCGCCTTGTACCACGGAGAAGCACTGTTCGGTGCGATAGGAGGAGGCTTTGTTGTGATGAGATTCTTTCTAATGAGAGCAGGGAACAATTTAGTATACGTCATAGGAATGGTATCGAACTGCGGTTTTCTGGGTGAACGGTTCTGATTGTTGAACGGATAAGCCTGTTGTCGAGGCTGCTGCTGAAATGGCCGTGGTTGAGTTGGCGGGATTTGATGAGATGGGGCCATCAAAGCTGGGCGGACAGCCGGAGTGACTGCCGCAACGTGAGAGTAACCTCTCCTAGGCCTACCTGGAAACAAAGCACTGACATCCTGCTCTTTTCTTTTCGGGAAAACACTTCCAAACTTCTTCGCACTGCTAGACGGACTCCCTTCTTTAACCAAACGCCCTTCGTGAATCCCTTCCTCTAATCGCATGCCCATGCTTACCATTTCGGTGAAGTCACTGGGTGTGCTGGCTATCATTCTCTCATAGTAAAAGGACCCTAAAGTCTTCAAAAATATCTTAGTCATCTCTTTCTCCTCAAGAGGTGGATAGATTTGAGCAGCAATTTCACGCCACCTCTGGGCGTACTCCTTAAAAGATTCTCGGTCTCTCTGCGACATCGCCCGGAGTTGATCCCTGTCCGGCGCCATGTCAACGTTGTACTTGTACTGATGGACAAAGGCTTCACTAAGATCGTTAAAGTTGCGGATTCGAATGCTGTCTAAACCCATATACCACTTTAGAGCAGCACCCGTCAAACTGTCTTGAAAATAATGAATCAACAAATCATGATCATCGGAGTACGTAGACATCTTCCTCACGTACATTGTCAAATGACTTCTAGGACACGAATCACCCTTATATCTCTCAAAGTCTGGCACTTTGAATTTCGCTGGAATCTTGACATTCGGAACTAAACAAAGGTCATGCGTACTCTTCCCAAACAAATCCTTCCCTTTCAATGCTCTAAGCTCCTTCTGCATTTCCTGGAACTGATCCTGAAATTCTTCCATTCTATCAAAAAGACCCAAACTTTCAGCGGGCTCGGCAGGATAAATTGGTTCATTCAAGTATGGCACTGAGTGGACCACAGGAGCAACGGTCGTCATAACTGGTTGCGGAAAAGGTGCTACAGACGGAATTACTGGCGGCATGGCAGTTGTCTCTGGTTGAGGAAGAGACAATGCAGACTGAAATATAGGTTGTACGGTAGGCTGATACCCCTCTGGCACAAAGTTGTAAGGCATTCCCCACGGAAAACCTTTCGGCATCTGATGTTGAAGCGGAGAGTTGATTTGAGTTGCGGAGGCAGGAACTGTAACAATTTCGGAAACCACTGGAGTTGAAGTCTGAATCTCGGCAGCCGTAGTCGATGGCTGATTCTGAACAGCCACCAAACTTTCCACCAACGCTGTTAACTTTTCCATCTCGGCACGAAGTGTAGCAACTTCCCCACGAAGCTCGTGATTTTCCTGTTCCAAATCTTCCATTTTCCTCTGACGATTGGCCCGAGTGTCGTATCGGTGAGACAGCTTGACAACCTTCGGTGGAAAAAGAACAAGGATGAGACTCTAGAAAACATGTGAGGTGGAATGCGAAATGATGCATGATGGCGATGCAAATGATGACTCATTTTAAAAGTTTTTCAAGGAACTTTAGTAACTTTGCATACATCAATGGTAAAGGAATTTAGAACAACAAAACTCAATCCGTTAATCGAAAGCGATAAATTACAACTTTTAATTTGGAATAGTAAATTACAACCTTGGGATAACAAATCCACTAATGAAAGCAATAAATTACAACTTGCAACATGAAAACCATAATAAAGTGATAAATTACATTTTTTAAAACATGAAAGCAATAAATTACAACTTGGAGCATGAAGCCCAAAATAAGACAATAAATTACAACTTCGGAGCATGAAGCCCTTAATAAAACAATAAATTACAACTTCGGAGCATGAAGCCCTTTTACATAGTTTTACAAAATGACATCAATAAAATAAACTAAAGCTAAAGCTTACTCGGAATCCTCAGATGACGGACCAAACACCAGCTGTAATCGGAGCTTCTTGATCTTTTCTTCGTAAAAGTCTTCCATATCCTTCTTTTCCGCTATCAGTCGATCGATGATTTCTTCCTGCGGATTAGGAACGAGAGCCACGCTTACCGAACCTTCCCTTTTTCTTTTCCTTTCACTCGCATACTTCTTCAGTAAGGCCTCCTTCTGACGAAGCTTCTCCTCGTGGTCAACGAACCGGCCGTCTTGAATAAGCAACAACTCCTTCTTTTCTTTCAGCTGTCGAGTCAGGACTCGATTCTCGTATTCAGACATATGGTACTTTTCCTTCCAAGCATCCCTCTCGGACTTTATCCTAGCCAGATTTCCCTGATATTCTCCTACATCCGCGATAGGAATAACAACTGATGATGGTGCAATGGCAGGGAATAAAGGTTTCTCAAGTTTATACGGCATCTTGAGAGTACAAGCCCTAGCACGGACCCACTGCAGGTAAGGTTCCAAAGAGACGGCACCTCTATGTCCCAGCATATCTCTCCCTTTCTTGTGGATATGGCGCCAAGCTCCTTTAATCTCCCTCTTAGCAGCCTGATGATCTTGTCCTTCCTGAAGAAAGAAACCACTCACATGGATATTGTTCGGCTTATCTCTCATCAGGTACCCGAACTGACGGCGCGCTAGAACAGGGTTGTAGTTGATTCCACCCCTCGTACCAAGAAGAGGTACGTTGGGAAAAGCACCACAGCTGTCAATGATCTCCACGTCATGGTAAACTCGATTGTACCAGTCAATATCGAAATGAGTGAGAGCCATAATCTTTGGCGCCCAACGCGGTTCCCTCTCGAGATCCCAGAAAGCATCGGACCCAGGTAAATGCGAGACGTACCACTGATACAGCAACGGCACACAACAGATAATCATCCCTCCTTGATAAGAGTTTCGAAGATGGATAGAGTAATACGTGTCTCCTAGCAGCGTAGGGACGGATTTCCAATCAGGAAAACTCTGATGGCGTTGACATCCACAAATTTATCAACGTTAGGGAATAAGAAAAGACCATATGCGAGTAAAGCAAACACGTCCTCAAAGGCAACAGTATCCTTTGTATCAGCAAAATAACGAGCTTTCTTCAACAGAAACTGTGCCGGCAAACCCCGGATTCCCCCTTTCGTAGTCATATTCTCCTCTATCTCTGACTTCTTCAGGTGGGTGATGGTTGCTATCTCATGGGATTTAGGCTCCTCCTCTAATCCGGAAAAAGGAACACGGTCGGCGATCGGCAAACCAAGGATATAGGAGTACTCCTCTAAAGTAGGCATCAATTGATAATCCGGGAAGGTGAAACATCGGTACAGGGGATCATAGAACTGAACCAACGTGTTAAGGATGCCTTTCTTCATCTTGTGCTTCATGAGCGGTACGATGGACCCATATTTCTTCTGAAAATTTGTCGGACTCTCTATCTTCGAAATCAAACTCTTCAATTCTTCAATCTCGGGCTCCTTGAAGCTAAAGCTTCGAGTATTTCTCCTTCCAAGTTCCATAATACCCTGAGACGTTTGCAAAAATCACTCCAAAATTCCTTGAAAAACAAGTTTTTTACAAAGATGTTGATGAATGCATGAATGAATGATAATGCAACAGTCACACACAAGTTTGCAAACATGGGGTTTAAAGGTTCGATGCTCAGCATGGAGTCGAGGGTAAAGCCCACCCAAAGGTATGTACTAATGGTTCAGTCACACCTGTAAGACAAGGTTCTAAGAGTTCCCAGAGTCTACATCCCTCTTTCGGATATTGCCAACGTCTTGATTACTCAATAATTAGCAATATTCTCAAGAGAAACTCGTCCGAGCGTAGCATCGCGTGACAACTACTTCTGAATTACTCCGTTGTAGTCTCCGCGCTACACCTAAAAAGGCCAAGATGGGTTAGGGTTCTACGGTCCTCAACTTCTCGGGCTCCTAGGTCGAAAATAATAACGTCTTCCCGATTACTCGGTAAACAAATATTAAGTTCAAGAGGGCCTTCCATTGAGTGGGGGATCTCATGCCTCCTTCTTCGGGATTACTCCCTCAAAGTTAACATGACTATACCGCCCGTCCTATTCCTTAGATGTTACTTAATCCGGGTATAGGATTCTTCCTTTGCAAAAACCCAAACACCCCAATTTAAACATATAATCAAGCAAATCAAATAATAGTAAAACAGATAAGACAAATTAGGCTTAACCCACTTAGGGATGGACCAGCAAGAGGTCAATCTTTCCCCAGCAGAGTCGCCAATTCTGTAGCGATAAAAAATGTAGCGGGGTAAATCGGAGATCGAATTATTGATTAATTCGTCTCACAAAAGCAAGAGTCGCCACCGCGCTTTATTGTTTCCAAAGGAAAAGGGAAAAGAGCGAAATAAAACCCTAAATATGCAATGTAAATAATAATAAAATACAAAGCGTTTTTTTTGAAAAGAGATCTATGGTTCGGGGGTTGGTTATACAATGGGAAGGTACTAGCACCCAATGCATCTATAGTACTCTATAGGAACCTTTTGAAATATCTGTTTTATTTAAAAATGATTGCTTGATTGAAAATAAATCGTTTTGGCCAAAAAGGGATACGGGCGTTTTTTTTTTTTGAAGTTGCGACGACCTAATGTCGAAGTTTTTGCTTAAGGGGCACAAATTTTGAAAAGGGTGAATATTTGAGGGAAAATTATCCTAAGTTTTAATGAAATGCGAAAATTCGCGCAGTTAGACTTGAAGACATGAAGTCAACAAATTTACTGTTTTTTCCTTTGGATTTAAGCATAAACCGAATAAACAAATAAATACACGAACAAAAATATGCGAATAACGATTAAATAGCAATAATCTGAATGATAGAATAAATGATGCGAATAATGCGTTCTTATGATTTTTTTTTGGTTTAATGTTAACGGGAAGAAAGTATTTTAAATTTTTTACGCATTTTGGATAAGGATAAAACGAAAGAATTATTTAACGAGGACGTAAAGTTTTTTTTTAGTTTTAAGTTATTAAGCTTTTGATATATTTGATATTAATATTAATAAGACAAGAAAATAAAATATTTTTTTAGTTTTTTCCTATTTTTATGTGTTTTTAGATTTTTTATTGATAATGATGTAAGAGAGAAATTAATTAATTAACAAAATGTCTACAACCTTAAATCTATGCTTTTTTTTTATGTATAAAAAAATAATACTTATTTAAAAAATAAGGGGGTTCCAAATTAAGAAAATTAACAATTTTCCTAAATTAAAATTCTTTAAATTAAATCCAAAATTAAACTAATGGGTCGATTAATTAATAAAAAAACTATTGGGACATATCTTTGTTTTTCTTTTAAAAATATAATTATCAATTAATTAACATAAATAATATTTCTAACAAAAAAAGATTAGAGAAAAAAACAAAAGGAAATATATCAAAAAAATAAGCAAACAAAGTGGATGGGCCAGGGAGCTTAAGGCCCAACGCAGAAGCTCATAAGGAGGGGGGTGCAAAAAACAGGTCGTGGGCTTAAGCTGTAGAAAAGGGTGAGGCCCATGAGTTAATAAGGCATTAGGGTTAATTTATGTTTATCAAATTGGGATTTAGGGTTAGTCTTGGGCAGAAACGGCGCCTCTTCTTCGTATCTTCTTCTTCGCATCTCTTCTTCGCATCTCTTCTTCACACTCGCCCTTGAACCTTGCTGTCTCCCCTTGCTATGGCCACCCACTCCAGCTCCTCTTCCCTCCAACTGAACGAGAAACGGGACGGCTACGGATTCGGTAAGAAACGCGATTGATTGTTAACGCTTGATTCGGTTTTTGCATGCTGGTTTGATTCTACGATTTCTATTATGTTGGTCCTTATTGATTCTTATGTTTGATTGTTAATGTTGATTGAAGTTGTTCAAAGAAATAAAAATAGAAAGGACTGTTACCTAGATGGAGACGGAGGAGGAAGCTAGGAGCGACGGAGGCCAGGCGGCGAGGAGAGGGGAGGCGAGCCCGCTACGGTGACCGGTATTACACGATTTTTTCTTCTTGTTGCTGCCACTGTACTATGATTTCTTCTTCTTCTTGTTGGCCTTGGTACTGTACTTTGTTTTCCTTCTTCTTCTTTGAACGTGATACTGCACTTGGTTTTCCTTCTTCTTCTTCTTGTTGAAACTGCTACTGTATGATGATTCTGTTGGCCTGAATAATTTTTTTGGTATAATGTTGGCTTGAGAAATATGCTTTGAAAGGCCAGTGATGTTGATACTGAGGCCTAGCCTGTTGCCTTAGAAACTGGTTCTAGCTTGGGTCGTTTCAGGTTTTTGGATTGAGGATGTTCAAGCTTGAATAATAGTTGGACATGGTTATGTGTATAGGGATTTCGTGTGGTTTGGACAGGTTGATGGAAATTGGGGCATAAGTTTGCTAGGCCATATTGATGGTGGTTTTTTACTGGTTCTGTGAGATTATTTTTTGATATTTTCTTTGACAATGGGATGATGATGATGTTGGCTTGAATGGCTCAATCAATTTGCAAAGTTTTGGCCATAAGGTTGGAAAATAGTTTTTGACAGTATTGGTGTGATTATGCAGGTTTTCTAGCTTTGTGTGTTTTTTCTTTGATAACTATATTTCTAAGTTTTTCTTGAAGGCTTGCTTATGTATCTCCTATTGGTTCCCTTTGGTTATATGTTATAACAACTTCCCTCTTCTCTTTCGCTACAGGCTGGAAATTTGAAATGCTTTGGGATTCCTGGGCATTCTGCACTATACTGTCCCTCCAATTTGTTTCTATTCTTCTTTTGTGTTATTATCTCTACTGGCTATATTTTAGTTTGTCTTATATATCCTTTTTCTGCCTATGCCAAGCCTGTAAATCCCACACTTCTCCCTCTCTTTTTCTCTCAGTATAGCTTTGATAAAAAAAGTGATAAGCTGTACTTTTTCTGAAACTGCAAATGGCCAGAAAATGATGAAAATGGAATTTCTATATTGCTTGCATATGTAGTTAAACTGCATGTTTTCCTCTAATACAAAAACTTGTTTTGTTTTCTGCTGTGTGGGCATTGGTTACGTGAGCATGCTTGCATATGTAGTTCATGCAGGGCTTTGTATGCTTATGCTGTATGTTTTTGAAATTGCATTTGGGATTTTGAAAAAAATGTAATTAATTTAAACATGCAATTTTTTTGGAAAACATAAACTTGTGCATATGTTTAAAATTCCTTTCTTTTTTGTGAACCGGGAGAAATCCCGTGATTTACAAAAAAGAGTAACTGATTCCGGCCATTGCATTTAATGATGAAACTTTAATAATTTCGCTTTTTAATCATTTATTCGAATTCTAATCTCTTTTTTTAATTTTGCAGGTAACATTAAGTGAGCGGACAAAACGCATTGGATCGGAAGTTTTAGAATTAGGATAGATTAGTTTTTTTTTATTTCATTTTAGTTTTTGTAAATTTATTATTGTAATTTATTGTAATAGATACAATGTTTACATAATAACTGTACAATCAGAAAAATGAATAATAAAAAACACTATTTGCCAATTAAATTCTTCTTTCCCTTTAATTATTTATTTATCGTTTACAATTCTCCAAACGAATAATAATTGAAAACAAATCTCAATTACCTACATTCAAAATAATAAACAGATAAATAAATAATTATCGTTGATCAACTAATATCTTCAATTATTTAATTCATCATTCATAACTAAATTATAATAATTAAAACAGGGTTTCAATTATTTAACTTAGAATGACAAATGATTAAACAATCGTTATTGACCAATGAACTTTTTCCGAATGCTTATTATATTATTCATAAACCTTTAAATTATGTAATAACTAAGAATAAATTCCAGTTACTTAAATTTAAGATAATGAGTAATAAATAAATACTGTCCGCACAATTAATGCGCCTCTTCTCTGATGTTCATTTTATTATATATACATCTTTAAACTACATAATAATCGAAAATGAATTTCAATTATTTAAATTTTAGATAATAAATAATTAATAAACATCATTTTAGCACGAATCGATTAAATGATTTAATGTTCAGCATAAATAGCTCTTGGCCTGAAAAAGTTATGAATTTTAAAATCGATGGATCAAAACAAATGTAATGTAATAATGCAGGTAGGAGACGATATCTTAGGTCAAAATTTGGGGTACAACAGTATGGTATCAGCTTGTTGAGTAAAGGGGACTTGATTCATTCTTTTGATCTTGCTTGTGATCAGAGATATAAGTTACAAGGCTCAATGCATTGACAATTTGCATAAAGCTTGCTTTATGTAAATGGCAATGGTGTCTTTGTGCTATAAATGGAAAAATCATTTGGACAATGGCTCAAACACTTGGATAATGATTCAATCAGTTGTGTAAACATTTAATTATGGAGAGATTTGCAAGCTAATGGACCTGAAAAGTGATATTATGCAGCATAGTTATGAGATTTGGTCTTGAGTTCTTGACAAAATGACATGAAATTTCAAAATGGATGCACAACTTCATGTCTTCGAAACTTATAGCTCAAGCATGATAAAATTGTGTTCTTGGACATTTTGGAAAGCTTGAAACATTTTTATAAAAATTTCATGTTGTGAGTTTTGGCTAAATAAAATGGGAACTTGGTGAAAATTGGACAAGAAGTTGAGATGAAAAGCTGACCAAAACTTGTTGAAATTTTTTTAAGTGTTGGATAAAAAACATCATGACTTCATGGGTTACATCTCTTAAATCAAGCACCTTCGAGGATCACCCAATATTAACAAAGTTTTAGAATTCATCAATCCCTACAACTTTCATGTTGAAAGTTTTCCTTGAATCAGCTTGCATATTGAGGAAACTTGCTTGTGAAGTTAGGGTTTTTGTTAAGAACAAAAACACTTAGAATTTTTCTAAGTGTTAGAAAATTTTCCAAATTTGACTTTTGTTGACTTTTTTATTTCTTGATGATCAAGTTTGATAGTTTTGAACATCTTTATGATTCTTGACTTTGAATTCCAATGTTGACCAAAAAGTTAAAGTTTGACTTTTGAGTGACTGCTGACTTTTCATCAGTTGATTCAATTCTTCAAGTATCAATCACTTGCATCTTTGGAAATTTTTTGAGCCATGTAATTAGGTTAATATATTGTATTTGAGCTCTTGAGATCATGCTTCAAGCCATTAGGTCATGCACTAGGTCAAAAGTCAATGATCTGTCATCTTCAGCCAAAACCCTAATTTTGGCAATTTTTTACCTTTGATGATTTGAGGGCTTTCCTTGAGGAATCATGATTAACCCTTGATCAAATGATGAATATCACCTCAAAATATTTATTTTGACAAAAAATCTTGAAGTTTGACTGTGTGACCACAGTTGACTTTTTACCCAATGAAGTTGATTTTCAATCATCTGAGCAATTTACTGGGCAAATTTGTGATGCAAGGCTTGAAACTTGACATGAACATTGTTGAAGACCTATGATGAACCATGAAAGTAATTTGATACCCTTGCAAACAAATTTTCTTTGAGAAGCACCAAACCCTAGTTGAAGACCCTTGCATAAGAGGTGAGTTTGTCTGATCAACTCTTGAGAATCCTTGAGTATTTGAGAATCTTAGAAGAATGTTTTGAAGAAAATGGGAGGGAAAATTTTGGGGTACAAAAGGAGGTCCTGGCTGGAGTTCATCCATATTAACTTCAGTTTCTTCGACATATTCATTATCGTCTGAAAGACACTTCTCAACTGCCACATAAGCAACCTTCCTTTTCTTATGATATTTACTACTTTTAGCTTTCTCAGACTTTAAACACTCAATTTGGCGCACTCTATTTTCTAGGTGTGCCATATCCCTAAGATATTAAGTATCTAACTTCTTTCTAATAGAATAATTTAAACCTCATGCAGCTATTTTGACTAACTCATGCTCAGGGACCTGCGTAAAACATCTGGCTTTAAGGAGCCTAAACCTATTAAGATAAACATCAATCGAATCAAGCTTTTCGTTTCACACAATCCAATTCGGTGAGGCTTATTTTTTACTGTCCCATATAAAATTACTCATGAAACAATCTCTCCATCTGAGTCCAAGTATGAGATGAATGTGGAGGGAGCATTGTAATTTAGTTAAATGCATTCTTTGTGAGGAAACTTGGAAAATATTTCATTTTTAAATCCTCATTATTCTCTATATCACCAGCTTCGGTTTGATACCTAGCAACGTGTTCGATTTTTAACTCATCAGCGTCACCAGCAAACTTAGTAAACTTTGGGACTTTTCATCCCCTAGGTAATTTTGTTTGTAAAACAAAATGTGGTAATGGTGAAGAATAAGTAGGCATGTGGCAACCAGTATTCATAATATTATGTATCATAAGACGTTCGACTATATCCTATAGGTTATGTTCCCCAGCTAACGCGTCATGTCGAACTTTCCTAACCATGTGGTCAGCATTTTGGTTCCTATTAACCACCACGACGGGAAGACGTTTAACTACCCTGGGGATTACTTCAACTCTTTCAGGAACTTTCAGTTCTCGGTCGATAGTTTATTCGACCACTTCTTCTATTCGAATAAATGTTTCTGGTCAATGTTGCCCACCAGGTCAAATCAGTGCTCAAGAAGCACCAAGAAAGTCCTCAATACGAGTCATTTGAGTGGCCAACATCTGGTAACTCTGAGTCGAACTTTGTATTAAAGGTCTAAGTATGATGCTCATTTGGTGGGTAAGCATATGGATTATTTCATGATTACTTTCATCCTGCCTCATAATAGCAATAGAACTTATGGTGAAAGTGGGCATTGCGTGGGACGAAAATCCCAAGCCAGACGAATGTTTGAATTGATATCCCATAGGTCCTGACCCATGGTACGATGAAAATGCTGACACCGTGTTTTCAGAAAATTGCGAACCTGTCATCAACGATGTTGGCATTTCATAGATTCTTTCTCCACCAAACATGGGTCTAGTAAAACTAGGCATATATGGCCCATAAGCACTTGTCCCAAGTGGACTTGGAGTACCAAGTTGATTCGGTGAGAAAGTACAACCACTCTGGGAACTCGACATGATAGCTACTGTACTTGACGTAGACACACTGATGTCAAAGGATTGAGAAGCAATTGTGCTCCCTCCCGGGGGTGTGTGCCCATTGGAACCAGTATTTTTTGGACCCACCATTTTCCTACCACTTCTTAAAATTATACACTCTCAGTGTTGAAATTGAGGAAAATAACATGCAAAATAACGACAACTTAACACAACGGGTCCCATTGGACATGCCAACTTGTTCGCGTGGGTTTCTGGCGAACAATCTCTAGCCTCTTAATTAAATGTTACTTGCAGGACCGACTACAGGAGTCTTAGACTTAGTTCTAAGTTTGGTATGAATTTAGTGTTTGAACTGGGTTAAAAGCATAATTGTAAATGAAATGAGTAAAAGACAAAAACAATTGCTAGGTAGGTAAGAGCAAAAGAACAGAGCAAGACTTAAAAGAAAAACAACGTAAATTGTATTAAATTAAATATGGAAGCATGCATACATTTCAAACTTGAACTCGTTTCTCTCTTGAATACGGATACTTTGAGTAATTCTTTAAATGTAGTAAAATGTCACCTTTAGAACTGAATACAAACTTTGCTTAAATAGATATATAAAAATAACTTTTATCAAAGCGTTCGACCATTCGTAATCTGTCACACATTAAGTTCATGCGAAAACTGCTTTTGACCACTTCTCCACGTTCTTGGAAACCGTTTTGCCAACTTCTTTGTGTTAACTGCCTGCACATTCGACTTGGTTTCGACGAGATTTTGCCACAACATTTGGCTAAATCCTTGAAGCCTTTCATTGGGCCATTTGGTTAGTTCGATTGGAAATTCTGCTGAGTCTACAACTTTCGAAGCTGCTAAGATCAAAGCCCTTTTTTCAACATTCCCATCTTCGCCGAATACTCTTTTAGTTTTGTACTTCAAAAACTCTTGTCGTTGTTGTTGCCTTAGTCGAAAATTCTTGGCTAACAAGATGACAATGGGCAAAGTTTGAACAAGGTATTATAGTACTGTTTCTAGTGATTTCTGGTAAACAATCGCTAGTCTTCCAAACTATCGAATAAACTTACTGACTGTTATTCAATTTCTCTGGTAACTCACAGGATCGACTAGATTGATCCTAGGATTCCTTGGTCATTAGGGTAACTCTCATGATCGAACAAATATTCATGGTTGGTATTTGAGTGTTGTGTAGGTGTTTGACTTATTTCGATTTCTCTCTTAAAGATCTAAAGGTGTAATCAAAATATATGTGCGCGAAACTAAATTGCATGAATAAATGTTAATTGTAAAGACATGTAAAATTGCATAAAAGGCAAGTAAATGGCTTCGAATTATAAAAACAGTTAATGTAAAAGATGCTCTGGAACGTAAAAGATTCAAAATATGAAGAAAGCGTTTAATGCAAGAAATCTGTAAATGACTTTAAGTAAAAATGGGCGTTCGAAGGATAAAACTTGAAGATAAAGGCATGAAAAGTATGATAGTTTTCTGAAAGGTAAAGTGCTTGAAATGTAAAGAAAGCATTGAAATGTAAGGCTTTAATGAAGAGATTTCGAAATAAAAAGACTTTGAATGAGAAAACTTGTAAACATTATTTGACAAGAAGATAAAGGAAAATGCTGGAAATGATAAAAGGTTTTCATTAAATCATAAACATGTGGTGCTATCATACGTACATTGCTCTTGCATTCGTTTCCCTTGCCATGTGGTAATTTGAATGTTACTGAGTATTTAGTACAATAGATATGACACACGAAATCCTAATACTAAGACTTCTATTTATACTAATTCGACCATAACGGTCTTGCTATAGGATTATGCCACGTTTAGAACATGCAGAACAATGCCTCTCTCTTCTTTCCACGTGTCTCCAAATGCTCCAGCACATAAATTCAAACTTCGAATGTCCCGCTTCCATTTGAATTTCAAATGTTTTGGTACTTCTCCGTTTCGAACGCACTTCTCAGACACAACCTTGTTGTTATTTTGAGACTTCTTTAGATATGTTCCCATAATTGCCACTCGAAGCTCCAAGCTTTGATATGCTTATTCGAAACACTACTTCTGCTACTTCGAAACATGACGCTCTGTTTCATTTCGATCGAAACGTTCAATTCACTTGGCTTCTAATAATATTATCAAAATCTTCAGCCAACAAAATGCCCCTTTAAAATATGTATTTCGATCTCTCTGAGAAATACCTATTTTAAACATCTACACAAGATTTTGATACGACCTTCGAATCATCGTAACATTTAATGCATTTGACTCCAGTCACGTCAATCATAACACTTTTTGGATTCCTTAACTGCCTGGAGCCACTTCACAGTATGGTGCAGTTACAAACAATGATTATCTTTAAATCACACCTATTACCCATGTTAACTTTACGCCACCTCTTCATCACACCAACCCATGATTTCCACGTATCACACCCTTATTCAGTGGATGCTTAAACTTCCACATTATAAAACATCATCAACTTAGTCTTTTTCTTTTCTTTTCACATTCTGAATCTTTTACCCTTCTTCTCTCGCCAAAAACCATAAGCTTTCAACATCCTTCAAAAATGTCTTCTTCTACTTCATCCCAACTCAAAAAGGTTTCCAAGAAGAAAGGAAAAACTGCAGGAACTACCATGGAAAGTAAAGTTATCACTCACCAAGGTCAATCCGTTCTTGCTCCCCAGATGATCTCAAAGGAAAAAGAAATGTTGTATGCATCACAGGTACTCATTCCTACCACCGTTGCTGGTAAGAGGTTAGCTTTAAATGGCCCTCTTATGGTTTTTGAAATTTTAAAAGATACCAGGACAATTTTCCCAGTTTGCTATAGTTTCAAACCCTTGTTTAACAAAATGGACGCCCCTAAGGCAACAGAATCTTCTGGCTCAAACACCACAGAAAATCCAACTGTTCCTCCTAAGGACCCCTTTGTATTGGACTATGTAAAAAGTAATTTTAAGCCGTTTCGATCTTGCCCCACCTCCGATACTGCTTATCAAAACTGGTTCAAGAAGGTAGAAGCTAAGAAATCCCAGCAATGGGAAGAATTAGGTATCTACAATTTGATTAAGCTATCGAAGCCTGGTTTCACTTACAGCCACCCTCTGCTATTCGCGTCCCTCTATTTATGGGACAGTACCTATAATACTTTCCATCTCCCAGGTGGAATGATCACCCCTACCTTCTTCGACATAGTGGCCATCACTGGGCTATCGCCAGTAGGAGAAACATATATCCCCGACAACGAAGAACATTCCAGCATAATTGACTTCGAAGTCAAGCTAGCAAGTTTTTCCAAGTTTATCAGTCACTACCATGCTGAGGGAGACAATGTGTCTGACGTAGAACACATTGCTTTCCTAACCCTATGGCTGTCAAGATACGTCTTCTGCAGTAGATCCCTACAGGTAGCCAGTAGGTTTATTCCTCTAGCTAGGGATTTGCATGAAAATCGAAGAGTGTGCTTAAGTGAACTGCTCTTAGTTGACCTTTATGAAAGCCTAAGGTCAGCTGTTTCGATCCTCAAATCCCATACCTCCAAGAATATCCTGTTGGCTGGTCCTTTTTGGTTACTTCAGCTATGGCTAAATGCCATGTTCGAACCCTCCTTGTCAACTGCCAACACCATTGATGAACAAGACCCTGAGATAACTGATAGGATAGTCGAAGGCACTAGGCTTCGAAGATTAACTCCAAATGACGACAAAGACGACTTCAAAGTCCTATTCTCGAAGTACATCATGATATTCTCCAAAAGGCACAAGTTCGAAGAGAGCATGGCGCCTTTTGCTTCGAGGGCTCATGGACCTTCCTGGTTCACCATGGCTCTCTCAGAAGCTGTCAAGAGCAAGGAGATTCAAGATGTATGGAGAGCCTTTTTGATGCCTAGACTCATTTCTTCAAGAATAACTCCTGCCAAGAATCAGATTTTTCTTTTCGCTTACCAGCCAAATTTTGTTTCGAGGCAGTTTGGCTTATGCCAACTAATTCCTGAACCCTTATTTCAAACTGAGAGTGCCATTACCTCTGGGCGAACTTTCAAGGCACGGGAAGCAAAATTACAGCAAGAACAATACCAAGGCTTTTCCCAGTTTGAGCTAATAACCTTCGAACCTACCCATCTCACTACTAAGGGGTTTCTGGAATGGTGGACCAAGTTTTATCAAACTTATATGTTCGATACACTTACAATTCAACAGAAACTAATTGATGCCTTCGATGTGCAGGTACCAGCTAAGAAAGGTATGTTTACTCATGCCAAAGAGATTAAAGCTTTTCAAAATTATTTTGAAACTACTTATGACCCCACGCGCTTGGAATCCACTGTGCATCAAGCGGCTGAGACCTTGAAGGAAAAATTCAAACAAAAAGTTTCTAAGTTAAAACTTCCTTCAGGGTTGTCACCTGAGCATAGGTATAGGTTGGCATTCGAAATGCATCCACCTAAATTTCCCAGATTACCTACCTCAGAACTGGCTCTGGCTTGGTTTCCCCCATATCCTTGGTGGTTCACTTGCAAAGAGATGTTCAAACATATTCAAAGGAAACCAAAGCCATCTGAGACTGTGACATGGGCTCGACACTGGCTTCATGATTTCCCAGGACACCTTCGATACGACCTTTCTGCCATGTCAATTAAATCTTATCAAGGCACAGGTGCAAATGCTTGGGAAAATCCCAAACGTTTTTCATTTTCCATATCTTTAACCTTTGCTTTAATTGTTTCGATTTTCAGCCATCAGGATAAAGACAGGCGCCTCGAAGTCAAAAGAAGGGAGCGCCTCTCAAGCCTCTATCGAAACTACTGACAAAGTGACTCCATCCGAAACAACAACTATTGCTGCAACCACAACAACAACAACAATACCAACAACAACCAGTGTTCCAACTCCAACGGTAATCACTTAGCCTTGATGTTTCGAATTCACTCATGTTTTATGGTTTGCATCTAACTCTTCGTTTGAATCTTTTCAGACCAACAAACTTCCTCCTACTACTCCCAAGAAGCGGAAATCAAATACCACTGGGGAAGACCCCAAGGCTGGAGGAAACTTAACAACTGCTTCGAAGAAGAAGCAGAAGAAAGATATTTCGAAAAGTACCGTTCCAACTAGTGTCTCTGGACTTGATTCCAGGGATGCTGCTCCCTCACCCAAATCCAAAATTCCACCTTCGACCTCCAACACAATGTTGGAACGCATAGCTAGTAACCTCTCCTCCGAGAGTCCACAGGTAAATTGAACTTTTAAATCTCTTTGAAAATAATAATTTCTTATTACCTTGGTGCATGTTTTTAACATTATGTTGCTCTTTGCAGAACATCTTGAATCCAGCTTCCACTACTTCGAACTCACCATCCAAAGTTGTTGCTCCACTCAACTCCTCTCCTCAAGGAGATTCCAGCAACCTTGTACAGAACAAAGGTTCCTCCAATATGGCGGTTCTGGCTGGAACTTCTGAGCAGCAGGATGATCAAGGCACCTCTATTCCTCTGAAAGAGACAAACGAAATACCACTTCAAACATCTGCAGAGGATTTGCAAAGAGCTTCTCTTCAAAAGTCCCCTCTTGAAACTCTTCAAGAGGACCCAAAGGACACTCAAACTGAAGGAGAGAAAGCTGATTCTGGCCAAAGAGACGAAGAATCTGCAGACGAAGAGTCTGAGGATGAGGATGCTAATGATGGTTCGACTGCTGGGACGAAGTCTAGCGCAAATAGCAGTGAAAAGGAAGGCATCGAAGTGGTAGACTTGGATGATGATGAAGAAGATCATGAGCACGAAACGAATGAAGGGGATGGTGATGCAACCAATGAACCCATGGAGGTTGAAATGGACGTGACTCCCCTACGTGTGGAACTCCCTCAGTCCTCTTTGTCTCGAATGACTGATGAGGAGCTTGCACTCCTGAGACGAAATGACCCTATTGGGTACATGAAGGCAAAGCTGGCTCAAAGGGACGTCCCACTTGCTAGGGCTGGCACAAGTTCGACCAGCTATCCTCTTCCCACAGATGAAAGAATTGTACTTCTTAATAAGATTAGGAAAACAATTCTCAATGTGGATATATTCGAAGTGCTCAAACAAGATAGTACTGCTTGCTATACTATGAAGGAGTTGCTTACAAAGGTCAATCTTGCTACCTGCTCCTTGCCAGTTAGTACTCTCTTGTTCGATCTTCAGGCTTTGCTGGACAACGTAACTGGTTACCTTCTCCAAGATGAATCTGCTGCCAAGAAGGTTCAAGAGAAACGCATTGCCATGGATGCTGCTTATGAACAAGCTTCGAAACTCTCTCAAGAAGCTGAGGATCAAGCTATGCATCTAAAGCAGGCAAAAACTGATTATGAGGCTCGAGCTGAGTCCATACTTCTTTGGGAAAGGCAGATTCTGGAACTTCAACAGAAGGTTAAGGAGGCTAAAGAACAACAAATAGCCTTTGAAACCAATACTGCTGGTAACCAATTCGAAGAGCTTCTCAACCAGGGGCTTGCAGAAATGGAAACTGCAGAACAACTTAAAGGAGAAGTGGCAACCTTGGAAGGATCCAGGCGTTTCGCTCAGCAGAGACTTGAATCATTTCGAAGCACTTTCAACAGACTGAAAAATAATTCTTATTTCTAAATTTCAGTGTTTATTTGACTATAATTTGGTCTCTTATATGTAATATTCGAACAACACCATTTTGGCATCTTATCTTGCCATTTTGGCCTTTTTATAATATCTTGGTTACGTTGTTACTATTCGAATCTCCTGCAGGCGTGGCTTATATTTCTTTAAATATTTCCCATTAACCTTTAGGATACGTTTATCATCCACCAGTTCTTCGATTTCGTATGCATTATTTGAGAATACTTTTAATATTCGAAAAGGTCCTTCCCAATGAGGTGACCATTTACCTAATGCTTTATTTTTCTTGTCCATGGGCAATATGACTTTCCAAACTAAGTCATTAATAATGAATACTTTTTTCTTCACCCTTTTGTTATATGTTCTGGCCACTCTTTCTTTTTGTCTCATCAAAATTTCCAATGCATGTAATCTAATTTCGTCCAACTCAACTAATTCATTCATCATCATTTCCCAATATAAGGCAGCTGGGATTTCGTTTTGTCTCTGAATTCGAACTGATTGTAGATGAATTTCTACTGGCAACACTGCATCATGACCAAATGTGAGTTGGAAAGGCGTAGTGTTAGTAGCTTCCTTAGGAGATGTTCTACAAGCCCATAATATTTGGTCCAAAGTTTTGTGCCAGTTTCTTGGCTTTTTGCCAATATGCTTCTTGATTAATCCTATTATCACTTTATTGGCTGCTTCGACTTGACCGTTTGCTTGAGCATAATATGGCGTTGACGTTAGCAATCTAAACCCCATTTCTTGGGAAAATTCTTGCATCTTTCTACCAGTAAACACAGAGCCTTGGTCTGTGGTTATGCTCTCTGGCAATCCGAACTTATAGATAATGTGCTTTTGTATAAACTCAATAATAGCCTCTTGATCAGCAACTATTAATGGTATAGCTTCGATCCACTTGGTAAAATAATATATTCCTACCAAGATATATTTCTGTCCCTTGGACGAAGCAGGATTTATTTCTCCTATCAAATCCAATGCCCATCCTCTAAATGGCCATGGTTTGATGATCGAATGCAACTCACTTGCAGGGGCATGTTGAATCCCTGCATGTTTCTGACATTCCTCACATCCTTTAGCAAAGTCTATGCAATCTTTGAGCATGCTAGGCCAATACAAGCCGTATCGAAATAACAGCCATTTCATTTTATGGCCTGCTTGATGTGCCCCACATGCCCCATTGTGGACTTCTGACAATGCTAGGTATGCCTCACTTTCTCCTAGGCATTTCAATAATACACCCTCTTGGGTCTTTTTAAACAATTCGTTCCCCATGAAGAGATATGACAATGCTCTGTATTTTGTCTTTCTATCCACGTTCAGAGTTGGGTCTGCTAAATAACTCTTCAGTGGACTTCGCCAATCTGCATCTAACAAAGTATTTATGGCTAATATTTCGAATCCCTGTTTCTCAGCATATCCCAATTTCATACTTTCCAGATCCGATGGTGTGAATCTAGTAGCCATAACTCTACCCCTTAACTCAACTAAATCCTTAAAGTTCCTGGTAGAAACTTTATAACCCGAAGCTAACTGTGCTAAGTCATTTGCTTCTTGGTTCTCTATCCTTGGTATGTGTTGAATATCCATGTATTCAAATTTCCTTAATAGCCTATTGACTATGACGAAGTATACCATTAAGTTTTCCTTTATGCACTTATATTCCTTTGTAATTTGTTTGACCACTAATTCAGAGTCTCCTTTAATTTCGACTCTGGTTGCCCCCAATTCCAACAAAGCTTCAAGTCCAACAATGAGCGCTTCATACTCAGCTTCGTTGTTCGAGCAACGAGGACCATCTAATTTATACTTGAATTTTGTTGGAATTCCTTCAGGAGAAATTAGAAGGACTCCAACGCCACTTCCATTCCTGTGGGTTGAACCATCAAAGTACAATTTCCATGGTTGCATTTCGACGTAACTCATGACAGTCTGCTCAACCAAAGAATGGTCCACAATGAAGTCAGAAATCACTTGACCTTTCATAGCTTTTAAAGGCATGAAAGTCAAAGAATATTCTGTTAAGGCTAAAGCCCATTTACCAACTCTGCTATGCATTATTGGTTTTGAAAGCATATGTTTAATGACATCGAAATGAGATGAAACATAAACATCAACAGGCTTTATATAATACTTGAGTTTCATACAAGAGAAATACAAACAGAGACATAGCTTTTCTAGATTGCTATATCTAGTCTCTGCATCATTTAGTACTCTACTTAAATAGTATATGGCTCTTTCGATACCATTGCTATCTTCTTGTGCTAGCATACTACCTATACTAACTTCAGAGGCAGATATGTACAATCTCATGGGCTTCCCCCATGAAGATGGAGACAAAATAAGAGGCTGAGAGAGGTATCTTTTTATCCTGTCAAATGCCTCCTGGTGGGCTTCGTTCCATTCGAAGGCTTGGCCTTGCTTTAGACGAAGTAACGGAGAGAAAGCTTGGGTTCTTCCACTCAGAGATTGCAACTCCCTTTTTGACGTAGGTGCTTTCGTCTCCATTATGGCTTTGGTTTTGTTCTGGTTAATTTCAATCCCTTTCTTGTGAACCACAAAACCAAGAAAATCTCCAGCCTGCACAAAAAATGCACATTTAAGGGGATTCATCTTTAAGCCATGTTTTCTCATTCGCTCGAATGATTGGCTCAAATGATGCAAATGTGTTTCTGCAGATATAGATTTGATGACTATATCATCAATATACACCTGCATGAAGGTTTCAATGAAATCATGAAAAATTGAATTCATTGCCCTTTGATAAGTTGCCCCAGCGTTCTTTAAACCAAAAGGCATCACCACCCATTCGTAGGTGCCTAAGGCTCCTGGGCAACGAAATGCTGTCTTTGCAACATCTTCTTCAGCAATGAAAATCTGATTATACCCAGAGTATCCATCTAACATACTCAAGTATTCGAACCCTGCAGCAGAATCTACTAGCATTTCTGCCACAGGCATGGAATATTCATCTTTAGGGGTTGCAGTGTTTAAATCCCTAAAATCTATACAAATTCTTAAAGAACCATTTTTCTTAATAACAGGTACTATGTTTGCTAACCATTCGACGTACCTTGTTGTTCTGATGAATTTGCAACGCAGCAACCTTTCGATCTCAGCTTTAATTTTTGTGAGAACCGCTGGTGCGAATCTTCTGGGAGTTTGTTTGATGGGCTTCTTGCCATCTTTGATTGGCAGTCTGTGTTCGACCAACTCCCTCTTTAAACCAGGCATTTCGTCATAATCCCATGCGAAGCAATCTTTGTTTTTCTTGAGGACTTCGATTACTTCCTTCTTGAGGCCTGGGCTAAGTTTTGCACTTATGTAGGTTATTCTTTTCGTTTTTTCATCCCCTAAGTTGACTTCTTCGAGTGGATCTTGTGCCAACATTTTGGCACCTGAGTTTATGGGGTCCCTTTCGAAGCCTAAGGGTTCTTTATCGTAGATGGCATCCAACCTTTGATCCATCTCAAATTCTCTGAAGGGTGAGCATTTCGAGCCATCCCCACTTACTTCGTTCATCTTTACAGTTAATTTATTTATTTCAGCCTCTAAGGCCGCTTTTGATTCGTTCTCAGCCATATAGGCCGAAATCCTTTCGAAAAAGGTGGACTCAGTCATGGATAAGGTTGTCGAAGTCCCAGCCTGCTGGCCGTTTTTGTATAGTGCTTTCGACTCCCTCTTCTTCACTGATTATTGTTCTATCCCAGTAAAGGCCATCATGGCGAAGGGTCATGTAGTAGTGGGCGTTTCTGGTTTTGTTAATCTCATCATTTGGAACACACGGAGCAATCTTTGCCAGATTTTTATCATAATCCCTCTTGTCAACTAAATTGACTGTTGACATAAAGTAACTCTGGTCTGCTTCGATGTTTTCCACGATTCCATCATCTCTCCATAGAACTAGTCGCTGATGCATTGACGAAGGAACTGCCCCCACGCCATGGATCCACTCCCTTCCCAGCAATAAGTTATAGTTGGCCTTGGCTTCGATCACCATAAACATGGTGGGCCTACAGCTTGAGCCTATTGTCAATTCCAACTGGACCACTCCCAGTGTTTTGCCCACTTTTCCCTCATAATTGGACAGAACCATATTATGGGGCTTGATGTCTCCTTCGCGGATCTCTAATCTTTTCAGCATGAAATGGGGTATCAAATTGACTGCAGCACCCCCATCCACTAGAACCTTGTTCACACCATGGGCACCAACTTTTGCCCGAATAAATAGTGGCTTAAGATGGTTCTTCATAGCAGGTTCTGGACGTTCGAAGAACGCATTTTGCTCCTCGATAGCCCCATTGTCCATCACATAGTAGCACACAGGCCTATGTTTCATCAAATCTGTGGTATCTTCTTCCTCATATTCATCAATTTCGGTTTCCTGCCCAAATTCACAGGGAAGCACAGATACCACGTTACAGTTTAGGTTGAATGAAGACTCCCCCTCCGATTCGAAGTTATTTGTTATCATATCTTCGTCCTCTTCTGGGCCTGAAGTGTATTCCTTTGGTTCATCCCGTTGTACTTCAGAGAAAAGCCTCCTATTAACTGGAGTTTTGTCTTCAGTTTGATTTTTTGGTTTGTTGGTGCTAGATTCACCTTGGTTCTTTGTTGAAGTGACCCCTTTGTTTGCCACAGCTTCCGTTTCAGCCTTTCGAATCCTTTGTTGCCTGCGCCACTGGGATCTTGACATGGGGTTCCTTCCTTTGTAATTTTCTAATCTTACCTCCTCCCTTTTTGCTGCGTTGAATTTCCTTCTGTATGTCACAGCATGGCGTGCATTTCGTTCGGTGTTTCTCCATCTATCTTTGCCTTTGTCATTTCTGACTTGCAACCATCTGTCGGTTGGCACTTTAGTAGGGAGTTTGAAAGTCACTCTTCGAGCAACCTTGGGGTGAGGGCTATCAGGCCTTCGTTGTTTGTGTCTGCTGTCGAAACGTGGGCCCATCTGGACAGTTTCTTGATGGTTCCAGCAAGGGGCGAAGGGAATCGTTTCGAAGGCTCTGGCCATGCTCTGGTCATACACAGCAGAACACCTTGGGCAAATCAAACACTTGGTTGCCCCTTTGTAGCAGCGAAACACAAATTCCAGCAAACTTTCTCCAGCCTTAGGATAACACTTGAACAGCTGGTTATCCTGGCGCCAATTGTTGCCAGTTCGAGTCCTCTGTACCCTTTCGAAATTCGCAGCGATTCTCTGATTGCAGAGGATGCTGCACCTAGGGCACAATATCATGCCTGAATCTCCTTTGTGGCATGTCATGAGGTAATCCTTGAGACTAGCATCTCCAGTGTGATTATCCTCCATTCTATACTTCTCTTTTTCTAAGTATTTTTCTACCTCCTCCATCTCAGAGCGAGGCCTCTCCATATCCACCATATTTATCTCAACATCTTCCCCCTTAGCTTCATCATCGCCCCATCCTGTGGGCTTTATATCCTCAATCTGAACCTTCGAACTCTCTGGGGCAGAATATTTGACCAAATAGTCAAATTTTCCACAGGGTTCCCCTAGAGTGTCCCATATTTCCTTCTGAGGGGAAGTTGGCTTCGTGATTTGGACTTTCTCCAATTCCAGCCTCAAGCCTTCAGTGACCTGTGTTAGTCCTTGGTTTTGATTTCCCTGGCCTTCAGTAGCCTGGGTTTCTTTTGCAACAGCTACAGGTGCTGCTTCAATCGAAGTCTCTGGCATCTTCTGGATGTCTTCAGTGACCTCCTTATCGACTTCGACCATCACCCAGTTTTCAGTTTCAGTACCTTTCTCTCCTGTTAGGGCGTCGCTTTGGTCAGTTTCCACCATGTTAATCTCTCCAATGGATGCAGGCTCAGAGTAGTTGGTGCCTGCGACGTTCAAGGGATCTTCGTCCACTTTCATCTTTACCTTATCAGCAAACTTTAGTCTGCCATATTTGATTGCATTTTGAATTAGGTCCCTGAAAAGAAAACATTGTGAGGTTTTGTGGCCTAGGAAACTATGACATTTGCAAAACCCTCTCTTCTTTCTCTGATCTAAAGGAGGTATTTTGACATTTGATGGCACAATGAGTTGGCCATCTTTGACAAGTAAGTCAAAAATCTCGTCACATTTAGTGACATCGAAGGTATAAACCTTCTTTGGGAATTTGTCACTTTTCTCATTTTCAACAATCTCTTTCCCTTTTGTGGGAACCAATAATTTGCAGGAGTAAGGTGGAGCCTATTTTAATTCAGCGAGGTCGATTTCGACCTCTTCGAATTCGAATTCAGGATATTCTTCTGCTTCCTCAGTTCTAACATAGGAGATCCTTTCTTTCTTGCTATTCTTAAAGACTCTGGCTTTTTCGGCCTTTAGCCTTTCGACCTGTCGAACCCTATCGGCTAACTGAGCCATATCCCTCAAATATTGAGTGTCTAGTTTCTTTCGAATAGAGTAATCCAAGCCACCAGCGGCCATTTCGACTAACTCATGTTCAGGCACTACTGTGTAACATCTGGATTTCAAAAGCCTAAATCTATTCAGATAATCATCTATGGGTTCGGTGAACTTTCTCTTGACACTGGCTAATTCCTTCAAGCTTATTTTTTACTGTCCCATGTAAAATTGTTCATGGAATAATCTCTCCAAGAGAGCCCAAGTATCAATGGACCCAGGAGGCAAAGTGGTAAACCATGTGAAGGCGTTTTTAGTCAAGGAACTTGGGAAGTATTTGATCCTGAGATCTTCATTATTGGCTATATCTCCCGCTTCAGTTAGATATCTCGCTATGTGTTCGACTGTTGACTCATTGGTATCTCCAGCGAACTTTGTAAATTTATGGACTTTATATCCCCTTGGTAAATCAGTATGCATTATGCAATCTAATATAGGAGAAGCATAATTTGGCCTTCTCATTCCTGTGTTGAGGCCATTCTGGGCCATGACTCTTTCTATCATGGTGGTTAGATTGTTTTCTGCCAAGATGTTATCGTTTCGAATTCTATGAACGACAACATCGGCATCTTGATTTCGACCAACCAGGACAACTCCCCTAGGTTGTTCTTCTCGAAACTCTGGGGCTTCTAGCCTTTCGACCCTTGCCCCTGGTTCCATAATTTCTCTTTGTGGGCCTGGGATTATTGGGGCTTCTAACCTTGGTGCCCTGGCCCCTAAGTTAACTTCCTCTCTAGGTGGTCTATAAATTGGGTCGCTAGCAACTTGTTCTATAACAGGCATGTTTGCTCGAAATCCCGCCTGATTCTGCCTACGCCTTTCTGGGGGAGCAAAGAAATCTGCTATTCGACTCATGTTGTCAGCGTTTTCCCTGTTTGTCACAGTCACATTTTGTACTATTGGGGCAAATATTTCCTGCATAGTTTGTGCTAACACCCCTATCATATTATGGTTACTGTCATCCATCAATTGCCTAAAAGCCAACTGGTTTTCTATGGTTAAAATAGGCATTATGCTATAACCCACTGACCCTTGGTTATTTGTCATAAACTGATTCGCCCCAGACCCAGACCTTATTTGTGGTGATGAATTCGATGTGGAATTGTGTAAACCTGCCATAAAGGAAGTTGGCATTCCATAAGAGGAATTTCTGGTTCTATTACCATCGAAACCGGGTGGTCTAGTTAGTGGAGTGGCGAAATGGGATTGTGTCCCTGATGGTGGAACGAATCCCCCAGGGTAACCAATGGTTCCAGTATTTCCTAAGATCGAACTATTAGTTGATATGCCACTTACTCCATTAGTGGCTATATTACTGGTTGAAGATGCGACAGACTGTGCATTCGAATGGATCACATTAGATGTTCCCATCGAAGTGGACACATTAGTGCCTGTTGTATGTGGGGCATTTTGTTCCCCTTGTTGATTGTCAGAATTAGACATCTTGGTCAAATGTTTTCTTCTGGATAAGGGTTGGTTGCTGTTGGTTATTTTACCACTTCTTAGGTTCATAAAACAGCAAACTTCTTAGGTTCCAACGTCTTTATAATGGTTATATCTCAACAATCTTTATTTCTAATGTCCAATTATTGGTCCCATCAGGTGTGCCAATTTGTTTCCAGTGATTTCTGGTAAACAACCGCTAGTCTTCCAAACTATCGAATAAACTTACTGACTGTTATTCAATTTCTCTGGTAACTCACAGGATCGACTAGATTGATCCTAGGATTCCTTGGTCATTAGGGTAACTCTCATGATCGAACAAATATTCATGGTTGGTATTTGAGTGTTGTGTAGGGGTTTGACTTATTTCGATTTCTCTCTTAAAGATCTAAAGGTGTAATCAAAATGTATGTGCGCGAAACTAAATTGCATGAATAAATGTTAATTGTAAAGACATGTAAAATTGCATAAAAGGCAAGTAAATGGCTTCGAATTATAAAAACAGTTAATGTAAAAGATGCTCTGGAACGTAAAAGATTCGAAATATGAAGAAAGCGTTTAATGCAAGAAATCTGTAAATGACTTTAAGTAAAAATAGGCGTTCGAAGGATAAAACTTGAAGATAAAGGCATGAAAAGTATGACAGTTTTCTGAAAGGTAAAGTGCTTGAAATGTAAAGAAAGCATTGAAATGTAAGGCTTTAATGAAGAGATTTCGAAATAAAAAGACTTTGAATGAGAAAACTTGTAAACGTTATTTGACAAGAAGATAAAGGAAAATGCTGGAAATGATAAAAGGTTTTCATTAAATCATAAACATGTGGTGCTATCATACGTACATTGCTCTTGCATTCGTTTCCCTTGCCATGTGGTAATTTGAATGTTACTGAGTATTTAGTACAATAGATATGACACACGAAATCCTAATACTAAGACTTCTATTTATACTAATTCGACCATAACGGTCTTGCTATAGGATTATGCCACGTTCAGAACATGCAGAACAATGCCTCTCTCTTCTTTCCACGTGTCTCCAAATGCTCCAGCACATAAATTCAAACTTCGAATGTCCCGCTTCCATTTGAATTTCAAATATTTTGGTACTTCTCCGTTTCGAACGCACTTCTCAGACACAGCCTTGTTGTTATTTCGAGACTTCTTTAGATATGTTCCCATAATTGCCACTCGAAGCTCCAAGCTTTGATATGCTTATTCGAAACACTGCTTCTGCTACTTCGAAACATGACGCTCTGTTTCATTTCGATCGAAACGTTCAATTCACTTGGCTTCTAATAATATTATCAAAATCTTCAGCCAACAAGTACCCGTCTTCATATCTACAGTTTAAAAAAAATCTTCATACTCAAGCCCACACTCGTATGGATATTAATGTTTGTATTCGTACTCGTACCCTATGGGTACTTATTTCTAATAAAAAATAATACAACATTTATAATTTATCATATCATTTTAAAATTTTAACATTAAAAAAATTCAAGGATGATATTGATGTGTTAAAATATAAACAACCATTTATATTAAAATGCACACAAGTTTAATAGTGACGCATTTAATAAAATTCATAAATTAACATGTATACATAATAATAAAAATAAAATGGTTAAACCAAGTATTTGGGTTCTAGTGGAAAAGGAGCTTCCACTAAGGACGAATTGTCTGCGTACTATTCGAGTTCAATTCTTGGTGGAAACAAGGTTTGACTAGTAAAATTTTGCATTTTCTAACTTTATAGGGACGATTATTTAACGAAATTTTTTAGAGAGACGAAAAGTGAAAATGTCAAACTTTAAACATATTTAACCAAAAATAAAAATATACAAATATTATAGGGACGATTCTTTAACGAAATTGTTTAGAGGGACGAAAAGTGAAAATGTCAAACTTTAAAAGGACTATAAACATATTTAACCAAAAATAAAAATATTCAAATATATATTTTTCAGATATATAGGACGGGGTGGATACTAAAATACTCTGCATCCATACTCGTTTATTTTTGTGGGTAATTATCCATGCTTATACTCATACTTATTTTGTCGGTTTTTACCCTACTCATGGTAGGTAATTTTTGCGGGTACCTGTTAGAGATAGATCAGGTTGTCATTCTTAGTGTGATGTGAGATTTTTGACTTAGCCATATGTGAAGCCGCTTTTTTAATTCTAAAGGTAATTTTTAAAAGATTTTGAAGGAGAAAGTTTTGAAAGGTTGCTTTTCTATCTTAAAATATATTTGCTATTTTTAAAAAACTTTTAAAAAAATATGATTTTATATATTTATATATTATCATCTTTTATTTTATGATAATGCATTAATTTTCTTATTTGAAAAAAATAAACCGTATATATTAAATAGATAATATCCGTATGGTATATATATATTATCTATTTATTTATATTATCTCTAGCCTCTTATCTATTTAAAATTAAGTTGGTCATTAGAAATTTTTAGAAAAAAAGATTATGAAAAATTGCGTTCATATTTACAATAAATTAGTTATTTTAAATATATATATATATATATATATATATATATATATATATATATATATATATATATATATATATATATATATATATATATATATATATATATATATATATATATATATATATATATATATATATATATATATATATATATATATATATATATATATATATATATATATATATATATATATATATATATATATATATATATATATATATATATATATATATATATATATATATATATATATATATATATATATATATATAAATTTATTGTAAGAGGCTAGAGGCTAGAGATAATATAAATAAATAGATAATATATATATACCATACGGATATTATCTATTTAATATATACGGTTCATTTTTTTCAAATAAGAAAATTAATGTATTATCGTAAAATAAAAGATGATAAGATGGTGATATTCATGTTAGCAAAGAAAAAGTGATCAAAAAAGCTTTATTTTATATTTTAGTGTAATATTAATGTTTTTATATATAAATAAATTATTTTCACAGTCTACTCTTTTGTGTTTTCTTTTTTGACTTTCTTTCTTATCTCAATGTAATGTTTGATTTTCTATCAATTTTTTTGTAGTATTTGTTTGATTAAAATTATCTAATCAAATTTGATCTATTATAAATTCAATTAGTAGATTAAAGGTTAACGTTAAAGCGTGAATGTGCGATCACATTGAGTTTCTCACATTTATAAATATTATCCTATTATTTTGTGATTATTTTAGATGTTGTAAGTTTTCAAATTCATCATTTTTAATTTCAGCTATATTCAATTGAATTGTTTTAGATTTATCTACCAACTTAAATAAATAAATATTAGTTTAATAAAGAAAATTGATTTATTAAAAGGTTATTTTAGTCAATAAAGCTCTTTTTATAGAGTACAATAATAAGCCACTTTTTCTATTTGACCTTTCAATAAGTTCTTGATGTAATTCTGTTCGAAATATATGAGAATTTAACCTATTGTCTAGCTTATATCTGACACTTCACGAATCAAGTGAATTGACTATTAATCTTCATGTATCTAACAAAATTTGTTTGGTGTTACTGGAATTTTGTAGCAGGGTAGTTTCATCCAAAAAAAAAAAATCATATTTCATGTTTTTTACTGTCAATTTCAAAATTTTTGTTCAAAAATCAAAACATTAATGAGATTTTACCGTCAATTTGATATTTTCGATAAAAACTTGTTATATATTATTTTGGACTGGGCCCACCTTGGCCCAAAGTGCAAATAAAGGCTAAGATCCAAGCAGCTCCTCGGGGAATGCTCACAATCAGACCATCACCGAACGTCCCCGACCACAGATTACATCTGCAACGCCCGCCATTGCCCTTGACGAGCAGCCTCCCGACCAGGGGACTTCGAGCTCGAGTCCAGCTCGAGCACTCTCCCCGTAGGGCAGATTCTGTCCACTATAACCGTTATGGAATCCTCAAAGTTCCGGAAAGACCGCGTCTTCGTCCTTCCTCATTCTTCACACACCACCCAGGAAGGGGACCACGTGCGAGTCCCCACTACACACGTAGAACCTGGAAGTTCCTTTATTGGGTCAGTTCTGGTCAGCCCAATGAGGGGACTTTGGCCCAGCGCTGGGGGCTATAAATACCCTCTATTCCAAGAGGGTCAGGTATTCATCTATTACACGCCTATATACTTTTTGCCTGCCCATTCCGTCTCTCATTTCAACATCGGAGTATCTTGCAGGTACCCCCCCCCCCCCATCTCACTCAACACTAGTTCGAGACAGTTGTGACGGTCCAAGTCTGATCCGATAAGATCAGTGGCGCCGTCTGTGGGAAACTAGCTTCCCCGTCTTACAAACTCTCAAAGACCAAATCTAAAAACCATCTTCCACCGCCATGGCTGACCAAACTCAGGAAGACCAGAACGTCCACATCGTCGATGCCAACAATAACCCCGCGGACAAGAACGGAGTCCCCGACAACACCGGCAACCCCGGCCATAGCACACTCCCCGGGGGCGTCATCCCCGGGCCCTCAGGCCACCGGAATGGAGCCACGGCCTCATCTTCTTCAGTCCCCCCTCCGCTCAAAGAAGACAATATAGCTCCCCCAAACTATCTAGCCGCCCAGTTCCAGGAGGTCCCTGTTCCCGCTGGGGCAAATGCCACGACCAGAGCACTGTTCGCAGCAATAAACCAGACCAACTACCTCATCTCTTGCCCAGGGGGAAAGATTGAGGGCGCTAGAGGACGACAGAAGACCCTCGAGGAGACACAGGAGGCCTCAGACCCGCCTCCTCGAAGAATAGAGGTACATCTCCCATCTCCCCCGCAGAGACCATACAGAGATGCCTCCCGAAGCCCGTCACCCCGACAACCGGGAAGGCGACCCCCCTTGGAGAGGGAACCAATCATTGAGGCCAGAGGGCGCAACCACGGCCCTTTATGGAAAGAACGAAGACACCCTGGAGACAGGCACGGAAGGACGGATCAGCGAGCGCACTGCTCGAGGGACGTCCAACATGATCATGACCGTCGTGCCCGACAATACCTCAGGTCCCCGTCCCTGTCCCCAGATCAAAGTGATGAGGACGACTCCCGCGGTCCCCTATCATAAGCCATCTTGGAGGCGCCCACTCCCCCGGGAATGGAGAAGCCTCCACATCTGAAAGAATACGATGGAGTCGTTGACCCAGTCGATCATATAGACGGGTTTGAGGCTATGCTGCATTACCATAATGTTGGGGGACCCATCAAATGTTGGTTGTTCCCCACGACCCTCGGGAAGGCAGCAATGGATTGGTATAAGAGTCTTGCCTCGGGGTCAATTACCTCGTGGCGAAACCTGAATAATCAATTCATAAGCTCGTTCACCGCGTCTCGGCGACATCCAAAGACCGAGGCAGCGCTCGAGGCCATCATCCAGAGGCAGGACGAGACCTTGAGAGAATTCATCAACCGCTTCAATCGTGAAGCCATACAGGTCCCCTGTGCGGACCACATGAAAAGGTACTTGCTGGAGATGGGGCTCCTCCCCGGCACGGAATTCAGAAAAGCAGTGGGCATCGAACCGCCCCGAATGTTCGACGCTCTCCTCGAGAAGGCCAGGGCCTATATGGACTACGAGGAAAGGGAAGCGGCCAACAGATCCCGCGACCCCAGAACCCGCGGATCCAACAGCAACTCGCGCCAAGAGGTCGTTCCTCCTTGATGGGCCGGGGAGAAAAGAAAAGACGACAAACCCCGAGACCTCTGAGAACAGAGGGGACCCTCTAGGCGTTTCACTGAATACACTCCGCTCACGGCTTCCCGCGAGCGCATCTTGGCGGAGTGTGCCAGCACGGATTTTAAAGATGGCGGCATCAAGCGCCCCCGACCAGCTCCTGCCAAGCCCGGGGTGGACAGGAGCAAATATTGTCAGTACCATAAGATTCATGGTCATCTGACTGAAGACTACGTCCACCTCAAGGACGCCATCGAAACCCTCATCAAGGGAGGGAGGCTCGCCCAGTATCGGCGAAACGACGCCCCTCGTTGAGACGCCCATGAAACAAGAGAAGCTGAGGAGGATGCCCGGCCATCTGACGAGTCGGTCCCCATCCAAATCGTCTTCTCTGTCACCAGACCAGAGGACTTCTACGTCCCTGAACACCTGCAGGAGCCGCTTACAGCGCACAGCAGGTGGGAGTACTTTCCCTTTGCCATGGTCATCAATGGTGAAGGATTCAATGACCTAACCATAAATTCGGCCAAGAGGAAGCTGGATGAACTGGTCGACTCTGCAACTCCTCAGACGGCGACTTTTGAAAGGGTGAAAGGTAGGTCGGAGCCTATCACCTTTTACCTCGAAGAGCTCCCCGGAGGGGCCCCCAACGCGGTCATTCCTCTGCTGATAAGAGCATGAATGGCTAACTTTGACGTACATCGTGTTCTCGTCGACGAAGGAAGTTCCGTCGACGTAATGTACAGTCAACTATTCCGGACCCTGCAGCTCGACGACTCGCACCTCTCACCTTATGTGGGGTCGGACCTACAGGGATTCAACGGATCGACCTCCAAACCTTGGGGATACGTTGAGCTCATGGTTACCTTTGGCGAGAGCACGGAGACGAGGCAGGTCAAGGTGCGCTTCCTCGTCATCGACTTCCCGTCCCTCTACAACTGCATTCTGGGGAGACCAACACTGGCAGAACTGACTGCGGTACCCTCCACCGTCCACTTGAAGATGAAGTTTTACACCAAGAGGGAACGAGTCGCCACCATCCAAGGGGACCTGGCCGCTGCTCTGAGGTGTTTTAACGCGGCATCCAAGGGACGTGACACGGTCGACACTGGGATAAGGCCCGCCAAGAGACCAGCAACGACACGACCAGAGCCCGAGAAGCCAGAGCCCGTCAAGGCAGAAGAGCAGAGAGCTCCCCCAAAGGTTGACTCCATAGACCTGAACACCCACTTCGACCAGGATGAGCCTCCCAACGGCGAGCAAGTCCCCCTCCGACCAATTCTGGACGGGGACTTCGAGCTTGTCCCTCTCGGCGAGGACGCGAGCAAAGGAGTGAAGATCGGTACCGACCTCCCCGACCTGGCAAAGAAGCAGATCAAAGCCTGCTTACGCGAGAATGCTAACTTATTCGCGTGGAGCACTGCAGAGATGCCCGAACTCGACCCCAAGGTCACCTGTCACTGTCTCGCCATAGATCCAGCCGCTAGGGCAGTAGTACAACGTAGACGTAGGCAGTCTCTAGAGAAAACGGAGGCTGCTGAAAAAGCTGTAAAAGACCTCTTAGAGGCAAATGTTATTTCTGAAGCCCGGTATTCAACATGGCTGTCAAATGTTGTACTAGTAAAAAAGAATAATGGAAAATGGCGGATGTGTGTTGATTATACTGATCTCAATCGGGCATGCCTGAAAGATGCTATTCCTTTACCAAACATAGACATGCTGGTCGACAACTCGACCGGTTACAAAATATTGTCGTTCATGGATGCATATTGAGGCTATAACCAAATCCCAGTGGCCGCAAGCGACAAGCATTGCACTGCTTTCATGACCAGCTCGGGAAACTATTACTACAACGTAATGCCCTTTGGTCTGAAGAACGCAGGGGCGACATACCAATGTATGATAAACAAAGTGTTCCATAACCAAATCAGGGACATGATCGAGGTTTACATGGACGACATGATCGTCAAATCCCGAGCAGACACCGACCATGCAGCCCACCTCAAAGCAGTCTTTGCCCAAGCAAGACAATGTAAGA
This sequence comes from Vicia faba, assembly GCA_948472305.1. Lineage (NCBI taxonomy): Eukaryota > Viridiplantae > Streptophyta > Magnoliopsida > Fabales > Fabaceae > Vicia > Vicia faba. Next base: position 819,216,671 of record OX451741.1, on the reverse strand, counting down.
TGAGGTTCAACCCCGAGAAGTGCACATTCAGGGTCAAGGCAGGGAAATTCCTCGGTTTTTACCTGACAGAATGAGGAATTGAAGCCAATCCCAACAAGTGTCGAGCCTTCTCCGACCTCCCGACACCCACGTCGAAAAAGTCAATACAAGTCATGAATGGCATGCTCACCTCGTTGTCCCGCTTCGTCGCGAGATCCGCTCAGCACGCCCTCCCCTTCTTCAAACTCCTTCGTAAAGAGACAGCCTTCGAATGGACCGAGGAATGTGAACAGGCGTTGCGCCACCTAAAATAAAGCCTGGCCATCTCAAACGAAGCCATCAGCGCGGCTCTCATCCGCGAGACCACCAATGGACAAAAGCCCGTTTATCTCACGAGCAAAGCACTACAAGGGCCCGAGAGCAGATACCAGCAGATAGAAAAAGTAGCTTTAGCCCTTGTCAACGCGACGAGAAGACTCAGGCATTATTTCCTAGCTTACGATCATAGTACGAATCGACCAACCAGTGAAACAGCTCTTAGGTCGACCCGACATGGCGGGTCGAATGTTGAAGTGGTCCTTGGAGCTCTCCGAGTTCGAAATTCAATACGAGAGCAGGAAAGCCCTAAAGGCACAAGCCCTGACCGACTTTGTCGCAGAGATGACCGCTCACAAGCTCCCCGTAGGGAAAGAGCACAAGTGGACCATCTTCGTCGACGGAGCCTCCAGCTCATCCGGAAGCAGCGCAGGGATCCTCCTGGAAAACGAGGAGGGCGTGGTGATCGAGCACTCGTTAACCCTCTCCTTCCCAACTTCGAACAACCAAGCAGAGTATGAGGCCCTGCTCGCGGGATTGAGGCTAGCCGAGGACCTAGGGGCACGTGAAGTACAAATTTTCACGGACTCTCAACTCGTTGCTTCCCAAGTCCAGGGGAGCTACCAGGCTAAAAACGACAGCCTCATTGAATACCTAAACTTAGTCAGAGAACGCATGAGGAAGTTCGACCGAGTAGAAATATCACACGTCCCGCGCGAGCAGAACACAAGGGCTGACATTCTTTCGAAGCTCGCAAGCACAAGAAAGAAGGGCGGGAACAAGTCTGTCATACAAGAATCCCTATCGCGCCCAAGCATCAAAAGAACCTCGACCCCCTTCGAGGTACACGCCATCGAAGACGCTTCGTGCTGGATGACCCCAGTGTACAACTTTCTGACAAAGGGAGAGCTCCCTTCAGACTGGACAGAAGCGACCGCAACCAAACGACGTGCGTGCTCCTACGTGGTGCTCGAGCACAAGCTGTACCGTAGGGGATTCTCCATTCCCCCCCTGAAGTGTATCGACGAATCCACAGTCCCCGAGGTATTACGGGAAATACACGAAGGGATCAACGCCCAGCACATGGGCGGAAAATCCCTAGCAAGGAAGGCTCTACGAGCGGGGTACTATTGGCCTACAATGCAACAGGACGCCAAAGATCATGTTAAGAAGTGCGACAAGTGCCAGAAGCACGCCGACATGCATCTCGCTCCCCCTCACGAGCTGGGCATACTGTCATCCCCGTGGCCATTTTCCTGGTGGGGGATGGATATCCTCGGACCATTCGTACAAGGGACGTACCAAAATAAGTTCCTCATTGTGGTCGTGGATTACTTCATGAAATGGATAGAGGCTGAGGCCCTTGCAAAGATCACCTCGCACAACATCCTCCGCTTCTACAAGCGAAACGTCCTCGCCCGATTTGGGATCCCAAAGGTGCTAATCACAGACAACGGAACCCAATTCACTGACCAAGGGTTCCGAAGCTTCGTCGCCAAACTCGGGACCAAACAACATTTTACCTCAGTCGAGCATCCCCAGACCAACGGGCAAGCCGAGGCCGCCAACAGGGTCATCCTATGAGGACTCAAACGCCGACTAGGCGAAGCAAAAAGGGGGTGGGTCGAGGAGCTACACAACGTCTTATGGGCCTACCGCACCACACCCCACTCAACGACGGACGAAACCCTTTTTCGACCAACATACGGCACCGAGGCCATCATCCCCGTGGAAATCAGGGAACCCTCCAGGGGAACAGAGTTGCCTCTCGATGAGGAAATGAATGACGAAGCCCTTAGGGACGAGCTCGATCTGGTCGAGGAAATTCGATCGGGGGCAGCCATGCGCGAGGCCACTTTGAAACAACGAGTAGCCCTGCGTCACGACCACAAAGTCATCAGACGCGAGTTCCAGATCGGCAGCCTAGTCTTGCAAAGGAACTAGAAAGATTCGCGCAAGGGAAATTGGCCACAAACTGGGAGGGACCCTACCGCGTCCAAGGCGCTACGGGAACCGGAGCATATTACCTCGAGCAGCTAGACGGAGAACCACTACCACGACCCTGGAATGTTACTAAGCTTAAACAATACTATAGCTAAAGCCCTCAACCACTATGGACTTTTGCCGTCGAACATCCATCCTTAGCCAACAAAGGGGAAAAGTCTCGACCACGTAGGCGAGTCGAGGTACGGACCTGACCTACCAACCACCGAGTGACGTATCGTTATTCACCCAACAAGCTGAACGACTATACCCGGCAGGAACACCTCGATCGAGCTCCACTGTCGAAGTACCTGCAAGGCAGAACACCCAGCTCGCGATGTGCAGTTCACGCCGCGGGCGTAGGATCCCGAACTGGGTCATGCGCCCGACACGCGGATCTCACTTCGCGCATTCGATGCATTTCGAAGTGTGTCGAACCATCAGAGGGGTCGAAAGGATATCTCCGCTCGAGAACAAAACTTCATCAAAATATTCATCACAAAAGTGTCAGTCGAACATTAGCCTAGAGACGAGCAGGTTAAAGCAAAATAAACATTGAAAAAACATGCACAAAACAGGTTAATAATGAACCGACCAAGAAGGCCGGCGATGTTCAAGGTTACAAACCATGGCACAACGGCCAAAAGAAATCAAGAATTATCACGGGCACACAGGCCCTAAAAACATAGAAATACACTGGCACGCAGGCCCAAACATTAACTTAATGCTAAACATCCCCAGGACTATCGGCACCTACATTAGGAGACTCGGGAGGAGGCACAACTTGACCATCAATAATCTGGGATAGGAACTCGACTCCCTCGGTGTTTATGCCCGGATTCAGGACGGACAGCTGACTGACCGCGGCCTCAAACTCATCGGCTAGGGCACCGATGCAGTCTGCCTCGAGAAGGTGGATACGGGCGACCAACTCTGAACGGGTACATAAAAGATGATATATCCTCCGGCTCGTCATCGGCAGGAAGCATAGCGGCCTTTAGCTCCTCAATTTCCTTGGACAACCATTGGTTGTCGCTCTCCGACCGTTCCTTGTCAAGTTGGAGGCAATCCCTCTCCTCAGCAACCTTTGCATCTTTTTCCTTCTCTCCCGACAGCAGGTCGTCCTGCTCACGAAACATCTCCTCGAACCGCTCGAGGGCCGCCTTTAACTTGCGAGATTTGGCAGCAAAAGAAGCCTTCTCTGATTCTAACTCCCTGACACGGTTCGAGGAGTCTGACCCTTCCCCGGCAAGGACCACGGCCATCTCGGCCATCTTTACCACCCCGACCATGCTGGCGGCGAGGTGTTTTCTCCGGCCTTCTTTGTCAAGACGTTTAATAGTCTCGGCCTCGTTATCACTCACTGTCAGAGGAAACCCCTCGAAGAAATCCTTTTCTGCAAAACAGGGCGGTAAGCCGAAGGCCCGGGCAGCTACGGGCTCCTCACCAGTCTCCGACCTGCTCTCGGTCCGAACCCTCTTCCTAGTAACCAGCTCGGTCTGCTGCTCGGCATCAGGAGAGTCCGAGGACCCACTAGAAACATCTCCGCCCGAACTAGTTGGTGGGCCCATCCTTGTGTCTTGCGGTGCCCTCACCGACCTCTTGCTTATCTTCTTGTCTTGGGTTAGCTTCAATAACCTCTCTCATCGTTCAGCAATGTGACCTACAAAAAGGAGCGAACTCGGGTTAGCTACAAGCGAGCAAAAACAATAAAAATGGAATAAAACAATAAGAGCAGAAGCGAGGAACCTAGCAGATCTACGGCCTTCCCGTAGGATTGGCACTCGACGAGCGCCTTGGTGTTGATGGGACGCGCCTCGAACGTCGGGTACCCGTCCTCATCAAGAATGTCATCCCCTTCCCTCGTGACCCATCGGGCGGGTAAGAAGCTATCAACAAACTTGCAAAGGACAGCATAGGCCTTCTTATCCTCGGCGATCATGCTCCTCGCGGGTGTATGATAGTGCTCAGTGCCATGATCGTAATGACCCGAGCACCAATGGATCGGGAACTTGGAAATACGCCTGACTGCGGGACTACCCTCAGCATCCACGAGGGGCTCCCCGTCCCCGTCGACCACCACAATTTCCGATTCAAACAAAAAGTCCAGAGCAGTTTGGGTGACCGGCTGCAGCACATAACATTTATCTTTGAAATCCCTTACCGATTCCATGTACATCCTGAATAGCCTCTTCGACTGTTTCAGGGATACCCACATGTGCTTGCCTCCTCGAGACTGACGTTGCAGATGAAAGACCTTGAAGAAAAGGGGAATTGTTTCCCCAATTCTCAAGAAACGGCAGGTCAGCTCGAACGCCCGAAGGAAGGAGATCGCGTTGGGGTGAAGCTGCGAAGGGGCCAGGTTCATATGGCTAAACACCCCGACTTGAAAGTTACTAAAGGGTAGCTTAAGACCGAGATCCCTGAACATGATCTCGTACATAGGGAATGCATACTCAGTAAACTCCGAGCAGATACGGGCGTCAATCGTCGGCCTCATTATTATAACATTCTTTTGAAAACTTGGCTGAGTGCCACCATGCTCGACTACAGTATAAGCACGCCGACTACGACGACAGTATTCCGAAGCAATCCCCCAGGGCTCGGCGCCCACCCAGTCTAACGTAGGGTCATCGATGGTGTCGACTAATGTAACGTTCTCTTCTGTACTTGTTTCCTCGATGTCATTATGCCTCGAGGATTCCGGATTATCGGCCATTTACCTGCAAAGCATAGGAAACTGGTGAATTCGACAGCAAATCCGCGTGCTCGCCACGGAGACGGGAAGAAGTACACAATGATTCAGACTAAAAATCCGAACACGGACACCCCAGCTCCGACCACGCATCAGGGACAACACGAGCATAGCATGAGTGCCCCGGGCGAATCATGAATCACTCGAGCAAGTTCCTGACTTCGCCTACCCGACACTAGGATACCGCGAGGAGACTACCCTACATACTTCCTAAAAGGATGAACATACCAGCCAGATCATGAGTATGCTGACCAAACGCATGAGGATCACGAGCAATATCATGAGCTATACGCCTAAAACCATGAATATCACGGGTAATATCACGAATTATGTGCCTAAACTATGAATACCACGGGCAATATCATGAATTAGGTCCCTAAACTATGAGTATCTCGGGCACAGTCATGAATCTACCGGGCATTACTTCCAAATATGGATTTCTAGTATCAAAAATAGCATCAAAACTACCTACAACGCAGAAAAACAAGAGGAAGGGACACTTACTTGGAAGAAAAGGGGTACGAATGACGGTGGTGAAAGTAATCAACGGCGAAAGGTGTGGCGGTCTCACAAGGTTACGGGAAACGACGGCAACGGAAACAGAGAAAGAGGGAGGAGCGTGAAGAGGAAAAACAAATTATAGGCCCAAGGGTCCTATTTATAGGGATGACGTGAAATTTGAAACGTCGCACCGGGGAGACACGAACTTCCCCCGTCCTCGACACCTACTCCCCTAGGAAATGATGACCCTATTTTACTAGGGTGGTGTTACAATTCCCAAGGACTGCGCCGCGTATCCGACAGGCGCAGCCCGCGCATCCCCGCGAGAAATTCCTCGAGCACACCGCAAAAGACAAAGCCTTGGTCCGGGCATCAGGTCCCCGCGGTAAAAGCAAGCTGAGATCAAGTCATAACTCCTGCACCAGGAGCAACGACTTGGGGGGCTCCTATTCTGGACTGGACTCACCTTGGCTCAAAGTGCAAATAAATGCCCAGATCCAAGCAGCTCCTCGGGGAATGCTCACAATCAGACCATCATCGAACGTCCCCGACCACAGACTACATCTGCAACACCCGCTGTTGCCCTCGACGAACAGCCTCCCGACCAGGGGACTTCGAGCTCGAGTCTAGCTCGAGCACTCTCCCTGTAGGGAAGATTCTGTCCACTATAACCGTTATAGAATCCTCAAAGCTCCGGAAAGACCGCGTCTTCGTCCTTCCTCATTCTTCGCACACCACCCAGGAAGGGGACCACATGCGGGTCCCCACTACACACGTAGAACCCGGCAGTTCCTTTATTGGGCCAGTTCTGGTCAGCCCAATGAGGGGACCTTGACCCAGCGCTGGGGGCTATAAATACCCTTTATTCCAAGAGGGTCAGGTATTCATCTATTACACGCCTATATACTTTTTGCCTGCCCATTTCGTCTCTCATTTCAGCATCGGAGTGTCTTACAAGTACCCCCCCTCCCCATCTCACTCAACACTAGTTCGAGACAGCTGTGACGGTCCAAGTCTGATCCGGTAAGATCATATATGTTATGTGAATATTAAAAATATCAGTGTAAATAAATGAGATTTTACTAGGGATTTCAATATTATCGGTATTATCACTCAAACACATATACGTGAATTTTTGAAAATACCGATAGTTCATTTTTTAAGAAAATTTTGAAAATTTTGAAATTGTCAATAATAGTTATAGGATACTTGAAATTTTGAAAATGTTGGTATTTAATTGATTTTTTGAATTCTTTCTATTTTATAGTGAGGACTAGGGGAAAGGACGAAACTATTGCTTCCAGGATCACAGATAGATATGCGGTGTTGTTTCGTGCTAGGGTATCTGAGGCAGATTCTTCGCAGCTACGGACAGGGAGAGTAGCTTCAACCATTTCTCATCGAAAACGGTTGGCAACACATTTCTTCCATGCACCCTGTAGCACCCGACGTCAAACTGTTAGAGGTTATGAGCATCCCAAAGATGATGCAGATGAGTATGTTGTTGAGGTTGATCATGATGAGGAGGTGCATGGTCAGGTTGTTCTTACCCATGTGAGGTGGCTGAGATAGATGTGACCTGTATTGCTGCTGAGTTGATTGAGACAGATGCGGCCCTATTGCTGCTAAGGCCGAGACAGATGCGGCCCATATTGATGCTGAGGTCGAGACAGATGTTGCCCATATTCATGTTGAGGCCTAGACATGTGACGTAAAGGCTACTGCTACTGGTGATACAGAGGTTACGACTCATACTTCAATTGAGTCATCTGTGTACACTGACGAAGAGTTCCCTATAAGGCCCAATGATCGATCAGTGCTTACAGAATATGACGACCATGTGGCATATCGATTATGACATAATATATATATATATATATATATATATATATATATATATATATATATATATATATATATATATATATATATATATATATATATATATATATATATATATATATATATATATATATATATATATATATATATATATATATATATATATATATATATATATATATATATATATATATATATATATATATAGTTTAATTTTAATTTATTTATTATTAATATTTGATGTGTTGAAACTAATTGATGATTTTTTATAATTTTGTTTGTTACAAGATCGTCCCACGCTGAAGGTGACATCCTATGGGTCAAAGATGAAAAGTTTCTGTAAGGTTCCAATGCATGAGCAGGTCAGGCAGGTTGTTACTAATTTTAGTCTTCTATTATTGATCGTCTGCTCACTCACCATGCTTGACGCTTTACTTTTGATTGTCTTTGTTGAGTGATGGCACAAGGATACATCTTCCTTTCATCTTTCATTTAGGGAGATGGTTATCACTTTAAATGATGTCTCATCCTTGTTCCATCTCTCCATAATCCTTAGATTCTTCATCGGCCCTGTTATTAACCAGAGCCTTGCATGTATCGTGGCTACACGGGATTTCAAAGTTACTGATGAGGTCGTGCTAAAGGAGTTTTATTTTAATAAGGGAGCTCATTTTCGGATGTCTTGACTTCGGGACAGGTATATCGAGCTTGTAGAGCAAGAGATATATGAGGAAGTCGTAAGGGTATACATGTTACATCTAGCAGAATGTACTATCTTTGCGGATAAGTTTCATGTTTACATTTATGCTCGATACTTAGGGGTGTGCAGCATTGAATGTCGTATATGCAGCACTTGGAGTAGTGATTGCCTTAGATACCAGACAGCTTGCTAGCTATTTAAGTCTATTCCAGGTATATTAAAAATTATTATTCGTAATTTAGTTCTTATTTAATTATTATGTATGGCATTTCTTGATTTGTCTATGTTCTTTTATCAGTGTCGGATATACGAGTATTTTCCCACCATTTGTGACAGGAGGATATAACATACTCTTGCTGACTACCTACGGGCAAAGAGATAGAAAGCTATACAAGCACATCCAGGCAGTGTTGTGGAGTACATGAGGAGGCTTGATGCACTGACAATAGAGGATGTCATTTGGACACCTTACACAAATCACAGAGGCCATCGTGAGTTCGGTGAGTCTTCTCAGTTTTCTGGCTATATGCGGTTGAAGACTTTAATGGCTAGACACTTACTTAAGAGGTGTCTGCACCATTATGGATATGTTCAGGACATCCCACGATCAGTTCATACTGTTCTAGCTTCAGGCATTGACAGGTGGTTTCAGAATAACATCATCAATTCTGCCTGTGTCATTTGAGATAGTATCGTGGAGGATCAGTACCTTGCACAGTGTAAGGATGGCTATCTAGAGTTATACCTTATTGTATCTCACCTTCGCAACATCCCACTTGTTGAGCATACATATGATGTTGTGCTTTCGATGCTGGAGGACGTGTTGATGACGTGTCGTCGCCTCCACATGGTGTTGATAACCACCAGCACCTGCAGATGATCGTTGTTATTATGGATAATCCCATGTGTTTGGTAAACTCTAATGGTGAGGTTTTTACTGGATTATCCCAGAAAGCACACATAGCATGTGGGAAACCTATTTAAATATTTGATTTTACATTTGTATTGTTTGTATATTTTGTGACTCGGAATATTAAACACCGTAATTTTTATTACATGATATTTTATTGATTACATGTTTGAAAGATGAACATAACTTAACACATTACAACTAACATAAATTGACAATAATAAACAACAAAACCTAGACACTACCAGATGATTCTAGGCGTTTGAATTACTTTATTATGTCGTTGATAGATCTTAAAATTGCCACATCAAACTCGATCGGTCTCTTAGTTACGGTAAAATATTCTCCACGTAACCTTCAAATCTTCATCGGCCTTCAACTCTATAAGGTCGTATTTCACACTTCCATCAACATTAATCCATTATACACAAAATTCGATCTTACTCACCTTTCTGTTCTCGACGTTGGGCAATATATCATTCAACTTGGATATAAAGATTGCAAACATGCGATGTCCCTCGAAAACTGAAACTCTACGGCAAGTTTCACCCATTGAAGTACACTTTTTCCTTAAATAAAAATTGAGACATTATAAGATGTTTTTCTTAAGAACACGTGACATGTATCTATACAACTTTGAATTCATTCTGAAACACACAAATACAAAACTGTCAATAAGATCATAACCATTACAAGTTTAAACTATCTAAAATTTCATTTTTCTTGAAATTTTCAGTACGACATGGCGGTTAGAGGGAAGGATCACTACTAAAAGCAGCCTTTCTCTTATATACGAGAGCACTGCTGCCACTTCTGAAGCTAGGGACTTCTTTCTGTCGATACCTTTACTTTAGAGAATGAATAGGGGCGAAGCGGTTCTCTCTGGGCGGTCGAGCCCTATCCTTTGCTCTAAGAGGGTTGGGCTGCTCAGCAGGGCTTGCCTTGACTGTAGACTTTACTTTACGAGCGCTGCTCACATACCAAAACCATATGATGCCTCTCGGCGAGGGGACATCAGGCTCTGGCCTTATAATGCGTCTTCTTGTCCTCATGTGTAGAATCCTTCCGAAAGGTTGTTTTTATCACTGGAAATCTGCGTCTCGTGTAAGGTACGAAGTTAGTCATATTAGTTTAAAGATATTAGATTTTTTTTAAAAATCAACATTATTTAATATCGAAAAATTTAAATTGCCCTACCAAGAATTTGGTATGTTATCAAAATTTTATAATGAACTATTAAAAAAAATAAATTCAAATTTATCCACGGACATTTTGGAAATTAATAAAATATATGGAGGTTGCAGATAAAATCTAGGTTAAATTCTCGAAATATATCGATCACTAAACATAAATATTTCTTCCTGCAATAATCACCATGTTGTGGTTTTTGTTTTCTTCCGCTAGAATCTACATCCTTAGATGTAATGGAGCTAAATTTAAAAGAGAAAATAGCACACTCAATTCTTAAAAAGCGCATAAAAGCTTAAACCACATTAAATATAAGAAAAAAGAGCAACACTTTTTTACTTTTGGATTAGAACTAATGAATACGCCGTATGAATTGATGGGGAAAAAACTAAAACATGATCTCCTATAACCAAGACATTGTTTATATGTGTATAGGGATTCTACCATATAAAACCAGCATGTCTATTCCAAAAACTGTACTGCTATTCTTTAAAACTTCATCTCACTCTAGAAGACCCTAACTGTTTAGCCATTCAACTTCACAAAATATGAAAGGTCACAGATCATAAGTCACAAAACATGATCCAACCAAATCCTGGCCTTAACTTAACCTATCAATACTTCTTTCTAATATCTCCTAGCATCCATTATACTTTTGCTTGTCTACATGCAAGCCCAGCAATCAGCACTGTACAAGTCTCATTCTGTTAGCTTCATTTAAAGAAAAAATAAAGTTATTTGCTTTTGCTATTCCATTCCCATATTACATTATAATGGTTCTCTATATCAGTATGCTTCTGGCCATCATCTTCATGACGTTCCTTTTTAAACATGGCAATCTGTGAAGCAAAACCTGGTTCGGCATCAGCAGAACCACCTACCCCGCTGAATTCCACATTGTAATTGTGACGTGCAGCCAATTCAGATGCCCACTGTGTAAACTGTTCTCTGGTCCACTCAAATTTGTGGTCATTATTGCGAAACTTGCATGACTGTAAGAGGTTTTGCCCGTCTGATTCTTCTTGTTCTTGGGTAGGAGGATTCGACTTCTGTAGCACTACGTTGTATTCAAAATTTGGTGTAGAAACAATGAGAATCCTTGGACGAAAACAACTTAATGCCACATCCCCAAAGAGACAAGCTTGATCTTCCTCCATATGCTCAATCACCTGCATTGTATCAGCAATTTATATTGGTTGAATCAGTTCCATGATAAGCATAGTTTCTACACAGATGCAGATTTATAGGTTTAAACATTGAACAAACATTGTCACCTCAAGAACATGAGTGGTTGCATGATAGGCAATCAATTCAAATGCTAGTATAAGTATATTCCAGTGAATTGTTGCAGAGGTATTCATATACTATTCCAAATGGAAAAAATGTAGACGTGCGTATTCACGGGCTAAAGAACAAAACTGTGTCAGCAGCATGGGGTTTAAACGGCTGCTAAAACTATGACGTGTTTAAATGAATGATTAAAAGCATGGGATTTTATCTCCTCTAAAGTGAGATCACATTTTAGAGGGTAAAGGAAATCGTCTCAGGTGTTAGATCAGAAAATTGCTGATTCATATTGTAACAGATTCATGATTATGTACATGCATGTGGTACCATATGTTAATTTTTAAAATATCGAAAATCAATTGCTCACTTTAAAAGTCATCTGACAGTGTAATTTAAGATATCTAACTCAAGTTAGAGATAGTGAACTTAATTATCAGATGATAAACATATTATAAATTCAGCATCAAACAAACCATAAATTATAGATGATTTAATACAAGGAATAAAGATGTAATATATCTTGATTTAGGACACACCATATCAAAAATGAAGTCAACAATAATAGGAATATAAAATGAATTAAGAAATACCTCTAAACAAGTACCAATATCAAACCCATGCAACCTGGAATCAAAATTTGTAATTGAACCTTCATAAAGAATAACTGATTTTATGGGTATACTTGTCACACCAGCATCTAGATTTGCATCTAATTTTGAATTTAGCACCTGCACAATTTCAAGCACACAAAATCAAGCAGCTTACATACAGAAATTTCACATATATGTATAAGAACAAAATTATGATTTCAGTTACTAGGAGGTCCTTTAAGACCAAGACCTTCAAGATCAGATTAAAGACTGCCTGTATCAACTACACATCCAACATAATCTTTACACAAACAATATTTCCACGCCAAGCAGAACCCAAGTCAGTAAAGGGGTAGTTACAATTGTCATGTATAAATAGGGAGGTTTTGTTACAGAAGGGAAGGATTCGGACTTGTTAACATCTAGTAAATAGAGCAGTGGCTCTATTGTAGAGTGAGAAACCCTTGAAAGAGGGTTTTCTGTTCAATTCTTTCTTATTTTCCCAACTCAGTGTTCTTTCATTAATTATTATCAATTAAATTCTTGGGTTCCTAACAATTATGCACAAATAAAAGTTACATATTACATGATTGATATGATAAACTTTTCAAAATGCTTAAAAGCTTAGGACTATATTTATGAATAGATAATATAATTAAAATACAGAAAGGCAGTGACATGGTACACCTTATAGGTTGCATTCATAATAAATGCTCAAAACTTTTATGTAACTTTAAAAGATTTCTGCCTGATTTTTCTAAACTATAATGACCTAATATATATTTGTCCGATTGTGTAAGCCTACACTAACAGTAGGTACCGTAAACAGTGTTGAATTGATTAATTATTTGGAATTCAGATTAGCCACCCCCGTGTTTATCCAATGAATTATTCTCTGTTTTTTCAACATCTAGGTTGACAGAAAACTAAATACTGCGAATAGTAGAATAAATATTAAGAGAAATTTATATACATTGCGAATTGTAGAAAAAACATTAAGAGAAATTTATAAACATTGCTGAAATGATTGTTATCTATATAAAATGTAATGAACGGTGATAAAAGAAACCCGCTCTAACTAACAAATAAATGAAAAATAACAACAAATTCTCAAGTGACATGTTCCATATTAAAAGTAACCCATGACATCAAGTCACTACTAATCATACTAAGCATAAAATTAAAATAAAAAAACAAGACCATTAGTTAACTTATCGGCTGCAGTTGAGTCTGTAAATGAGATCATGTCGCACATCTACAAAGGTGATATCAAACTCTCAACATAGACTTCTGGTTCCATATCACCATGGCTCTTGTAATAAAATTCAGGAAAACTAAAAGTATTATTTATGGAATCCTAAACAACCAACCTATATTTCATTTGCATCAAAATCTCTATCAACACTTGGTCATCCTCTGAAAAATATACTACCTTGTTATAACGACAATAACGACCCCATGCTTTCAAGTAAGGAACATTTAACAATTTAGTCCAAGACATTTCATTACCAAACTACAGTCACTACTTTAGCATATTTAGGATCAATCTTTGTTTAGACAGTGTTCCCGGTATTATACATTCCAAACTACAGAAGAATAGATACTTTTTTCTTGCACATCTAAACATGAACCTTAGGCTTAAAACAACTAAAATGCAAACTTTGGAATAGGAAAATGCATGTAAACCTTTGCAGCACGTGTAAGACCCTTCGGTGAAATATCAACACCAGCAATTTTCTCCAACGAAGTTGTGTAATTTAGCAATGGTTCCAACAAGCTTCCAGATCCGCATCCAAAATCAACCTGTGATGAAAGAGAACCTCAAATTCACAACTCGATTAACAAAAGAAAATAGAAGTTGAGAAAGTTTAGCATACCAAAGTAGTAGCATGGGATTCCAAAATGTGTTGCACTGCAAATTCCACTCGTTGCTTTGAAAGTGGAGGGCTAAAAAAAGCCTGCTCCATTCTTTCCTCTGGAGGTTCTGCAACTTTGTTCAAACTTATTTCATACTCAACACAGCAGGCCTCTGAAAAATTTAGAATCAATAATTTAGCCGCTTGCTTAACAGCGTACATGTGTGTGTTTGGGGTGCGGGGGAGTAACAGGAGAAAGTAACTCACTAGAAGATAACAAGGAAAGCATTTTGGCTGAATCACCAGCAGAAGCAAAAATCAAATCAGAAGTGAGCAAGTTCGTTTTGAAATAAGCATATTGACCAACAGACATCTGCATCACAACCTCCTCGATGTAAGAAATGACAGCACCAACCCCCATTTCAAACTCAAACTCATTACAAACTTCAATAACTTCTTTGGTATTTTCACCATCCACAACCAAATATACTGAATAACTAATACAAGGTAAAGATCCATTGCATGGACAGACACCAGAGTCTGGACCTTCAATCCTTAAGTTGCAAACCCCATTCTTAGACATGTCCTGTGATGAAGTTGTACACATTGGTTCAAGTATGTTATTGCACTGCATTGCATAAATCTGGCTATACCGAATGGGTTGACCAGTTAAAATCTCTCCGAAAAGGTTTTTGGAAAACATGTGAATGCTGAAGTTGCCTGCAATCTCATAAAGTTGGTCAGAAGGAACAGTTACACTATTAAAATACTTGTTCAGCCATGACAGAAGTTTCAATGAGGCATTCTGAATAGCATCATTCTGCTTCTTATAACAATCCTCAGGGGAACACAAAAGTATTACATCCTTACACCTAGAAAGCAACTTTATTTCACATTTAAACATCTCAGAATTTGATTTCTTTTGACATGCATTTACAGAGGCCCCATTGGCACATTCAATCACATCAGTTCCCAAGTTTGCAGCCTTAAAACTTGATTCTGATGATTCCGTTGGCATTTTGAAAGGATGACTTATAATGGAAAAGACAGGTTCGGACAGACGATGCTGGCGGCAAAACATACTAAGTATATCCCTGGGAAGGGAACCCCTCCAGTTAACTCTTGTGGTAAATCTTGAAGGAAGCTCAGCTGTGAGTATTGCCTCTCTGGATAATTTGTAAATGCCCCCTGGAGTCTTCCCTAGAAGCATCCTGCATAGAAAACCTAGCAATCAGTAAATGACGCAAAGTTGAGTAATTTACACAAACAGAAACTGACAAATAATTCGAACCAACAAAAAAGACATGTTCATCTAAAAAATTCAACGGATACAAAAATACATGTGACAAAAATAGTATACGTCATTCCAAGAAAGCATCAAGCAGAAGAGAGAAAAAATGTTGGAAGATCAGAAAATCTTTCGAGTAAAATATTAAAATTTTCTACTATTACTATGAACATTCAGATTGCAGCAATATACTCCCTCTCTCTCAAATTATAAGTCACTTTGCCAAAAATATTTGTCTCAAATTATAAGTCACTTTATTATCCTAATACAACTCTTAGAATGTGTGATCGGGCCTAACTCGACCCTACAAAACCAGCTTGTAAGGTGAGGATTACTCCCACTTATAAACTCATGTTCAGGCCATATATTATCCGATGTGGGACTCTTAACACCCCCTCTCACGCCCAGGAATTAGGGGGCCATATATTATCCGATGTGGGACTCTTAACACCCCCTCTCACGCCCAGGAATTAGGGCTGGAGCGTGGAACTAAATGGTGGGTGGCCCAATGGATCTTAGATGAGGCTCTGATACCATCTTAGAATGTGTGATTGGGCCTAACTCGACCCTACAAAACCGACTTGTAAGGTGAGGATTACTCCCACTTATAAACTCATGTTCAGGTCATATATTGTCCGATGTGGAACTCTTAACAACAACATTAATGACTTTTTGCCTAATATACCATCTACTATTTATTTCTCTTTCTTCTTTCAATTCCTTTAATTTCGCTTTCCAATATAATTATTGAAGAACATTTTTGTAAAATCATACATCATTTCACTTTCCCATAAAATAATAATTGTATTTCTTAATTCGTATGAAATGGCCAAAACGTCTAATAATTTGGGACGGAGGGAGTAAAAAGGTGCTTTTATCTTTCTTAGCAACCATGGGATGCCTAATAAAAACCTGGAGAATTATTTATTAGATAGGTTGACCAGCAAATAAGTTTGTTGGGATAGAAAATTCCAATAGAGGTAGACAAATTATTGGCACTTTTAGAATACAGTCTTTTTAAGGACATAATTTCTAAGTTAAGTGATGAAAAACAAATAGGAAATCTACTCATAACTATCAAAACCAACAAAAATTTTCACAGGGTTGGTCTACCAAAATAAAAATACTTAAGTTGGCCACTATAATAAAGCAAAAGTGCATGACATAATAAAACTTTCTTATTGTAGTTGTATTGGAGCCCCCGCACTATCCAGGTTCCTAGGCGGTTGGATGTATAAATGAGTTTGGGCACCTTCATCCTTTAAACTAATTTTTGGGATGAGATCCAAAATCATTTAATATGGTATCAAAGTCGCGTTAAGGATTGCAATGTGAGAATTAGACTAAAGACCCATACAAGGTGTGAGGTGGGTATTGAAGTTGTATTGGAGTCACATTGCTCAAGTTCCCAGATTGTTGGATGTTTAAATGTGTTTGGGCCCCTTCATCATTTGCGCTAGCTTTTGGGATGAGATTCAAGTCTATTTAACACTTCTTTTCATCAAGTTTTAAGTTTAGCCAAGAATGTGATATAAAGTTGACCATTGAACTACTAAAATGACAACAAAACATTTAAATTTAAAGTTAAAGAGACCTGTGATACAATTGAACTGTTACATCCTCATAGAAAAGATCTCTAGATTTCCGCGTATATCCGATGCATGCTAATATTGCATCACCAACCATATCTTGCCCAGACAAGTATCTTGCCCTTTCATTTAGAGATCCCTCAAATCGAATGGATTCTTTTCCATTTCCCGATATAAAAGATTGATCCAGTAGATATGATTGTGGAGCAGCAAAGAACAGTCTTGTCTCAGAAGAAGCTTTACCTATATTCCTATTTGATTAGCAAAGATCATGATCAAGTTAGAAAGCAATTATCTAGTTTAAGAAATTCTTTGTAAATTCATCATACCTTGAAATCAGAACAATGGCACCATCTTCTAAACCAAGCTCATTTGCAATAATATCAAGGTAGTACTCTCTTAAAGACATACAGAGAGTCACAGCTTCAATACATTTTTCCATTGAACTAGGAATGCTTATGGCCTTAACCTGAATGCATTCTTGTGAACCACCTTCTTGCATTAATGATTCTATAATATCTTGTGGATATGGACAAAGCTTTTTAATCCATATATTTTGCTCAGAGGTAGTAAGAAACTCATACAACTTTCTAGCAGCCTTTACTATGTATGGAAGGACCAAAAATGGATTTGACTCCACCTCAGGATTAATAAATTTACACAAACTAAGAATCTTTGCGTCGCTGACAGCAATGACAGAAACAGGAATCGATCCACAATGATTGCCTTTCCTTCTCAAAGTAGCTCGAATGTGACCACCGAGTGGATGATCAGATGTAAGAAACTGTAGAATTGTTGAATGGAAAACAAAAATGGTATCAGACTGAATTTAAACTCACTGACAGTCACGCAAAATACTGGAACACCAGAGTCCAAAAAACAATACTTCCTTCTGACTAATTTTTCAATGTGATGACCAGCAAGGGTAATTGCAAATTATAGCATACTAATCGATTAGAGAAGCAACAGGAAAAAAAACTAAAGAAAGTGAATGATAAACTTCCTAAAATTGATGTTTTCATTCTATGAATGTTCAACAACTTCCAAAGATCAGACCAATTCTAAAAGAATTATTGCTTGCCATCAGACAATCTGGAATGAAGGAATTAACAATATAGACCCGTAACTGACAATAGGCATCACTAGATACACAAGAAAAAGTTACCTACTTTTTCTGAAAACAGATAGGCGATGCGAGCAACTAAACTTTCCTGTGCTTCCTGAGGAGTAAGATCGATGGTCTCTGGAGTGATACTAAGCTGCAAGAGAGTAATTCATAATTGGAACATTGTGAAAGTTAAAATGTCATAATCCTCTCAAGGTAAACACTTGAAATAGAAGATATAATACAAAATTACAAATAATCTTCAATGGGAGAGATCTAATCGAAAGGATAATTAAGTACAAGCACAATGATATTAGTCATTATTATCAATAATTTGTATACTGATGGGAAGTGAGTAATACCTTCTCTAAAGCTATCTCTGCTGCAGATTGTTCTGCATCCTTCTTTTTCGTAAACGTCGCCGACACAACCGTAAGTTCTGGAAGCTGCAACGTGCAACGGTAAAGGCATGGTCCCGTCTGTGGAATGCATAACCCTGGACATTCAGTTTGAGAAACCTCCTTCACCGCCTCTACCGTGTAGCAAGCCGTTTTGCCAAACTTTTGGTGTATTATAGCCTTCGGTGTAAGGTTTGATTTTTTCGGTGCAACGAAGTGATGTTCTTCCATTTCCATGAGAAAGCTTAGAACATTTGTGATCTAT
Source organism: Vicia faba (assembly GCA_948472305.1). NCBI lineage: Eukaryota > Viridiplantae > Streptophyta > Magnoliopsida > Fabales > Fabaceae > Vicia > Vicia faba. The sequence continues at coordinate 819,198,120 of OX451741.1, read as the reverse complement.
TCTTGAAAATCAATGATTAAAAACATATCAGCCATATCCACTACAAATTGATAGTTGATATAATAATAATATCAAATTAGGTTTAAAAAATGAAAAGAATGAAAAGAGAGTGAGCGAGAGAATGTACCTTGAGATTCGTTGGTGAATGCGTATGAAATTAGATTTAAAAAAAGAATGAAGAAAAAGCATATAAGAATGAAATGAAGTGACGAAGAGGAAAAGGTTTCTGGCTCACTCACTAGGAGAAGTGTCTGCCATTCCGTAACTGAATTATACGGCTGGCGTGCTAACTTGCAAGTAATTGTAAGTTTTACTCACAAATCACAAAAAAAAATGGATTTTAAGTAAAACCTCCCCTTGATCTTTTGTTTTACGTGGAACATTTGTCTTAATGTTGAACTATCGCTTTCTCTTCTACTCAAATATAAAAATATAAATAGTGTTTATAGAAACTATACTAGTTATCAAACAAATTAATTCTTGGTGGTTTAGAAGTTGAGACTTGAGATAGGATGATGGTCACATTACTATTTGATGCATTGAAAAATACTTCAATGACTTGACAAAAAAAAAACTTCAATAACTACTTAATACTATATCTTATTGTTTATCCAATGTTTTTTTTTTTTTGTTGAGAAATAACGAGAGAAAGGTAGAGAGAAGGTGGTGAGAAAAGTGTCAGAGATGTTATCAAGAATAAAAGAGGAAGTGTGACTAAATTGACATTGAAAGGAGGCGGTGAGGAAGAAGTGAAAGTGGGAAGCCGTGTTTAACATTTCTTGAAAATATGGAGATATAGATTAGGTGTGTTTTGGATTGGGTCTGTACTTAATCTGTTGCGGACAAGGTCCAGTTCAGCTGACGCAAGAAAGGCCCAATAACTTGTTGTGGATTGGACCTGTACTTGGTTTCCTGTTGGGCAAGGACAGCCCAGCACTGCTGCGAGGAAAGTTCACTACAGTGACCCAAATTGTTATGACCGTTAGGAAACGTCTCTCACGCGTTCCTGTCGGGGACGTCTCCTCCACGTGCCCGCCAAGGATATGTGGTCAACGATCCTCAGAATATCACAGAGTCATCATGCTCCTGAAAAGATCAGGTTTTTCACCCTCCGAGAATCACGGAGCAGTTGTGTTATACCTAAATATTTACCCTCTTACTTTTATAATACTTTAGAGCTTATGCTTCATCATCATACATACATTTACATTGCATTCATTTATTTGAGGTGGGACCAAGGTGTTCTTGTCTTATGGGTTTCTTCAAGCAATAGAAGATGATTGCGCAGTACAAGGAGGGTCCAATATCCTCATTATCATGGCTCACTCAAGCTACAAGGGCTTCTTATGCCTCAATACATCCCAATATGTCCATCATGTCATTAGATGATTGAATTTGCCAAAGACTTGAAGTGTATCATGTTTCCCCTGTCCATCTCCTAAAATTAGGGTTTTGATCAATTGAAGTGTGTGGCACCTCCTGTGAGCAAGATTATTGAAGCATCATCATCTTATCATTATAGAAGACATCTTTGATCAAGAGATTCTCCATCATGCTCAAAGAAATTAGGGTTTTGAAGTTGTGAACTCGTTTATTATCTCTTTGACTGAAAATTAGGGTTTGTGATAAAATCAGTTTACTGATTCTTTGAGAAAAACTTAATTTCATGACATTTTACATGTTCCTAAGCATATATGCCTAGAAGATTGACCCTCACCTTTATTCAGAAGAAGCTCAATTGTTCAGATAATTGCAAATCATTTGATTTGGGGGAAAAGTCAATTGCGCAAGCTAAAGCCAACTCGTGACTTTTTGAGGTCAACATCGTGTTTTTCAAGTCAAATATGGTCATTGGTGGAGATTTGTTCAAATGAAATCCATAAAATCAGGAAAATCAGAAAGTTGACCAAGTTTGACTTTTTAATACTTGGAATTTTTTCTAAGTTTTTGAGATTTTCATGTTCATTTACCACTTTTCAAAGGGGCTTAACTTTTCCATTTTTAATCATAAATTCACAAACTAGTAATCAAATGAAAGAAGAAGTTTCATACTTCATTTTTTTCCTTGAGGGCTTATCTCTAAAAAGTTCATGGTTCTTGAGTTATAGAGCTTGGAAGTTGGCTGATCATTAACTTTTGGATCTTGATACTTAGAGAAATTTGGAAACATCTCAATCAGGTTCATCATCATATGTTGCCAACCATATTTCTCTATGATTCAAGTTGTATTTGGTTTCGTGATCAACATAAAAGTGATAAATCAAGTTTTTTTTCTCCAACTTTACTTCAAGAAGTTTCTCGTTTACTCAACTACAACTCAAGATATTATCATTGGAAATCAAGCACTCAAAGTGGTATTTTTGACTTTAACTTAGAATTTTTTTCTAAGTTTTCAGTTAGAGTCGTTTGCATAACTTTCATGGCTTCTTACGTGATCTTTCAGGCATCATCTCAAAATCATTTCAACATGAAAATTGTTCAGCTCTTTACCCTTTGTTGTACCCCAAAATTTGCCCTCTCATTTCTCAAAGGATCACACTAGACCCTCAGGTTCGCTTCATCCAAATTCTGAGCCTTGAATTACAAATTTTCCAAGAAAGTCATTCACAAGGGCAAAATGGTCATTTACGCACTGAAAAGTCAAACCTTGACTTTTGGATCAAAATCAAGTTTCAAGGATCATATTTCATCAAGATATATTGAAATATGAAGTTTGTTTCATCAAGAAATTCAAAAGTCAAAATTACTTTGGAAAAGTCAAATTTCTAAATACTTAGGATTTTTCTAAGTGTTTAAGAAATATGACAAACTCAGAACTTATGATCAAATTATCACCATGATGCGAGCTGATTCTAGAAGAATTTCTAACACAAGAGTTTTAGATCTCAATAAGACCTAAAATATCACAGAACATAACTTCTCCTAGAAATGTTGGGATTTCAAGTTAAATCCTCAAAGACACGTCCCTGAAACTGAAGCATTCAGCAAATTCTGGACACTTTCAAAACAAATTTTGGTCAGAACTTCTGGGCCAGTTTTCACAAAGGTTCAGTCAGAGTTTGCAAGGGTAATTCAAATAAGGTTACAAAGCGTGTTGCAAGCTTCCTGGAAAGTCTGAGAACTCCTTCAAAACATGCTGGAGCAAGGAGATACAAAGATTAGAAGTTGGATGTCTATTCTAAGTTACGTTGAAGCTGAACTTATGATCCAGAATTAAGCAATGATGCAGAATATCACATTGTAGGATTTTCGGTTTGATAAATCTCATCATCATTTAATGCTCACAACCACTTTTGGGTCTTTATCCAAAGGATATCCCCACCTGTGGCATAGAAGTACCATTACTATCTTGGAAAAGCAAAATTTTGTACAAGAGTGTGCTGGGCCCATGCGTTGCTTTGCTTTTGAGGTTGCCTTTCCTTAATTCTTGCTTACAAATCTGGCTTAGGCGCTGCTAAAGCTGCTAACCACCATACCTATTTGAACCTACTTCAAGAGCAAGTCAGCACCTAGCATATGATGGTTGTACCCCTTGACCTCTCTAGGAGACTAAACCTTTGCCTATAAATTGGACTTCATTGGCAACTGTAACTAGGTCGAAAATTTGAAAAAGAAAAAGCCTTGAACCCTTGCTAAAATTCCAAGAATCCAAAACTGCAAACACAAAATACAAAACCTATTAGCTTTTGATTCTTGCATTCAAACTCCATTTTTCCTCAAGTGTTTCTTGACCAACACCATCCATACAGTTTCTGATTTACATATTAGAAGCTATCCTAACTTCTGTGTTCAGACTGTAATGCACTCTCCATATATATCCACCTCAAAGAAGTCATAACTTTGGTCATTGGTTGTTCCAGAATCTTCTAACCATTCGTAGCCCCAAGTTGAGATTTCCAGCCTGCTGAACACGTGAGGAAGCTGTTCAGAACATCACAAGCGGTCAGAACCAGACTCCAGCTCACAGATTATTTTCTAGCTGCAAGGTAAGTTTCTGCTGATTCTCATCATATTATTTAGGCATTGTCATATTTGCATGTTCAAAAATACAATGTAGCCATCATGATTCTGATGTTGTACGTATTCTGAGGTTTCACATATTTGTATGCCTAAGTAGGGAGTAAATTAGTTCAGAACTTCTTAAGGAAACTAGGTTTAGCAGATATATGCTTGTTTCTGATTTACAGTCTTGATATCTTATATTTCTGAACCATATTGGGAACCTGCTATAATTGTTATGTTTGTGTTTTTTGTTCTGTTAAGAAATGACTAAGTTGCAGATGTTCTGGCTAGTATGAAGAAAGAGATGGGATTCATCCTCTGAAATTACTTTATGTTATATTCTTATGTTTTTGCTTCTAATACCGGATGTATGGCCACCCCAGTGGTAGAAAATGCACGCATAAGACATTTGTGTTAAGGGTCATGAGTTCTAGTCCCAGAAACACCCTTTTTATGCTTATCCCCTGACATTTTTCCCATCCTGGGTCAGAACTTCCAAACCTCCAGCAACATCAGAACTTCCAAATTCCCTCAGCAACCAGAACTTCTGACTTCCCCTAAAATGTAGTCGATCAACTAGGGAAGACGCCATCTAAAATTTCCATGTTGGCTTTACTACTATGTTCTGAGGCGCATGCAAAGGCCTTGGTAAAATTCCTGAAAACTGCCCATGTACCCCAAGAAACATATGTTGATCAGTTCTGTTATACCCCAAAATTTGCCCTCCCATATTCCTCAAGAAATTGCCAAGCCAGGCTAAAAAATTCCCCAAGGGTTGTGCAGTGCAACAGTCTCCCATACAGTCAAAATTAGGGTTTTGAGTCTGATCAAGAAAAGGAAGTTTTCAAAGGCTCAATCAAGTCTCATATGCTTACAAACATGGTCAAGCATCCCCATATCAAGTTTCAAGGCATTCAGCTCAAAATTGCACAGTCAAAACCCTAAATTGCACTACAGTCAACTGTAGGGGCAAAATGGTCATTTGGCAGTCAAAAGTTCAAATTTTTGGTCAACATATCATTTTGAAGCCACAAACATCATTTGATCAATGCTTGATCATGATTCTCAAAATTTGGCTCAGAAATCATCAAAGATGCAAAAGTTGCTATATTTGGACAGCTGAAAAAGTCAACTGAAATTGACCAGGGCATAACTTTCACATGGATTATCAGAAAAATTCCATCCAAAGCTAATTTTGAAGAGAAAGACATTTCCTACAACTCATCTTCATACTTCAAGTCCAAGAAATGCTCTCACAAAAAGTTATCAATTTCAACATTATAGGTCATTTTCAAAAGTCAACAAAAAGGGACTTTAAGTCAAAGGCCATAACTTGAGATTGGTAAATCAAAATGACATGGGACCAAAGGCATTGGTTAAAGGACTCAAAGACCTTTCCAAAATGTCCAAGAACATGTGAAAAGCTTAAAAATTGAGCAAGTTATGCATTGGAGAAGTTGGGAAATTTTTGTGAAATGGCAAAAGTCAACTATCCTTGAAAATCCAATTTTTGACAAAAGGGCCCCATTTTTTCCACTTGGTTCATCCTTGTCATGCCACACACGTGTCCCATGATTAATTTCAAGACCAAATATTGATTTTTTTTATTTTATTTAATTTTTGATAATTTAATTCATTTTAAATCTTTGAAAATTCAAATAAAATTTAAAAACCAATGGAATAGTGTCATGTGAACTTGGACAATTTCTATGTATCATGGGCCAACTCAAAAACTCAGGCTAGGGTTAAGTTTCACACTAGGTCTAGGTTTTGGCTAAAAAGAAGGAAAATGGTCAATGGTAAAAACCCTAAGACTTGTTCATTCATGGGCTTGAATCTAGGTCAGTTAGCAAGCTAATTTCCATCCATTATAATCACTAAGTCAAACCCTAGGCTGAGGACATCACAAGCTGCGCCCAAACAAGCTTTGGCAATTTGAAATTTTTCCATAAAACTCAAACACTGAAAACTAGTTTAGGGGTGGATTCAAGCTTCAATTTTTATTCCATAAGCATCCTTAAGCATCCCTGAAGGTGTTCCAATTGAGATCAATCACAAAAGCTCAAAGAATTGGGGTACAGAACTCAAGAAAGTCCATGGAAATTTCAAAATCGTATTCCATATTTTACACATTTTCATGACATTTCATTGATTGATTCGTGTTCCTCATGATATTCTAAAGCTAACCATACTAATTAATTTCATTTTTGAGCAATACATGTGATTTGGCCATGAACGGTATTTAGGGTTGCAGGTTTCTTGAGTTGGGGATTTTGCATAGAGGAAAAATTAGGGCTCAGGAGTACCATGGTTGGATTCAGTGCCTCAAGACGAGGACATCTTGACCCTCGCGATAAATTTATGACCAGTATAAAGCTAATCGCTATTTTCTTGTAGGTTGCTTAAGGCCACGCATCCAAAACCGTGGCTGAAGGTCCTTGTTTCAGAAACAATGAAGAAGACGAGTGCGTGCCCATCAGCCATTGGCCACTTTGAAAATTCGCGCCAGGCCACCCACTAGCATTATATTTCATTTATTATATTAACGTGTTATTATATGTTAAATGACAAGCGCTTGGTCCAGTGGTGCACGTGATGGTTTGCAACATGAATGACCTGGGTTCGATCCCAGGTCTTATTCCTTTCCAATATTATTTTTCCTTCATTAATCATGTGCAGGCCTCACATTAAGACCTACCATACACTTCAAAATCAGCTCATCCACGTGTCCCTGAGTACCCACATCAAAGGCAAGGATTGAAGAATATGCTATGCTTCAGTCAAATGCATCACACCTGATCAAAAAAGTCAATGGACTTCAAGCAAATGGGCCAGGCTTTTCAAATCTGAACCTCCTAATCTGGGGTTATACCCCACCCTGGTTTGCCAAATTTATTTATTTCTTTTTATTCTTCATTTATTTTAATTGTTATGTTTATTTAATTAATTAATTTTTAATCAAAATATAAAAACATTCAAAAATCAGAAAAGGCCAAAAAATATAATTTTTTTTATTTAATTATTTTCTAAATAAATTGTATGTAAATTATTTAGTTTAATTAGGGTACAATTTTAATCTCTTTTTAATAAAAATCCAAAAAAACTAGAATTTAGGTTTAATGACTTTTATTTTCTTTTTTTATTTTTTCCCTTTTTTCAGAATAATAATGTTATTTATTTATTTTCATAAACTAAAAAATGTACATAAATTAATTTAGAATTAGATTAGGTTAAAAGTTAAAATTTTCATAATAAACTTAAAAAATAATAGAATTAGGTCTAATATTTAATTTAATTTCAATTAATTTTTCTTTTTTCTTTTAAATCTAAAAAACACAAAAATACCATTTTTCATTTAATTTTAAGTTTAGATAACTTAATTATTTTAATTCCTTTAAAGGGTTCAACGCCCTCGCATTCGATTATTTTCTTTTTCGCGCGTTTCGTTTATTTCTTTTGTGAATATAATGTACTTGTACCAAAGCCGTGTAATAGCTATTAGACATTTCTTTTCTGCAATTTATTTTAAATCGGGTTCGGTTTATTTTGGCGATGTGGACCCGCGCCCTTTGTAATAGCGTAGGACTTTTATCTTTTCCGCACTTTAAATTCCCGCACTTTTAACTGTTAAACAATAACATGAAAGAATGAATGCCCAAAAATAAAATCGAATCGATAGATCACCAATGCATGACAAGACAAACAATAAACTGAAAATGACACACAATTCACACACCACCCTTAGGGTACGCCTCACTGTTGCCTTTCGAAAGGTGATCGTCGAGTAGAGGATGTCTTAGTAAGTCCTCATGATCCGGGAACCTGGCATGAGGGTAGCTTCTAAGGTGTCTTCCCATTGCTCTGGTGATCGCCATGTCCCTAAACTCGAATTGACCCGAACACCTCCAACGGTGGTGCTACCTACCTCTCAATGGTGGGATGGCACTACTTTAAAGGACATTTACACAGACGAATTCCTTAGGGTAGGTAGGTTCTCGTAGATACTTGCTCTCTTCAAAAACAAACAAAAATCTTTTCACACCAACACTTTTCAAAAGCTTTCAAAGCAAATTTTTCAAACACTCTGACGTACGAGTCGAACTGAAATTTTTTCAAAGAAACTTTGTTAACCCACATTGAAAAGCAAGCAAACATTTTGAAAACACATTGAGCAAGTGTCTAAGAGCCCATGGATAACCATGGATAGAAAGGGTGCTAACACCTTCCCTTTCTATAACCTACCTCCCGAACCGAGAGCAATCTCTTTTAAGGAATTTTTCTGTGCTTTTGTCCTTTCCATTTGGAGAAAATAAAAGACGGTGGCGACTCTTGCTTCCGCGACATTTCGCGAACCAGCGTTAAACAGTCAGTTCCAGATCCACCGATCACAGAACTGGCGACTCTGCTGGGGAGACAAACTTAAAGTGAGGTGTACCTTAGGGCTAGTTCATAACTGTGTTTTCAATAGTTTTCCTTGTGTGCTTTAAATTGTGGGTTGCTTGGGAGTTCTATAGATCCTAACCCGGATCTGGGGATACCTTCTTAGAAAGTAGCAACAAGGCTGTAAGGGAACTGTGCGGGGTATACCGACATGGTTGAAACAGTCTGCTACGTTGATGTGGCACTTTGGTGTGTACCGGTAACCCTTGAGTCAGTCAAGGAGAGTACGGGGCCTCCATGTGGTGTCATGAAGCATCAACAGACCTTAGGAACCTTAATTGAATCATCTTGGCCTCTTTAGGGTAGTGAGATAACTGACTTTGGTGCAGTCCGAGGTTGGTTGATACTCGATACTACACTCAATTGAGGGTTGCTTTCCTGGAATATTTCGGTCGCCAGTTCAGTGGCTAAATCGAAACGATGAACAATGAAAGCAATCCCGTGATATTGGGAACCTTAGAACCCGGTTACTTTGATTAGGACAGGTTGAACCCACCAACTTCAAGAGGGTATTACCCAGACCCCATGATGGCCTTAAACCTTAAGGGCCTGTCTTGTGTGCCTTGTGTGCCTTACATGTTTGTCTTTGTAAATATCTGTGTTTAATCATAGCATCATAACATCATCCAGCATCATGTGCATTAACTAACCATTTCAGGGGTTCGAATTTTCATCTTTGTTCTTGTTTTGTAGGACATGGAAACTGTTCGTAGAAAGACAATCCCAATCAGTCTTGTGAGGATCTCTCCCCAGCTTAAGGAGCTTATATCCAGGATTCCCGAGAACTCTTCATTCAGTGAAAGGCATGGAAGCCTCATCAGCTTGGTCAACACCAACATTGAGGAAGATATGATAAAGGTCCTGTTCCAATTCTTTGACCCTCTGCATCACTGTTTCACCTTCTTGGATTATCAGTTGGTACCTACATTGGAGGAGTTCTCCCGACTCCTGAAGATCCCTATTCTTGATCAGCTACCCTTCAACGGTACAGAAAAGGAACCTAAGCTTGAAGAGATTGCTAAAGCCTTGCACCTACAATCCTCTGACCTCAAGGGACATTGGGAAGTCAGAAGTGGTATTAAAGGGTTCTTAGCCAGGTTTCTGTTTGAAAAGGCCTATGAATGTTGGAATTCCCTTGACTTGCAAGCTTTTGAAGAGGTTGTGGCCCTCCTTGTTTATGGTTTGGTGTTGTTCCCTAACCCAGACCAGCTCGTTGATATCAATACTGTCCAGATCTTTATGTCCAGGAATCCTATACCTACGTTGCTGGGGGACCTCCTTCACTCATGTTACACTCGAACCATGAGAAAAAGAGGTGTCCTTATGTGTTGCACTCCTCTCCTGGGAAAGTGGTTTATTTCACACCTTCCACAATCAGTCCTGAAGAATGAACGGGGTTTGAGATGGTCACAACGGTTGATGACTCTTACACACGCAGATATACATTGGTGCCCTAGGTCCAGGGAAGATGTCACTATCATTGATCGTTGCGGGGAGTATCCTAATGTTCCTTTACTTGGAATCAGAGGGGGTATTACTTATAGCCCATGCCTGGCCTGGAGACAGTTTGGTTATGCTCGGAGGGATGGTCCTCATGACATGTTGATTCCTGACATAGTTTTTGACTTTGACAACGATACTCAAGGACTTCGCCAGAGATTTATCAGAGCTTGGAGGATGCCTAGTAGGATAGACAGCAAGACACTGGGGCACAGGAACTCCATCCCTTTGGAGCCTTACCTCAAGTGGGTACGAGCCCGCTCTCAGAAGTTAGTAATGCCTTATCCTCACATGCTTCCAGTAACCAAAGAGCCTGCCTTGGAAGGAGAGGTGTCTCATGTTATTCAGCACCCTGATATGCCCACATCCTGGGAAGAGATGCAGAAGAGTTGGATCCAGCTTAAGGAAGAGAGGAATTCTCTTGAGACTAGTTTGCATGCCAGTGAAAGGAAGGTCTTGGAGCTCACCCGTCTGTTGCACGAGGAAAGGAACCTCAACACTTACATAGCTCCAAAGAAGATGCGCAACATATTTTGGGATTGATTTGATCTTTTTGTACTTTTGCCCATGAGGCTTTGATGTATTAAACAATGATTTTCTTAATAATAACGTGTGTTCCTTTTGGTCTACAACGAATTTGAATTTTCGAACTCTTGAATGCATTGCATAAACACATATCATTCATCATGTGCATCATAAATACTCTTCTTTTCAGGTTGTTTACTGTGCTTCGCTGTTTATTTCAGCATCATGAATCCTGAATCATCAACTGAGGCATCTATCAAGGCTCTTCAGGCGCAAAACGTCCAGTTTCAGGCGCAAAATGCCCAATTTCAGGAGCTGATCAAGGGCTTGGCTCAGGGTCAACAAGAGTTGAAGACCATGCTTTTGAAGAAGACTAAGAAGAAGAGGAGGACTGTGCTATTTAACACTGGGCGCAGACTCGGGAACACTTTGGTTGAAGCTGAAAGGACTCCTCCATCTGTGACGGAAGGTAGTCACCAAGAAAGGGAGGTCACTACTCCTGTGGGCTCTGATACTGAAACAGACTTCAACGACGAACAGTACCCTCCTGCTGAAGACCGGTACAAACAGCTGGAAGACAGATTAAAGGCTGTGGAAGTTCAGCGGGTGCCTGGATTGGATTTCGGAGACTTGGGGTTATCTACTGGAGTGGTGATCCCACACAAGTTCAAAACACCTGCCTTCGTGAAGTATGATGGGGCCTCCTGTCCCAAGATGCACCTCCGTTCTTATGTAAGGAAGATCCAGCCTTACACAGCAGACAAGAACCTTTGGATCCACTTCTTCCAGGAGAGTCTTTCAGGGACTCACCTCGATTGGTTCTATCAGCTGGATGGAATCAGCATTCGTAACTGGGAGGATCTGGCCACTGCTTTTTACAAGCAGTATCAGTATAATGCCGACCTCGCTCCTACGCGTACCCAACTCCAGGGTATGTCGCTAGGGTCGGGTGAAGGTTTTAAGGAGTACGCTCAGAAATGGAGAGACCTGGCTGGCAGGGTGCAGCCACCATTGACGGATCGGGAGCTGGTAGATATGTTCTTGGGGACCCTATCTGGTCCATTTTTCAATCATCTCATTGGTAATTCCTCTGCTGGGTTTACTGATCTGATCCTGACTGGTGAAAGGATCGAGGCCGGTATAAAATCGGGGAAGATACAGAAAGTTGCCTCCTCCAGTACTGAGAAGAAACCCTTCAAAAAGGAGGCTGGTGCTGTATATAGCTCCCGGAGAACAGAGCGACCTGAACACCGCCAATCTGTCAGTGCGGTAATGATTGCCAAACCTGCTGCCGCTCCTCGGCCAACTAATCCTCAAAAGTTTGAAAGACCCCGGAGAGAGTTTACCCGGTTAAGCATGACCTTATCACAGATCCTGCCACAGTTGCTATCCACTAATTTAGTGACTGTCAGGGAGGCTCCAAAGTTTCCCAATACTGCATCCCCCAAGTTCAATCCAAATGCTCGCTGTGCGTATCACTCTGATAGCCCGGGGCATAACACAGATGACTGTTGGGCCCTAAGGAATAAGGTTCAAGACCTCATTGATGCCAAGGAGATACAGTTTGAGGCGCCCGAGAGGCCGAATGTTGTAACTGCTCCCATGCCCCAGCATGGAGTGAATGCTGTTGAGGAGGATTTGTATGTAGCTTCGGTGGATGATGTTGCTACTCCGTTGCTGATGGTCAAGAGGAATCTGTTGCTAGCCGGTTTATTTCCGGGATGTAGCGAAGGTTGCCCTCTGTGTGTTGCTTCCCCTGCTGGTTGTTCTCTGTTGAAGTCAGGCATCCAAAACCTGATAGGTAGTAGAGAGATTTTGTTCGAAAAGACTATTGTTCCTGCTGCTCCTGTTGAAGAAGTGTCGATCGTTACCATCTTCAACAACCATTCCAAGGCTCCTTCAAAGAAGCCTATACAAATTTTGTCAGTTCACAAGAGTGCTCCCATCACCATTACTGTTCCGGGGCCTATACCCTACAAATCTGATAAGGCTGTCCCATGGCACTATGGGGCGGATGTTTATGTTCTGGGTGTGAAACAAGAGTGCAACATTGATACTGGTGTCTCCAACATCACCGGGCCTGCTAAGGTCACTCGTAGTGGAAGACTGTTCTCGCCAGACATTGCTCCTCCGGCAATTCATAGGCCTTTGATCTTCACACCTGCCAGAGAGCCTGTTTCTCCCCCTGACCAAGTATCCACCCCTGCTACTGAGTCATCTGATACTCGGGGCAAGGGAATTGCTGCTGATGTGCCTGCCAGGACGGAGGCACCAAAGACCATTGTTGAGGCTTCCAAGCAAGAAATGGAAGAAATCCTCAAGATAATAAAGAAAAGTGATTTCAACGTTGTGGAACAGCTGGGGCACACCCCCTCTAAAATCTCCATGTTGTCACTGCTGCTGTGTTCAGAGGCCCATGCAAAGGCTCTGATCGCTTTCTTAAAAACAGCCCACGTACCCCAAGAGACGACTGCTGACCAGTTCACCGACTGTGTGGCCAACCTAACTGCTGATAATGGCCTGGGTTTCTCTGATGCCGATCTGACAGCAAAGGGGAAGAACCATAATGATGCCCTGCATGTCTCCATTGAATGCAGGGGCACTACTCTTGCTCATGTGCTGGTTGACACAGGTTCTTCATTAAACGTGCTGCCCAAGAAGGCTCTGGATAGGCTGGATTGTGAGGGGCTAGAGCTCAAACCAAGTAGCATTGTTGTCCGGGCCTTTGACGGATCCAAAAGAATGGTGCATGGTGAAGTGGACATCCCAATCAGGGTTGGGTCACAAGTATTTGATTCAAAATTCTATGTGATGGACATCCATCCGTCCTATTCTTGTTTGCTGGGTCGCCCATGGATCCACAAGGCTGGAGCTGTGACCTCCACATTGCATCAGAAGCTCAAGTACCCGGTCAGGGGGAAGATCGTAACAGTGCAAGGGGAAGAGGAGTACATGGTCAGCCACCTCAACTCTTTCAGATACGTAGAAATGGATGGGGAGTTCATTGAAACCCCCTTTCAACATTTTGAGGAAGTACCACAAACCTTGGCAGCAGCAGAAGCAGATGAAGAGGTTTCTCTTATGAAGATGGCCTCCTTAAAGGACGCCCGGGCTGTGATCGAAAAAGGTGAATGTGCAAACTGGGGCAAGCTCCCTGATCTTACTCCTAAGACTAACAAGTTTGGGCTGGGTTTCACCACAGAAGCTCAGAAAGCGGTGCGCAAGGCAAGAATTGGAAGACCTCCGGTGCTCATCACCCACTCAGAAGTGAATGCTATTGGAGAGGAAGTCAAAGTGGAAGAGTCAGAGTTCGATAGCTGGATCTACCCGACGGCCGACGGTGGATTGACCAATTGGACTGCTAAAGATTTTACACCCATAACTTTTGTTCCCCAGTAATGAATTTCTTTGTTTTTGATTTGTAATAAACAATAATTTGAAACTATATGGCCCGGTGTCTTACCCGGGGCACCGTGGTTTTATTTATGAGGGCTTTTGTTTGTCACTATCATATATCATGAATAAAAGCATTGGACGTTTTTCACAATTCAAATTTTGCGCTCCTTTTCTTTCCTTTCTTTACATATTGCAAAACAGCTGTATTTACACACACACTCACTCATACAGGTTTCAATCCACTCTGGATCTCACTGGTAACGACTCTGCTACTGCCAGTTATGACTTCGAAAATCCGATCAACTTAGCCGAAGACGAAGGTGAAGATGATTGCGAAGTGCCTGGTGAACTTGCAAGACTGTTACAACAGGAAGAGAGGGCAATTCAACCCCATGAAGAACCAGTGGAAATAATAAACTTGGGTACTGAGGAAGACAAGAAAGAGGTGAAGATTGGTGCCAACCTAGAACTCAGTGTGAAGCAACGGTTGACTCAGATGCTGCATGACTATAAAGAAATCTTTGCCTGGTCCTACGAAGATATGCCCGGATTAGATACCGACATCGTGGTCCATCATTTGCCAACTAAAGAAGATTGCCCTCCGGTTAAGCAAAAGGTCCGCCGTATGCGTCCAGAGATGTCTGAGAAGATTAAAGCCGAGGTTATGAAGCAGTTTGATGCCGGGTTTCTTGCAGTAACTTCTTACCCTCAGTGGGTTGCTAATGTGGTGCCGGTACCCAAGAAGGACGGTAAGGTCAGGATGTGTGTCGATTACAGGGATCTGAACAGGGCCAGCCCCAAGGATGACTTCCCTCTACCTCACATTGATGTCCTTGTTGATAATACAGCTCAGCATAAAGTGTTCTCTTTCATGGATGGCTTTTCAGGTTACAATCAGATTAAGATGGCACCTGAAGACATGGAAAAGACTACATTTGTTACTCAGTGGGGCACTTTCTGTTACAAAGTCATGCCTTTCGGACTAAAGAATGCTGGGGCAACCTACCAACGTGCCATGGTTGCTTTATTTCATGACATGATCCATCATGAGATAGAAGTGTATGTTGACGACATGATCGCTAGGTCCCAGACTGAGGAAGAACACCTTGATCATCTGCAGAAATTGTTTGACCGTTTGAAACTGTACAAACTAAGATTGAACCCTAACAAGTGCACCTTCGGGGTAAGATCTGGGAAGTTGCTAGGCTTCGTGGTCAGTGATAAAGGAATTCAAGTGGACCCTGCTAAGGTCAAAGCCATTCAAGAGATGCCAGTTCCTAAGACAGAGAAGGAAGTCAGAGGCTTTCTAGGACGTCTGAATTACATTGCTCGGTTCATCTCACACTTAACTGCTACCTGTGAACCAATCTTCAAGCTGCTGAAGAAAGATCAGGTAGTACGTTGGAATGATGAATGTCAGGCTGCTTTTGACAGAATCAAAGGATATCTCCAAGAACCACCCATCCTTATACCACCAGTTGAAGGGAGACCTTTGATACTTTACCTGACAGTGCTTGATAATGCAATGGGGTGTGTGCTGGGTCAGCATGACGAGTCTGGCCGAAAAGAGCATGCCATTTATTACCTTAGCAAAAAGTTTACCGACTGTGAGACCCGATACTCACTGCTTGAGAAAACTTGCTGCGCTTTGGTATGGGCTGCTCGCCGGCTGAGACAGTATATGCTGACTCACACTACCTTGTTGATTTCAAAAATGGATCCTATAAAGTACATATTCGAAAAGCCTGCTCTGTCCGGGAGAATTGCAAGATGGCAGATGATCTTGACGGAATACGACATTCAGTATACGACCCAAAAAGCCATCAAGGGAAGTGTATTGGCAGACCACTTAGCCCATCAAGCTGTGGATGACTACCAATCAATGAACTTCGAGTTTCCAGGTGAAAGCATTATGATAGTAACTGACTGTGAAATACCTGGGCCGGATGAAGGACCTGAACTGGGATCCCGATGGTCTATGCACTTTGACGGAGCCTCCAATGCTTTGGGAAATGGTATCGGCGCCATAATCGTATCTCCACAAGGTACTCATACTCCACTCACCGCCAGGCTGTGTTTCAACTGTACCAACAACATGGCGGAGTATGAAGCGTGTATTATGGGTCTTCAAGCTGCGATCGACCTGAGGATCAAATTTCTGAGTGTCTTCGGAGATTCCGCTCTCGTGATCAATCAGATCAAAGGAGAGTGGGATACGAAACACCCAAACTTGATTCCTTACAGAGAATGTGTGTTGGCCCTGATCCCCCACTTCACAGAGATAACATTTGAGCACTTTCCACGAGAAGAGAATCAGTTGGCGGACGCGTTAGCTACAATGTCTTCAATGTTCAAGGTTAAGTGGGATAATGAAGCTCCCCGGATCATCATCTGGAAACTGGACGAACCGGCATATTGTTGTGATCTCGAGATTGAATTGGTAATTGAGAAACCTTGGTACCACGAAGTGAAGAGATACCTAGAAGCTCAGGAATACCCTGAAGGAGCATCTGTCAATGATAAGAAATTCCTGAGGAGGTTTGCAGCTAAGTTCTTTCTTAGCAACGGCATCTTGTACAAGCGAAACCAGGATTCAACCCTACTGCGTTGCGTAGATAAGACTGAAGCAGAAAGAATCATGGAAGAGCTACATGAAGGGACCTTTGGTACACACTCCAGTGGACATACCATGGCAAAGAAGATCCTACGGGCAGGGTATTACTGGTCCACCATGGAAGCTGATTGCTACCAACATTCTAGGACATGCCATAAATGCCAGATTTACGCAGACAAGGTGCATGTTCCTCCAGTTCCCCTGAATGTTCTGACTGCGCCTTGGCCATTTGCAATGTGGGGCATAGACATGATCGGTGAGATTAAACCTACGGCATCCAATGGACATCGCTTCATCCTAGTGGCGATTGATTATTTTACGAAGTGGGTTGAGGCAGCATCCTATGCTACGGTAACCAAGACTGTTGTGGCACGGTTTATTCGGCACAATCTGATCTGTCGGTACGGCGTCCCTGAACGAATCATTACAGATAACGGTACCAATCTGAACAATAAGATGATCGCTGAGCTCTGCGAACAGTTCAAGATACAGCACCACAATTCCTCTCCTTACAGACCGAAGATGAATGGGGCTGTAGAAGCAGCTAATAAAAACATCAAGAAGATCGTGCAGAAGATGACAGTAACGTATAAAGATTGGCACGAGATGTTACCGTTCGCTCTGCATGGGTATCGTACCTCAGCTAGGACGTCAACCGGGGCAACTCCTTTCTCTCTGGTTTATGGCATGGAGGCAGTTTTGCCGATCGAAGTACAAATCCCTTCTCTCCGGATAATGAAGGATGCAAATCTGAACGAAGATGATTGGATCCAGACACGACTTGATCAGCTCAACCTTATTGACGAAAAGAGACTTGCTGCTATCTGTCATGGTCAGACGTATCAGAAACGAATGATCAGGGCATTTAATAAAAAGGTCAGACCACAGGAATATCAAGTCGGGGATCTGGTGATCAAGCGAATCATCCTTCCTCAGAGTGATCCAAGGGGCAAATGGACCCCTACGTACGAAGGGCCATTTGTGGTTAAGCATGTGTTCTCAGGAGGAGCAATGATATTAACCAACATGGATGGTGACGACCTTCCTCACCCCGCCAATGCAGACATAGTTAAAAAATACTACGCATGAAAAAAGACCCGCTAGGCTGACATGTCTAGGCAGAAATTAGGGCTTCCCGTCGAACCAAAAGGGTTCGGGCAAAATGAAGGGATGAAAATGAAAAAACCTGTACACCCGGCAAGTCGAAAACCTGAAAAGGCGGCTTGGGCAAAAATGGGTATCCCGGTGGACTAAAAACCCGAAAGGGCAGTCCAGGCAAAAATTAGGGATAAAAGCGTAATACTATGTCTCATTGGATCACTTTGCATCCAGAATCCGGTATCTACATCAAGTTCAGACGGCATCGATCAGTCAGCTTCACCTTCAACCAAGGTCATCAAGTGATGAGACGCACGGAGTATAAAAGCAATAGCAGAGTTGAAACCCAGTGGATCATTCATATTTCACACAGCTGTTTATTTTCTTTTGTACAAAACTTGTATAAACTCTCTCGTTCGGCGACGTTCCACTTACTAGGACGTCAGCCTCTTGTACACAAAACGCCTATTCACAGGCTATTCAAAATCAATACAAATATACTTTTCAGTTAAACGTGCCAACTGTTTTCCTTTTTTCTGTTTTGTTTTGCGAAGAACGTCCAAGGTTCAATTTGTGATATATGCATTGACAATAATTTGCTAGCTCATAAATATTTGCATACGAAATAAAGAATGAATTGCAGGTGACGCTAGAAACAGGGGCAATAAAGGGTTGTCTAAGCAGTCTAATTGTTCTATCCTCCAAGGTGCCAAAGTAGGTTCAGCTAAAGAACCTAACCAGGCATCTTAAATTCCCCAGAGAATGAGACAGCAAGTCAGTGCATTCTTCCCCAGCATATCAAAACTTCCCCAGGAGAGTCCCATCCAAGTTCCCCAGGAAAGGTGGAATTCATCTTCCCAAGCAGTAAGCTTATCCCCAGTATATTCTGGAAGCTTATCCTCTCGCAGAATACGAATGCGTCGTTCGGCTTGGTTTAAAGAGTTATTTCCGTACTAGGATATAACTGGGTTATCCTCCGCCAAAAGCCAAGGGAAGGTCGTCGTCAACGTAGTTCTTTCCTATCCCCAGCGAAGTCTATTCACACTTCCAATACAACAACGGTATCCCCAACAGAGTTACTATCAACATTCAGCAAGGCATCACTCTTCCCACAGAGTATTGCTTCCCAGCATGATCACTAGAGTATCTTTTCTCCCCGCAGAATTTTTCATTCGCCAAGTTTATTCCGCAACGGAGTCATCTTCTCCTACCGGTATCCTTGCAATTGTCATCCCTAGCGGAAGTACAAGTTTATTCCTCAATATCAGCCCAGGATACGACTTCCCGACACCCGTCAAGGATTTACTTTCCTAGACAAAAACATACATAAAACATCACATACATCATTATAGCATGCATAACGCACTGCATCATACAAATCTCATTTATGTTGAGAACATCATTGCTTGATCCATATCATGCATTGCATATGACTGACTTTTATCTTTCAGGAAAGATCCAGTTAAGTTCTCAAGCTACATTTCAAGACCTAGACCGGTTCGGTTAAATCGTCCCAAGATTTTCCCGATGCTTATCCAGTCAAAGGCCTTCTCTAGTTCAGTTAAATCGTCCCAAGATTTTCCTGATGCTTACCCAGTCAAAGGCCTTCTCTGGTTCAGTTAGATCGACTCTAAAGATCTCCCTGATGCTTATCCAGTTGAAGAAATTTCAAGACCTAGACCGGTTCAGTTAAATCGTCCCAAGATTTTCCTGATGCTTATCCAGTCAAAGGCTTCTCTGGTTCAGTTAGATCGACTCTAAAGATCTCCCTGATGCTTATCCATTTGAAGACATTTCAAGACCTAGACCGGTTCAGTTAAATCGTCCCAAGATTTTCCTGATGCTTATCCAGTCAAAGGCCTTCTCTGGTTCAGTTAAATCGTCCCAAGATTTTCCTGATGCTTATCCAGTTGAAGACATTTCAAGACCTAGACCGGTTCAGTTAAATCGACCCTAAGATTTTCCTGATTCTTATCCAGTCAAAGGCCTCTCTGGTTCAGTCAGATCGACCCTAAGATCTCCCTGATGCTTATCCCAGTAGAAGACACCCCAGATTTTTCTCAACGAGCGTTGTTGAGGTTAAAGTCGCCCAAGGCTCTCTTATCATTCATGCTAAGGAAGTAATCATCCCTGGTTCTTTCATCGCCGTTTGAAGCTCCAGACTCAGCTCCTGCAACTTGTCAGGACATATCTATACCAAGCATCTAAAATAAGCTCCTGCAACGTGTCAGGTACTCATTTTCTCTTTTGCAGGTATACAGGTTCTCGCCAAGGAATCTCTTACGCAATCAAACATCCAGATGGCATCTATAAGCCCATTCCACCATCATTGCTAACATGTGAGCGCAAATTTCCGGGCACTCTAGTGTCCAATCATCTTTTACCCTCGGATTACGAAAGGCACGTCAGCCAATCTGCATCCTCAGGTCTAAGAAGATTGAACAGGGGCAACTGTTATACCCCAAAATTTGCCCTCCCATATTCCTCAAGAAATTGCCAAGCCAGGCTAAAAAATTCCCCAAGGGTTGTGCAGTGCAACAGTCTCCCATACAGTCAAAATTAGGGTTTTGAGTCTGATCAAGAAAAGGAAGTTTTCAAAGGCTCAATCAAGTCTCATATGCTTACAAACATGGTCAAGCATCCCCATATCAAGTTTCAAGGCATTCAGCTCAAAATTGCACAGTCAAAACCCTAAATTGCACTACAGTCAACTGTAGGGGCAAAATGGTCATTTGGCAGTCAAAAGTTCAAATTTTTGGTCAACATATCATTTTGAAGCCACAAACATCATTTGATCAATGCTTGATCATGATTCTCAAAATTTGGCTCAGAAATCATCAAAGATGCAAAAGTTGCTATATTTGGACAGCTGAAAAAGTCAACTGAAATTGACCAGGGCATAACTTTCACATGGATTATCAGAAAAATTCCATCCAAAGCTAATTTTGAAGAGAAAGACATTTCCTACAACTCATCTTCATACTTCAAGTCCAAGAAATGCTCTCACAAAAAGTTATCAATTTCAACATTATAGGTCATTTTCAAAAGTCAACAAAAAGGGACTTTAAGTCAAAGGCCATAACTTGAGATTGGTAAATCAAAATGACATGGGACCAAAGGCATTGGTTAAAGGACTCAAAGACCTTTCCAAAATGTCCAAGAACATGTGAAAAGCTTAAAAATTGAGCAAGTTATGCATTGGAGAAGTTGGGAAATTTTTGTGAAATGGCAAAAGTCAACTATCCTTGAAAATCCAATTTTTGACAAAAGGGCCCCATTTTTTCCACTTGGTTCATCCTTGTCATGCCACACACGTGTCCCATGATTAATTTCAAGACCAAATATTGATTTTTTTTATTTTATTTAATTTTTGATAATTTAATTCATTTTAAATCTTTGAAAATTCAAATAAAATTTAAAAACCAATGGAATAGTGTCATGTGAACTTGGACAATTTCTATGTATCATGGGCCAACTCAAAAACTCAGGCTAGGGTTAAGTTTCACACTAGGTCTAGGTTTTGGCTAAAAAGAAGGAAAATGGTCAATGGTAAAAACCCTAAGACTTGTTCATTCATGGGCTTGAATCTAGGTCAGTTAGCAAGCTAATTTCCATCCATTATAATCACTAAGTCAAACCCTAGGCTGAGGACATCACAAGCTGCGCCCAAACAAGCTTTGGCAATTTGAAATTTTTCCATAAAACTCAAACACTGAAAACTAGTTTAGGGGTGGATTCAAGCTTCAATTTTTATTCCATAAGCATCCTTAAGCATCCCTGAAGGTGTTCCAATTGAGATCAATCACAAAAGCTCAAAGAATTGGGGTACAGAACTCAAGAAAGTCCATGGAAATTTCAAAATCGTATTCCATATTTTACACATTTTCATGACATTTCATTGATTGATTCGTGTTCCTCATGATATTCTAAAGCTAACCATACTAATTAATTTCATTTTTGAGCAATACATGTGATTTGGCCATGAACGGTATTTAGGGTTGCAGGTTTCTTGAGTTGGGGATTTTGCATAGAGGAAAAATTAGGGCTCAGGAGTACCATGGTTGGATTCAGTGCCTCAAGACGAGGACATCTTGACCCTCGCGATAAATTTATGACCAGTATAAAGCTAATCGCTATTTTCTTGTAGGTTGCTTAAGGCCACGCATCCAAAACCGTGGCTGAAGGTCCTTGTTTCAGAAACAATGAAGAAGACGAGTGCGTGCCCATCAGCCATTGGCCACTTTGAAAATTCGCGCCAGGCCACCCACTAGCATTATATTTCATTTATTATATTAACGTGTTATTATATGTTAAATGACAAGCGCTTGGTCCAGTGGTGCACGTGATGGTTTGCAACATGAATGACCTGGGTTCGATCCCAGGTCTTATTCCTTTCCAATATTATTTTTCCTTCATTAATCATGTGCAGGCCTCACATTAAGACCTACCATACACTTCAAAATCAGCTCATCCACGTGTCCCTGAGTACCCACATCAAAGGCAAGGATTGAAGAATATGCTATGCTTCAGTCAAATGCATCACACCTGATCAAAAAAGTCAATGGACTTCAAGCAAATGGGCCAGGCTTTTCAAATCTGAACCTCCTAATCTGGGGCTATACCCCACCCTGGTTTGCCAAATTTATTTATTTCTTTTTATTCTTCATTTATTTTAATTGTTATGTTTATTTAATTAATTAATTTTTAATCAAAATATAAAAACATTCAAAAATCAGAAAAGGCCAAAAAATATAATTTTTTTTATTTAATTATTTTCTAAATAAATTGTATGTAAATTATTTAGTTTAATTAGGGTACAATTTTAATCTCTTTTTAATAAAAATCCAAAAAAACTAGAATTTAGGTTTAATGACTTTTATTTTCTTTTTTTATTTTTTCCCTTTTTTCAGAATAATAATGTTATTTATTTATTTTCATAAACTAAAAAATGTACATAAATTAATTTAGAATTAGATTAGGTTAAAAGTTAAAATTTTCATAATAAACTTAAAAAATAATAGAATTAGGTCTAATATTTAATTTAATTTCAATTAATTTTTCTTTTTTCTTTTAAATCTAAAAAACACAAAAATACCATTTTTCATTTAATTTTAAGTTTAGATAACTTAATTATTTTAATTCCTTTAAAGGGTTCAACGCCCTCGCATTCGATTATTTTCTTTTTCGCGCGTTTCGTTTATTTCTTTTGTGAATATAATGTACTTGTACCAAAGCCGTGTAATAGCTATTAGACATTTCTTTTCTGCAATTTATTTTAAATCGGGTTCGGTTTATTTTGGCGATGTGGACCCGCGCCCTTTGTAATAGCGTAGGACTTTTATCTTTTCCGCACTTTAAATTCCCGCACTTTTAACTGTTAAACAATAACATGAAAGAATGAATGCCCAAAAATAAAATCGAATCGATAGATCACCAATGCATGACAAGACAAACAATAAACTGAAAATGACACACAATTCACACACCACCCTTAGGGTACGCCTCACTGTTGCCTTTCGAAAGGTGATCGTCGAGTAGAGGATGTCTTAGTAAGTCCTCATGATCCGGGAACCTGGCATGAGGGTAGCTTCTAAGGTGTCTTCCCATTGCTCTGGTGATCGCCATGTCCCTAAACTCGAATTGACCCGAACACCTCCAACGGTGGTGCTACCTACCTCTCAATGGTGGGATGGCACTACTTTAAAGGACATTTACACAGACGAATTCCTTAGGGTAGGTAGGTTCTCGTAGATACTTGCTCTCTTAAAAAACAAACAAAAATCTTTTCACACCAACACTTTTCAAAAGCTTTCAAAGCAAATTTTTCAAACACTCTGACGTACGAGTCGAACTGAAATTTTTTCAAAGAAACTTTGTTAACCCACATTGAAAAGCAAGCAAACATTTTGAAAACACATTGAGCAAGTGTCTAAGAGCCCATGGATAACCATGGATAGAAAGGGTGCTAACACCTTCCCTTTCTATAACCTACCTCCCGAACCGAGAGCAATCTCTTTTAAGGAATTTTTCTGTGCTTTTGTCCTTTCCATTTGGAGAAAATAAAAGACGGTGGCGACTCTTGCTTCCGCGACATTTCGCGAACCAGCGTTAAACAGTCAGTTCCAGATCCACCGATCACAAGTTCCAAGACTGCGTAGCCAGCTTGACTGCAGATAATGGCTTAGGTTTTTCGGATGTTGATTTAACGCCAAGAGGGAGGAAGAATAATGAGGCATTACATGTCTCAGTGGAATGCAGGGGCACAACCTTGGCTCATGTGTTGGTTGACACTGATTTGTCTCTGACTGTATTGCCTAAAAAGGCTCTTGATAGGCTTGACTGTGAGGAATTGACATTGAAACCGAGCAACATAATAGTGAGAGCCTTTGACGGCTCAAAAAGGATGGTGCATGGGGAAGTGGATATCCCCATAAAGGTTGGAACCCAAACATTTGATTCAACTTTTTATGTAATAGATATTCGCCCTTCATATTCCTGCTTGTTAGGCCGACCGTGGATTCACAATGTCGACGCTGCACCTCTACGCTGCACCAAATGCTGAAGTATCCTATTCAAGGGAAAATCATCATCGTTTATGGAGAAGAAGACTATATGATCAGCCATCTCATTTCCTTCTGATATGTGGAGCTAGATGGTGAATTTATTGAAACTCCATTCCAGCACTTTGAAGAAGTCCCATAAGATGTGGCAGTGACCAAGGTTGTGTCTCAAGTTCCTAAAATCATAAGGCCTCCACTCAGGATGTCATCTTTGAAGGATGCCAAGGCAGTGATAGAAGAAGGTGGGTGCACTATTTGGGGACAACTCCCAGATATCCCATACAAATCTGACAAGTTTGGTCTGGGTTTCACTTCAGGTGCCCAGAAGGTTGTATGTCGCGCTCGTGCCGGAGGACCACCCTTGAAAATCAGCAACTGTGAAATCAATACGGTGGAAGATGATGAAGACAGCTACAACCTGGAGGATTGGATTTTCCCAACTTTCAGTGGAGGGCTCGGCAACTGGGAGGCTAGAGATTTTGTCCCGATCACTTTTATCCTATTATAATTTGTCTTTACATTTCGTTGGATCTGTAATATTAAAATAATTCAGACTCTTAAAACCTTGTGTCTTATCCGAGGCACAATGGTCCATTTGTAAGGGTTATTATCTCATTTCCATATGACATCAATGAATCATGGACGTTTTTGCATACAAACTTTGTGCTCCTTGTTTTTCTTTTTACATTTTCATTTCTTTCAAAGATAGTTATTGTAACACTCCAATTCTACCCCAGGCAAATTATGCAAAATAAATCAGAGTTATAAAATTTCATTCATACAAATGAATCGGGACGTCACAAATTCTTCTAACAAATTCATTGCATTCATCATGGATATATAACACTTATAATAAGACATCAGATGAACCATCAACATAGCATCTTTAATAATTCAACAACTACGCAGCGGAATTCTTCAATAACATCTTTAAATAAAACAGCAACTTCGAAACATCTCATATTTAGTAATAATCAATTCAAAGTTCAATAACTAAAAATCAGCAATCAGAAATCAGCAGGCGTTCATCTCCCCGAGTGTTACATATCAGAGCAATGACACTGACTCGATCTATTGAAGGTATACAACCTTCACTCGCGATTACCTGCGCGTTACCAACATAGGGGCAACATTCAAACAGAAGGGGTGAGATATCCAACAATATAATAAAGTGCATGATAATTAATATATTAAATCAGATCAATAATGTCACCACTTCTCATCTCATAATCAACAATAATTACAACATATATACTCATTCATCAACATCAAATACACTTCATTACTCAATCATATAATGCGACTCAAAACTATGCAAATGCATGTGGTACCATTGGAGCAGAACTCCCATCTCAAAAATCTGCCAATTAATAGAGGCATCAACAAGGCATAGCCTTCATATCAAAATTTGCCAATCCAGGCCATCTCAACGAGCATAAGCTCCATCTCAAAAATGCAATGTATGCGACTCTTCATGAATGTAATATCAACATTTCAATCATCTCAAAACACAACATCTCATAAACATCTCAGAACAACAACATCTCATAAACATCTCAGAACAACAACATCTCAATCATCTCAAAATAACAACATCTCATAAACATCTCAAAACATCTCAATTATAGCATCTCATAAACATCTCAAAATAATTTATTAAACATCACTTATTTATCAAACGTCATTTGTTCATCATAACTATCAAACACAACTTTAATAACCACATCTTACTAATAACTCAGTTGTATATTAATACTACAGTAATCCATACTGTTATTCTGCTAATTTATATCGTTACTGTCACTAATCCTACTGTCATAATTCTAACAGCAGCCTCTAAATATCTATTATTCATCATTCTGTCCAAAAATCAGCACAACGGTCATTTACGAGAATTAATTCTAAATCTTAGATTGGTTACTAGGATTACACCTATTCATCATCATTTAAATCATCTAGAATAAAGTTCATCGCGTTAGCTAATCAACGCTTCGAACGACATCTCAAACAGCATCCTACAACTCAAGTTACATCAATTTAAAAATTGATTCTGTCAAAATTAGTCAGTATGGGTCGACACGAAACTCTATGGATCAACGCGTAATGCTTCTCCTGCACAGCATGAGTCGACACATCCTCCTCATGGATCGACTCATCCTGCTTCAAATCACAGCATGTATCGACACATGCACTTCACCGGTCGACTCATCCCGAGTCTTGCAACTGACATGCATCGATGCAAGCCCTGCATGCATTGACTTATCCTGAGTCTAACATCGTCCATGTATCGACTCATCCAGCTTGAGGTCGACACATCCTGGTTCCTCCTGCATAATTTTCTGCGTTTTCTACTGTAATTCACTACGGAAATCTAATTACAGTCCTACGAACCTCATTATAAACATAATAAATCATCACTTAACATTAACCTATAATACTATATCGATTACACAACATCACAACATCCTTAATCATTAATCTTCATCATACATCATCATACATACATCCAATTCAAGAACAAACAACAATCACATCTAACCCCATATATCAAACATCATGAACCCAATTATAAAGCCAGAACCCCACCCTTACCTTGGATCGAAGGTTGCTCTACAATTTTCAGGTTGAATCTTTGTTCTCGCCGTTTCCTTCTATTCCAGCAGCTTCATGTTCTTCACAATCCTTATTTCTCTTCTTACTTCTTCTTTCTTCTATTCTAACAACAAATAATAAAATAACCTAATATTATTATATTATTCTTATTGGGCTCCAAACCTATACCCCCTTATTACTTCCACTCACATATTATAGGCCCACATTAAATAATATTAACTTCTAATACTATTTCACCACCCAATAATATAATACCTCGAATATATTATTATTTCTCCACTTAATAAAATAAATCCAATTATAATTATAACACATCTTCACAAAATATTTCAAAAATAATTTAATTAAATAATTAATTAAATTACGGGCGTTACAACTCTCCCCCACTTAGAATATTTTCGTCCTCGAAAATTTACCTCAATCAAACAATTCAGGATAGGAGTCTCGCATCTTGCTCTCCAATTCCCAAGCCATGCTTTCTCATGCAGCTCCTAACCAAACCAATTTAACCAAGGCAATCTCTTTACCCCTCAGAGTCTTCATTTCACGATCTGCGATCCGTACAAGCATCGTCTCCACCGTAAGATTATCCCTTTACTTGCACATCGTCCATATGAATCACATGAGATGGATCTGAAATATACTTCCGAAGTTGCGACACATGAAACACATCATGCAAATTCGAAAGATTAGGCGGTAAAGCCATTCTATAAGCAACATTCCCCACTCTCTCCGAAATCTGATACGGTCCAATAAAGCGAGAAGTGAGCTTCTTAGACTTCAACGCTCGCCCAACACCAGTCACAAGTGTAACTCTCAAAAACACATGATCACCAGCTTGAAATTCTAAATCTTTCCTTCGCTTGTCATGATAACTCTTCTGTCTACTTTGTGAAGTTTCATCTTTTCTCGAATCAACTTCACCTTCTCAGTAGTCTCACGAACAAGTTCAGGTCCAAGTACTACACTCTCACCAGATTCATGCCAACATAACAGAGTTCTACATCTTCGACCATACAACGCTTCAAAAAGTGCCATCCTAATACTAGAACGGTAACTATTGTTATATGTGAACTCTATCAACGGAAGATAAGTATCCCACGGACCTCCCTGCTCGAGAACACGTGCCCTCAACAAGTCTTCCAGCGATTGAATCGTTCGTTCAGTCTGACCATCTGTGTGAGGATGATACGTTGAACTCAACCTCAACTTAGAACCCAACGCTTCTTGCAAACTCTTCCAAAAATCAGAAGTAAATCTCGGATCTCTATCTGACACAATGCACAGAGGAACACCATGCAGCTTCACAATCACACTAATATAAATCTCAGCCAACTTCGACACTGGAAAACTGATGTTAATAGGAATAAAATTAGCTGACTTTGTAAGCCTATCAACAATCACCCAAATCGAATCATTCCCTCTTGAAGTACTAGGAAACCCCGTCACAAAGTCCATTGAAATGCTATCCCATTTCCATTCTGGAACTTCCAACGGTTGCATCAATCCTGCAGGCTTCTGATGTTCAACTTTCAACTTCTGACAAGTCAAACATGCATACACAAACCGAGCCACATCACTCTTCATCCCAGGCCACCAAAACAACCCTTTCAAATCTTGATACATCTTTGTAGCTCCTGGATGAATACTCAACTTACTTCTATGACTCTCTTCAAGTATCACTTTCTTCATCTCAGCATCATCAGGAATATAAATCCGGTCACGAAATATTAACACACCCTGCACATCTAGCTTAAAATCACTATTCTCAGATTGATCAGTCCCAACCATCAAATCTACCAGTTTCACATCCAACTTCTAAGCTTCTCTGATACTGTCTAGAAATTCATTATTAATCTTCAACATACCCAACATAACGATTCACGGAGTAACCTCGCAAACTAAGCTCATATCTCTGAACTGCTCATTCAATTCCAACTCTTTAATCATCATTGCTGACATATGTAAAGTCTTTCGACTCAATGCATCAGCTACCACATTCGCCTTTCCTGGATGATAATTCAAACCGAAATCATAATCCTTTAACAATTCCAACCATCTTCGTTGCCTCATATTCAGCTCTTTCTGATCAAATAAATACTTTAAGCTCTTATGGTCACTAAACACTTCAAATCTAGAACCATAAAGATAATGCCTCCAAATCTTCAACACAAAAACAACTGCAGCAAGCTCTAAATCATGAGTATGCTAGTTCTTCTCATGAGTCCTCAACTACCTTGACACATAAGCAACTACCTTACCACTCTGCATAAGCACACCTCCTAAACCCATCTTGGAAGCATCACAATACACCACAAAAGGCTCTCCTGGATTAGGCAACGTCAAAATCGGAGCCGACGTCAACCTCTTCTTCAATTCCGTAAAACTTTCTTCACACTGAACATCCCAAACAAAAGCTCTACCTTTACAAGTCAACTTAGTCAACTAAAGTGACAACTTAGAAAACCCTTCGATAAACCTTCTATAATAACCAGCTAATCCCAAGAAGCTTCTAATCTCAGTAGCTGACTTTGGAGTTTCCCATTGTAATACAACATCAACCTTTGATGGGTCTACAACAATGCCACTACCTGAAATCACATGACCAAGAAAACTAACCTCTTTCAGCCAGAATTCACACTTGGACAGCTTTGCATACAACTTCTTCTCTTTCAAAATATGCAATACTACTCTTAAATGTTCAGCATGCTCTTCTTCCGACTTAGAGTAAATCAAAATATCATCGATGAACACAATTACAAATCGATCTAAATAAGTATGAAAGATACGATTCATATATTCCATGAATACTCCCGATGCATTAGTAACACCGAAAGGCATCACCGAATACTCGTAATGTCCATAACGCGTTTTGAAAGCCGTCTTCTGAATATCTTCATCCTTCACTTTAATCTGATGGTAACCCGACCTCAAATCAATCTTACTAAACACACAGGCATCCACCAATTGGTCCATCAAGTCATCTATTCTTGGAATCGGATACTTGTTCTTAATCGTCACCTTGTTCAACTATCTATAATCAACACAAAGCCTCATATTTCCATCTTTCTTCTTTACTAACAACACTGGAGCTCCCCACGGTGATACACTTGGTCTTACAAACCTCTTCTCAAGTAACTCTTCCAATTGCTTCTTCAACTCTGACAATTCAGATGCAGACATCCTGTATGGTGCCATAGACACAGGTCTGGTACCAGGTACAAGATCAATTGCAAATTCAACTTCCCTCTCTGGCGGTACATCAAGAATCTCATCAGGGAAAACTTCAGGAAATTCACATACCACCGACAATTCCTCAATTATAGCTTGAGTCTCTATAGATAGAGACGCCATCAACGAGAACATCTGTGCTTCCTCTTGCATCAACTTTCTCAACTGTCTAGCAGACAACAGACCATCTTCCTCTTTTTCAGGAGTAGAAAACTTCACCGACTCGTCATAACAGTTAATATGAACACAGTTATGCTCTAACCAGGTCATACCAAGAATCACATCCAAACCTCTTAACGGTAAACAAACCAAATCAACAACAAAGTCTCTGTCGAAGATCGACAAGGGACACTTAGCACACAAAAAAGAAGTAGTCACCGACCCCTTGGTTGGAGTATCGACGACCATTTCTCCATTCAAAAAAGACAACACAAGACCCAATCTTTCAACACAATCAGCAGTAATAAAACAATGCGTAGCACCAGTATCAATAATAGTAATTAAATGAGTATTATTAATGAAACATGTACCTCTAATAAGTCCATCCTCAGCAGTTGTCTGATCCTCAACCAAAGCAAACACTTTACCACTTGACTGAGCCCTCTTCGGTTTCGGAAACTGGCTACCAATGTGCCCTTCTTCCTTACAATTGAAACAAACCATATTATTGTGCTCGCACTTAGATACAACATGTCCGTTCTTGCCACAACGGAAACACCTCTTCACTTCAGCAGTGCACACATTACTCTTGTGCCCAGGTTTCCCACACTTAAAGCAAATCACACCAGCAGGAGCATCTCCCCCACTAGTCCTCTGTCCATGAGAAACTCTCTGCTTACCCTTACCAGCTGGGGAATCATAGGGTTTACCACGACTCTGCGGGTGCTTACCCATCTTCTCACTAATAATCTTGTAATGTGCATTATCATCTTCCTCATAAATCCTACAGCTATCAACCAAATCAGCAAAGACATAGATCTTCTGGTATCCAACTGCCTTCTTAATCTCCGGGCGCAACCCATTCTCAAACTTAATACACTTTGAAAACTCAGCATTTTCTTCAGCGTAATGCGGATAAAACTTAGCCAACACAGCAAACTTGGCAACATACTCAACAACAAATAGATTTCCTTGCTTCAGCTCAAGGAACTCAATCTCCTTCTTACCACGGACATATTCAGGAAAATAATTTCTCAAAAACTCCCTACGGAACACAGCCCAAGTGACATTCTCACCTGCTGCTTCCAATTTCTGGCAAGTCTCTAGCCACCAGTCATCAGCCTCGACTGCTAGCATATGAGTCCCATAACGAACCTTCTGCGCTGGAGTGCAGTCCATCACGCGAAAGATCCTCTCAATCTCTTTCAACCATTCTAATGCTTCGTCAGGGTCATACTTTCCCTTGAACGTAGGTGGATTCTCTCTCTGAAAAGTCGCCAAGCTACGAGATCCAGCATTCCCGTCAGCATTCAGATGATTTTCCATCGCATGAGCCATTGCTTCTAGAGCGGCAGCAAGAGCAGCATCATTCCTTCCGGCCATCTCAACTTATCACTACAACCTAGACAACGATTAGAACTCAAAATAACAATACTCGATTGTTAGACAACTAAGACTCGACGACAAGGTCGGACCAACCTTTTGCTCTGATACCAATTTGTAACACCCCAATTCTACCCCAAGAAAATTATGCAAAATAAATCAGAGTTATAAAATTTCATTCATCCAAATGAATCGGGACGTCACAAATTCTTCTAACAAATTCATTGCATTCATCATGGATATATAACACTTATAATAAGACATCGGATGAACCATCAACATAGCATCTTTAATAATTCAACAACTACGCAGCGGAATTCTTCAATAACATCTTTAAATAAAACAACAACTTTGAAACATCTCATATTTAGTAATAATCAATTCAAAGTTAAATAACTAAAAATCAGCAATCAAAAATCAGCAGGCGTTCATCCCCACGAGTGTTACATATCAGAGCAATGACACCGACTCGATCTATTGAAGGTATACAACCTTCACTCACGATTACCTGCACGTTACCAACATAGGGACAACATTCAAACAGGAGGGGTGAGATATCCAGTAATATAATAAAGCGCATGATAATTAATATATTAAATCAGATCAATAATGTCACTACTTCTCATCTCATAATCAACAATAATTAAAGTATATATACTCATTCATCAACATCAAATATACTTCATTACTCAATCATATAATGCGACTCAAAACTATGCAAATGCATGTGGTACCATTGGAGCAGAACTCCCATCTCAAAATCTGCCAATTAATAGAGGCATCAACAAGGCATAGCCTTCATCTCAAAATTTTCCAATCCAGACCATCTCAACGAGCATAAGCTCCATCTCAAAATTGTAATGTATGCGACTCTTCATGAATGTAATATCAACATCTCAATCATCTCAAAACACAACATCTCATAAACATCTCAGAACAACAACATCTCATAAACATCTCAGAATAACAACATCTCAATCATCTCAAAATAACAACATCTCATAAACATCTCAAAACATCTCAATTACAACATCTCATAAACATCTCAAAATAATTTATTAAACTTCACTTATTTATCAAACGTCATTTGTTCATCATAACTATCAAACACAACTTTAATAACCACATCTTACTAATAACTCAGCTGTATATTAATACTACATTAATCCATACTGTTATTCTGCTAATTTATATCATTACTGTCACTTATCCTACTGTCATAATTCTAACAGCAGACTCTAAATATCTACTATTCATCATTCTGTCCAAAAATCAGCACAACAGTCATTTACGGGAATTAATTCTAAATCTTAGATTGGTTACTAGGATTACACCTCTTCATCATCATTTAAATCGTCTAGAAGAAAGTTCATCGCATTAGCTAATCAACGCTTCGAACGATATCTCAAACAAAATCTTACAACTCAATTTACAGCAATTTAAAAACTGATTCTGTCAAAATTAGTCAGTATGGGTCGACACGAAACTCTATGGATCGACGCGTAATGCTTCTCCTGCACAACATGAGTCGACACATCCTCCTTATGGATCGACTCATCCTGATTCAAATCACAGCATGTATCAACACATACACTTCACCGGTCGACTCATCCTGAGTCTTGCAACTGACATGCATCGACGCAAGCCCTGCATGCATCGACTCATCCTGAGTCTAACATTTCCCATGTATCGACTCATCCAGCTTGAGGTCGACACATCTTGGTTCCTCCTGTATAATTTTCTGCGTTTTCTACTATAATTCACTACGGAAATCTAATTACAGTCCTACGAACCTCATTATAAACATAATAAATCATCACTTAACATTAACCTATAATACTATATCGATTACACAACATCACAGCATCCTTAATCATCAATCTTCATCATACATCATCATACATACATCCAATTCAAGAACAAACAACAATCACATCTAACCCCATATATCAAACATCATGAACCCGATTATAAAGCCAGAACCCCACCCTTACCTTGGATCGAAGGTCGCTCTATAATTTCCGGTTTGAATCTTTATTCTTGCTATTTCCTTCTATTCCAGCAGCTTCACGTTCTTCACAATTCTTATTTCTCTTCTTACTTCTTCTTTCTTCTATTATAACAACAAATAATAAAATAACCTAATATTATTATATTATTCTTATTGGGCTCCAAACCCACACCCCCTTGTTACTTCCACTCATACATTATAGGCCCACATTAAATAATATTAACTCCTAATATTATTTCACCACCCAATAATATAATACCTCAAATATATTATTATTTCTCCACTTAATAAAATAAATCCAATTATAATTATAACACATCTTCACAAAATATTTCAAAAATAATTTAATTAAATAATTAGTTAGATTACGAGCGTTACAGCTATACTCTTACACACACTCACACTCACAATGCAGGTCTACATCCATTCGGGATCCCATGGGTAACGATTCTGCTATGGCCTTTTGTGACTCTGAAAATCTAATCAACCAAGTCGAAGATGAAGGTGAGGAAGATTGTGAAGTGCCATGGGAACTCGCCAGATTACTACAACTAGAAGAGAGAACCATTCAGCCTTACGAGGAACCAGTGGACACCATCAACCTAGGTACCGAGGAAGACAAAAGAGAAGTCAAGGTGGGTGCCAATCTAGAACCCAGTGTCAAGGAGCGTCTGATTCAGTTGTTACACGAGTATGTTGAGGTCTTTGCCTGGTCATATAAAGACATGCCAGGACTTGACGCAGATATCGTGGTACATCGTCTACCAAAAAAAGAGGTCTGTCCTCCGGTAAAACAAAAGGTCCATCGAATGCGACCATACATGCCAGAGAAGATTAAGGTGGAAGTCATGAAACAATTTAATGTAGGATTATTGGCTGTCACCTCCTATCCGCAATGGGTTGCCAATGTTGTTCCCGTGCCCAAAAAAGACGGCAAGGTATGAATGTGTGTGGACTACAGAGATTTGAATAGGGCAAGCCCTAAGGATGATTTCCCACTTCCCCACATCGACATCCTAGTTGACAATATGACACATCACAAAGTGTTTTCCTTCATAGACGGTTTCTCAGGTTACAACCAAATCAAAATGGAGCCTGAGGACATGGTGAAGACAACCTTTGTCACACAATGGGGAAGATTCTGCTACAAGGTTATGTCGTTCATGTTGCACCCCAAAATTTACCCTCTTGATTTAGGCTTATGTTTCATCATGATTATCATATTGCATTGCATTCATACATTGTGATGGGATCAAAATACTTTGGTTATCAAGTCTTCCTCAAGATTTGAAGGTTGATTGCATTGACAAGTTGCTCAAGTATAACCTTATCATCTAAACCTCTGGATCTTTCAAGCTCAAAAGTTATTGCATATCTCAAGATATTTTATCCATCTCTTTGGATCATCAGAGGATTGAAGTTTGTGATTGTTTATAAGAGGAATCTCTCTTTTGATTCACCAATCAAATTAGGGTTTTGCTTGATCAAGGTTATTGATCAATGTACAAGTCTTGATTTGTAAGCTACAACATCTCATTGGTATTTGAAAAGTCTTTGTACATGAAATTGATCAAGATGCTCAGAGGATTTGAGGTTTTGAAGATGATTCATCAGTCTCCTAAGGTGTTGACCAAAACTAGGGTTTGGGATTTCATCAAGATTTCTTGAGAATTTTGAAGTGAAACTTTTCACATGGCCTCTATATTTTTGGAAGATCATATGTTTGAACTTTTGATCATCAATTTTGAAAGGAAGTGGGTCAATTGATTCAAAGGGGCAAAATGGTCATTTTGGTCAAAATCAGTCAAAGTCAAGGTTGACCAAGGGAACTTTTGGTCAACCATCAATTCAAGGGTGTAATTTTCATATTTCAAGTCCATTTTGATCATTGTATCAAAGAGATTGAGGTTTGGGTGGAAACTTGTTCATGAAGAAACCCTAAAAATTTCTAATTTTGGAAAATAAGGACTTAACTTCAAAAATTCATATTTTATTCACCTTTGATCAAAAAAATGCAAATGAAACATGCTTGGAAAGATAAGAGGATGATATTTTATCTCCTTTTGGTCTCATGTCCAAATTGGCAAGGAATCAAGAATTATGGTCTTTGGAAGTCACAAAATTATAGGTCATTTTCCAAAATTAGTGAATTTCAAGCTCAATTTTGGGAAACTTAATGGATTAAATTGCAAAAACTCAAAACTAAGGGATTGTAGATCTTTTCAATACCTTTAAAAATTGTATTCATTTGTGTCCAAATTCAAAAATATGAGCAAGTTATGGACTTTGGAATTTTAAGGCATTTTATTGAATTTTGACAAATATGCAAAATGGCCATTTCTTGTAAACTCAAGTTTTAGCCATTCATCTTGCTTCTAATCAAACTCATTGGTAATTTGTGACATACTGAGGCCCATTGCACTCATCATTTCGTGCCCATGTGCTTCATGAACTTGCTTGAATGAAAAAAAATACAAAACATGCTCAATTTTGCAAAATCACCAACACTTCTTCATTTCAAACAATCATGAGCTAGCACTTTGGGCATGTAATTCTGACTTCATTTGGCTCACAAAATGCATAAAAGGCAAGCAAATGCACGAGTGAAATGCAACTTCCATGTGCATCCTCATTTTTGGCCAAAACTTCCAATCTTGCCCTCCAACAGTTTTGAGTGCCAAATACCACTTCTATCCTCTTACCCTCGTGCTATATAACAAGATCAAGGCTCAGTTGTGAAGGAGGAGGCTCATAATCGCTACATTGCAAATTTGAACATTTTGGAAGCATCTCTGCAAATTACTTCGAATCTCTCTTCTCCTTGGACCATTCTTCAAAATTCTTGGCGATTCATCTTCAGTGAAGTAAGGAGATCAAGCCTACACCATTGGATTGCTTCTGGAGTGAAGGAATCGTGTTTCCAGATTTCACATCCATGTAAGTTTCTTGAATTTTGATTTATGTGTTTAAGCTTGAATTGATGATGCAAATCATGTTCATTGAGTTGCTAGCTGGCCAATCATTAGGATTGATGTATATTTGAGCTTTGATTCAAGCAGAATTGTTGAAATCGTGTTCATGACTTTGATGTTTGCAGTGAGTTTTTTCAGTTTTTGAGACTCTTTTTCTTGATCCTTGCTTGATCTTTGAGATTGATTCAAATTGCATCATGTAGTATGATATGCTAACTTTAATTTGCACTTGGTTTCATGGATTTTGGTTGAGAAACGAGTATGATTGATGGATCTGAACATAGGCTAATGAACTGTTGTATTGCATGCGTTTTGCCCTATGCTGGAAGTTGAAGATGAAGTGAGGTGGCGCGCTGTGATTGGCTTGTTTCAAATTATCATGCATTTTTCATATTTTTGTTTTAATTGATTTTCTTATTTTTATTTCTTGATCAAAACAATTTAAAAAATTCTGAAAAAATTACCACTAGTCCAAAATAATTTCTACTATCTTGTGTAATATTATTAGAATTTTTAAAAATGTTTTGATTGGTCTAAAAATTAATGAGTTTAATTAATTGTTTGTTTAAAGATTATTTTTATTTTAATAGTTTCTTTGATCTAAAAATTCCACAAAAAATATTTTGGACTCATAAAATGATTTAGAAATTGATTCTGATTTTTGTTTATCATTTTTTCTATTTTTGATTAGAAATTTAATTTCAAAAGTTTTATTTGAAATATTTGTTTCATAGTTTTGATTTTAATATTTCCTTTAATTCAAAAATCCTCAAAAAAATCATGCAAGCTTGTTTTTAATCATAGAATCTGAATATAATTTTATTTTGACCTTTTTTGTGACTTTTGGCTAGGGTTTGCATTTTTTCCTTTAAATAATAGTTTAATTGTTAATTGTTTGTTTGATTTTTATTTTAATATTTCCCTTAATACAAAAATTCCACAAAAAATCAGGGATGTGTGTTTTTAATTCTAATATTTGGATATAATTTTGGTTGGACTTTTTTCTGACTTTTTGATTAAAATTTTATTTTCAGATGTGATTATTTGTTTAAATGATTAATTGTTTGAATTTAGTTTTATTTTTGACTTTTCTTTAATTCAAAAAATGTGAAAAAATATGTTTTCTGACATTAAGGGTTTCCTTGTGATTTGCATGATCTTGGTTTGAATTTTTTGAATTTTGATCTTATCTAATCAATATTTAAGATTAAAAGTCAAAAATTAGGGTTTTGTG
Source organism: Vicia faba (assembly GCA_948472305.1). NCBI lineage: Eukaryota > Viridiplantae > Streptophyta > Magnoliopsida > Fabales > Fabaceae > Vicia > Vicia faba. The sequence goes on along the minus strand of OX451741.1, from coordinate 819,160,382 downwards.
CTTATTGTGCAAGTTTCTTTTTTCAAAACCATTATGCCCTGGATTTTCAATGGAACTTAGGTCTTGATTAGGCTTCATGAATGCATTGAGGATCTGAAAACCATTTTTCTTGAATTATTTGACTTGGTTTGATATTTTTCCATGAATTATTTTGAAAACATGTGTAGTTTTGGTAGTTTTGCCAACTAGTTTTGAACTTTGGGCCTCATTTGATCCCATCCTCAACCATGCATGAACCTAAGACTTACTTTCTGACTTCTTCACACTTCAAATATGCTAAGAATTTTTTGGCTTGAATTACTGAAATTATTTTCTATTTTTGATGTATTTTTGAAGTGAAGGTACCCAATTAATGTTCCATATCTTGTTGCAATTTGCTTGATGGCCAATGAACTTGAGTGAGGCCTATGATTGGGCACCTAATGATCATGTTGGATATTTTAATCCAAATAAAATCAAGCCATTTCATTAAATGCCCAATTTTTGAATGATTGAACCTTTTGATGCATTGTATGGGATTCCTCTTCTATTATGTTTGTGAGTTGTGATGAATTAATTGTGCATGATTGAATTGTGGTTGCTACTGACTTTCATGGTATTTTATTGAATTCTTCTCAAGCTCCCATGATACTTGATTGATATTCAATTGTCAATTCAATATGGTGATAGAAAGGAGCAACATTCCTCTGATTCTCTTGACCAAATTGTGCATATGCCTGTTTCCTTTTGTCTATCATGACTAATGTTTGATATTTTCTATCATGTCTCCTCACTTCATCATGGTGTCATCACCCATCCCTTATGTGATTCATATTTCTATTTATGGGAATACTAACTTGGTTGTTGAATGTGCGAGGTACTTTGAGGAAAGTTTCCATTTTTAGCTTGAGGCTACTGTGTTTCACTTTATTTGTGGAACACAACTTATTATATTGGAACTGCTATTGTGTTTGGCATGTTTAATAATTTATGCAGGATATATGTATATGTGATTATGAATGCCATACATTGCCCATGGGATTTGTTCATATCTGATAATCTCATTACTTACATCCTGATAGCGTAATTTCTGACTTGATTTGTCTGTTGATGCCAGCTTGCTTGAAGTTCTATGGGTTTCTTTTATTCTTGTTCAGTTGCTACGGATAGTTACCCGTTTGGTATTGCACTACTTCCTTTCTTCCATTTTCATTTTGCATAGTTCTATGATTGCATGATGGGACCTCTGTTGCTGATATATGTCAGGAGGCCCTCTGGTTTTTGTCTGATACATGTGTTGTGTTTGCTTTTGATCGATGAGACACTCAATTTATAAATTGAGATCACGACTTCGCTCTCAGTGCATGTTCCCTATAGGATGTTTATTGTTTTTCTTCTTTAATTGTTGATCGATGAGTCACTCAATTTAGAAATTGAGATCACGACTTCGCTCTCAGTGCATGTTCCCTATAGGATGTTTATTGCTTTCTTCTTTAATTGTTGATCGATGAGCCACTCAATTTAGAAATTGAGATCACGACTTCGCTCTTATTGCATGTTCCCTATAGGATAGTTTTGTTAAGCTTCCTTTGACATGTTGACTAAGATAGGAATCCATGTATGCTAACATAAGATAGGAATTTCCTTTATCCTCAACCTTAGGGTCAATCATTGTATGATAACACTAGGGATAGTTCTAGGCTAGTTTCCCTTAGTTGTTTTTCCTTTCTTGGCATTTTGCATCTTAAAACAAAAATTGTTTTCTTGTCAAATCATAAAACACCTCTAATAAACTTAAACCCTTCTTCAAGGTAAAAGATACAAATCAATCTTTTTTTTATGCGCCTTTTGGTTTTATTTTTAAACTTGTTTAGCCGATGTTTCGCCATCGCACACTTGTTTGGAGTCGATGTTTCGCCATCACACATGTTTGTTATCCTACTTTGATTCTCAATATCATTGTTAGGTGTGATGTTTTATCATCCGTTTTATTGATGTTTAATCATCTTTGCCATGATACTTTGTTATCTTATAGCCGATGTTTCGCCATTGCACATTTGTTTGAAGCCGATGTTTCGCCATCGCACATTTGTTTGAAGCCGATGTTTCGCCATCGCACATGTTTGTTATCCTAATTTGATTATTGATATCATTGTTAGGTGTGATGTTTTGTCATCCATTTTATTGATGTTTCGTCATCTTTGCCATGATATCTCGTTATCTTATAGCCGATGTTTCACCATCGCACGTTTTGTCTGAAGCCGATGTTTCGCCATCGCACATGTTTGATATCCTACTTTGATTCTCAATATCATTGTTAAATGTGATGTTTTGTCATCTAATTTATTGATGTATCACCATATTTGACATGTTACTTTGTTATTATTTAGCCAATGTTTTTACCATCTCGTTTGTTTGTTGCTTTATCTGATGTTTTGCCATCTTGACTGTTTTTGTTGTCTTAACTAAAAAACACAAACCAACCAAATATGTAAGCCGAACTATGGCTGCTCTGATTCCTTAAAAGGGATACGTAGGCAAAGGGGTATGGTCCAACCGAGCATAACTTTTATTTTCCCTACATTGTTTTCTTTTTTTTCTTTCGCATGCATTCCCTTTTCAACTTTAAGCCATAAACATAGGATTTGACCACACCCATTAGATTAGACAACAAGAGTGGATACCGTAGAGTACTATGGGCGTGTGGGGTGCTAATACCTTCCCCTCGCGTAACAGACTCCCTTACCTGATCTCTCGGTCGAAAGACCATGATTTCTCCCTCTTCAGGTTTTCTCGATGTTTAGCTTTCCCTTTCGGTGGGATAAAAGACGTTCGGTGGCGACTTCATTGATGTTTCACTACATCCAGATGACAGGTTCCGGCCGGGTGGTTTCAGGTTGCGACTTCACTAGGGACAGATTGACCTTTTTCTGGTCCATCCTGGAGTCGATCCTAGCTCTTGTTTGTTTTCTTCTTGGGTGTTTATTTTTACCGCTTTGCATATTTACCTGTTTGCATTGCATCCTATGTGCACTTTACTTTCTGCATACTGGATTTGGCTGGACTGTTTGGATTCTGGATTTTCTTGGTGGGTGGGTTGTTCCATGAGGTAAAAGGCCTCATACCCAGGCTATGAGTGAATTCCATAGGAACTAGGAATAGAGTGGCCATCCAGGCATACATTCTCTTATCAGATTCCTACTATTGATGTGTCCGAATTGAAGAGGTTGAGTTCTTATCTGAAGGGTGATGTTCTGAATAATTTCAACAAAAATTATGGCAATTTGTTACTAATCCTTAACACTCCAGTTGACCCAATGGCTTTGATCACCCTCTTCCAGTTCTATGACAAGGAGTTACGGTGTTTTACTTTTCAAGATTATCAACTGGTTCCCACACTAGAAGAGTACGCGTACCTACTTAATATCAAGTTGTCCGATAAAGTTCCTTTTGTCCAAGTTCCGGAGAAGCCGAAGCTCGAAGTTATTGCTGAAACTCTTCATTTGAGTTGGAAAGAGGTGAAAGACAATTGGAAATCAAGTGAGGATACTACAGGGTTTTATTTGGATTTCTTAGTGAAGAAAGCTGAAGACTGGGCGAAGAAAGGGAATTGGAGTAACTTCAGCTCTCTATTTGCTCTCATGATATACGGGATCATCCTCTTCCCTCGTAAGAGAAATTTTATGGATTTGACGGCTATTTGTGGTTTTAGAAATAAGAACCTAGTACCGACACTCTTGGCAGATACTCTTTACACCATTCATTTCAGGCATGGAAAAGGAGGTAATGTAAGTTTGTGTCATTCAATGTTGTATCAATGGTTTAAGTTGCACCTACCGGTAAGTGGCTCTTTCGTGGATACCAGGAATTCTCTCTGATGGTCATCAAGACTTGTCAACCTTACTTCATTTGATATCCGGTGGAATTATGACTTGGGGGAAGTACGAAGTGTTATCACTAGCTACAGAGATTTCCCTAATGTTCCCATCATAGGAACTAAGGGGTGTATCAAGTAGAATCCTGTGCTTGCTTATCGTCAATTGGGATATGTAATGGATGGTGTGATACGGTGGGAGAACTGACTTGAGGTTTTGCGTTTGTGTTCGCAAATGTTTCCATTTAGCAAGAGTCGCCACCGACTTTTTATTTTATCCAAAGGAAAGGTAAAAAAGCACAGGAAAGACCTTTGAGATGTTTTTCTTGGGTTCGGGTGAAACAACCGGCTAAAAATCATCAAAACAATGAAGTCGCCATCGAACTTCTTTTATCCCACATGTAGGGAAAGGCAAACATCGAGAAAACCTGATGAGGGAGAAGTCACAGTCTTGCGACCGAGAGATCGGGTAAGGGAGTCTGTTACGCGAGGGGAAGGTATTAGCACCCCACACGCCCGTAGTACTCTATGGTATCCACTCTTGTTATCTATCTTATGGGTGTGTTTAATCTATGCTTACTGTCTATTATACTACTGAGGGAAAATGCATGCAAAAGGAAGGAGAGAAGAATGTAGGGAAAATAAAATTGTGCTCGCCTGGGCCCTACCCCAATTCCTACGTATCCTTTTTAAGGAATCAGAGCTACCGTAGTTCGGCTCATATTTTTTTGTTTGTTTTGTGTTTTTTATGGACGAAGTTAATTCCGCCTTCTGCCGCAGCTCGACCTTTGGAGACTTATGCGTTGGCACAGAAGTAAATTAATCGTGTCCTTACCTGAAAAGGGTTTAAAAGAAAAAGGTGCTCGAGCGCACAAAAGATTTGATTTGTTTTGTATTTTCGTTGTAGATGATGACTGATTGACCTCAAGGGAGAGATATTAGACATTTTTCTACTTAGTCATGAAAGGAGTCTTTGATAATTGAACCACACCTATGCTTGAGATGAAGAACAATAAGATCGAGAAGAGACTCGCTTATCATTTCCCGTACTAAGCAAAAGCACGATTCTCATCAATAGTTTTAAAGTATTTTTGAATTTTGAAAGAAAAAAAGTTTTAGTTTTAGGTGCGTATGTTCAAAGAGAAAGGAAAGTCAGAAGGAGACTAGCTTACTTCTAAACCTAATGTTATTATGCGTTAGACCTAAAGTTAGAATTTTGAAGGGATTCTACTTAATGTTGTCATGTTTGAATTACGATAAAGTACGAAAATGAAGAATAAGATAGATTTGCGACAATACCGAACGGAGGCGGTCCGTTGCCTCTTCAAAATTGTGCAAGCGGTAAGAGAACTCTATCAAAGTTCCCTTGGGCGAGTGATTGAAGAATTAACCCCGAGTATTCCACATTGCAAGAGTTATATCAATGCTATCACAAGAATCTTGACTAAAAAAGTCAATAAAATGATTATCGAATATGAAAAATAAAATAGGAAAATTCTAATCGAAATTCTAAAAAGAAATTCTATTCTAAAAATATTCTGTTATTTTTATTGTTTTATTATTGATTAAAAAAATTAAACTAAAAGAAAAAAACTAAAATAATAAAAGAAAAGAAAAAAAATTAGAAGAGTTAGGGGGTATGAAGTCTAGAAATGAAGTAATTTGCCCAAAAGATTTTCAACATTTTTATTTATTATTTTCTTAATTATAATTGTTATTAATTTGAATTAAGAATAATGAAACAATAAGACAATTAAATTAAAAAGAAAAAAGTATGGAAAATGGAAAGGGAATAGGGTTAGAAAAAGATGTTTCGTCCTCTCTGTTGTACCCCAAAATTTGCCCTCCCATATTTCTCAAAAAACATTTCAAGAAAAATTCACAAGTCCAACCTGGCGCGTCATATTCAGGTATTCTTTTGCCAAGATATCTCTGATAACATATTCTCAAATTCAGGTTCGGCTCAAGAGTCAATTCTTTAAAGAAGGTATCCGAATGTGTGAGTTTTCTTGAAGAAATATAGTGAAAAAAAGTGTGCTGAAAGTGCAGTTTTTACGCGCTAAAAAATTCATAACTTGAAGATCGTGACTCGTTTTGAACCCGTTCCGGTGGCCAAAATTCCGTCTTGAAATTATCTACGTTTTCATCTCTCACGGCTGGAAGCCAATTTCGATCAGAAGGTCTTCAAAAATGTGGATTTATCAAGTATTTTCGTGCAGAAATTTGTAACAGAAGTTTATTTGCGTCATGTTCAAAAAATCATAACTTGGTCGATTTTCATCGTATCGAGCTGGTTCCGGTGCCAAAATTTCACAAATTGAGTTGGCTACATTTTCACAGAAGGTATCGAGTTCAAACGGTATTCAAAAGACCTTCGTTTTTTGCTCAGAGTGCGTGACACGCTGAAAATCCTGAATGCTGAATATTATTTCATCTGGGCCGAAACTTCGAAAATTCATAACTCGGTCAATTTTTATCGGATTGGGCTCATATTTTTACACAAGGTCCCTGACTCGTAGATCTACAACTTTGCTTCAAAAGTCGAGACCGGATTATGCACCGATCAATACCAGTTTTTTATTGAAGAACGTGTCAGAGTCGACACTGGAGCCCAAAATAAGTTTGTCTGAGCTGAAACTTAAAAAATTCATAACTAATTCACCGTTTATCCGATTGAGTCGATTTTCGGACAGGAGTTAGTTCTCGATGTCGGCTACATTTTGTTTTCACATTTCAACTTCAAAAAATGCACTTAAGTCCCTGCGATTTAGCCTGGAAAGTGACGAATTCAAGTGAATATTTGAGGCCCAATTGCACATTCAAAGCCCATTTGCTTTACCCTAATTTTCATTATATAATCACCTTCTTTTCACACAAACCAGAGGAAAGAAAAAAGAAGGAAGAAAAAAAGAGAGAAAAAAACCTTGCCACAACACTGTTGGAATATCAAACTCTTTCAAGAACCCTAAAACCTTGAAATCCTTATTACAAATCCCTCTCTCACTACAAACAAAGCCATCTCAGTTACAAACCAACATCTTATTACTTCTTCAGTAAGGGTAAGGCTGGCTTGATCTCCATGATCCAAAGGGCATAAAAGCATTCATGTCACTACTTTTCCAGTAAGGGTAAGGTTGATTTGATCTCCATGATCAAAAGGGTATAATCATTCATATATGCCATATTGTGCCTAAACATTAAATTTCTTCATATATTGGTTTTATTTGCATTTTATGATTTTATTTTATGTGTTTGTGAGATTCAACACTGCAGATTTAGACAGGATCCCAGACAGGTTCATTAAGGAACGTTGAGGCCAAAAGCCAAATGGCCAAAAGCCAAAAGCCAAATGGCCATACTAGAAAAACTTATGCATGACACCAATACATGGTGAGGCAGACATTAAGCCAGACATTAAAGGAACGTTGAAGCCAGAACACAAATGACCAAAAGCCAAAAGCCAAAAGCCAAATGGCCAAAGTAGAACAACTTATGCATGAAACTCAATCCAATGGCCAAAGAATGCAGACCACGATACTCAGGAGTCAATACTTCAAAAAACCTCCCCTTGGGCCAGACACCCCCTATGGTTTGCTCAATTTTTAATTTTTATTTGTTTTTCCTTTTTATTCTTTTAATTGTTTTTTAATTGTTTTCTTTTAATTCCATAAAATAATTTTCATAATAAATATAAAATATAGAAAAATCAAAAAAAATGTTTATTTTATTAATATTAATTTTACTATTATTATTTTTGTAAATAAACTTTAAACAATTAATTAGATTAATTTAGGTTTCAAAACCTTAATATTTTTCTTAATAAATTAAATATGTAGAAGTTAGGGTTTTTTACTTTTTCATCATTTTTTTTAATAAATAATTTTCTCATTATTATTATTATTATTATTATTAACTACTAATTTATTTTGTAAATAAACATGTACATAAATTCTTTAGTAAATTAAGTTAAACTTTAACATTTTTCTCAAATAATTAAAAATAACTTAGAATTAGGGTTTCTTTTAATTTTAATTTTAATTTTCTTATTTCATAAATACAAAAAAACCTAAAAAACACTTCTTTTATTTCAATAAATAATTAATTAATTTTTAATTTCAATTTAAAAGGGTCCAACGCCCTCGTTTTCAATTTTAATTCAATTCGCACATTTTATTTATTCCTTCTTTTAAATATTGATGTAATTCTCCCAAAGCCGTGTAAGTATTTATCTTTCGCACTTTACTTTATTTCTTTATTTTATGTCAAATCGGGTCCTGGATATAATTTGGCGATGTGGACCCGCGCCTTTGTAATAGCTTAGGAACTTTACATTTCCCGCACTTTTTTTTAACTGTTAATAAATGCATGCAAGAATGAATGAATAAAAATAAAAACAAACGCATAGATCACTTTGACATGAACAAGATAAATGTAAATGAACATGACACACAAATCACACACCACCCCTAGGGTACGCCTCACTGTTGCCTTGCCTCGAAAGGTGATCGTCGAGTAGAGGATGTCTTAGTAAGTCCTCATGATCCGGGAACCTGGCATGAGGGTAGCTTCTAAGGTGTCTTCCCATTGCTCTGGTGATCACCATGTCCCTACAAACTCGAATTGACCCGAACACCTCCAACGGTGGTGCTACCTACCTCTCAATGGTGGGATGGCACTACTTTAAAGGACATTTACACAGACGAATTCCTTAGGGTAGGTAGGTTCTCTAGATACTTGCTCTAAATTTCAAAACAAATCAAAAATACTTTTCACACCGACACCTTTTCAAAAGCTTTCGAAAGCAATTTTTCAAACACTCTTGAGGACCGATACAAGAGTCAAACTGGAATTTTCAAAGAAACTTTTTTAAAACCCACTTTGAAAAGCAAACACTTTTGAAAACACAAATGAGCAAGTATCTAAGAGCCCATGGATAACCATGGATAGAAAGGGTGCTAACACCTTCCCTTTCTATAACCTACCTCCCGAACCGAGAGCAATCTCTTTAAGGAATTTTTCTGTGCTTTTGTCCTTTCCATTTGGAGAAAATAAAAGACGGTGGCGACTCTTGCTTCCGCGACATTTTGCGAACCAGCGTTAAACAGTCAGTTCCAGATCCACCGATCACAGAACTGGCGACTCTGCTGGGGACAAATACTTAAAGTGGGGTGTACCTTAGGGCTAGTTCATAACTATGTTTTCAATTGCTTTCCTTGTTTGCTTTAAATTGCGGGACTGTCTTGGGAGTTCTATAGATCCTAACCCGGATCTGGGGATACCTTCTTAGAAAGTAGCAACAAGGCTGTGAGGGAACTGTGCGGGGTATACCGACATGGTTGAAACAGTCTGCTACGTTGATGTGGCACTTTGGTGTGTACCGGTAACCCTTGAGTTTAGTCAAGGAGAGTACGGGGCCTCCGCGTGGTGTCATAAAGCATCAACAGACCTTAGGAACCTTAATTGAACTATCTTGGCCTCTTTAGGGTAGTGAGATAACTGACTTTGGTGCAGTCTGAGGTTGGTTGATACTCGATACTACACTCAATTGAGGGTTGCTTTCCTAGAATATTTCGGTCGCCAGTTCAGTGGCTAAATCGAAACGATGAACAATGAAAGCAATCCCGTGATATTGGGAACCTTAGAACCCGGTTACTCATGATAGGACAGGTTGAACCCACCAACTTCAAGAGGGTAATACCCAGACCTCATGCTGGCCTTAACTCTAAGGGCTTCTCTTATGTGACTTGTGTGCCTTCGTACTTGACTATTTGCATGCTTGTTATCTGACACAGGAATTACTTGCAGGGTTGGCTTATAGTCCTTAATGGGGACTCATAGCATGGTTTGCTAAGTTTTTGCAGGTTTTGTCCATAGTCCTTAATTAGGACTCATGGCAGGTTTACTAAGTTTCTTGCAGGTTTCTGTTTATAGTCCTTAACAAGGGCTCATAACAGGGTTCACTCATATTACCCCATGCATCATGACATCATACCATTGCATACATCCTAACCCATTTCAAGGACCTCAAGGGTCTGTGATGCAAGCCAGGATGAACCAACTGCCCAGCAAGGGGCAAAGGGGATTTATTTTCCTCTGGACAAAGTTGTCAGGGGCTATGACCCACTGGATATGGCGAGCCTTTGACCCTTGAAGAAGGACTCTCAACAATATGCAGTGCCTTCAGTCAAGCTACCGGTTTCAAATTTTAACGAATTTCTTGTTTACCCCGCGAGGTCCTTGAAAACATTACATGCATGTCATACCTACCATTGCATAACAGGTACCCTTGTTGCAGGTTACTTACCTTTCCCGCTGTTTATTTCAGCAATGGCTTTCCAACCAGACAACCAGGATCTTCTTGCTCAAGAGACTCGGTTCGGGGAAATCCTCCTGAATTTATCTAAGGGGCAGGAGGAACTAAGGACACTTCTCAGGGGGGCCTTTGTCAGGAACAGTGCTGAGGATGAAAGGCTGAAACACCTACAAGCTGAGATGGATGCTATGAAAGCCCAATTGCTGGGGCAGAGGAATGCCATTCAAGGTTTAGCTCAAAGACAAGATGAGCTCCGGTTTCTCGTCAACCAACTGCTTCAAGGTAACCAATCGGGGCAAACGTCTAAGGGTGAAGGGCCAGTCATCATTCAACCACCTTTGAAACAAGGAGATAAGGGGAGAGCTCCTCAAGTGGCTTCAGGGTCACAAACTCAGCAGCAACCTCACCAGCGTCAACCAGACAAGCCTAAAAGGCAGTTCACCAAGATCAACATGTCGCTGGATCAAGCACTACGACAAATGTTGAAGGCAGGGCTGATCACCTTAAGGGCTCCTCTCCGGAATCCAAACACTTCTGCTCCTAACTATCATCCCAACGATAGGTGCGCATATCATTCTAATAGCCCGGGGCATACTACGGACAACTGCTGGCCTCTCAAAAACAAGATTCAAGACATGATCGACGCTGGAGAGATTCAGTTTAAAATACCCAAGACTCCCCACGTGATCACTGCTCCCTTGCCAAAACATGGCTAGGATTGAGAAATTTTTGTCCATTCAAATGTTTAAGTTGCAATTCTCTTTTGTTCAAACATTTACTCATGTTAAACATTGTTATTTCATTAATGCATCGCATATGTCTGTTCTAAAACAATATATTCGTATTCACTAAATGCAAATTATTTTCATATTTTTTTTCCTGATGTCAAATCTCAATTAATAATTCTAAAGCCTCTTGAGGGAGGATGACGAAAACGGTACCACGATCTTTACAATATGCTTTTGAACAGACCCCGCTGATGAGGTACAGGCATTGTTTCAATCCCTAAACACTGGAGTTATAAGGAAGATAATCCCTCGTCAACCCATCTGAGCCAAAGAAGTAGGAGTTTTTCTTTTCGAAATTTAAAACCCTTTATCATAACCTGGGGCAGGGTAGTTCTCTCAGTTGATCCAAGTACATAACGAATGGCACCAAAAAGATCCTTACAAAACAAAGAAAGACAGTGATGGTTCCGAATAATCAATAAAGAAAGGCAGTCATTAAGTCAAAACCCATGAAGGAGACTTACAAAACGGGGGCATCCCGCTGACTGTAATCACAAAAGAAACAGTTCAGGCAAAATTCAGGGATAGCAAAATCAAAAAGAAAGAGGTCTTACAAACCCTCAACAAAAGCAAAAATGACCGCCTATTCAGAATAAGTTATCAACATCCGAATCATCACCGGAAAATCATAACAAAGACTCAAACAAGGTCTAACGTATGATCAACTGAGTTTAGGTTTGGAGAACATCACGAAGAGCGGGTGGGTACAAATAAAATTTGAGCCTTTATCCTTTGTTTCTTAAATCGTGAACCAGGCCACGTTATAACCCTAAAAAGTCCTAGCTGAAGCATGGGTTAGTTCAAAAGCATATTGTGACGAAAGGTATCCTGACTCCTTAAGGCTTACTATAAAGAAGGAGTTAACATCACGTTTTACAAACATTCATTTGTTTTATGAAAAAAAGAACGCATTTTCAAAATCTTCAAGACAGACATAAGCTTTGCATTTTTGATATAACATTGTTTGCATATGACTCTTTGTTTGAACAGCAGAAGTTCGCACGATGAATGCCTAATGAACAGAAGTACCTCCAATCAAGGGGCAGACATGAGCATGGTCCATCATCTGGGGCAGTCCAATCAAGATTCGGAGAATCTCTCAAAGGCCAAATAGCCTGGGGCAAATCTCCTCCTGAGTCACTGGGGGCATTTCAACAACGAATCTGGCCTGATCAAACACCTTCTGGTGGCACGACAAAACACTTCTAACAGGGGTAACTCCCTACATTTTGAGAACGGACATAGTCGGAAAAATACTACGCACAATCAAAGACCCGCTAGGTTGACATACCTAGGCAAAAATTAGGGCTTCCCGGCGAACCAAAAGGGTTCAGGCAAAATGAAGGGATGAAATGAAAAATCTGTACACCCGGCAAGTCGAAAACCTGAAAAGGCGGCTTGGGCAAAAATGGGTATCCCGGTGGACTGAAAACCCGAAAGGGCGGTCCAGGCAAAAGTTAGGGATCAAAGCGTACGACTATGTCCTGTCATCTTATCACCTGCCTACCAGAAGAAGGTTTGTCCATCAACCACTATCAGCACCCCACAGATGCCTTCTCCCATATAAACAGGGGCAATAAAGATTTGTCTGAGCAGTCCAATTGTTCTATCCTCCAAGGTACCAAGGTAGGTTCAGCTAAAGAACATGACCAGTACATCTTAAATTCCCCAAAAGCCACGGAAAGAGCGTCCTCGACGAAGTCTTCTTACCCCCAGCGAAGTCTATTAGCACTTCCGACAATAAGGGTATCCCCAGCAAGTTACTATCAACAATTCAGCAAAAGCATCCCTCTCCCCACAGAGTATTACTCCCCAACATGGTCGCTAGAGTATTTTTCTCTCCGCAGAATCTTCCATTTGCCAAGTTTATTCCTCAACGGAGTCATCTTCTCCTACCGGTATTCTTGCAGTTATCATCCCCAGCGGAAGCAAAATCTATTCTTCAACATCAGCCCAGGATATGACTTCCCGGCACCCGTCAAGGATTCACTTTCCTAGACAAAAACATACATAAAACATCACATACATCATTATAACATGCATAGACACATCATATCATACAAGTCTCATTTATATTTAGAACATCATTGCTTGATCCATATCATGCATTGCATATGACTGACCTTTACCTTTCAGGAAAGATGCAGTTGAAATTCTCAACCATATTTCAAGACCTAGACCGGTTCAGTTAAATCGACCCTAAGATTTTCCTGATGCTTATCCAGTCAAAGGCCTTCTCTGGTTCAGTCAGATCGACCCTAAGATCTCCCTGATGCTTATCCAGTTGAAGATATTCCAAGACCTTGTCCGGTTCAGTTAAATCGACCCTAAGATTTTCCTGATGCTTATCCAGTCAAAGACCTTCTCTGGTTTAGTCAGATCGACCCTAAGATCTCCCTGATGCTTATCCAGTTGAAGATATTCCAAGACCTTGTCCGGTTCAGTTAAATCGACCCTAAGATTTTCCTGATGCTTATCCAGTCAAAGGCCTTCTCTGGTTCAGTCAGATCGACCCTAAGATCTCCCTGATGCTTATCCAGTTGAAGATATTCCAAGACCTTGTCCGGTTCAGTTAAATCGACCCTAAGATTTTCCTGATGCTTATCCAGTCAAAGGCCTTCTCTGGTTCAGTCAGATCGACCCTAAGATCTCCCTGATGCTTATCCAGTTGAAGATATTCCAAGACCTTGTCCGGTTCAGTTAAATCGACCCTAAGATTTTCCTGATGCTTATCCAGTCAAAGGCCTTCTCTGGTTCAGTCAGATCGACCCTAAGATCTCCCTGATGCTTATCCAGTTGAAGATATTCCAAGACCTTGTCCGGTTCAGTTAAATCGACCCTAAGATTTTCCTGATGCTTATCCAGTCAAAGGCCTTCTCTGGTTCAGTCAGATCGACCCTAAGATCTCCCTGATGCTTATCCAGTTGAAGATATTCCAAGACCTTGTCCGGTTCAGTTAAATCGACCCTAAGATTTTCCTGATGCTTATCCAGTCAAAGACCTTCTCTGGTTTAGTCAGATCGACCCTAAGATCTCCCTGATGCTTATCCAGTTGAAGATATTCCAAGACCTTGTCCGGTTCAGTTAAATCGACCCTAAGATTTTCCTGATGCTTATCCAGTCAAAGGCCTTCTCTGGTTCAGTCAGATCGACCCTAAGATCTCCCTGATGCTTATCCAGTTGAAGATATTCCAAGACCTTGTCCGGTTCAGTTAAATCGACCCTAAGATTTTCCTGATGCTTATCCAGTCAAAGGCCTTCTCTGGTTCAGTCAGATCGACCCTAAGATCTCCCTGATGCTTATCCAGTTGAAGATATTCCAAGACCTTGTCCGGTTCAGTTAAATCGACCCTAAGATTTTCCTGATGCTTATCCAGTCAAAGGCCTTCTCTGGTTCAGTCAGATCGACCCTAAGATCTCCCTGATGCTTATCCAGTTGAAGATATTCCAAGACCTTGTCCGGTTCAGTTAAATCGACCCTAAGATTTTCCTGATGCTTATCCAGTCAAAGGCCTTCTCTGGTTCAGTCAGATCGACCCTAAGATCTCCCTGATGCTTATCCAGTTGAAGATATTCCAAGACCTTGTCCGGTTCAGTTAAATCGACCCTAAGATTTTCCTGATTCTTATCCAGTCAAAGGCTTTCTCTGGTTCAGTCAGATCGACCCTAAGATCTCCCTGATTCTTATCCCAGTAGAAGACACCCAAGATTCTCTCAGCGTTCCTGTTGGGGTAGTAATCGTCCAAGATTCTCTTACCATTCATGCTAAGGCAGTAACCATCCCTGATTCATTCATCGCCGTTTGGAGCTCCAGACTCAGCTCCTGTAACCAGTCAGGACACATCTATACCAAGCATCTGAAAACCAGCTCCTGCAACGTGTCAGGTACTCATGTTTCTTTTGCAGGTATGCAGGTTCTCGCTAAGGAATCCCTTACGCAATCAACATCCAGATGGCATCTATAAGCCCATCATCCTATCCAGCAACCTCTAAATGGCATCTATAAGCCCATTCCATCATCACACTGCTACTATGTGAGCACAAATTTCTGGGCACTCTAGTGTTCAATCATCTTCCACCTTCGGATTACAAAAGGCACATCAGCCAATCTGCATCCTCAGGTCTAAGAAGATTGAACAGGGGCAACTGTTGTACCCCAAAATTTGCCCTCCCATATTTCTCAAAAAACATTTCAAGAAAAATTCACAAGTCCAACCTGGCGCGTCATATTCAGGTATTCTTTTGCCAAGATATCTCTGATAACATATTCTCAAATTCAGGTTCGGCTCAAGAGTCAATTCTTTAAAGAAGGTATCTGAATGTGTGAGTTTTCTTGAAGAAATATAGTGAAAAAAGTGTGCTGAAAGTGCAGTTTTTACGCGCTAAAAAATTCATAACTTGAAGATCGTGACTCGTTTTGAACCCGTTCCGGTGGCCAAAATTCCGTCTTGAAATTATCTACGTTTTCATCTCTCACGGATGGAAGCCAATTTCGATCAGAAGGTCTTCAAAAATGTGGATTTATCAAGTATTTTCGTGCAGAAATTTGTAACAGAAGTTTATTTGCGTCATGTTCAAAAAATCATAACTTGGTCGATTTTCATCGTATCGAGCTGGTTCCGGTGCCAAAATTTCACAAATTGAGTTGGCTACATTTTCACAGAAGGTATCGAGTTCAAACGGTATTCAAAAGGCCTTCGTTTTTTGCTCAGAGTGCGTGACACGCTGAAAATCCTGAATGCTGAATATTATTTCATCTGGGCCGAAACTTCGAAAATTCATAACTCGGTCAATTTTTATCGGATTGGGCTCATATTTTTACACAAGGTCCCTGACTCGTAGATCTACAACTTTGCTTCAAAAGTCGAGACCGGATTATGCACCGATCAATACCAGTTTTTTATTGAAGAACGTGTCAGAGTCGACACTGGAGCCCAAAATAAGTTTGTCTGAGCTGAAACTTAAAAAATTCATAACTAATTCACCGTTTATCCGATTGAGTCGATTTTCGGACAGGAGTTAGTTCTCGATGTCGGCTACATTTTGTTTTCACATTTCAACTTCAAAAAATGCACTTAAGTCCCTGCGATTTAGCCTGGAAAGTGACAAATTCAAGTGAATATTTGAGGCCCAATTGCACATTCAAAGCCCATTTGCTTTACCCTAATTTTCATTATATAATCACCTTCTTTTCACACAAACCAGAGGAAAGAAAAAAGAAGGAAGAAAAAAAAGAGAGAAAAAAACCTTGCCACAACACTGTTGGAATATCAAACTCTTTCAAGAACCCTAAAACCTTGAAATCCTTATTACAAATCCCTCTCTCACTACAAACAAAGTCATCTCAGTTACAAACCAACATCTTATTACTTCTTCAGTAAGGGTAAGGCTGGCTTGATCTCCATGATCCAAAGGGCATAAAAGCATTCATGTCACTACTTTTCCAGTAAGGGTAAGGTTGATTTGATCTCCATGATCAAAAGGGTATAATCATTCATATATGCCATATTGTGCCTAAACATTAAATTTCTTCATATATTGGTTTTATTTGCATTTTATGATTTTATTTGATGTGTTTGTGAGATTCAACACTGCAGATTTAGACAGGATCCCAGGCAGGTTCATTAAGGAACGTTGAGGCCAAAAGCCAAATGGCCAAAAGCCAAAAGCCAAATGGCCAGACTAGAAAAACTTATGCATGACACCAATACATGGCGAGGCAGACATTAAGCCAGACATTAAAGGAACGTTGAAGCCAGAACACAAATGACCAAAAGCCAAAAGCCAAAAGCCAAATGGCCAAAGTAGAACAACTTATGCATGAAACTCAATCCAATGGCCAAAGAATGCAGACCACGATACTCAGGAGTCAATACTTCAAAAAACCTCCCCTTGGGCCAGACACCCCCTATGGTTTGCTCAATTTTTAATTTTTATTTGTTTTTCCTTTTTATTCTTTTAATTGTTTTTTAATTGTTTTCTTTTAATTCCATAAAATAATTTTCATAATAAATATAAAATATAGAAAAATCAAAAAAAATGTTTATTTTATTAATATTAATTTTACTATTATTATTTTTGTAAATAAACTTTAAACAATTAATTAGATTAATTTAGGTTTCAAAACCTTAATATTTTTCTTAATAAATTAAATATGTAGAAGTTAGGGTTTTTTACTTTTTCATCATTTTTTTTAATAAATAATTTTCTCATTATTATTATTATTATTATTAACTACTAATTTATTTTGTAAATAAACATGTACATAAATTCTTTAGTAAATTAAGTTAAACTTTAACATTTTTCTCAAATAATTAAAAATAACTTAGAATTAGGGTTTCTTTTAATTTTAATTTTAATTTTCTTATTTCATAAATACAAAAAAACCTAAAAAACACTTCTTTTATTTCAATAAATAATTAATTAATTTTTAATTTCAATTTAAAAGGGTCCAACGCCCTCGTTTTCAATTTTAATTCAATTCGCACATTTTATTTATTCCTTCTTTTAAATATTGATGTAATTCTCCCAAAGCCGTGTAAGTATTTATCTTTCGCACTTTACTTTATTTCTTTATTTTATGTCAAATCGGGTCCTGGATATAATTTGGCGATGTGGACCCGCGCCTTTGTAATAGCTTAGGAACTTTACATTTCCCGCACTTTTTTTTAACTGTTAATAAATGCATGCAAGAATGAATGAATAAAAATAAAAACAAACGCATAGATCACTTTGACATGAACAAGATAAATGTAAATGAACATGACACACAAATCACACACCACCCCTAGGGTACGCCTCACTGTTGCCTTGCCTCGAAAGGTGATCGTCGAGTAGAGGATGTCTTAGTAAGTCCTCATGATCCGGGAACCTGGCATGAGGGTAGCTTCTAAGGTGTCTTCCCATTGCTCTGGTGATCACCATGTCCCTACAAACTCGAATTGACCCGAACACCTCCAACGGTGGTGCTACCTACCTCTCAATGGTGGGATGGCACTACTTTAAAGGACATTTACACAGACGAATTCCTTAGGGTAGGTAGGTTCTCTAGATACTTGCTCTAAATTTCAAAACAAATCAAAAATACTTTTCACACCGACACCTTTTCAAAAGCTTTCGAAAGCAATTTTTCAAACACTCTTGAGGACCGATACAAGAGTCGAACTGGAATTTTCAAAGAAACTTTTTTAAAACCCACTTTGAAAAGCAAACACTTTTGAAAACACAAATGAGCAAGTATCTAAGAGCCCATGGATAACCATGGATAGAAAGGGTGCTAACACCTTCCCTTTCTATAACCTACCTCCCGAACCGAGAGCAATCTCTTTAAGGAATTTTTCTGTGCTTTTGTCCTTTCCATTTGGAGAAAATAAAAGACGGTGGCGACTCTTGCTTCCGCGACATTTCGCGAACCAGCGTTAAACAGTCAGTTCCAGATCCACCGATCACACTCTCCTCCGTAGAACAGCGGCGGCGGCGCCTCCGCCCAATCAGATTACGCTGAACGTAATGACGACGACGAAGATTCCCACAACCAGATTTTGGTTGAAGGAAGAGCGAAATCGCGTACAACTATTCTCAACCGGCGATCTCTTCGTTTTGCTCCGTCTCATTCTCTCAACCTCAGCTTCCGGCGCGGCCTCTTCTTCCACTCTGTATCGACTCCATTCACCGTAAAACTCTTTCGAGCTTGCATCGATTGTAAATTTTTCAGGAGGCTGTTCTCCACTTACCTTTGAATAGACCTTGATCGTCATTTCGGCAAGCTGCCTAACTGTAACCTCATTGTTTGGGTTACCTACATTGAAGATGTGGGTATTGGCTCTGGCAGGGTTTTCAATCATCAAAAGGACAGCTTCAATGGCATCTTTGATGTAAACAAAGGTTCTCTGGGGTTCGCCGCCGTCGACAAGCTTGAGAGGCTCTCCTCTGAGAAGATTATTGCTGAGGCATGCAAGAACCCGAGGAACACCCTCTCTTGGACCGTCGATGCCGGGAATGAAGTCCATTCTGAGTCCAATCCAATTAAAGGGCCTCACAATAGTAAACTCCAAGCCATTTTCAGCACCTTCAGCATAAACCAACCTCTCAATCAACGGCTTCCGAAGCCGTCTTCTCTTCTCCCTACGTCAATTGAAACAACGCCGCCGTATCTGTAGGAGTCGCTCCGACGGTATTTCAACGGTGACGTTTGTAAGAAAACCAGAGGTTAATTCTTTAATCTAATCTTCTTCCTGTGAACTGGATGCTCTATGTTTTCGGTTGTGCTGCACTTTTAGCAATTCAAAATGATTTCTTCTGTTTTTGTGTTTTCTGCCTCCGTGAATTGTTGTTGTGGAGATCGTATCGTTGTTACAGATTTAATGTTGTTGTTGATGTATAAAATTCCTGAAGCTTGGATGATGATAATGAAGTTGGTTCTTGAAGCGGTTGCGGATCGGTGACTTGATGCAAGAAGATCGATGAAACGGGTCGAAGAACATGAAGACGAGCATAACTGTGTGCTGAAGATGTGAGTGATGCACATTGATGACTTGCAATGAAGATGATGAAGATGAAAATTCTTGTGCAGAGAGAGAATATTTATGGAGTTTTCTTGGAGTTTCCTGTGTTTCTTCTATGAAGATTGAAGAATGATTTAGGATGAAGAGGCATAAAGTTTTTTTTTTTGGTTTTTTCTGAGGGTGATTCTTCAAGTGGTGAAGAATGAAATGATTGAGAGGTAATTCTATATTTATTCTGTTAGTAAATCATATATCTATTCTCTATCTATGCATATGCTGGAAGTTGTTTTTATAGTTAGGAGGTTAGAAATTCGGTTAGGTGGTTAGGAGGTGGAAAAAAAAGTTGGTTATAGTTAGAAGTTAAGAAAAAGTTTGTTATGCAGTTAGAAGTGGTTGTTGTGCTGTTAGTTTGAGAAGGTAACAGTGTGCCCCTTTGACATCAGCTATCTAACTTATACTATATTCTCCACGTCTATTCTTCACAGTGAGGTTACATCTTAAGTCCCAAAGACGGAAGGATCCATCTCTTGAACCAGAGACAAGAATATCAGAATTAGTTGGGTGAGAACAAATAGATTTCACACTCCCCAAATGCCCCACTAACACTCCAAGACACTTCTGTTCTTGAACATCCTATACCTTGACAGTTTGATCACCAGAAGCAGTGAGGATCTGTGTATCATCCTTAATCCAGTTGACATCAAAAACCGCATTATTGTAGGAGGATTAACTAGTATTGCAGAATGATATGTTATTTGCATTGTTAATGTGTTAATACTTGCTGTAGGAGCTGGAACTGGAGAAATTTATTACCCACAGAATACCATTTTCAAAGCTTTTGATTACATGCTCAAAGGGGGAGTCCATCAGATGTATCATCAAAATGGATGAGTATTTTTCTAAAACTGTGTCGGTTTGTTTTAAGCACATAATACTTGGTGTAATTGTTGATTTTTATATTTTAAATTAAATTAACTTGATTACATACTGGTACTGAACTGGCTTGGAAAAATAGTTGTTTATGCAGGTTTTCTTTTGGTATGAAACATGGACTGAGGCTTGGACATAACCAGGTTGGAACGGGGCAATCTTGGAAGATAGTGGCTTGAAGATAAATAAGTTTAGAACTGATGGAGACCTTGATTTAGAATTCTTGATTTAGAGTTCCTTAGCTTTAGGCTACTTGAATATTTAATGTAAATTCTTGTTTTTTTTTTATTTAGTAATTTTGGATGTAAACGTCCTTTTGAAATCTTATTTTGCTGCTAGTCATACGTAATTTGCATTAGATTCTAGATTTATGACATACAATTTATATCAGTTAGATAAACACAATGCAAAAGCATATTAACTGTGTAATACTAAAGCATATTGTCAAGCAGTGTTTGGATGATGCAGAAAATGACACTATTGTAAGGCAGTCTTTGTATGTAGAAGCAAATGTCCCGGGTTCTGATATGGAAAAAAATCAACTAGTGCAATAATCTGTTGCAGATCAGATTCACCCTCCTTTCTCGGTTGTGATGTCGCAGAAATGCCCGTTAATCATGAATGACTTGGTTTTCGTCCAACAAGCATTGGCTAAATTCCTATTAGATCCTTGGAAGGAACAAGAGGGACTTATTTTATGAAAAATTCAACTGGCCAGGACATTGATGGTTTGCAAGCTTGGTCGAACTCCTTCGGCCTCACAACAGTATTAAGCAAAAAGCGTGATGTGAACCTGATGTCATTTCATTCATAGCTCATAAGTAATAATCATGATAAATTAGAGATGCATGAGACGACAATTAAATGATCGTTATGGCTGTTAGTCAAGAGTTTTGTAAGCCTGTTAACCAAAGTATATTAGTGAAA
This sequence comes from Vicia faba, assembly GCA_948472305.1. Classification (NCBI taxonomy): domain Eukaryota; kingdom Viridiplantae; phylum Streptophyta; class Magnoliopsida; order Fabales; family Fabaceae; genus Vicia; species Vicia faba. The sequence continues at coordinate 819,139,067 of OX451741.1, read as the reverse complement.
GTGATTAATCCTTATTACAATTATTAATGCTGATAAGTAACCCAATAGCAACCGAACTTTTGGATATTGGTATTAAGATAATATAATTTCACACCTGATTCATAATATAATCAATTAAATTAGTTAAATAAGAGTAGGAAGATCCACCCTCTAACAAAGTCTTCTTACTCTTTTCGCTCATCTCTTTCACTTTCTTCCTTACTGCTCCATTTTTATCCAACACACTCTTTATTCCTCGAAATCCATGATTTTATGCCAATTTATTGATTAATGATGCGTGATGTGTTAGATGACCTAATGTGAGAAAAAAATGCAAAAATGCGTAAGTCAGATAGGAAGTAGAAGGGTAGGACAAATTTGGGGTATTACAGCTGCCCCTATTTAATCGTCTTAAACCTGAAAGTACGATTGGCACATGCCTTTTGGAAGTTCAAGGTTGAAGATGATTAAATATCAATGCCAAAAATTTGTCCTGAGGGAGAATGAGTGTTTTCTTTATTTATTTATTTTGTGTTATCTGCTGGTGAAAAGAAATTTGTTTTTTTCTTTCAATGAAGAGACAGAGACTGGACTTGTAACATGGCTTGATGCCAATACAAGACAAATGGTTGGTATGAAAAGACAGCGGACGAGGTCTACGGGCGACCTACGATCCGAGGATGACACATGAGAGTGATTTGACAGAGAACCTAGCCAAAGGGCGATCTCAGGTTCGACGAAGGTTTGAAGGAAGAACCTAGCCAAGAGGCGATCTCAGGTTCGACGATGATTGAGGGAAGAACCTAGCCAAGAGGCGATCTCAGGTTCGACGATGATTTGAAGGAAGAACCCAGCCAAGAGGCGATCTCAGGTTCGACAAAGGTTTGAAGGAAGAACCTAGCCAAGAGGCGATCTCAGGTTCGACGATGATTTAAAGGAAGAACCTAGCCAAGAGGCGATCTCAGGTTCGACGATGATTTGAAGGAAGAACCTAGCCAAGAGGCGATCTCAGGTTCGACAAAGGTTTGAGGGAAGAACCTAGCCAAGAGGCGATCTCAGGTTCGACGATGATTTGAAGGAAGAACCTAGCCAAGAGGCGATCTCAGGTTCGACAAAGGTTTGAGGGAAGAACCTAGCCAAGAGGCGATCTCAGGTTCGACGATGATTTGAAGGAAGAACCTAGCCAAGAGGCGATCTCAGGTTCGACAAAGGTTTGAGGGAAGAACCTAGCCAAGAGGCGATCTCAGGTTCGACGATGATTTGAAGGAAGAACCTAGCCAAGAGGCGATCTCAGGTTCGACAAAGGTTTGAAGGAAGAACCTAGCCAAGAGGCGATCTCAGGTTCTACGATGATTTGAAGGAAGAACCTAGCCAAGAGGCGATCTCAAGTTCGACAAAGGTTTGAGGGAAGAACCTAGCCAAGAGGCAATCTCAGGTTCGACGGTGATTTTAAGGAAGAACCTAGCCAAGAGGCGATCTCAGGTTCGACAAAGGTTTGAAGGAAGAACCTAGCCAAGAGGCGATCTCAGGTTCGACAACGATTTGAAGGAAGAACCTAGCCAAGAGGCGATATCAGGTTCGACGATGATTTGAAGGAAGAACCTAGCCAAGAGGCGATCTCAGGTTCGACGATGATTTGAAGGAAGAACCTAGCCAAGAGGCGATCTTAGGTTCGACGATGATTTGAGGGAAGAACCTAGCCAAGAGGCGATCTCAGGTTCGACAAAGGTTTGAAGGAAGAACCTAGCCAAGAGTAGATCTTAGGTTCGACGATGATTTGAGGGAAGAACCTAGCCAAGAGGCGATCTCAGGTTCGACGAAGGTTTGAAGTAAGAACCTAGCCAAGAGGCGATCTCAGGTTCGACGATGATTTGAAGGAAGAACCTAGCCAAGGGGCAATCTCAGGTTCGAAAAAGGTTTGAAGTAAGAACCTAGCCAAGAGGCGATCTCAGGTTCGACGATGATTTGAAGGAAGAACCTAGCTAAGAGGCGATCTCAGGTTCGACGATGATTTGAAGGAAGAACCTAGCCAAGAGGCAATCTCAGGTTCGACGATGATTTGAAGGAAGAACCTAGCCAAGAGGCGATCTCAGGTTCGACGATGATTTGAAGGAAGAACCTAGCCAAGAGGCGATCTCAGGTTCGACGAAGGGAACATGGGTTATGACATGATGATTGTTTTAGATAAGCGACGCGGACGAGCATCAAGAAAGTTAAACACGGACGAGTGTTTGAATCAATACGGACGAGTATTGAAAGAAGATACGGACGAGTATCCAAGGTTAAACACGGACGAGTGTTTGAATCAATACGGACGAGTATTGAAAGGAGATACGGGCGAGTATCAAAAGGTTACACACGGACGAGTGTTTGATTCAATACGGACGAGTATTGAAAGAAGATACGGACGAGTATCAAAAAGTATAAACACAGACGAGTGTTTGAATCAATACGGACGAGTATTGAAAGAAGATACGGACGAGTATCAAAAAGTATAAACACGGACGAGTGTTTGAATCAATACGGACGAGTATTGAAAGAAGATACGGACGAGTATCAAAAAGGTTACACACGGACGAGTGTTTGATTCAATACGGACGAGTATTGAAAGAAGATACAGACGAGTATCAAAAAGTATAAACACGGACGAGTGTTTGAATAACTGACCCGATGGGTGTTTAGGAAACTTGATACATACGAGTGCTTAGGAATGGACACGGACGAATGTTAAGGGATGGACTACCAGACAAGAACTGGGTTTAGAACGACAAAGTGTATTGATTTTGTTTGGCATTGAAAAGGTGAAGGTCACCGACTGGGAACTTTGAGCATGATACCCTCCTGTAGGGATGTATTGTTGTCCTTGAATAATTCAGGTCTTTTGTGTAAGGTACCTGATCTGGCTTATGCTTTGTATGCATGTTTGAATTTCTTTTGACACAGAGATCCATTCTGATGGATCAGCTACGCGCTTTTGAGGATGCAATGATATGTAATGATAATTATATGCAATGCGAAGAAATAAACTTCATGGGGATAAGAGAAGGTTTGCTGGGAACCACTATTCATCATTGGGGATGTCAGTATATATCGACGTTGGAAGCCTGTAGTACCAAAGATTGATGGGGGTACCGATAAAAATCTGCATTGGGGAGCCCATGATATCGAAGATTGTTGATGACTCCGCTGAAGATTGGGTTACCGACGAAACGAGTCCTCAGGTACGATGCTGGATTCTGAATCATACCGTTGGGAAGAGATAACCTGGCCAGACTTCCAAACATCCTGAACCGTTGAGGGGGTGATAGAAGTGAATATGCCGAGGAATGTATACTGAATACCATGTGGATCCCTTCGAATACATGTCCCAAGTTTACGCATGCTGGGGAATTATCTCTCGAATCACTTGGGGATAAGAGATGGGCATGGACATTTACGAGTGCCCCGTTGAGCCCTGCGAATACCCCGGTTTAGCTTTGCGAATGCCCCGGTTGAGCTTTGCGAATGCCCCAGTTTAGATTCATTGGGGATGTTCTTGATTAGCTCCACTGAGGATGCACTTACGCGTGCTGAGTTAAAAGACGATTCTAGACTTTCTGAATTCACTTGGGGAATCAGACCCGAAGTTGCCTGTAGTAGATGGAGGCAGTTTCACGTGCTGGCGGGGTTAGGGTGACTGTCGTGATGCTTTTAGCTTGATCGTAGTCTCGTGCAACATAATTGGCTTGAGCAACTTTGCAAGTATGGATGAGAAATGCCCCTGTCTGGAGGGTCTCTGGGAAGATCTAGGTCGAATAGAAGACCAGAAGATTCGTGCCACAATACGATATGAGGTGGCCTGCCCCAATGTCTTGAGTCACGAAATAAACTGCTCTTGATTACAACCTTTTTGGAGAGATTTGTCGAATCTCGATGTAACTGCCCCAGGTTGAATGAATTCTGAATAGATCTCTCGACGTGATAGCCTCTGATTGATCGAGCTTGAAGAGATTTATCGACGTGATAGCCTCTGATTGATCGAGCTTGAAGAGATTTATCGACGTGATAGCCTCTGATTGACAGCTTTGAGGGAATGCCTCAGATTTGGCTAAACTTGGAGAGATCGACTCTTGACTTAATTGCCCCAGATTGGCAGGCTCTGCTGACTTCATCCCTGAATTGTACTCAGACTGTGAAGAACCAAGGTGATTTCTCTTGACAGAATCACCAGTTAACATGCTTCTAGATTAGTCATTTCTCTTGTGGCAGCTGACTCTTGCTTCAACAGGGTATTCAAGCCTCTCTTCTCTGACAAGATTGAGCTCTTTACCGATTGTTCATTGTGCAAACTTACTTGATGTCAATCAGTTGTTTTGTATGCAGAATAATGTTTATTATGAGAATGATAATTCTAATGCAACACACATGTAAGTCTTGAAGTTTGAAAAAAACTTTGAATGAAATGACGTCACAACTCTGTTGCGAACGAGTCACTAGCTAGAGAGAAATATTTGCAAAATCTTTTTATGAAAGATAATGCAAGCATATGATGCCAAAACAGATATTGAGATGTACCTCTTAGGAGTCAGTTAAACGCTATCTCGCTGTAGCACGCTTTCGAATTGACCCATGCTTCAATTAGGACTTTTATGGGTTGTAACGTGGCCTGGTTCACGGTTTTTAGAAAAAAGGATTTAAGGCTCAAAATTATTTGGTGCCCACCCATTCTCCATGATGTTCTCCATTCCTACGTTCAGTTGACCCGATACAAGCATTCGTCTCTCGAGAAGAGTTTGCAATAATTGAGGAACCACAGTGGTTTCTTGGACACGACAGTCACTAACTTCTGATTTTGGTGTCTGATCAGACTACTTTGTTCTTTGATGAGGATTTTCGTTGGTAATCCTTTTCTCGCCTTTTAGGCTTTTCAATTTCTTTCTTGCTTTCCCTAATTTTTGCCTGGACAAATTCTTTTGAATTTTGATTTGGAAGTCCAGCGGGATGCCCCAATTTTTGCCTAAGCGACTTGTTTTCAAGTTTCGACTTAGCGGGGATTTTTGTTTCTTTCTTATTCGCATTTTTTCATTTTGAACAAGTCGTTGATCTTTGCGTTGTTTTGATTCGTTGGAAGTGATCATGACTGCCTGAGTCTTTAGTAGATGCGAGATAGCCATTACTGTATTGTTATTTGTTGACCTTTTGACGTGCGAGGGATATCCATTGGGATATTGTTAATTGATGCACGTTGTTGATAGATGAGGGTGAACCATTGTGGTTTTGAATTTCCTCAGTCTTTTGATGGATAACCATTGTTGTATCCTTGGATGCACACTCTTGATGAGTTCTGAATGCTTGATCAGATTAGCTGAACACTACCCGCCCCAGGGTTGAAATGAGGGTTTTTTCTGAACAGAAAGGAAACTCCTACTTCGAAGGCTCAGAGGGGTTGACGAGGGTCTATCTCCCTTATATCTCCGGTGTTTGGGGATTGAAATAAGGCCTGTACATCGTCAGCAGGGTTTTACTCAAAAGCGTATCAACCATAGATTTTGCGTTTTCAGATTGTCGTCATCCTCCTTTGAATCTTTACCTAAAGCATAAGGCTAGGAAATATGGCATCAATATGCAAGCAAAACATTTAAAGAGTGATAACAAATGGATGAGTAAAAATGAAAGGAATACTTCAAGACAAGCATACTTATTGCATTAAGATTTTCGTTTAAAAATAGACAAGTTTCTATATACAAGCAATGTTTAAACAAACAAGCAGGAATGCAAATGAAAATGCAGTAAAGAAACCAATGATTGCCATTGTTGAGGAGACTTGACTCCGTGTGGACTTGCTAATTTTGACGACTTTTTGTAGTCTTGAAGCTCGAGTGTGCGAGAGAATCCCCTTTCAGATTTAATGTGAACACAGTAGTCTCTGGATTGAGCCTGTCTTGGACATTGTCTTTGGATGACATACCTTCTTCAACCGATTGGCCAGGTGCCCCAGTATAATATGCATCACCAAGCACATCATGTCTTAAAGAAATCATCATCAGAGTTTCCATGACCTGGCTTATCTGAGTATTTAATCCATTATCTTCCTGCTTGAAGAAGTTTCTGACTATGAGCCAAAGCTTGCATGTACCACTCAGAGTTATTCCATCACTGATCTTTGAGCATGTGTGGAGAGAAATCAGGTTGAACCTTTGAAGAGAACCCCAGGTCTGAATAAGAATCCCCAATCTTCGGATACCTGTCATGAATGCATGAATATGCATGGGGTGCATGAATGGATGCCATGTCAGGTTCTGTCATTTCCAAGGAATTTGCGTGTTTTGATTTTGATTTTTGCGCAAGTAAGGGATGGAAGAATTTTGGCATAAGACTTGCAAATGTAATTCCTTGGAGATAACAAAACATGTATGTTAAACATGTAGTTAGCTATGTTATGCATGCAAAGGCATGAGATCAAAGAGGATCATGGTTCCATCATAAGGTCGCTGCACTGCTCTGGATCATGTGAGTATTATCAGATCAGAGGTCCAACATAACTTTTGCATATATAAGGGCCAAGTACCCTGTGGATCTCCCATTGTCCGGGATCAAGGCTTCTGGAATATTGGATACTGTTGAGAATTTTCTGAATATGCTGGGGATACCAAGATTGAAGGTTTGAATGAACCTCCAGGTAAACAAGTCAGGAACTCAGAAAATAAATCTGAGAACCGCACGGTCACCAACAGGATATAGCATCTGCATAAAGTCATAACAGAAATCCAGAATATAGCCATCGGAACCAGTAGTCACTGTCTGAGCATAGTCACCATTTGTACCTGTATAACCATCTGAACACAGTCACCATCTGTACCTGTGATAGAAATTCCCTCCCCACTCACGGGTGAAAACTAGGTCAGGGTAAGATAACAGTAACTCGAAAATCATGGGTTCGCCTGAAAGTGCTATGGGCTTGCCCACAGACGTGGGTGCCGATAGTAATTCATTTGAACCTCATCCGAGCGTGGTATATGACATGACTGCACTAATCGGACCATGTCCTATAGCCGTCATGCCCCCACTCTATTCCTAGGTGTCCTAGTGCGTTCTGGCCTGGGTACTGGGCATTTTACCTCGATAGTAGCATCCCCACCCAACATAGAGAACAGAGTCCAGCATAATAGATAACAGATATGGAAAGCCATAAAATGCAATGCAAACATGTACAAATGAGTAAACTGAAAGCATAAAAATAAACACCCTAAGGAAAGAAAACTAGAGCTAGGAGCGACTCCGGGATGGACCAGCATTTGGTCGACCTGATTCCCCAGTGAAGTCGCCAGCTGAAACAACCGGCTGAAAATCATCAAAACAATGAAGTCGCCATCGAACGTCTTTTATCCCACATGTAGGGAAAGGCAAACATCGAGAAAACCTGATGAGGGAGAAGTCACGGTCTTGAGACCGAGAGATCGGGTAAGGGAGTCTGTTACGCGAGGGGAAGGTATTAGCACCCCACACGCCCGTAGTACTCTACGGTATCCACTCTTGTTATCTATCTTATGGGTGTGTTTAATCTATGCTTACTGTCTATTATACTACTGAGGGAAAATGCATGCAAAAGGAAGGAGAGAAGAATGTAGGGAAAATAAAATTGTGCTCGCCTGGGCCCTACCCCAATGCCTACGTATCCTTTTTAAGGAATCAGAGCTACCGTAGTTCGGCTCATATTTTTTTGTTTGTTTTGTGTTTTTTATGGACGAAGTTAATTCCGCCTTCTGCCGCAGCTCGACCTTTGGAGACTTATGCGTTGGCACAGAAGTAAATTAATCGTGTCCTTACCTGAAAAGGGTTTAAAAGAAAAAGGTGCTCGAGCGCACAAAAGATTTGATTTGTTTTGTATTTTCGTTGTAGATGATGACTGATTGACCTCAAGGGAGAGATATTAGCCATTTTTCTACTTAGTCATGAAAGGAGTCTTTGAGAATTGAACCACACCTATGCTTGAGATGAAGAACAATAAGATCGAGAAGAGACTCGCTTATCATTTCCCGTACTAAGCAAAAGCACGATTCTCATCAATAGTTTTAAAGTATTTTTGAATTTTGAAAGAAAAAAAGTTTTAGTTTTAGGTGCGTATGTTCAAAGAGAAAGGAAAGTCAGAAGGAGACTAGCTTACTTCTAAACCTAATGTTATTATGCGTTAGACCTAAAGTTAGAATTTTGAAGGGATTCTACTTAATGTTGTCATGTTTGAATTACGATAAAGTACGAAAATGAAGAATAAGATAGATTTGCGACAATAACGAACGGAGGCGGTCCGTTGCCTCTTCAAAATTGTGCAAGCGGTAAGAGAACTCTATCAAAGTTCCCTTGGGCGAGTGATTGAAGAATTAACCCCGAGTATTCCACATTGCAAGAGTTATATCAATGCTATCACAAGAATCTTGACTAAAAAAGTCAATAAAATGATTATCGAATATGAAAAATAAAATAGGAAAATTCTAATCGAAATTCTAAAAAGAAATTCTATTCTAAAAATATTCTGTTATTTTTATTGTTTTATTATTGATTAAAAAAATTAAACTAAAAGAAAAAAACTAAAATAATAAAAGAAAAGAAAAAAAATTAGAAGAGTTAGGGGGTATGAAGTCTAGAAATGAAGTAATTTGCCCAAAAGATTTTCAACATTTTTATTTATTATTTTCTTAATTATAATTGTTATTAATTTGAATTAAGAATAATGAAACAATAAGACAATTAAATTAAAAAGAAAAAAGTATGGAAAATGGAAAGGGAATAGGGTTAGAAAAAGATGTTTCGTCCTCTCCTCCGTAGAACAGCGGCGGCGGCGCCTCCGCCCAATCAGATTACGCTGAACGTAATGACGACGACGAAGATTCCCACAACCAGATTTTGGTTGAAGGAAGAGCGAAATCGCGTACAGCTATTCTCAACCGGCGATCTCTTCGTTTTGCTCCGTCTCATTCTCTCAACCTCAGCTTCCGGCGCGGCCTCTTCTTCCACTCTGTATCGACTCCATTCACCGTAAAACTCTTTCGAGCTTGCATCGATTGTAAATTTTTCAGGAGGCTGGTCTCCACTTACCTTTGAATAGACCTTGATCGTCATTTCGGCAAGCTGCCTAACTGTAACCTCATTGTTTGGGTTACCTACATTGAAGATGTGTGTATTGGGTCTGGCAGGGTTTTCAATCATCAAAAGGACAACTTCAATGGCATCTTTGATGTAAACAAAGGTTCTCTGGGGTTCGCCGCCGTCGACAAGCTTGAGAGGCTCTCCTCTGAGAAGATTATTGCTGAGGCATGCAAGAACCCGAGGAACACCCTCTCTTGGACCGTGGATGCCGGGAATGAAGTCCATTCTGAGTCCAATCCAATTAAAGGGCCTCACAATAGTAAACTCCAAGCCATTTTCAGCACCTTCAGCATAAACCAACCTCTCAATCAACGGCTTCCGAAGCCGTCTTATCTTCTCCCTACGTCAATTGAAACAACGCCGCCGTATCTGTAGGAGTCGCTCCGACGGTATTTCAACGGTGACGTTTGTAAGAAAACCAGAGGTTAATTCTTTAATCTAATCTTCTTCCTGTGAACTGGATGCTCTATGTTTTTTAGCAATTCAAAATGATTTCTTCTGTTTTTGTGTTTTCTGCCTCCGTGAATTGTTGTTGTGGAGATCGTATCGTTGTTACATATTTAATGTTGTTGTTGATGTATAGAATTCACGAAGCTTGGATGATGATGATGAAGTTGGTTCTTGAAGCGGTTGCGGATCGGTGACTTGATGCAAGAAGATCGATGAAACGGGTCGAAGAACATGAAGACGAGCATAACTGTGTGCTGAAGATGTGAGTGATGCACATTGATGACTTGCAATGAAGATGATGAAGATGAAAATTCTTGTGCAGAGAGAGAATATTTATGGAGTTTTCTTGGAGTTTCCTGTGTTTCTTCTATGAAGATTGAAGAATGATTGAGGATGAAGATGCATAGAGTTTTTTTTTTTGGTTTTTTCTGAGGGTGATTCTTCAAGTGGTGAAGAATGAAATGATTGGGAGGTAATTCTATATTTATTCTGTTAGTAAATCATATATCTATTCTCTATCTATGCATATGCTGGAAGTTGTTTTTATAGTTAGGAGGTTAGAAATTCGGTTAGGTGGTTAGGAGGTGGAAAAAAAGTTGGTTATAGTTAGAAGTTAAGAAAAAGTTTGTTATGCAGTTAGAAGTGGTTGTTGTGCTGTTAGTTTGAGAAGGTAACAGTGTGCCCCTTTGACATCAGCTATCTAACTTATACTATATTCTCCACGTCTATTCTTCACAGTGAGGTTACATCTTAAGTCCCAAAGACGGAAGGATCCATCTCTTGAACCAGAGACAAGAATATCAGAATTAGTTGGGTGAGAACAAATAGATTTCACACTCCCCAAATGCCCCACTAACACTCGAAGACACTTCTGTTCTTGAACATCCTATACCTTGACAGTTTGATCACCAGAAGCAGTGAGGATCTGTGTATCATCCTTAATCCAGTTGACATCAAAAACCGCATTATTGTAGGAGGATTAACTAGTATTGCAGAATGATATGTTATTTGCATTGTTAATGTGTTAATACTTGCTGTAGGAGCTGGAACTGGAGAAATTTATTACCCACAGAATACCATTTTCAAAGCTTTTGATTACATGCTCAAAGGGGGAGTCCATCAGATGTATCATCAAAATGGATGAGTATTTTTCTAAAACTGTGTCGGTTTGTTTTAAGCACATAATACTTGGTGTAATTGTTGATTTTTATATTTTAAATTAAATTAACTTGATTACATACTGGTACTGAACTGGCTTGGAAAAATAGTTGTTTATGCAGGTTTTCTTTTGGTATGAAACATGGACTGAGGCTTGGACATAACCAGGTTGGAACGGGGCAATCTTGGAAGATAGTGGCTTGAAGATAAATAAGTTTAGAACTGATGGAGACCTTGATTTAGAATTCTTGATTTAGAGTTCCTTAGCTTTAGGCTACTTGAATATTTAATGTAAATTCTTGTTTTTTTTTTATTTAGTAATTTTGGATGTAAACGTCCTTTTGAAATCTTATTTTGCTGCTAGTCATACGTAATTTGCATTAGATTCTAGATTTATGACATACAATTTATATCAGTTAGATAAACACAATGCAAAAGCATATTAACTGTGTAATACTAAAGCATATTGTCAATCAGTGTTTGGATGATGCAGAAAATGACACTATTGTAAGGCAGTCTTTGTATGTAGAAGCAAATGTCCCGGGTTCTGATATGGAAAAAAAATCAACTAGTGCAATAATCTGTTGCAGATCAGATTCACCCTCCTTTCTCGGTTGTGATGTCCCAAAAATGCCCGTTAATCATGAATGACTTGGTTTTCGTCCAACAAGCATTGGCTAAATTCCTATTAGATCCTTGGAAGGAACAAGAGGGACTTATTTTATGAAAAATTCAACTGGCCAGGACATTGATGGTTTGCAAGCTTGGTTGAACTCCTTCGGCCTCGCAACAGTATTAAGCAAAAAGCGTGATGTGAACCTGATGTCATATAGCTCATAAGTAATAATCATGATAAATTAGAGATGCATGAGACGACAATTAAATGATCGTTATGGCTGTTAGTCAAGAGTTTTGTAAGTCTGTTAACCAAAGTATATTAGTGAAAGTGATTAATCCTTGTTACAATTATTAATGCTGATAAGTAACCCAATAGCAACCGAACTTTTGGATATTGGTATTAAGATAATATAATTTCACACCTGATTCATAATATAATCAATTAAATTAGTTAAATAAGAGTAGGAAGATCCACCCTCTAACAAAGTCTTCTTACTCTTTTCGCTCATCTCTTTCACTTTCTTCCTTACTGCTCCATTTTTATCCAACACACTCTTTATTCCTCGAAATCCATGATTTTATGCCAATTTATTGATTAATGATGCATGATGTGTTAGATGACCTAATGTGAGAAAAAATGCAAAAATGCGTAAGTCAGATAGGAAGTAGAAGGGTAGGACAAATTTGGGGTATTACATCGGGGGGTAGATTATGAAAAGGAAAGGTGCAAGAACCCTTTTATTCCATGGTTATCCATGGGCTCTTAGTTACTTGTTTAGATTACTTGCTTTTGCTTTTCAATTGTTTGAAATGGTGCTTTGTGTGTGTAGTTTTGAAAATGCTTTGAAAAAGAGGCCATCATTGTGGCAACCTTTGTAATGATTCTTGTTTGAATATATACAAAGGTGTTTGTCTTTTGAAAAGATATTTCAATGTTTGAAAGTTTGATTTTCGGAAATGTTTTAAAATTTTGTTGTGAGGTGTGTTTGAAAATAGCAAGGATGTTTTGCAAGTTTTGATCAAGTAACTAAGAGTTATCTACCCTATTTTACTCAAAGATCTTTCCTATACGTTTTTAACCCTTTTGACAGTGTTGTTTTACCATTGCATTTGGTAAACAACCTTGTATGAGGATGTTAAACGGGACAGGCGCGAGTCATCGTATAGACCATGATAGCAATTATGTTAAGTATTTTTAGTAAATTTTCCAAGGGACTAGATCATTTTGTGTAGGCAACCAAGATAGCGTCATCGAGGGACTATGATATTTTGTTTTGTTTTTGTGTTCCCAAAATACTCAACATGCATAACATGACCCATTTTTAAGACAATAAGTGGATGTAACCCTAGGGGTGCAAGTGTGCATTATGTTGTCAATTTACATGTTTTTTGTCTTTGTATTAGTTAAGCTATTTGTTTGATTTTTGGATTGTTGGCATACAAAACCTAATCTCTAATCATGGCATAATTGAAAGCGTAAATGCGTAAAATAAATCTACCACTATTACAACCTGATTATGGGGAGAGGGATACAATTTTTGAATGGGGATTATTTGACAAGAAATTAAAACCCTAATTTTACTATTACATCCAAATTGAATAAATGGCATAAATAATAAATGAATTAAATAAACAAATTAAATAAATATACAACATATTATGAATATACAAAAATATTTATGTTTATTTTTTATGTATGTAAAAAATGTTTAGTGTAAAAAGAAAGAAATAAAAAGATTATTTTTTATTTTATTAATTAAGGGTAAAAAACCCTAATTTTATTTAAAGAAGTATATTTATTAATATTATTTATTTATGCACAATAAAAATAAAAATATATTCAAGTGTAAAAAAAATATATTAAAAAAAAGTATTATTTTAATAAGGGTGGAAACCCTAGTTTTTTTGTTTTAAGATAATATATATTATATTGATTATTTTATATACAAAAAATAAAATATAAATATACATAAACATTTAGAAAAATAATAGTATGTGAGAAAAATATTATTTTATAGGTATGAATAATAAAAATAAAATATATAATATTTCTATAAGGTTTATGAGTTTTTATTAAATAAAATAAAAGTATATTCTACTTAATAATTATTTTCATGTCTAAAAAAAATAAATAATAATAAAAATAAAAGTGAAAATTTTTGAAAATATTTTTGGGTATTTTTTATGTTTAGAAAATATAAAATAAAATCAGAAATGAAAATAAATACAAAAAATATAAAAATGTAAAGAAATTGGGCCAGGGAGGTGCAATCAGTAAAAGGGGGGTGTCAATAGTGAGCCAGAACCAAGCCAAGCCCAACGGACTTCATCTTCAACCTTTGTCTCAAACAAAACACGCGCCCTGTACAAATCTCCAGATCCTGCATACGTGCTCTAATGCAAAAACTCAAAACATCAAAGTTGTAGCATTTTTCAAGACGAATCCAACCATGTAAAGAACTCGTTCATACTCTCCAAGACCAGAGATAATTTCTCTGGCCCTAAATCCTAACCTAATTTTTTCAGGAAGTTCATGGATCAAATTCTCTTAGCATGCTTAACTAAAATGAAAACTGAGCATATGTATAGCTTCATGGCTATGAATACTACATTTTTTATTCACAAACCTAAGCCTAATTATTCCTAAATAGAGAGATAGGAAGTTGACAAAAACCTGTTTCAGTTGACTTCGTGTATGGCAATGTGGCGCTTTTCAGTGAGGCCTGAGATGTTTGGGAGCTTGCTTGAACTTCCTCTGACCCTCCCCAATGCCTAGCTTGCCTTGAATGTGCTTGGACAAGCCTGTAGAACTCAACCTGCACAAGATGAAATCAAAAATGGCAAACCTTGTAAATGGAGTTACAATCAGTGTTTAAGGGTTGGGATAGCTTGGATAGGTTATGTGGAAGGTGTTTCAACCAGTTTGAGGCAAAACGCACGAGGGATTTGAGCTATGAAAATTAAACTGCAGGGAGTGCCCTATTTTGCCAAATGAAGATGATTTTGTGCTATGGGAGGTTTGAGGGCTCAAAGGCTCATGTTTCTGGCTCAAGGGGATGTGATAAACTTGTCTTAAGTGCTTGCAAAGGTTGGTTTTTTCAGATGTGTAAGTTGTGTGAATTTTGACATGTTTCTTGTATATGAAGCCAAAAGCAAAAACATGATGCAAGACAAGCCTGTACAGGCTATCTATCAACCTGCACCTCATGCTCTTGGCCCCTCAAGTTGGTGGATTTGATTTTCTGCACGAGATATGGCTCAATGCTCAAGGATGCAGTTTTGACATAAAGCAAGATTTAAACAAAAATGGTAATGTTGCTTTTTCTATTTAAGGATTAATCTTGTGTGCAATCCTCTAATGACCAAAACAAAGACTTAGACCAATGGATTTGCATTTAATTATTGAGTGTGGAATGGTTTTGAGACCTGTAATCAAGTACAAAGCAAGCTGATTAGAGTTTGCAACTTGTATCAATATGAACATGCCATGGATAAAAAGTGAGTTTTTGCCAACTTCAAGCCTTCGATTCTCCCTAACCACAAATGATTTTGGATAGTTCTTTGACATTTTGGAAACCTTGCAACATTCTCTACAATCCATCTTTGAAATGATATTTGATATTCCAAGTGGAACTATGTGAAAAATGGTCATGAAGATAGGTCAAAATCCTGCCTAAACTAGGGCAAAATTTCACTAACTTAAAAGTTTCATGGACCCTTGTTCCAAAAATCATAACTTGAGATCCAAGCTTCTTTTTGGAAAACTTTGTGAATAAAAGTTGTAGACTTTGTGGAGGACTACAACTTTCATGTTGGAAGTTTTGTTTGAATCCAATTGCATCATGGTGAAAATATTGGACAAAGTTAGGAAAAATTAAGAAAATTTCATAACTTAGAAAAATTCTAAGTTATGAAAATTTTCAATCTTAAACCTTAATTTGAAAAATTGGGTTTCTTGATGAACAAGTTTCATGTTTTGACACATCTTGATGAAAAATGACCTTTGGCACTTGATTTTGACCAAAAAGTCAAAGTTTGACTTTTTAGTGTACAGTCAAATTTTGATCAGTTGACTGAAAAATTCATCTGTCAATCCAATGCAATTGAGATCTTTTGAACCTTGAGAATAGGTCAAGATGATGCCATTGAGTTTTTTAATCCAAGTTTGAGCCCAATTTTCCATTGGCTAGGTTATAATTCAGAAATTGCCCTTAACAGTCAAAACCCTAAAAATGACCATTTTGCCCTTTTGGTGATCGGATCAAATTTCTTGAGGAGTTGTGGTACAAACTTGATCAAATGTTTCATGTGAGCTTATAATGTTGATGTGGATCAAAAATTATGAGGTTTGACTGTGAATTGGCCATAATTGACTTTTTCCCCAATACATCTGATTTTTAGGTCAACTGTCCAATTGACTGGGCAAAAATTTAATTTAAGGCTTGAAACTTGGTATGATAATCTTATGAGTCCAACTTGAAGTATGAAAGTCACTTTGAGCATTGGAAGTCCAAAAATCCTTGTGCAAACTCAAACCCTAATTTAGGTCATCAATGCAAGGAGATGTCTTGAGCAGAGCAAAACCCTAATCCTGTCTGGAGTTCAAAGAGTCTTGTGAGGGAAAATCTTGATAAAATGAGAGAGAAAATTTTGGGGTACAACAGCTGCCCCTGTTCAATTTTCTTGAACCTGAAGAGTTAGATTGGCGAGTTTTCCTTTCGTGACTCGAAGGTAAAAGAGGATTGGACACTAGAGTTCCCATAAATTTGCACTCATCAAAATGTAGTTGAGGGAATGGGATTAAAGATGCCATTTGGAGCTGGTAGAATCTTGCTGGAGATGGGCTTAAAGATGCCATCCAACACTTGTTTGTTGAAAATCAGGAGAATGAACACCAGATTGGTATCCGTATTTGGAATGTATCTGAGTTGTATCTGGAGATTGAATTTGTATGAGCAAAGGAATGGCGTCCGTGCCTGGAGCGTATCCGAGCTGTAACTGTATTTTATTCTTGAATGAATATCAGAATGACTGCTGTGTCTGGAGTGTATCTGTATTGTATTCAAAATCTCAAATCTTGAATAAGCGACAGAAAGACATCCGTGTTTGGAGTTTCTCTGGGCTGGGGAATAGGTTTGAATGAGTGAAAGAATGGCTACCGTGTCTGGAGCGTATCTGGACTGTATCTGAAGTTGAGATCTATATGAGTAGCAGAATGACTTTCGTGTCTGGAGTGTATTCGTACTGTAACTGGGATCTAGACAAGTGACAGAATGACTTCCACGTCTGGAGTGTATCTGAACCTGAAGTTGATAGTTGAATCTGAATGAGAAATATAATGGCTTCCGTGTTTGGAGCGTATCTAGTTTGTATCTGATTGTTGAAGTTCGAATGAGTAGTAGAATGACCACCGTGTCTGGAGTGTATCCGTACTGTATTTGAAATAAGAGACCTGAATGAGTAGCATAATGACTTCCATGTCTTGGAGTGTATCTGTACTGTATCTGAAATCTTTGAACATTTGTTTAAAGGTAGCTTTTAATTTTATCCTGAAAAAGGTAAAATGTTAGCTAAAACACACAAAGTTATGTTGCATGACATGTATGATGCAATAAAATGTGTTCTGTTAATGTTTATGATTTATGTATGTAATGAATGCACATGTAAGCCGATTAGCTGTCTTGCTGAGGAAAATAAATCCTTGATAGCAGGAGATAATGAAATCTTTGACTGCTGCAGGGGAAGATAAATCCTTGACCACTGCTGGGGATAGAAAATCCTTCATGATTTTTCTGGGTAATAAGGAAAACTCTGACGATCTCTACTGGGGAATCAAAACCTGGGAGACTTCAACTGGAGGAGTGAGATCGAGAATCTTCGATCTTGTTGGGAAATAACTCTGTGGGGAGAAAATTGATTCTACTGAAGAGTTCTCAAGGGCTTGGGTTGTATCCCAATATACTGGGGAATTTGGAGGGAGTTGGATGGTAATCCACTGGGGTTTAAAGGTTGAAGTTTTGGACTCCGTTGGGGAAGAAAGTTTTATCTTCGCTGAAGGTTTGCAGTTCAAAGTTTTCTGGCTCCGCTGGGAGTTGGGAGTTTGGAAACTTAGTTCTGATGAGGATTTTGAAACTTAACTCCGCTGGGGATATATATTTCAAGGCTTTTAGCTCTGCTGAGGATCTGGATGATGTACCGTAGGGGATTTCCTCTGGAATAGCCTAAAGACATTCTCCTATACTTTCAACCTATCAGTAATTATTCTTTCTCATTTCGTTTTATTTGAAAGCAGTGATTATATTCAAATGCATATGCTCATTTAATAAATCATTGGACGTTTTCAAATAAAACATAAGTGTAAAAAGAAAGAAAAGGCAAACAAATTTCTGCACTTTGAAGTATCTTTATATTAACTTTGTGTAAGTATTTTGTACAAAGGAGACAGACATCCTAGTAAGAGAATGTTGTCGTAAATAATGAGAAAAAATTTATACAAAGAAAAATGGCTATGTGTAATAATTCCATGGGGTTCCCATTCTGCTATAGCCTTCGTAACTCTGAGTATCTTGTCCATTCGTTGCCTTGTTCGATGATGATTAGGTTGATCAGAAGCCCGAAGCTTATATGTGAAGAGATTGTCCTTAAAGTGATCCGACGAGACATAGTCATACGCTTTAATTCCCTAACTTTTGCCTGGACCGCCCTTTCGGGTTTTCGATCCACCGGGAAACCCTTTTTTGCCCAAGTCGCCCTTTCGGGTTTTCAACTTGCCGGGTGTACAATTTTTTTTATATTTATCCCTAATTTTTGCCTGAACCGCCCTTTCGAGTTTTTGATTCATCGGGATGCCCATTTTTGCCCAAGTCGCCCTTTCGGGTTTTCAACTTGTCGAGTTGTTTATGCGTAGTATCTTTTGAACATGTCTGCATTCGCAGGGTGTGGCAGATCATCATCGTCCACGGTGGTCAGAATCATTGCCCCACCAGAAAAGATGTTTTTGATCACAAATGGTCCTTTATAAGTAGGGGTCCATTTTCCCCTGGGATCACTTTGCGGCAAGATGATTCGCTTGATTACAAGGTCCCCGACTTGATATACTTGTCTCTTGACTTTCTTGTTGAAGGCTTTGATCATACGTTTTTGATACGCCTGACCATGGCAAACAACAGTAAGTCGTTTCTCGTCAATCAAGTTAAGTTGATCAAGCCGGGTCTGAATCCAATCATCTTCACTCAAACCAGCATCCTTCATGATCCTCAAGGAAGGGATCTGAACTTCCATAGGAAAAACAGCTTCCATGCCATACACCAAAGAAAAAAGGGGTTGCCCCAGTTGAAGTGCGTATCGTGGTACGGTATCCGTGCAGAGCAAACGGTAACATCTCATGCCAGTCCTTGTAGGTGACTGTCATCTTTTGAATGATATTTTTGATATTTTTGTTCGCAGCTTCGACAACACCGTTCATCTTAGGCCGATAGGGAGATGAATTGTGATGTTGAATCTTGAACTGCTCGCACAGAGCGGTGATCATAGTATTGTTCAAATTTGTATCATTGTCAGTGATGATCCTGTCGGGGATACCATACCGGCATATGAGGTTCTGCTTGATGAAGCAGGCAACCACATTCTTTGTAACGGAAGCGAAGGAAGCTGCTTCGACCCACTTGGTAAAGTAATCAATGGCCACCAGGATGAAACAGTGTCCATTGGATGTTGTAGGCTTAATCTCTCCAATCATGTCGATTCCCCACATCGTGAATGGCCAAGGAGCTGTTAAGACAATGAGAGGAACTGTGGGAATATGTACCTTGTCAACATAGATTTGGCATTTGTGACAAGTACGGGAATATTGATGACAATCAGCTTCCATGGTAGACCAGTAGTAGCCTGCCCGTAGAATCTTCTTAGCCATCGTATGACCGCTCGAGTGGGTGCCAAAGGTGCCATTATTTAGTTCAGCCATGATCTACTCAGCTTCAACCTTGTCCACACAACGGGGTAGGACACAATCAAGATTACGCTTGTATAGGATACCATTGCTCAGAAAGAATTTGGCAGCGAACCTCCTTAAGAACTTTTTGTCGTTGACTGAAGCTCCTTCAGGGTATTCTTGTGCTTCGAGATACCTTTTGACGTCATGAAACCAAGGTCGGTCTGCCACTTCTTCGGTATTAATCTCGTGATAATGTGCAGGTTCGTCCATTCGTTCAATGGTGATTTGAGGTGCCTCATTATCCCAGTTAAGTTTAAACATGGATGACATTGTAGATAGCGCATCTGCTAGCTGATTCTCTTCTCGTGGGAAGTGCTCGAAGGTAATCTGCTCGAAGTGTGGTAACAATGTCAGGATGTGTTCTTTGTAAGGGATGAGGTTAGGGTGCTTAGTATCCCACTCTCCTTTGATTTGACTGATAACCAAAGCTGAGTCCCCAAATACAACCAAAGATTTGATTCCCAAGTCAATAGCAGCCTTGAGACCAAAGATACAAGCTTCATACTCGGCCATGTTGTTGGTGCAGCTGAAGCAGAGTCTAGCAGTGAAAGGTGTATGACAACCTTTTGGAGAAATAAGTACCGCACTGATACCATTGCCAAGTTCATTTGAAGCACCATCAAAGTACAGGTTCCATCGGGATCCTTGTTCAGGTACGTCATACGGTCCGTTACCTTCAATGTTGTCCAATGTCATAATGTCCTCATCAGGGAAGTCGAACCTCATAGATTGGTAATCTTCGACAGCTTGATGAGCCAGATGATCGGCTAGCACACTCCCCTTTATAGCTTTTTGAGTTGTGTACTGTATATCATATTAGGTGAGGATCATCTGCCATCTAGCGATTCTTCCAGATAGAGCAGGCTTCTCGAAGATGTGCTTGATCGGATCCATTTTAGAAATCAGTAGAGTGGTATGTGTCAACATATACTGCCTTAGTCGACGAGCAGCCCATACCAAAGCGCAACAAGTTTTCTCGAGCAGTGAGTAGCGAGTCTCACAGTCGATAAACTTTTTGCTAAGGTAATAAATGGCATGCTCTTTTCGGCCAGACTCGTCATGTTGGCCCAGTACGCACCCCATTGAATTATCCAAAATAGTCAGATACAAGATTAACGGCCTTCCTTCGACGAGTGGCATCAAGATATGAGGTTCCAACAAATACTCCTTGATCTTATCGAAAGCAACTTGACAGTCATTGTTCCATTCAACCACTTGATCTTTCTTCAACAGCTTGAAGATTGGTTCACAGGTAGAGGTTAGGTGAGAGATGAACCTTACAATGTAGTTTAGGCGTCCCCAGAAACTTCTGACCTCCTTCTCAGTGCGAGGGGCAGGCATTTCTTGTATAGCTTTGACTTTAGCAGGATCAACCTCGATGCCTTTGTTACTGACGATGAATCCCAAAAGTTTACCAGACCTGACTCTGAAAGTGCACTTACTAGGGTTCAGTCTGAGCTTGTATTCTTTTAACCTGACAAACAGCTTTTGCAGATGGTCGAGGTGTTCTTCTTTTGTCTGTGAACGGGCTATCATGTCCTCTATATAGACTTCAATCTCATGATGTATCATGTCATGAAACAAAGCTACCATGGCTCGCTGGTAGGTTGCCCCGAAATTCTTCAGTCCAAAGGGCATCACTTTATAGCAGAAGGTACCCCACTGCGTAACAAAAGTAGTCTTCTCCATGTCTTCGGGGGCCATTTTGATCTGGTTGTACCCTGAAAATCCGTCCATGAAAGAGAATACCTTGTGTTGAGCTATATTGTCAACCAAGATGTCAATGTGTGGTAGTGGAAAATCATCTTTATGGCTAGCCCTATTTAAGTCTCTGTAGTCCACACACATTCTGACTTTGCCGTCCTTCTTAGGCACGGGCACAATGTTAGCAACCCATTGTGGATAGGAAGTAACATCCAAAAAGCCAGCATTGAACTGCTTCATCACTTTAACTTTTATCTTTTCGGACATGTCGGGCCTCATTCAGCGGACTTTCTGTTTGATTGGTGGACAGTCTTCTCTTGTAGGGAGACAGTGAACCACAATATCTGTGTCGAGTCCCGACATGTCTTCATAGGACCAGGCGAAGATCTCAACATACTCATTCAACAGCTGAACTAAGCACTCTTTGACACTTGGCTCTAGGTTGGCACCCACTTTAACCTCTTTTCTATCTTCGGTAGTACCCAAATTGTTAGTCTCTAACAACTCTTCATGGGGCAGAATAGCCCTTTCTTCTTGTTGCAAAAGTCTAGCCAACTCTCCAGGCACTTCACAGTCTTCATCACCTTCGTACTCGGCATGATTGACCAGATCTTCAGAGTCACTGAAGGCCATAGCAGAATTTTTACCCATGGAATCCAGAGTGGATGGCTACCTGCATTTTGTGAGTGTGGGTGTGTGTAAGGGATAGCCACCTTTAAACAAAATAAAATGTAAAAAGAAAGAAAATGAACACAAAAGTTTATATATGAAAACGTCCATGATTCATTAAAAATGGCATATGAAAATGAAGAATCAAAACCCTTACAAATGGACCCATATGCCCCGGGTAAGGCATAAGGCGAAAAAAGTGTACGAATTGTTTAATAATTATTACAGACCAAACAGGAAATGTTCAAAAGATAAATGACTGATTGATGAAAGTAATGGGAACGAAGTCTTTCGCCTCCCAGTTGTTCAGTCCTCCTTCAATAGTTGGAAAGATCCAGTCTTCAAAATTGCTTCCTTCTTCATCATCTTCTAAAGCATGAACTCCATGATGAGTGATTTTCAATGGCGGTCCTCCATCCCGGGAGCGACGCACAACTTTCTGACTAGCAACAGTGAAACCCAAACCGAACTTATCTGTCTTGTAAGGAAAATCTTGCAGTTGACCCCATACTGTGCTACCTCCTTCCTTGAATACAACCTCTGCATCTTTAAGGGATGACATCTGGGACACAGGTTTGGTAATGATGGGCACATCAGTCATTGTCTTGGCTACCGCAACCTCAGGAGAAACCTCTTCAAAGTGTTGGGAAGGTGTTTCTATGAATTCACCATCTAACTCCACGTAGCGGAAAGAGTTAAGGTGGCTTATCATATACTCCTCCTCACCATGAACTGTTATGATCTTACCCTGGACTGGGTACTTGAGCATCTGGTGTAGAGAAGAAGTGACTGCCCCAGCATTGTGGATCCATGGTCTTCCCAATAAACATGAATATGAAGGACGGATGTCCATAACATAAAATGTAGAGTTGAAAATTTCCGTTCCCACCTTAATTGGGATGTCCACTTCTCCGTGAACCATCCGCTTAGAACCGTCGAAGGCTCTAACAATGATATTACTGGGCTTTAAGGTCAAACCTTCACAGTCTAGTCTGTCCAACGCTTTATTTGGTAGGACATTTAAAGATGAACCAGTATCAACCAGAACATGAGCAAGTGTGGTCCCTCTGCATTCTACCGAAACATGCATCGCATCATTATTCTTTCTTCCCTTAGATGTTAGATCGGCGTCAGAGAAACCAAGACCATTATCGGTTGTAAGGCTAGCCACACACTCTTGAAACTGATCCGCAGAAGTTTCTTGAGGCACGCGCGCCGTATTCAGGAATTTGATCAAGGCTTTGGCATGAGCCTCAGAGCAAAGTAATAGAGCCAACATAGAGATTTTTGAAGGGGTTTACCCCAGCTGCTCTACGACATCATAGTCGCTCTTCTTAATTATCTTTAAAATCTCCTCCATTTCCTTTTGGGTGGTCTCGGGGATAACCAAAGTCTGAGCCCTCGTCCTGACGGGCGCTTCTTGGATCCCCTTACCTTTATCAGCAGTAACATCAGAGGGTACAACTTCGGGAGTAACAATTTCTTCAATCACTAGACTTCGCACAGATATCTTGACAGGCACAAGAGCACTTGAGGGTCCGAAGATTTCCCTTGAAGGAGCAATCTCCGGAGAGAAGATTCTTCCGTTACGAGTGATCTTACTTGTCCCTGCAATATTCCCCACATCAGGAGTCTCTTCATTGGAACTTTCTTCGACTGATTCGATCTGCTTAACACCATGGTAGAAGATCTCTCCTCCATAATTCCACGGTATTGTCTTGTTGGACTTATATGGGATAGGCCCCAGCATAGTAATCTTCAGCAGTACAAACTTTGGATCGAGTGTAATCTTAACAGGTCTTTTGTAGACCTTGGAAAGATTGTCGGAAATGGTGATTATAGTAATATCATTGATCGGAGTAACAGGAGTAACATGAGTAATAGTAGCAACAAGAGTTTTCTGAAAGAGGATTTCTTGAGTATCCATCAGGCGTTGGATGCCTGACTTCAACAGCGGACAGTCGGATTGCAAGGTCGAACAAAGGTAACAATCTTTTTCACAGCCCGGGAAAATCCCGGCTTTCAACAGATTCATCTTGATCATTGGCAACGGAGTCATTAAGTCATTAACAGCGGTAACATGAAGATCTTCTACAATAGCATGGACATTATGACCATGTTTTTGCATAGGAGCGGATATCACATTAGGTTTTTTGGGGGCATCAAACTCCACCTCCTTGGCATCTATTAAATCTTGGATCTTATTTTTAAGGGCCCAACAGTTGTTGGTGTCGTGCCCCACACTGTCCGAATGATATGCACATTTTGCATTTGAATGATAATATGGAGAAGAGGTATTTGGGTTTTTCAGTGCTTCTTTCAAGTTGGTAAGGTTTAACTTTAACAGATGAGGGAGGACCTGAGCAGGTGTCATATTGATCTGAGTGAATTGCCGTTTTGGCCTTTCCACCCTATTTTGGTTAGCTCTGGGTTGACTGCTTCGAGGTTGATCGACTGAGGAGTTCTGGATCATCACAGCCCCCACCGCTGGTCGGCGCTCTATTCTTCCTTGATTTCTCTGGGTGTAAACAGCAGAAACTTCTTTCTTGGCTGGGAAGGTCTTCTTGACAGCAGTGGAAGCAGATGCATCCTTTTGAATTTTACCGCTCTTAATGCCAGCTTCGACCCTTTCACCTGTCAGAATAAATTCGGTGAACCCTGCAGATGAGCTCCCGATCAAGTGATTAAAGAATGGACCTGACAAGGTCCCCAAAAACATATCAACCAGCTCTCTATCCGACAATGGTGGTTGCACCCTTCCAGCCAAATCCCGCCACTTCTGGGCATACTCCTTAAAGCCTTCATTAGAGACCATACCCATACTCTATAGTTGAGTACGCGTATGTGCTAAATCTGCGTTATATTGATATTATCGATAGAAAGTAGCAGCCAAATCCTCCCAGTTATGTACATCAGATCTCTCAAGTTGATAGAACCAGTCCAATTGCGTTCCCGACAAACTATCTTGAAAAAAGTGGACCCATAGATCCTTATCAGAAGAGTGAGGTTGGATCTTTCTGATGTAGGACCGCAGATGCATCTTCGGACAGGACAAATCATCGTATTTAGCAAATGTAGGTACTTTGAAATTGGAGGGGATGACGATCCCAGCAACCAACCCTAGTTCTTCGAAATCTAACCCAGGTACTCTTTGTACCTCTATGGCTGCCAGTCAATCTTCCGGATTTTTATACTTATCGTCCGCCAGAGGGTACTATTGCTCAGAGTAATCTTCATCCTCTTCTTCTTCTTCCTCTTCAGCCTCAGACTCGGAAGGTATTGCAGCTCCCTTTCCTTTACCAACCCCTTCATCAGATGTGGAAGGGAGGTCCAAGACCCTTCTAGCCTGATTCTCAAACCTTCTTCCCAGAGTATCTACACCCGCTCTTTTCTTTTTCTTCTTTTCCTTTTCCTTCTCCTTCTCTAACAGTGCTTTAAGGTCCTCTTGACCCTTTGCCAAGGTCATGAGGAGTTGTTGGAATTGCGAATTCTGTGCTTGCAGATCTTTGACCGTCTGCTCTATATCCATCTTGCTGAAATAAACAGCAGAAAGATAAGGAAACCTGGTGTGAAGACCTGTTTATGCATATGATGAATGATGTGTATTCATGTAATGCATTCAAGGATTCGGAAATTCAAAGTTGTTACAGACAAAAAAGAACACACGCCATATTAATAAGAAGAAATTTGTCAGTATATAAATGCCCCATGGGCAAAATATTACAAAATTCTTAATGTAAAAAGACGTTGTGCATCCTCTTCGGTGCGATGTAAGTGTTGAGATTCTGCTCTTCATGGAGTTGACGGGTAAGTTCCAAAACCTTCTTCTCACTGGCGTAAAAGCTGGCTTCAAAAGTATTATGTTCTTCCTTGAGCTGTATCCAACTCTTTTGCAAATCTTCTAATGATGTTGGCATGTCTGGATGTAGGAGGGTGTATGGAACCTCTCCTTCCATAACAGGCTCTTTGATCACGGGGAGAATATGAGGGTAAGGCATCATAATACTCTGGGCGCGGGTTCGTACCCACTTGAGATAAGGCTCAAGGGGGATGGAATTCTTGTGTCCTAGTGTCTTACTATCCACTTTGTTGGGCACCCTCCAAGCTCGGATAAACCTTTGTCGAAGTCCTTGAGCGTCGTTTTCGAAGTCAAAAACCAAGTCAGGAATCAACATGTCATGAGGGCCATCCCTTCGGGCATACCCAAATTGTCTCAGAGCTAAACAAGGGTTGTAGGTAATGCCTCCCCTAATGCTAAGTAGTGGGACATTAGCGAATTCCCCACAACGATCAATGATGATGACATTTTCTCTGGACCGAGAACACCAATGAACATCAGAATGTGTAAGGGTCATCAATCGTTGTGACCACCTCAAGCCTTGATGGAGAATAGGAATCCTCAGAAGTTGAGAAAATTTCTCCAAAGTAGGTACTAGTTGGTAATCAGGAAATGTGAAACAGTGGTGTAGGGGGTCAAATAACTGGAAGAGAACTTTCACCATGTCTTCTTCAATGTTGGAGTTGATCAAGTTGAGAAGTCTACCATGTCTTTCACTTAAAGGAGAATTATATGGAATCTTGTAAGCAAGCTCCTTGAGTTGAGGAGGAATTCTCACAAGGTTGACCTGAATTGTTTTTCTGCGAAGTGGTTCCATAACCTACAAAACAAGAACAAAGATGAAGATCCAAACCCTTGAAATGGTTAGTAGATGCAAATGATGCTTCATGATGTTCATGATGTATGCACAAGTATATGTACAAGCAAGTCACAAAAGATCCTAGTTTCAGGCTTGCATGGGGTTTCATAGGTAAGTACCCTCTTGAAGTTAGTTGGCTCAACCTGTCCTATAAATAGTAATCGGGTTCTAAGGAGCTCAATATCACTGGATTATTTTCTATGTTCATTGTTTCAGTTTAGCCACTTAACTGGCGACCAAAATATTCCAAGAAAACAACCCTCATTGACTGTAGTATCGAGTATCTACCAACTTCAGACTGCACCAAAGTCGGTCATCTCACTACCCATAAAAAGGCCAAGATGGTCAAGTAAAGGTTCTAAGAGTTCATTAGTGCTTCATGACATTACTCAACGGCCCCGTATTCTCTTTGATTGACTCAAAGGCTACCGGTACCCACAAATATGCCGCACTAATATAGCTATTGCTTCGACCATGTCGGTATACCCCATACAGTTTCCACAATGTATTGCTATTTACCTATGAATGTTTCCCAAATCCGGGTAGAGGATTTCAAACCCAAACAATAGAATCAAATGTAAAGCAATTAAAGCAAACAAAATAAGCATGTAAAGGTGATCTAAACCCTAAGGTTACTCCACTTTTAAAGTATTCCCCAGCAGAGTCGCCAGTTCTGTGATACGGTGGGAGAACTGACTTGAGGTTTTGCGTGTGTGTTCGCAAATGTTTGCGTTTAGCAAGAGTCGCCACCGACTTTTTATTTTATCCAAAGGAAAGGTCAAAAAGCACAGGAAAGACCTTTGAGATGTTTTTCTTGGGTTCGAGGGGTAGATTATTAAAAGGGAAGGTGCAAGCGCCCTTTTCATCCATGGTTATCCATGGGCTCTTAGTTACTTGTTTAGATCACTTGCTTTTGCTTTTCAATTGTTTGAAATGGTGCTTTGTGTGTGTAGTTTTGAAAATGCTTTGAAAAAGAGGCCATCGTTGTGGCAACCTTTGTAATGATTCTTGTTTGAATATATACAAAGGTGTTTGTCTTTTGAAAAGATATTTCAATGTTTGAAAGTTTGATTTTGGGAAATGTTTTGAAATTGTGTTGTGAGGTGTGTTTGAAAATAGCAACGATATTTTGCAAGTTTTGATCTACCCTATTTTACTCAAAGATCTTTCCTATACGTTTTTAACCCTTTTGACAGTGTTGTTTTACCATTGTATTTGGTAAACAACCTTGTATGAGGATGTTAAACGGGACAGGCGCGGGTCATCGTATAGACCATGATAGCAATTGTGTTAAGTATTTTTAACAAAATTTCCAAGGGACTAGATCATTTTGTGTAGGCAACCAAGATAAATTCATCGAGGGACTATGATCTTTTGTTTTGTTTTTGTGTTGCCAAAATACTCAACATGCATAACATGGCCCATTTTTAAGGCAACAAGTGGATGTAACCCTAGGGGTGCAAGTGTGCATTATGTTGTCAATTTACATGTTTTTTGTCTTTGTATTAGTCAAGCTATTTGTTTGATTTTTGGATTGTTGGCATACAAACCCTAATCTCTAATCATGGCATAATTGAAAGCGTAAATGCGTAAAATAAATCTACCACTATTACAACATGATTATGGGGAGGGGGATACAATTTTTGAATGAGGATTATTTGACAAGAAATTAAAACCCTGATTTTACTATTACATCCAAATTGAATAAATGACATAAATAATAAATGAATTAAATAAACAAATTAAATAAATATACAACATATTATGAATATGCAAAAATATTTATGTTTATTTTTTATGTATGTAAAAAATGTTTAGTGTAAAAAGAAAGAAATAAAAAGATTATTTTTTATTTTATTAATTAAGGGTAAAAAACCCTAATTTTATTTAAAGAAGTATATTTATTAATATTATTTATTTATGCACAATAAAAATAAAAATATATTCAAGTGTAAAAGAAAATATATTAAAAAAAAGTATTCTTTTAATAAGGGTGGAAACCCTAGTTTTTTTGTTTTAAGATAATATATATTATATTAATTATTTTATATACAAAAAATAAAATATAAATATACACAAATATTTAGAAAAATAATAGTATGTGAGAAAAATATTATTTTATAGGTATGAATAATAAAAATAAAATATATAATATTTCTATAAGGTTTATGAGTTTTTATTAAATAAAATAAAAGTATATTCTACTTAATAATTATTTTCATGTCTAAAAAAAATAAAAATAAAAGTAAAAATAAAAGTGAAAATTTATGAAAATATTTTTGGGTATTTTTTATGTTTAGAAAATATAAAATAAAATCAGAAATGAAAATAAATACAAAAAATATAAAAATGTAAATAAATTGGGCCAGGGAGGTGCAATCAGTAAAAGGGGGGTGTCAATAGTGAGCCAGGACCAAGCCCAGCCCAACAGACTTAATCTTCAACCTTTGTCTCAAACAAAACACGCGCCCTGTACAAATCTCCAGATCTTGCATACGTGCTCTAATGCAAAAACTCAAAACATCAAAGTTGTAGCATTTTTGAAGACGAATCCAACCATGTAAAGAACTCGTTCTAACTCTCCAAGACCAGAGAGAATTTCTCTGGCCCTAAATCCTAACCTAATTTTTTCAGGAAGTTCATGGATCAAATTCTCTTAGCATGCTTAAATAAAATGAAAACTGAGCATATGTACAGCTTCATGGCTATGAATACTACATTTTTTATTCACAAACCTATGCCTAATTATTCCTAAATAGAGAGATAGGAAGTTGACAAAAACCTATTTCAGTTGACTTCATGTTTGGCAATGTGGCGCTTTTCAGTGAGGCCTGAGATGTTTGGGAGCTTGCTTGAACTTCCTCTGACCCTCCCTAATGCTTAGCTTGCCTTGAATGTGCTTGAACAAGCCTGTAGAACTCAACCTGCACAAGCTGAAATCAAAAATGGCAAACCTTGTAAATGGAGTTACAATCAGTGTTTAAGGGTTGGGATAGCTTGAATAGGTTATGTGGAAGGTGTTTCAACCAGTTTGAGGCAAAACGCACGAGGGATTTGAGCTATGGAAATCAAACTGCAGGGAGTGCCCTGTTTTTCAAAATGAAGATGATTTTGTGCTATGGGAGGTTTGAGGGCTCAAAGGCTCGTGTTTCTGGCTCAAGGGGATGTGAGAAACTTGTCTCAAGTGCTTGCAAAGGTTGGTTTTTTCAGATGTGTAAGTTGTGTGAATTTTGACATGTTTCTTGTATAAGAAGTCAAAAGCAAAATCATGATGCAAGACAAGCCTGTACAGGCTATCTATCAGCCTACACCTCATGCTCTTGGCCCCTCAAGTTGGTGGATTTGATTTGCTGCACAAGATATGGCTCAATGCTCAAGGATGCAGTTTTGACATAAAGCAAGATTTAAGCAAAAATGGTAATGTTGCTTTTTCTATTTAAGGATTAATCTTGTGTGCAATCCTCTAATGACCAAAACAAAGCCTTAGACCAATGGATTTGCATTTAATTATTGAGTGTGGAATGGTTTTGAGACCTGTAATCAAGTACAAAGCAAGCTGATTAGAGTTTGCAACTTGTATCACTATGAACATGCCATGGATAAAAAGTGAGTTTTTGCCAACTTCAAGCCTTCGATTCTCCCTAACCACAAATGAGTTTGGAGAGTTCTTGGAAATTTTGGAAATCTTGAAGCATTCTTTACAATCCATATTTGAAATGAAATTTTATATTCCAAGTGGAACTATGTGAAAAATGGTCATGAAGATAGGTCAAAATCCTGCCTAAATTAGGGCAAAATTTCACTAAGTTAAAAGTTTCATGGACCCTTGTTCCAAAAATCATAACTTGAGATCCAAGCTTCATTTGGGAAAACTTTGTGAATAAAAGTTGTAGACTTTGTGTAGGACTACAACTTTCATGTTGGAAGTTTTGTTTGAATCCAATTGCATCATGGTGAAAATATTGGGCAAAGTTAGGAAAAATTAAGAAATTTTCATAACTTAGAAAAATTCCAAGTTATGAAATTTTTCACTTAAACCCTAATTTGCAAAATGTGGTTTCTTGATGAACAAGTTTCATGTTTTGACACATCTTGATGAAAAATGACCTTTGGCACTTGATTTTGACCAAAAAGTCATAGTTTGACTTTTCAGTGTACAGTCAAATTTTGATCAGTTGACTGGAAAATTCACTTGTCAATCCAATGCAATTGAGATCTTTTGAACCTT